>JAULUF010000041.1:9495000-10095000 GCA_031834385.1 Semotilus atromaculatus | reverse complement strand
AGATGTTTAAAAATGTTTTTGAAAGTAGTCTCTCATCAAAACAGTAAAACAGTAATAATGTAAAATATGATTACAATTTAAAAATGTGTTTTCTATTTCAATTTTATTTTAAAATATAATTTATTCCTGTGATGGCAAAGCAGAATTTTCATCTGATTACTCCAGTCTTCATTGTCACATGATCCTTCCGAAATCATTTATTCAATTTTTTTTTAACAATTTTAAAGTCTTTACTTACACTGTTGATCAATTTAATGCACTGTGGTTGAATAAAAATATGAATAAAAAAAATTCATACTGACCCCAAACTTTTGAATGATAGTATATTCTAGCATTAACTTAAATAATATGCCTCATGTGGTATCCAAATATCCATATATCCTGATACGGTAATCATATCAGGATAATTTGAATTAAGTCAAAAATGTTAAATTAATTTTTTTTTTTACATTTTTAGTTTATTATTTACTTTTACTATTATTTTTATAATTGTAAAAAAAAATATTGTTATTAAAATAATGCTTTAAAATAGCACATTACGGTAGCAATTGCAGGTTGCCACTTTTTAAAGTGCAATAGAAGTATGCAAGTTGGGATGCGGCATGTCTTTTAATTTGCTTTTTGACCTTTGACCTCTCCTCCAGGTGAAGCCCTTGCTGCAGGTGACCCGTCAAGATGAAGAGATTCAAGCTCGGGAAGCACAGCTTCAGAAAGCCAAAGACAAGCTGAGTAAACTAGAGCTTGACTTTACTGAACTGGACAAAAAAAACCAACAGGTGACTTTTTGTTGTGCATGTCGGTAAACCAAAAGAAGAAATGTATTTGTTTGGTTTCCACATTCATGTGGATGTCTTCTTGACAGCTGATGGAGGAGAAGTCAGTACTGACCGACCAGCTTCAGGCGGAGGCGGAGTTATTCGCAGAGGCAGAAGAAATGAGAGCACGGCTGGCCAGTCGCAAACAGGAGCTTGAAGATGTGTTGGGAGAGCTGGAGACCCGATTGGAGGAGGAAGAGGAGAGGACCGTTCAGATGACCAATGAGAAGAAGAGAGTACAGCAACATGTACAGGTGAGGAGGACTGAAGCTCGTGTTAGTGTCTGATGTCTACTATTGAATATCTTCTGTCACGATTATTATTTCTTTCTCTCAGGATCTGGAAGAACAGCTAGAGGAGGAAGAGGGGACACGTCAGCGCCTCCAGCTGGAGAAAGTCACCCTGGAGAGCAAAGTGAAGAGTCTGGAGGCCGAGACCTTGACTTTGGGAGAGCAGAGAGACAGATTTAGCAAGGTAGTTGAAGTTCTTCATGAAACAGAAGTTGCAATAGTCTTTTCTTCCCTATTGTGACATATACCCAAGTGAAACGGCTTCTCGAACAAGAAAAAATGTAGGGCGGGACTTGATTTTTCCCATTGGCAATTTATTGGATAGTTGGATAATAAATACTGTAGTATTTCATAAAGAAGTATTTGAAGTTTTGATTTTGTAATGACTTTAAAGAGAAGAGGTTTTTTTTGGCTACAATGTTACAGTGGTTTATGAATCTTTCTGTCTTTCTCTTTCTCAGGAGAAGAAACAGTTGGAGGAGAGACTGAATGAAGTGGCAGATCAACTAACAGAGGAAGAGGAGAAGGTGAAGAGTCTTAACAAGCTGAAAAACAAACAGGAAGCTGTCATCGCTGATTTAGAAGGTAAAATGTCATTGTTAATGGTTCATTGGATATGTTGAATTTAGGCTTTGTGTCTTAAATTTCAAGAATGCATTCATTAAATATTGCAGAACCACAATGAACGTTCTTTGTTTACATTACCGTTTTAGGTCAGTACGATTTTTTGTTTTAAATAATTAAATCCTTTTATTTAGCAAGGATACATTAAATTGATGAAAGGTGACAGTAAAGTCTTTTACATTGTTAAGAAAAAATTAAATGCAAATAAAACTTTGTATTCATCAAAGAATCCTGAAAAAAAGTATCATGGTTTCCACAAAAAAATGTGACACCACCACTGTTTACAACATTGAAAATAATATGAAATATTTCAATGTGACATTGAAGACTGGAGTAATGATGCTGACAATTCAGCTTTGCCATTACAGGAATAAATTACATTTTAAAATATATTAAGACAGAAAATTGTTATTTTAAATTGTAATAACGTTTAACAACATTAATGTTTCTTACTGAATTTTTTAGCAAATAAATGCAGTCTTGGTGAGCAAGAGTTTTACTGACCCCACAGTAGTGCACCTCATTTCAAAGGATCTCTTTTCCATGCAATGATCGAATATTCGCACACCAAGTCCGAATAACTGTCTCTTTCTCTCCTTTAGAGCGCCTGAAGAGGGAAGAGCAGGGCCGTCTGGAGCAGGAGAAGTGGAAGAGACGGATGGAAGGAGAATCAGTAGAGGCTCAAGAGCAGCTGTCTGACCTGAGCTTACTCGTCACAGAACTGAGAGGAAGCCTGAGCCAAAGAGAGAAAGAGATCACCACACTACAGACACGGTACACGCACAAACACAAATATACCTTATCGTGAATCTGACGCAGTTTCTAATACATCTCCAGTAATGACATGTTTTGCTCTCTTTTACCCTCTCTTAGGCTGGAAGAAGAGGGGGCACGTCGTACCGAAGCTCAGAGAGCCCTGAGAGAGGCCATGTCTCAGGTCTCGGAGTTTAAAGAGGAGGTGGATAATGAACGAGGGATGAGGGAGAGAGCCGAAAAACAGAGGAGAGATCTGGGGGAGGAGTTAGAGGCTTTGAGAACTGAACTAGAAGATACACTGGACACTACAGCTGCTCAGCAAGAGCTCAGGTGTGTGTGTGTGTGTGTGTGTGTGTGTGTGTGTGTGTGTGTGTGTGCGTGTGTGCGTGCGGTCAAATAGTCAAATAATTTACATGTGCTTTAGTATGTTAGTCAACACATCAAAATAAGTGTACTATTTTAAAGCATTAAAAATGTAAATTATTGTTAAAACAAAAAACTTAAGTGTGTTAAGATGCAGTCATCAATGTGTACTCTAGTTAAAAACACTTAAGTATTCTTTTATTTCATTAATACTGTATTATCTGCAAGCTCAATTATTATTTTTTAAATATGCTTTTAAGATTTAAAGTACATTAAAAGGGCACATTCAAAACAATTAAGCATACTTTTTTTACAGAAGGGTAGACTTTAGAGTTTTTTAAACCACAGGCATTTTGGTGTGTGTGTTTGTTTAGGTCTCGTCGTGAGGCTGAATTAGGAGAGCTTCAGAGATGTTTAGAGGACGAGACCCGTCGTCATGAAGCTCAGCTGTCAGAGCTCCGCATCAAACACACCGCTGCTATAGATTCCCTACAGGAGCAGCTAGACAATGCCAAGAGAGTGAGTCCTAGCATTTACATCATGCTTGTTTGCAAGATTGTTTGTTTCGCTGGGAAACCAGCTTTTGTATTGGTACATGTCCAAATTTTGTGTGTATCTCCACAGTCCCGTCAGTCTCTGGAGAAGGCGAAGGCTGTTCTGGAGGAGGAGCGTATGAACCTGAGTGCTGAGCTGAAGACATTACAGGGAGGGAAGATGGAGAGTGAGAGGGGCAGAAAGAGAGCAGAGGGACAGTTACAGGAAGTCAATGCACGCCTCTTGCAGGCCGATAGAGAACGAGAGGAGCGAGAGGAACGACTCAGTAAACTCCAGGTAAGAAGAGAGAGGAAATGGGCTTAATTGTAAAAAAATATATATTTTCGACTAAGGCCACTTCTCAGGTCTTAGGTACGATTGATGTGAACTCTGGTACAGTTCACTGTTAAGGTGCGGCCACATTTACTGTGAATCTAGTCATTTGGAATCCAGGCAATTGGGAATTTTACATGAGGTTCGAAAGATTTACCCACGCAGACTGTGCAACGTGTTTAAGTTGGTCACGTGAATTGGCCACATTGATCATCAGATAGTTTTTAAAGTTTTTTTTTTTGTTTTTTTTGAGCTGTGCTTCATTGACCTTTTTCGTTTGCAAAATTTGATTTGTGACCACCCCCTTAAGCTGACAGCAATCCTTCCCATTTTGGAAAATCTAGCTTAAAATGATAGCTATTTTTGGTGCATGGTAGCTGGTTTCTAGTTGGTCCAAGCTGGACATTAGCTGGTCCAAGCTGGTAATTGGGTGGTTTACAAACCACCTTGTTACAAACAGTAGCATGACCAATTTAGGTTGGTATGACCAGCTAGTAATGACCGATTCTAATCTCTCTTTGAAATCTCTCCCTCTCAGTCAGAGCTTGAGTCTCTGTCCAGTTCCCTCTCCTCATCTGACTCCAAATCTCACCGTCTAAGTAAGGAGGTCAGCAGTCTGGAGAGCCAACTACATGATGTGCAGGTAGCTTTTGTGTGTGTGCAAGTGTGTTTTAATTTGCTCTCTTTCACTACATATTAATAGGCTCATTGAACTCCTTTTCTCTGCTCACTCTGATTGTTGTTCTATTTCAAATCAGATCTTAGAGACTGTGATTTCTCTCTGAGAATGTGAATCTGAATCTGAGGGCCTCTTAATCATGCTTACTATTTGTGTGTGTGTTATTTTTTAGGAGTTACTGCAGGAAGAGACACGGCAGAAGTTGACGCTGGGCTCACGTGTACGTGCTCTCGAGGAAGAGAAAACTGGACTGATGGAGAGACTAGAGGAGGAGGAGGAGAAGACCAGAGAACTTACACGCCAGATTCAAAACCATACACAACAGGTTTACACCCATTTGCAAATCCAGGAAAACATTTTTATTGTTCAAACCATCTTTACTCCATTTTATCATATTCTTTTTATGTGCCCATGCAGCTATCTGATCTGAAGAGACAGACAGAGGAAGTGAATTCAGCAGTGGAGGTCGGGGAGGAGGCCAGGAGGAAGTTGCAGAGAGAGCTGGAGAATGCTACACAGAGAGAGAAAGCCAAAGAAGAAGAGAAAGAACGCATAGAGAGGCAGAAAGAACGGCTGAGAGAAGAGATAGAGGACATGACTATCGCTCTTCAGAGAGAGAGACAAAACTGCACTGCTCTGGAGAAGAGACAGAAGAAATTTGATCAGGTACTGTAAGGGATGGACCAATGGATGAATGATTTGACAGGTGGATGAGAGATAAATGGATTGACTGGTTGATGGATAGATTGATTGGTGGATGGATGGATGCATGGATTGACTTGTGGATCAATGGAGAGATGGATAGCGGGATGAATTAACTGGTGGATGGATTGATAGATGATGGACTGGTGGATGGATGGATTGACAAGCGGATCGAAGGAGAGATGGATGAAGGGATGAATTTACTGGTGGATTAATTGATAGATTGATGGACTGGTGGATGGAGGAATGGATGGATAGATTGACTGGTGCATGGATGGAAGGATTGACTGGTGAATCAATAAAGGGATGGATTGACTGGTGGATGAAGGGAGCGAGGGAGGAATAAATGGATGGATGGATGGATAGACAGCTAGATTAATTGATTGGAAGATACATGAATAAATTCATATTTAGTCATTTAAAAAGTTTTTAAAGAATTGGTTAAAAATGGAGCTGTGCAGCTCCAAATATTCATCACCCTTTGACCTTTAACCTTCAGTGTTTGGCAGAGGAGAAGGCAGTGAGTGCTCGGCTGCTGGAGGAACGGGACCGCGCAGAAGCAGAGAGTCGAGAGAAAGAAACACGCTTCCTATCTCTGTCTAGAGCATTGCTGGAAGCAACAGAGCAGAGAGATGAGCTGGAGAGAACCAATAAGCTGCTTCGTGTGGAGATGGAGCAGCTCGTCAACGCCCAAGATGACGTGGGCAAAAATGTACAGCTTGCTTTTTACCTGTGTGCTTACACAGGGTTTATTAACATGTTATAGCATGGTAATAGCAAAAAAAATATTCTGTTCTTTGACTTTTTACTTTTTTCGCCTCCTCAGGTTCATGAGCTGGAGCGTTCTCGGAGGGCTTTGGAAACAGAGGCGCAATCTCTGAAAGAACAGACCCAAGAGCTGGAGGATGAGCTGACAGAGGCGGAAAACGCTCGCCTCAGACTGGATGTCACTCTTCAGGCCCTTAGAGCTCAGTTTGAGAGAGAGATCAGCACCAAGGAGGAGAAAGGAGAAGAAAAGAGGAGAGCACTTAACAAACAGGTAACTGCCCTCAGCAGAACAAAGAAGTGAAGGGATGACAGTCTCTGAAGATGTTCAGAGCAGAAAAGAGTTGAACTTGACCTCCTATTTTTCTCACATTTCTTCTTCTATTACTTGTTCAGGTGCGAGAGCTTGAAACAATGCTTGAAGAGGAGAAGACTCAGAGAGCTCAGGCTTTGACGGTCAAGAAACAACTGGAGACCGAACTGCAGGAGGCTGAGGCTCAGGTGGAAACAGCCAATCGGGGCAGAGAGGAAGCACTTAGACAGATGAAACGTCTCCAGGTTTGTCAGTTCAGTTCATTTTAAAATAAACCACAAGACATTTTTAAAAAGGTGTTGCTGAGAGGTGTGACATAACTAGTCGCTTATTGTACACAGATCAGGGCTCAATTATTTCATTACGAAGGTCAGACTTCATTCAAATAAACCAGGGGCCATATAAAATTTGATTAATTGATCCCTAATTTGGATATTTAGTGTGTTCCTGTGTGTGTTTTAGACTCAGATGAAGGAGCTCATTCGTGAGCTTGACGAGACCAAGTTGGCTCGAGACGAGATCGTCGTCCAGTCAAAGGACAGCGAGAAACGTCTGCAGACTTTGGAGGCAGAACTGTTACAGTTGACAGAGGTGTGTTGCCCTGCCTATGTAATCCAGAAGATATTTGAAATGCATCTCCTTCATTCTTTTTTTCTCTCTCATTCGCTGTTATTTTGATACTCTCTCAGGAGCTGGCCGTTTCTGAGAGGCAGCGGAGACAGGCCCAGCAGGAGAGAGACGAAATGGCGGATGAAATTGTCAACACTGCAACTGGAAAGTCAGTATCTGTTTGTGCTTGTGCTGAGGTTCATTGACCCCGAGATATCTTTCTGTTTAGGGAGGATGAGATGCATCTTTTTGTGTATGCTTTAGAAACAACACTAAACAGCACTCACAATGCATTTAAAAATGTTCCTCTTTTAAAGGGATAGTTCGCCCAAAGATGTAATTTACCCCATGATTTACTCATCCTATGATTTAGTCATCCTAGGTGTATATGACATTCTTCTTTCAGACGAACGTAATCAGAGTTCTATTTAATAAATGTCCCTGCTCTTCCAAGCTTTATAATGGCAGTGAATGGCCGTTTATGTTTTGAAGTCCATAAAAGTGCATCCATCCATGATAAAAATAATCCACACGGCTCTTGTCGGGTTTAAGATAAAGGCCTTCTGAAGTGAATTGATGTGTTTGTGTAAGATAAATATCCATATTTAAAATAACTAGCTTCCGGCAGACGACCATACGCATACTAAGCAAGTCGACTTACACCACAAGAGTAACCAGTGACGCATGTATAACTTGGGATGTAGGAGTAGCGGAAGCTTTGACAGCTCTCGCGGTTCAAACAAACATGGCTGGGCAACAAACTCAATCTCCATCTGAGCTCCTCCGACATTTCTCTTAAAAATTGTCGTTTTAGGGCCGATTCACATATAGCGCCTAAAAACGCGTAGAAAACGCTAGGCGCGGCGCGTTCTCCTTTTACCAAAGCACTATAGGGCGGTTGCGCTCCGGAGGCGTCTGTCGTTGCTAAGCTTCTTGTTAAGGTTCTTGTCACGTGGCCTACGGTGCGCTTGCGGCATTCTGAAAAGTTGAGATGTTTTTATCTCGATGCGGCGCGGACGCGCTTGGAAAAAACGAGCGCGTCGCACAGCAACCGCGTCGCTTCCGTTATGAGCGCGCATACCGCGCGCCTACATTTGAAATAACTAACTTAAGCGCGCAAAAGACGCGATATGTGAATCGGCCCTTATACTTCTAATTTGTGACTGGTATTTTGTTTTGCTCTATCCTCTGCGCTTCCCCGTTTGTCATTACATTGTGCGTCGGTTCAGGGGTTACTCTTCCGCCGTAAATCGATGCATAGGGCCGTCTGCCGGAAGCTAGTTATTTTAGTCGATAAAGTTTTAAATATGGATATCTTTCTTATCGCTTCACTTCAGAAGGCCTTTATTAACCCGCTAGAGCTGCGTCGAGCACTTTTATCATGGATGGATGCGCTTTGATGGACTTCAAAACATAAACTGCCATTCACTGCCATTATAAAGCTTGGAAGAGCCAGGACATTTTTTAATTTAACTCCGATTGAATCCGTCTGAAAGAAGAATGTCATTTACACTTAGGATGACTTGAGGGTGAGAAAATCATGGGCTAATTTTCATTTTTGGGTGAACTATCCCTTTATAGTTGAAATAGTTAAAAAAACATATATTGTGATTTCTGGATTTTTTTTTTTTGATTATGTCTCTCACAGTGGACATGCACCAACGATGTCAATTTCCGACCCCTCCATGATTTCTAAGTGGGAGAACTTGCAAAATAGCAGGGTGTTCAAATACTTATTTTCTTCACTGTATATATATATATTAGGGGTGGCACGGTACATGAAAAAACATCCGAACCGTTCGGATCCTTGTCTCGGTTCGGAGCGTGTGTTTCTGTTGAGGTTGAACTTATGTTTCACTTTATGATTATGGCCTTTGCTATTGCTATAGCCTAATTATAGGCAATTATGTTTCATGTATTTTGACTTATTTAAAAGACAGAGTTTTAAGAGTTCCTCTCTTTTTCTTTTAAAAGATACAATTTTTGTAAGAGCTACACTTAAGTTGGCAGTTTGATAAATGCAAGTTCATTTCAATCTTTGTGTGCTAAAAATGCACACAAGTTCTTGTAGAGATAGTGATACACATTCTCCTTTTTTTGCCAAATAAACAAAAAGCATGTCATCAATGTCTTCTCTCTTGCTGTATCAAAATCTCACCTAGCTTTCCTCGGAGATGGTCCCAAAATGTGCTGAAAGTCAAGTCAAATTCAGTTTGTGCATGATTACATGATATATATATAATAAAAAAGAATAATACTGTATCCTAAATTGTGGAGAATTAAGCTATATATCATATGCTGAAGTACATTTCTGGAGTGTTAAAGATTAAAAGAAAAAATAACAAGAACCGTACAGAACCGAAAACCGTGACCCTAAAACCGTGATACAAACCGAACCGTGGGTTTTGTGAACCGTACCACCCCTAATATATATATATATATATATATATATATATTTTTTTTTTTTTTTTTAAAGAAATTAATGTTTTTATTCAGCAAGGAGACAGTAAATCGATCAAAACTGATAGTAAACTCATTTATAATGCTACAAAAGATTTCTGTTTCAAATAAATGCTGTTCTTTTTAACTTTCTATTCATCTTTTTTTTTTCAACAATGATAATAATGAGAAATGTTTCTTGAGCAGCAAATCAGCATATTAGAATGATTTCTGAAGGATCATGTGACACTGAAGACTGGATTAAATGATGCTGAAAATTCAGCTTTGCCATCACAGGAATAAATTACATTTTAAAATAGATTAAAATGGAAAAGTTATTTTAAATTGTAATAATATATTGTATCAAATAAATACAGCCCTGATGAACAAAAGAGACTCAAAAACATAAAACAAATCTTACAAACCCAAATATGTGAAAGTTAGTGTATGCAACACCCAATTTCAAGTTCTTTCCTACAGATAAAAAAATTTTTTTGAAGTATTTTGAATATAAATTTTATTGGCTAATATTATTCCCTTATGCACTGATGAATAGTGTGCAACACCAGGCCGGTTCATTAAAAAAATAAATAGGACTCATGTTGTCTTTAACTTTGTTTGCCCTGCAGATCTGCACTGTTTGATGAGAAGCGGCGTCTTGAGGGAAGAATCACTCAGCTGGAGGAAGAGTTGGAGGAAGAACAAAGTAATGCTGAACTAATAGCCGAGAGACACAGGAAGAGCACCTTACAGGTACACAAAGAAGTACACTACACTATCACACAAACACATAGAGACAGAACACTGACTCTACGTCTCTCTCTCTCTCTCTCTCTCTCTCTCTCTCTACTTTTTAGGTTGAGACTCTTACAGTCCAGCTATCTGGAGAAAGGACACTTGCACAGAAGAGCGAGAGCGCACGAGAGGCTCTCGAGAGGCATAATAAAGAGCTGAAGACTCGTCTCAGCGATATGGAGGGAACTGTGAAGGGGAAACATCGCCTCAGCGTCGCCGCCCTGGAGGCCAAGATAGAATCGATGGAGGAACAAATGGAGCAGGAGAGACAGTAAGAAAACAGTGGGGGGTGCTAAAGGAAAACTTGGAGGTCAAATGAACGGATGTCTTCTGAATGTAAAATGAAATCTCAATGATTTTCTTATTCAAGTCACATTTATTTATATATGTAGCACTTCTTACAGTACAAATGCTTTCAAAGCAGCTTCACATTAATAAACAGGAAAATAAGTAAAATTCATTAATTATTAAACAAATTCAATTTCAGTTCCACGTTCACTGCGAAGAGCAAACCAGCAATGTGTCTGTTTTGAGTGTCCTCTCTTAATTTTCTCCCTTCCTAGAGAGCGAGCCTTAGCCAATAAGCTGGTGAGGAAAACAGAGAAGAAACTGAAGGAAGTTTTGATGCAGGTGGAGGATGAAAGGAGACATGCAGATCAGTATAGAGAACAGGTACTCCAAAAACTCCAAAACCCCTCCCTTCAGGGCAATGCATATCAGCCTGGTTTAATAAACTGCATAAAATATAATTAATAAGATATATATATATTAGAGATGCACCGATTGACCGGCGCGTGACCGGAACTGGACGATTTTCACGTGATCGATTTTCACAGCGATCGGCCGGTCAGTCTGACATATGCCGATTTTATGCCGGTCAAATACACTCGGGCGCTGCATGATTAACGCCGCGCAACATCAGTATCACACGTGCACACGGAATGCACATGTAGGAAACCTCGTGAATTACGGCCGTTTCACACCACAAGTCTGAGCGGCGCGTATTTTTTTCGGCTTGCATGTTAATCAATGAGTGCATTCACACCGGGAGCGGCGCGTGAGCAGCGCGTGAGCGTCAATCAGGAGCGTCGCGTGAGCAGCAGTGAAGCGCTTTCGGCGTCGTGTCTTTTTTTGCTGCGCTGCTCACGCTCAATTAAAGTGAAAGCACACTTTTGATGGACAAAAAAAATATATATATATAGGATTTAAAAGTGCCCAAATGCACAGAATTTGCATGTCGTGTGTTTTAACAAGAACTGGAGTAGGCTATGTCAGAAAAGAAAATGAAGACTCTTTATAGAAAATATTTATAGAAAATGTACCCATTTAAACTTGTTTTTATTATTGAGTTTGAGTAAAAGTATATGGTGTTTAAAAAAAAAAAAAAAATAGAAAATAAATATTTGTGTTATTGAAAATAAAAAAGTGGTTAGAATCGGCTAAAATCGGTATCGGCAGGTCAAACTCAATGAAAATCGGAAATCGGCCTAGAGAATTGTAATCGCTGCATCTCTAATATATATATATATATATATAAAATAGTGTGTACTCATAGCTTGAAGGAATGAATCCCATAAAGCACTACTAATAATTGATTCAGTCTGTTTTTTCTTCTTCTTTTAAATGCCATATTACATAATATATGTAGCTTCTGTTACCTAACCAGCCCTTGTTAACCTACAGAAACTCATATGAGGATTTGCACAGCTGCAATTCTACAATGATAAAATCTCTCTCTCTTTCTCTTTGTAGTTGGATAAGTCTATGGGGCGTCTCCGTCAGCTGAAGAGGCAGTTAGAAGAGGTGGAGGAAGAGAACTCTCGCTCCAACGCTCAGCGCAGGAAACTACAGCGAGAAATGGAGGAAATGAGCGACGGCATGCAGATCATGAACCGCGAGCTCAACACTCTCCGATCCCAACTCAGGTAAAGATTATGATAGTGTGTTATGAAGTTTGCCATTTGGTGTGTAAAATTCAAAGAGAGTAAAATGAAAAAGCAACAAGCAAGTTCGTAACACTTTAGTTTAGGGTTCAATTATCACTATTAACTAGTTATAAAGTTACTAGTATATAAAGCACATATTAATGCTTTATTCTGCACAACCATATTCTACATCCCCTAATCCTAAACTTAACAACTACCTTACTAACTATTAATAAGCAGTAATTAGGAGTTTATTGAGTTTATTAATAGTTAGTTAATAGTGAAATTTGGACCCTAAACTATTGTGTGACCATGTTTTTTTTTTTTTTTTACAAAAAAAATCTTTTAATGGCTCAGATTTGGTCAAAATTACTCCTTAAAAGGGTTAGTTCAGCAAAAAATGCAAACTCTGTCATCATTTACTCACTTTCATGTCGTTCCAAATCCATGAGACTTTTTCAGAACACAAATGAAGATATTTTTAATCATCTGTCCCTCCATTGAAAGTCTATTCACATGCATAAAGCACTCAAATTTTAGTGAACTAGCTTGTGGTTTTGAAACGACACAAGAGTGAGTAATTTGGGTGAACTAACCCTTTAAAGTGACAACATACATATATCCACTTTTTACAGTCTATATCAGATATCTTCTCATTGGCTGTGACTACATCGCACAGTTTAGTGTTCTGTGTGAATGGAAAAATTGCTTGTTGCTGCAAACTTGTCACAATGCCTCTGGTCAGGACAGTGAAAGTTTCAGTCTTTTAGTTGTTAATACATATCCATTTTTTGTTGTACTGTGTGCATGTTTCATTGACTCATCTAATGTGTCTTGTGTCCATCCATATTTGTGTGTTTGTCTCCTACACCAACTCAGCGTCACAGAACGGCAGAAGTCCGAACAGTAGGTTTTCATACTAAAGTGTCAGACTGTGTGTTTTGTGTTCCTCTCTGAGCATTTCCTGTCTCCTCTTGATTCTGGTGGTGTGTGCCCTTTTGAGATTAGAGACAGTCCTTTTATAACTGATTTATTCTGAAGCGTATCAAGATGGTGTAGTATACATGGGATTGTGGGTCACTTCCTGTTTATAAATGGTGATTCTCTGTTCCACTAATCAATTCAGTTTCCTCTTTTTCCCCCTTTCTTTCTTCCAGTTCTTAAACAGTGACCCCAAAAAGTATTTGAACATTTAAGTCACAATTCAAAATGTATGAATGTCTTTGTATTAGGTGACAAAATACCAAAATAACACTTTTTGTTTTATTTTGAGTTATTGTTTTTGTTTTGAGTTTTTGTATTGTGGTTTTGTTTATAGAACAAAACATTTAAAGCAAAACATTTGACAAAAAATGATTACACTATAAAAAATTAAAATTCTGATAACTATTCTAAATTAACTCTTTCCCCGACAGCGTTTTTAAAATAAAAATTTGCCAGCCGCCACCAGCATTTTCGATAATTTTCACAACAATTTCATAGCCCCCAGAATATCTGAACATATAGAATATCAAAATAAAGCATCTGCCTTTAAACAATCCAAAAAAAATTATTATGCTAGCATCATGCATTCTTTTTTTATCAGCATGTGAATGTGGGTACCGTAAGTTTCATAAAAAAGCCACATTTTGAACAAAAGGCTGAGAAAATCACGTTTTTTTTTCAAAGACTACAACGCGCATAAGCAATGCTTTTATCGCTTGTTTCTGCTCCTTT
This sequence comes from Semotilus atromaculatus, assembly GCA_031834385.1. Lineage (NCBI taxonomy): Eukaryota > Metazoa > Chordata > Actinopteri > Cypriniformes > Leuciscidae > Semotilus > Semotilus atromaculatus. The sequence goes on along the minus strand of JAULUF010000041.1, from coordinate 10,081,342 downwards.
TTTTTCTGTGTTTTGATCCGGAGATTCTGTCTTCTTTATAGCAGGATTAACTGCTATACTGCAGAAATGGCTAAAAAAGGTTATCATTTTATTGCAATATGTAGTTCGTGTGACACAGTAAGTGCCTAAAGATAGCCAAATATGTTTCGGGGACACTGTCTATGTATTTCGCGTTTTGTGTATGAATTGCATGTGATTATTCTCTGTTTCTGTCTCTGTCTCAGGCGAGCTCCGCTCCCTATCTCCATGCGTGCCGGCCGGAGGGCTCTGGTGGATGACCTTTCTCAGGAGAACTCTGATTCTGAGGATCCAGGTGCTTCACCCACCCCGTCCAGCGGCCCGCCGGGTACCCCCACACCCTCAGACAACGCCCTGGGACCCCCTCCCCCCTACAGCCTTACAGACGCTGAATAAGAAGGGGGAGGAGTGAAAGATAAACAGTTTTACTGGTTTAACTCGCATAGCTTTTGCAATCGTACACATAACAGAACATCCATGCAGTCACACATAAACTTGAAAGTAGTTAATGTGATTTATTGATTTTTAAATCAACAGATGAATTAGCATGCAAGATGGAGAAAGCCGGATACAGTATTCTTATAGTACTGTTTAAATTAACCAACCATGCAGTGAGTAAGGACTGCATTTTTAAAGTCGGGGAGGAGAAAAAAAACACAAAAAAAAATTTCCCAACATTTCTTGGGAAATACAGGTACTGTATATCGGTGCAGTATATCAGGCTTGATGTGGCAAAATTATGATGGCCACCTCAAGTTCTCTCTTAATCAATCAAAAGCCATGTGTTTAGAAGAAATTTGCATGTTAATGGCAATCAAAGGCCATTTGGTATTGCACAGATGATCCACCATCAGGCTAATATGCATCGTCTGTATTCGCACAAGCCATCAAACCCTCAAAGCCCTGAGAAACTTTCTCTCGCTCACTCCTAAAATAATGTCACGTTTGAAGAAATTGAGAACTGAACAGGTACAAGGATATCTCTTTGGTATTTTAGAATATCTGTGTTTTAAATTTTAGAAGTGATAGCTCTACTTCAGATAAATAGACAACTTTGCTTTTTGTCAAAGATAATGATTATGGAAGCCCATTTCCACCCCAGAGTAAAAGAAAAAAAGGGTACTTTGCCACTTTAAATGTCACAGTTGCGACTTTGATTCTCATAATTGCGACTTTATTTCTCAATATTGTGGCTTTACATTTCACAGTTGTAAGTTTGTTCCTTGCATTTGCGACTTTATAAATCACAATGTGACCTTATATCTCAAAATGTGACTTTATATATTGTAATTGCTTTCTCAATATTGTGACTTTACATCTCGCAATTGCGAGTTTTTTTGCTAATTGTGACTTTACATCTCACAGTTGCAAGTTTGTTTCTCACAGTTGTGACCATGTCAAAATGTGACTTTATATCTTGTAATTGTGACTTTATATCTCAGTGTGACTACATCTTGCAATTTTCTTTCTCAATATCGTGACTTTATGTCTCGCAGTTGTGAGTTTGTTTCTACTAATTGTGACTTTATAACTCACAATGCAGCGCAATATATCTAGTAATTGCAACTTTGTATCTCACAGTGTGAATATTTCATATTTTAACTCTTTCCCCGCCAGTGTTTTTTATTTAAGTTGGCAGCCAACGCCAGCATTTTTGATACTTTTCACAAAACTTTCATGTCCCCCAGAGTATTTTGTTGAATCTGAACAGCAATATATCAAAAGAAAGGACAGATCCTCTGCTATTTCATTCTAGCTTCATGCATTATATTTTATCAACACTTGAATGTGGGTAAGTTTCATAAAAAAAAGCAACGTTTTGAACAAAAAGCTGATAAAATCCTTTTTCTTCTTTTCAAAGACTACAACACTTTATCGCTTGTTTCTGCTCCTTTTTCTCCTGTGTTTTGAATCCGGAGACTCTGTTCTCTTTCAGAGGATGTGTAATATCACCTTCTAACATATAACAGTGTAAACATGGAAAATTCTGTCAATGGCGGGAAAAGAGTTAAATTTTATCTCACAGTTACTTTTTTATTTTTTACTCTGAGGTAACAAGGAGCTTCCATAGATGACAATTTATGTGCACAAAGCTATGATTGTATTAAACAGACAGAAAAGTGAGGAAGATAATAATGCTGTTCTATTAAATGAATACACTACAAAATTGAGCCATCCATGATAGCCTTTATATCTTAGCCATAACCCGACCATAAGAAAATAATGGGGATACAGAAAATAAATAAAAAACACATGAAAGGACTTCTAACAAACAAAAAAAGCAGCCAAAGTTGATAGATTTCACTTCCATATAGATTTAGCAGTAAAAGTTATTAGATATTTAAAAATATACACGCTCTGATCTCATTCAAACTTTAGTAATCAGTTCAACTTCCTGTTAAGTTCAGGGTATCTGTGCTGCAGATCGTTCCCTCTTAGAAACTGTGTGTAGATAGTTATTCGCTCTAAAGGGATGCTTTTGTGAGTAGTGACATAGGTAGTTAGGATTTCTTAATTTATGTCTTAAAACATCGGCTCCAGTTTCAGACTACTGACTCGTTGTAATTTGTATCAATTAAGAGAATTCCAGTATGCAGTCTATTTATTTTGTTTTGTATTTTCTTTCCGCTGCACATAGACATGACATGGTTGTTGTATAATTTGCAATTTAAGTGAAAACAAGGCAAAATGAAAGATCTTTTGAGGGTAAGGTTGGGTTTACACTATTTTATCAGTCAGTAACACTGGACAGAATACAAAAACAAACATTTTCACCATATAAGCTGCAGTGGGCCTAAAAGAATATAACACACCAAACACAAACACATGCGTTTGAGACCATTTTGACAAAAGTGAGAAGTCTGTTATCAGGATTTCTGAGAGTTATGGAATGAACCTGGAAGACATGAACATATGACATCTTGCCTGTTTTTTCCCAGGGGTCAAAGGCTGCTAGTTACTCCTTAATTATATCATTATATAAATGTAACTTTTTTTTTTAATCAAAAGGACATATTGTATTTTGTTTGATTGTTTGATCATTTTTGAATGTGGTAAATATTTATGGATCAAAGTGTTTATGTTGAACACAATCTGAGGCATATGGATGACAAAAGGGACATTATTCTAGCTGTATGCATGTCAACAGTGCCTGTAGTATCTGCAGAATATACTAAATGGATTCCATTGAAAATCAGTGAAATAATAATAACGAGGTCTGGAATTTGGTAAATAAATTGCAATATTAGGTCTCGCTGAACAATAATCTAACTCAGACATCCTTCTCACGGGTGTTTTTTTGCATACAGGCAGCAATGTGATACATTTTACAATACAATTGCTTATTCCTTTGGCTTGTCAAATGAAAGTTTTCTTAACTTCACTGTATTTATGTGTCTAATATTTTCATTCTTTAGATATTGTATGGTGATAAGCTAATTCAAAAAAGAAAGAATTGTTGTTTTAACTTAAAGTAAGTGTTTCTTCTGCCTCAATTTAAGTTTAGTCAACTCAAATATCCAAGTTGTCGCAAGGTGACTGAACTTAACATTTTAAGGCAGCACAAAAACCTACTTTTTAAGATTTTTTTACAGTATTGATACACAGGCTTACACTTGCTAGTTTTTCAAGTGATTCAATTTAGCAGTATTAAACTGTAAATAATAATTGTTTGTCACCAATAAGTATTAGAACATATTTAAGATCTGTTCAGCCTGTGAAATTACAAGGTTCTTTGATTCCCTGATGCCCTGATGGGTTTATTACACTGTTGTTACCACAGTTATTACTACTTGCCACTGTATCTGTTTTATGAATCGGAAAGCAGGGTTTTCATATCAGATCATCAGATTACACTGTAAAATGTCTGTAATAGATCTCATTTTGATACTTTATTTGTTTTATTTGCCCCAATAATGTTTCAATTTTCAGTTTTAGTGTATTTTTAATTGCCGATCTCTAGAATCAAGCTGGAATTGTATGCAGTTGTAAAATGTTGACTAAAAGGGAGGAAACCATGCTGTTAAAGACAAATTGATAGAATCACACACGCAAGCCAAAAGACTCAAGCCTTGTACAACAGATTGTTTTTATTCTATAATTATTTGTCCATGTTGAAACCCATTCGTAAATTATATCTGCCTATAATGTCTCTGACTGTTTGCCTTTCAAGCAACTCAACATTGCTGCTAAAATGTGTTTTGTCACTGACAAATGTACAAAGTCATTTTGATCGATTTGTGCATTTATCAGATAGAATTTGCAGAGCTGCAAACTCAAAAATTCAATTAGGAGAGCATTTGAATAAATATAAAACCAGTCGTATTTCTCAAGTCACATATTCTAGTTTAATAAATGAGTCTTGGTATACTCAACTCGTGCTTTATAATGCAGCTTTGAACCAGTTTGAGATGAGTGGAAAATAGCAGAGAATATGTATGAAAAGGGATTAACACTCCAGGTGAGATACATGTGTGTATCTGAGGTGTTTCTGAAAAGGACTGTGTGCTTTTTTGCATCTGTGGAACTTGAATTTTTAACCATGTAATTTATTTGATCTTTTGCTTTATTTTGCTATAATGATAAAATGAGACCGGGGTGAATTTTAATATACCATTGGTTTTGAAATCAGTGTGGTTTATTTTCACACAAACACGCTATCAACTGTTCACTATCAGCACAGCAAATGTGGAGGACCACTTAAAAATACAATGAAAAAAATCTATTTTCAGTTTATTAAACAAACCTAGATTATAAATGGATAAATCAGTTCAATTTGACAAAATTAAACTGTTTAATTGTTTTGCAGTGGCTAAGTTTAAAATTATTTTTTAACAATAAAATGATAAACCAATAAATCACCTTTCAAATTGATAAATAAATAGATATTTAAAACTTAATTTTACATGTAAAGGCATGGTTAAATATAAAAGTAAAATAATAAATTAATAAATCACTTCAAATAAATACATAAACATTTAGACAACGTTATAGGGGTGCTATTGTGCCCTTTTATGAAGTCTTGATTTTGTTTTTGGGGTGTACTAGAATATATTTTCATGCATTATTTTTCACATATTTTACATTATTACTGCACCTCTCTCCCCAGTCTGGCTCAAAGACGCCGATTTCGATGAAGCCCCTCCATCCGAAATACGAAATACGCTGTGATTGGTTAGCTGGCCCAGTGTGTTGTGATTGGCAGCGCTTAGCGTGTGTTCGGGAAATGTCCCGCCCCTCCATAATTGCGAGGTCTTCTCTAGTGTAAATATTGAAGATGGCGTCAATTTCAAACCAATTCGAGCCCGATTCAGACCCTGACAATGTTAACGAACAAGAGGATCGTGCAGAACGGATTTCATGCACAGACTTTGCAAGCCCATATTTCACAGGACGTTTCAGAGTGGTATTTTTTTGTAATTATCTTATACATTATAGATACAATGTTATACACCATTTAATCGTGATATTTGTTGGAAAACTAAGGTAATACAAACAGTAATCGATCAGAAAACCATGGTTAATTTTCCTAAGGCGCGGTGAACCGTCTTTACGAAAGCAACCGAAAGAATCTGTTCTCCATAAAATGTGCAGCATTTAAGTTTTAACCACTCTAAGTTCGTCAGCCTTAGTTTTGGACAAATAAGTTTTGGAAATGTAAAAACAGCGTCTCTTTGACATAGCGACAACACTATCTTCTCTAAACCAGGCCTCACACACATTTTTTTGCGTATTCTGTGGGCGTGGATTATTTAAATGAGTAACATTATGACTTCATAAGATCCGGAAAAATCGCATTGTAGTCCAAACGAGCCGTTTGTTGTAGTTTTTGAAAAGGGGATTCTGTTAAATAAAATATCTCCCTTTGGAGTGGACTTTGAGCTTTGTAACCTTGCATATCTTTTTTATGCTCAAAACAGCAACATGGTTTTAGTGCTCTTTTGTCTCCCACTGTTTTGTAATGTATTTTAAAATGCATAAATAAATCATTAAAAAAAATATTAAAAAAACAGCAACATGGAAAACCATAATAGGACCCCTTTAAAACAGTTTAATTCATGTTTATAATGTAAATGTAACAATAAAATAGTAATAACTTTTTTAAATACATTTATAATTTAAAAAGTGCCAACATATAAAATGTTACAATACTCATACAGTCTATTACAGAAAATATTTCACTAATTCAGAAATTCATTTTACAACACGGACAAGAACATTTCACAGAAATGATCATAAAATCATGAACGTGTGAAGGTGCGGGCAAAATGTCAGTAGCGTTCCTATCAGCACGTCTCTGAGTCACATTCAAACCATGCAGCTTTCTGTTGTTCATTGCGGTCACGTGACTAACTTAACATGAGCGGAATCTGCGTGGGAAACTGTTTCATCCTCATACGAAACTCCGATCGCGTAACTGGGATTCCTATTTAATTGAAATTTCACCTAGCAACGATAAATGACTGCACCTTAATAATCAAACAGATACAATAAAATTCATAACTGCATTACTGTCCAGTGAGAGACCTGTACTTTCCAAATGTATTATTCACCTCGTCCTCTGCAACAATATTACTGAACAACCAATCATCATCTAGAGGCGGAGTTGGAATTGGAGTGGGGGGGAGCTTATGTAATGTAGCAGGGAAAGATCTAGCCACGCCCTCAAAGTTGTGACTAATCTGATTCCCTCTGAATTTGGAGTAAAAACACGACTCTCCTTTATGATAGCAAAAGCCCTCAAGGCAACACATTATGGGGCACTGGAGACCTGATCCAGGCTGGTTGAGATTCTCAACCTGTACAATATTTCTGATATCAGTGTCTTGCATCATAAGATTCTGATCCGTTTCTGGACTTGAATAGTTCTTGTGTGAGCTTTTTAGAGGCTGTTGTTCCCAGATGTCATGGTCAGTCCGTTTGGTTTGAAAGTCCAGCTGATTCTCAAGCTCCGGGAACATGTGGTGGCTTGAAACAATACCATCCAAGGCAGACAAATCCGTATCTGAGTAACCATCCTCCTTTCCATTCATCCTCACGCAAGGCTCAACCCTACCAAAATGGCCCTCCAGGATGTTATTGTGGTTTATAGAATAGCTTGTATGAATACACTACAAAATTGAGCCATCCATGATTGTCGCAAGGTGACTGAACTTAACATTTTAAGGCAGCACAAAAACCTACTTTTTAAGATTTTTTTACAGTATTGATACACAGGCTTACACTTGCTAGTTTTTCAAGTGATTCAATTTAGCAGTATTAAACTGTAAATAATAATTGTTTGTCACCAATAAGTATTAGAACATATTTAAGATCTGTTCAGCCTGTGAAATTACAAGGTTCTTTGATTCCCTGATGCCCTGATGGGTTTATTACACTGTTGTTACCACAGTTATTACTACTTGCCACTGTATCTGTTTTATGAATCGGAAAGCAGGGTTTTCATATCAGATCATCAGATTACACTGTAAAATGTCTGTAATAGATCTCATTTTGATACTTTATTTGTTTTATTTGCCCCAATAATGTTTCAATTTTCAGTTTTAGTGTATTTTTAATTGCCGATCTCTAGAATCAAGCTGGAATTGTATGCAGTTGTAAAATGTTGACTAAAAGGGAGGAAACCATGCTGTTAAAGACAAATTGATAGAATCACACACGCAAGCCAAAAGACTCAAGCCTTGTACAACAGATTGTTTTTATTCTATAATTATTTGTCCATGTTGAAACCCATTCGTAAATTATATCTGCCTATAATGTCTCTGACTGTTTGCCTTTCAAGCAACTCAACATTGCTGCTAAAATGTGTTTTGTCACTGACAAATGTACAAAGTCATTTTGATCGATTTGTGCATTTATCAGATAGAATTTGCAGAGCTGCAAACTCAAAAATTCAATTAGGAGAGCATTTGAATAAATATAAAACCAGTCGTATTTCTCAAGTCACATATTCTAGTTTAATAAATGAGTCTTGGTATACTCAACTCGTGCTTTATAATGCAGCTTTGAACCAGTTTGAGATGAGTGGAAAATAGCAGAGAATATGTATGAAAAGGGATTAACACTCCAGGTGAGATACATGTGTGTATCTGAGGTGTTTCTGAAAAGGACTGTGTGCTTTTTTGCATCTGTGGAACTTGAATTTTTAACCATGTAATTTATTTGATCTTTTGCTTTATTTTGCTATAATGATAAAATGAGACCGGGGTGAATTTTAATATACCATTGGTTTTGAAATCAGTGTGGTTTATTTTCACACAAACACGCTATCAACTGTTCACTATCAGCACAGCAAATGTGGAGGACCACTTAAAAATACAATGAAAAAAATCTATTTTCAGTTTATTAAACAAACCTAGATTATAAATGGATAAATCAGTTCAATTTGACAAAATTAAACTGTTTAATTGTTTTGCAGTGGCTAAGTTTAAAATTATTTTTTAACAATAAAATGATAAACCAATAAATCACCTTTCAAATTGATAAATAAATAGATATTTAAAACTTAATTTTACATGTAAAGGCATGGTTAAATATAAAAGTAAAATAATAAATTAATAAATCACTTCAAATAAATACATAAACATTTAGACAACGTTATAGGGGTGCTATTGTGCCCTTTTATGAAGTCTTGATTTTGTTTTTGGGGTGTACTAGAATATATTTTCATGCATTATTTTTCACATATTTTACATTATTACTGCACCTCTCTCCCCAGTCTGGCTCAAAGACGCCGATTTCGATGAAGCCCCTCCATCCGAAATACGAAATACGCTGTGATTGGTTAGCTGGCCCAGTGTGTTGTGATTGGCAGCGCTTAGCGTGTGTTCGGGAAATGTCCCGCCCCTCCATAATTGCGAGGTCTTCTCTAGTGTAAATATTGAAGATGGCGTCAATTTCAAACCAATTCGAGCCCGATTCAGACCCTGACAATGTTAACGAACAAGAGGATCGTGCAGAACGGATTTCATGCACAGACTTTGCAAGCCCATATTTCACAGGACGTTTCAGAGTGGTATTTTTTTGTAATTATCTTATACATTATAGATACAATGTTATACACCATTTAATCGTGATATTTGTTGGAAAACTAAGGTAATACAAACAGTAATCGATCAGAAAACCATGGTTAATTTTCCTAAGGCGCGGTGAACCGTCTTTACGAAAGCAACCGAAAGAATCTGTTCTCCATAAAATGTGCAGCATTTAAGTTTTAACCACTCTAAGTTCGTCAGCCTTAGTTTTGGACAAATAAGTTTTGGAAATGTAAAAACAGCGTCTCTTTGACATAGCGACAACACTATCTTCTCTAAACCAGGCCTCACACACATTTTTTTGCGTATTCTGTGGGCGTGGATTATTTAAATGAGTAACATTATGACTTCATAAGATCCGGAAAAATCGCATTGTAGTCCAAACGAGCCGTTTGTTGTAGTTTTTGAAAAGGGGATTCTGTTAAATAAAATATCTCCCTTTGGAGTGGACTTTGAGCTTTGTAACCTTGCATATCTTTTTTATGCTCAAAACAGCAACATGGTTTTAGTGCTCTTTTGTCTCCCACTGTTTTGTAATGTATTTTAAAATGCATAAATAAATCATTAAAAAAAATATTAAAAAAACAGCAACATGGAAAACCATAATAGGACCCCTTTAAAACAGTTTAATTCATGTTTATAATGTAAATGTAACAATAAAATAGTAATAACTTTTTTAAATACATTTATAATTTAAAAAGTGCCAACATATAAAATGTTACAATACTCATACAGTCTATTACAGAAAATATTTCACTAATTCAGAAATTCATTTTACAACACGGACAAGAACATTTCACAGAAATGATCATAAAATCATGAACGTGTGAAGGTGCGGGCAAAATGTCAGTAGCGTTCCTATCAGCACGTCTCTGAGTCACATTCAAACCATGCAGCTTTCTGTTGTTCATTGCGGTCACGTGACTAACTTAACATGAGCGGAATCTGCGTGGGAAACTGTTTCATCCTCATACGAAACTCCGATCGCGTAACTGGGATTCCTATTTAATTGAAATTTCACCTAGCAACGATAAATGACTGCACCTTAATAATCAAACAGATACAATAAAATTCATAACTGCATTACTGTCCAGTGAGAGACCTGTACTTTCCAAATGTATTATTCACCTCGTCCTCTGCAACAATATTACTGAACAACCAATCATCATCTAGAGGCGGAGTTGGAATTGGAGTGGGGGGGAGCTTATGTAATGTAGCAGGGAAAGATCTAGCCACGCCCTCAAAGTTGTGACTAATCTGATTCCCTCTGAATTTGGAGTAAAAACACGACTCTCCTTTATGATAGCAAAAGCCCTCAAGGCAACACATTATGGGGCACTGGAGACCTGATCCAGGCTGGTTGAGATTCTCAACCTGTACAATATTTCTGATATCAGTGTCTTGCATCATAAGATTCTGATCCGTTTCTGGACTTGAATAGTTCTTGTGTGAGCTTTTTAGAGGCTGTTGTTCCCAGATGTCATGGTCAGTCCGTTTGGTTTGAAAGTCCAGCTGATTCTCAAGCTCCGGGAACATGTGGTGGCTTGAAACAATACCATCCAAGGCAGACAAATCCGTATCTGAGTAACCATCCTCCTTTCCATTCATCCTCACGCAAGGCTCAACCCTACCAAAATGGCCCTCCAGGATGTTATTGTGGTTTATAGAATAGCTTGTTTGATTGTGATGGAAACTACGTCTATGTGGCTCTTGATTGCAGAGAACCTCAAATTCAAATTCTTGACCGTTTTGGCTCAAATTGCTGGTTCCAATGCCAAAACCCGTTAGGTTGTCTGAATCCAGACAGCTTGGAAATGTGCTGGTTTCCTGTAAATCTTCTTCAGTGGGAACCATCCACTCAGTCATTTTACATTTAGGATCAATGTTTTGGATCAGCAGATCTTCATGATTATCATAACAATCCAGTAATTCAAGGTCATCCATTATATCCATTTGAAGACTCTCAACGATTGTGCGATCTTGCGTTTGGATGCCGTGCTCAGCATCAATGAGCATCTGAACCTCCAAATCGCATGAATCCAAAGACAAAAGTGAAATCACAGGGGAAGTGGGTGACAGGTCTGACACCTCAACCCCTGTGGGGAACAACTTCAGCTCCGAGTGTTTGGCGAGACATGGTTTTGAATACGTTCTTGTTCTTTCAATGCTTCCCAACCAGGAGGACACGCTCTCCTCGAGGCTTTCTAAATCGGTAGATGGCGGTTGCCTTTCGAAGCTGTTGCCTTCAATTATGTGTCCAGGGTTGTTTTTTATTGCAGCATTACAGTTTTTTTCAGTTCTCAGATTTGTGCCTGTACTGTTGAAGCACTGTGAGAAACTTTTATCAGCCACATTGGTCTCCATAAGACTGTCCAATGTCCAGAGGTCACAGACATCTTCTTGTTGTTCAGGAAGACCTTCTGTTTTGTCAGCATTTATAAACGTTTCAATAGCTGTAGAAAACAGAAAACATCAAACTGGTTACAGACCAGAACAAACCAGTTCTGAAAATAAAAAGTAATCTCTTTTACCTCTTTTTGAGGGTTTAGGTGACTGGTCTGTGACTTCTTTTGCAATGCGAGACAGACTGGGTGTTAGATGATCTGGGAGTTTTTCAGTCGAAAATAAAGCAGAAGCCAGCTTATGGTTCGCTGCCTCTATTTCTGCAAATTTCCTGTGTAGAGGCGGATGGAATATTAGTTTATATTATACATTATTATTTATATATAATTTTGGGGTCAAGATTTTCTTTCTTTTTTTTTGTTGAAAGAAATTGACACTTTTATTCAGAAAGGACGTATTAAATTGATTAGAAGTGACAGTAAAGACATTTTTAATGTTTTCCAATACATTCAATTTATCATAAATGCTGTTGCTTTGTATTTTTTATTCATCATAGAGTCCTGAAAATTGTATCCTGGTTTCCACAAAAATATTAAACAGTGGTTTTCAATATAATTATAAGAAATGTTTCCTGAAATCAGGTTATTAATTATTTCTGAAGGATCATGTGACACTGAAGACTAAAATGATGACTGCTAAAATATCTGATATATGAAATATTACTGTTTTACTGTTATTTTGATTAAATAAATGCAGCCTTGGTAAATACAATGTTCTTGACCAAAAACGGATTGAAATTTCTTGATGGAAATAACATCACAATGTTTATCCTCCAGCCCATCCCAAAGACTTTCAATGGATTTAAGGTCTGGACACAGAGGTGCTTATTCATGTGTGAAAATGATTCTTCATGCTCCCTCCCAAACATTCTCTCACAGTTTGAGCCTGATGAATCTTGACATTGTCGTCCTGGAATACATGATGTGTCTTCCTACATGGTTGTTTAAGATATGAAAAGCTTCACCCTCCATCAATTCGGGTTAGAAGAACTGCTGCCAAACATATAACATGCTAGAAACATAACAATCACTGCAATAATGATCCAATCGTTGACTCTTAAACATAAACATATACTGTATATAACATACCTCTGTATCATGTTGTGTAGAAACCTGCGATGATTGACTTGTCGTTTTGATGGCTTGTTTTTACGTGGTTTTTGCAAAGTCCTCATCATGTGACCAGCTGCCGAGGTCACGAAAGTAAAAAGATCCCGACCCCATGGCACTCCATGCTCCGGCCCTGGCTCAAAGGTCAAAATGCTGGATGGACGCATAGCTTTGGGGATAAAATATGAGGGGCATTGAAGAAAGATTCAGTAGTTCAGTAAAGATCAGATTCAGTAGTTGTTTGCTAAATTGCGGATGAATGTTGACTCATTTGTAAAACTAAAGGAGCAGAACTATAACATTCAGTATAACATCAAATTAAAATTTAGATCTCTTAAAGCCTGATGATCAGTCTTTCTATTTGAAAGCACCACCTACCTTCTGTTACTCAGTAAGAATCCACTTTGAAATGTGAAGCAGGGAACCAGAAGACTTTGAATAGGTGATCCAGTCCTGCACCCTGACTGACCGAGAGACAGAGAGAGAGTGAGTGAATGAATGACCGAGAGGAGGGTGGCATTGATTCGGTGATGATGCCACAGTGAACGATTCTTTGTCTGCTTAGATAAAGGGTGGCAATTAAAGAGGACAGAGAAGTGCAGCAGAATGAAAAGAAAAGCAATTACCTAGAAGTCAACTGGTTCGTGCCGTGTGGTCTCCTTGAGCATTGTCCAAAACAGTGCTTGTTAAGTGTTAGCAAACACAGCGCACCAATTAAGCGCTTAACGGGCCTTTAATTGATCTCTTTAATCTCAGATCCTCATTAACACATTCTCCTGTCTGAGAGCTCTACTGGTTGCCACAGACAAATTGCCTTCACATTTCAGCCCTCAGACAAAATGTTATTTTTACATATCTATGGGGACGTTCAACATAATGGAGCAGGAACATATTAAATTGAACTACGAATGCTTAATAAATGACTTTTATATAAAAATAAAAAAAAGATAGCCTATCTATATCCACATTAGAGTATCGTATTTGACATTCTTAAAGGGATAGTTCACTAAAAAATGGGGAAAAAAATAATTCTCATGTGCTCTATATTGGATATTGTTAGACTAATTTAAGCGACAGTGTGAAAATAATGTTTCGGAAGAATTTCTATATTTAATTTAAATATCTCTATTTAGCTTTAATTTATTTTTATTTAAGGTTTAGTTCTAGTAATTTTAGTACTTTTTAGTATAAAATTTTTTTTCAAGTTCAAGTTTTGCATTATATATTCATTATGTTTTATTTCATATAACAAATGCAGTATGTGATATTTTTAGTGGCAGTCAACAACACTGAACCAGATGTTAAATTGCTAATGGCCTCTTGCTTGAATTTTTGTAAGATTCATTGATATGAATTATTGGTCCATTATCATTCAGCATGGTAACATGAGCAGTGGGGTGTGGACAGGAGACTCTTCACTATATTTAGTGCAGCTTCAGTTCTCACGTCAGCATGTGTTCTCTGTTGGTTTTGAAGAACTTCTGCTTTCAGCCTGGTGTTAGAATGTTCTTCTCTCAAGTTTAACATCGGTGAGCCTCATATACTTCACGTTGTATCTGATTTCTGCATTTCATTATGTATGATTATAATGTGTTTACTGATTATAAAAAAAAAAATCCCTTTCATAATACATTCCCTCAAATGTTCCCTGGTTCTCGCCATGTGTTCTTTTCTCACATTCTGGCACTGATAAACCTTATCATAAACACTCATTCTTGCTACTTTGAACTTTGTACCTCAAAACAAACTCTGATTGGTCTATGTTTGACCAATCAGCTTTGTTTACAAGAATCAATCAGAGGGATACAACAGAGGGAACCTTTGTCATTCATTCAACAGGACAGCTACATGGTGAGTTACAAAAAAAACAAACATATTATTTAAACTTAAATTGTCATTTGTAACTATTAAAAAACGTAAAAGTCAGCATGAAACAGAAGTTGCTATAGTCTTTTCTTCCCTATTTTGATCTGATTGGAACAGCATTGAACAAGAAACAATGTAGGCTGAGACTTTAATTTGTCTATCAGGAAAAGTTCAAGTGGTGCTCACTGCAGTGCCAAATGACGTCCAGCTCTCCTTCTCTGGACATAATGGGTGGAGTTATGTTTAGCTATAGGGTTAGTGTGTGGGTGGGGGCCGTCTAGCTCCACCCATTAAGTCCAGTGAGGCGGAGCTGGATGTCAAGCTCCACCCATTAAGTCCATGGCAGAGCTGGACGTCAAGCTCCACCCATTGGCTGTAGCATCTCTTGTGGTTTGCAATTGCTGTGATGTCATGTGAGTGACAGGTTGCCCCCCCCTCACGCCAGTAAACACATCATCAGAGAAGAGAAGAAATGTTGCTGCAAGTGGGAGGGGAAGTGGGGGTGCAAAAAAAATAAGAATTTTTGATTTCATGGTGACTTTTAAAACTCCTTTTAAAACTCAAATTAAAAGGATCAAATGACATTTATTGTAGATTGAGCCTATTCAGTTTAATGAAATATTTGCTTTTATTATCCCTGCCCAGCGGTCATCATGAACAGAGCATGGACTTTGTTCAAATCCCATCCATACATCCCTAATGTGCTGGGATACACAACCCTCTTCGCCACAGCAGACCTCATTCAGCAAAGCATGATGGGAAAAGCTGAGGACAAAGTGACAGAACACAAACCAGATAGAATGGGACAAGATCCATCTAAGGTGTCCACTGAAGGAGTTACTGTGGTTGGAGAAGCAAAGACAGATGATCTGACTTGGTATAATACCAAAATAAGTGACCCAGAAGGCAATAAAAAAGCCTCGGAAGAAAATAAAACATCAGCTCCAGTCCAACATGTTCCACAGCTTCACGGCATCGACTGGGCTCAGACCGCTCGGGTGGCACTGGTTGGGTTCTGTTTCCATGCTAACTTCAATTATCATTGGCTACGAGGACTGGAGAGGATGTTTCCGGGGGGAGGGGCCAAAAGAGTGTCACTCAAAGTGTTTCTAGACCAGCTGTTTGCAGCCCCTATGACAATAAGTGCTTTCTACATTGGTGAGAATCAGCAATAAATATACTCACCATAAGGAATAACTGAAGAATTTCCACTCCCACTTCCACTTATACTGTACAATCAAACAAAATCAATGCAAAAATATATTGGTGCACAAATTAATGAATAATGATAAACTAAAGTGTTTATTACACGTCTAAAGGGCTGAGCGCATTGGAGGGAGCAGAGGATCCCCTTGAAGACTGGAGAAATAAATTCTGGACCTCTTATCAGGTAAACAAAGCAATTGCGCACGTGTAAATTCTGGACCAATTTTGACACATTGATTTACTCTTTGTTTCTCTTTCGGGTAGACCGGAGTGGTGTACTGGTCAGCAATGCAGGTACTCTATCTACCATTTGTTCGTACATCTATCAGATATTTTTCTGAGATGCTTCTTCATTTGTTTCCTAATTATATTCTTCACGTCTCAGGCTGTGAACTTCTCCCTGATCCCGCCAGTGGCTCGTACGGTTTTTGTTGGAGGAGTTGCTCTTGGCTGGACTGTCTTCTTGTGTCATTTCAAGCAACAGAAGAGTGACTTCCTGAGCTAGGCTTTATTCCACAGCTGCTTGCCATTGAATATCCAAATATGCAACATACTGCATATATGCAACTATATAAGGGATGCATTAAATCTGGCTGATTTTTTAAACAACTGAGATTTTAACAAATCATTTTCCTTGTCTCCTATTGGTAAAGTACAAATAAAATTATATTTTAAATGATCAATTATGCTACATAATAAACCCTTTTTTTTGTTACCCCAGTTTTTCCACTCATTCTTTTAGAATTTGCAATGAAACGGAAGTAGTGGCAAATCTTTTCTTCCACAGTGAAATGGATTATCAAGAAAACAATAATGTAGGTGCGGGAAATTGGTTCTATTTAAACATTATGAGGTCAAAAAAAAGGTCACACTTTAAATCAGGATCCTTCATATTAAGTGGAACCAAAAAATTAAAAAAAATTACATTGTTCACTTAAAACCATGCATTTAGAAAATTGATTAGGTGAATTTTAGTTTTATGCTGATTTTAAGAGAGATTTTATAGAATCTTTCAAAGGAAACTAGGAATAATAGGCCTACATGTAGGCTATAATTATAATTATCACAATGTCTTCATTATAATAACTTTGTAATCAAACTCTTTTAAACTTTATGTAGCTGAGATAGACCACACTGGTGTACTATTATAGGCCCTACATTTAAATTAGCTTTTTTTGTTTGCTTAAACACCATTTACTATGAATTTGACTGTACTCTTCCTCTGTAACCAACCATATCCAATGTGCACTGAAAAGTTTTTTCAGTGACATGAAGCGTGAGCCTATCCGGATGCGCCTTTTTCAGTCACATGACTCATAGCTTTCCGTAATCTCGCTATACGTCCTCTCGCGAGCTTTCTTTTTCCCTTTTCACTCTGAGTCCAAGATGGTAGGTAGCTTGATATCTTATGGAATCTACCAGTATCCAAAATCTTCCTCCATCCTCAGCGATATCTGTTCTAGTTCTGCCGCAGATGATGTTTGGAAGCATTACATAGCGCTATAAGTGAATAGATATAGGTATTATTGTGGATAGTGTGTGAAATTAATAAGTAAATGCCGGCTAACGCACATCGGGCCGCAGAGCTGAGACTCCCGTTCATTTGTCGTTTAAAAATACTTGCCGTACATACTCTGGCGACAGCGTGTTACTGTCTCATTAAATTCTGTTTATAAATGTATAGATAAAATACACACTGGTGTTTAATGTAGTTGACTGGGCAGAAGGAAAAACACTACAGCAAACTCGTGTTGGCTAAGCTAGCTTTACTAGTGCTAGCAGTATTCGGCTTTCACAGCCACATGAGTTACAGCTTATCTGAGACAAATATTAATTATGGTAAAGAAAATTTTTTTCACTTCAAGTTGTTTTTTTCATTGTGCTAGCGATTATTGCTCTAATATGTGTAAGTTCTCAGGCTAGTGTGATTTATGGAGAAAGTGCTAATTCTCCAGTTCTGTGAATCGATGCTTTTTATTGGTGTGTAATTGAAATATTTTGTGGAATCTCACAGGGAGTTGACATCAGACACAACAAGGACCGTAAGGTTCACAGGAAGGAGCCCAAAAGTCAGGATATTTACCTGAGGCTCTTGGTCAAGGTAAGAACCAACATACTCAACACAGATGAGCAAGCAAGAAACTCCAGTTTTGAAACGTATTGCTACATTTCTCTGGCTAGTTGAATCAGTTGTCAGTTTTTCCCTTTCATTTGATCAGTTTGCTCTTTGTTGTAGTTGTACAGATTCCTGTCTCGTCGGTCTGATGCTCCCTTCAACAAGGTCATTCTGAGGAGACTCTTTATGAGCAAGACCAACCGCCCACCTCTGTCCATTTCCCGACTGGTGAGTTTGAACCCCAGTGTTATGCCTGGTGCACATTGTATGATTTTGGCCTGTTCCAGATGAAAAATAACCAATCATGGCAGTTTCTGTGGTCATGACTCCTATACGGTGGTCCTACGTCTTACAGTGAGAAAAGTTCAAAGACGGCTGTTGTCTTGTCACGGTCTTGCTACCAAAGATCGCCTGGAATAATTTTCTAAAAGTGTCAAGTTTAGCTTCATCTCACAGTGTGTTTGCTGCTATGACCTACATCTACTGACGAGCCAATAAAAATGCAACTTGAAATGCCATATTGATCAATGTGATTGGCATGCCAAGTTGGCCTCTTTTCCCTAGACATGATTGCATCCATATTCTTTCGTTTTTTTTTTCCAGCGCACGTAAACCACAAATGCCGAAGGCGCGATTCATCTTGCTCTATTTGTTTACCACTAGCCATGCTGATAATGTTTTATTCTATACTAACTTGCATTGTAGCCTATTATTCAATAGGTGTCATCATTGTACAGTCTACATGCATGTCATACCCAAGTTTAATAGATCCATGTCGTACAGTGTTGAAATCAGTCTGTGGCCGGCATTACTCGTAGATCTCTTTTACACGTGACCTTTTGCATGTTATTAATTGGGCTGGGTATTAAAACAGATTTCACAATTTGATTTCTACTCACAAGCTTGCCTTTCAATTTCATTATGATTCGATATTGATTCATTTAGATATATATCGGGCACAGTACATGGCAAATTTTCTCAAGGAAAATCTCTCAACTAATGCTGTAAACTGTTTAGGGAACCATTACTATAATATTAAAGGTTAAAATGATCTGATGTATATGCGCACAATTGCATTACATATGGAAGTAACTTTTTAATCAATCATTTTATTTATTTATTTTTCTTTTTAACTGTAACTGTCAATTTATTAAAAATACTTTAAAATATGGAAGTAACTTTTTAATCAATCATTTTATTTATTTATTTTTCTTTTTAACTGTAACTGTCAATTTATTAAAAATACTTTAAAATATGGAAGTAACTTTTTAATCAATCATTTTATATATTTATTTTACTTTTTAACTGTAGCTGTCAATTTATTAAAAATACTTTAAAATATTGAACACGTTAAGTACAAATATAATAAATATTTTTGCATATATTTAGCTAAATGCTCCCCTGGAATTTTTTTCTAGCTGTTTTATTGACGTCTTTCTGCAGTTGAATCACTGACTAAGCAATTACATTAGACAATATGGATTGAAAGTGGTATTAATTTTTTGAATTCAGTAATAAAATTATCAGAATTTGAAAGCTGAGGCAATCATAACACACTGCAGCAGTCCGATTTAATGTATGGGAGGTGCTACAATGTTCTTAAGTTCCGTAGAACAAAACCTCGTACAGGTTTAGTACAACTTGACGGTAATTAAATGTCAGAATTTTTAGTTTTGGGTATAATATCCCTTTAAGAATTGATATTGGTTATCAAAATGAGAATTGGTTAGAAATTAATATTTTTAACACCTAATTAAACCTTGGCATTTTTGTCTCATGCAAAGTTTTCTTTCTTTGCCTCTAGATTCGTAAGATGAAGCTTCCAGGCCGTGAAAACCTGACTGCTGTTGTTGTGGGAACGATTACTGATGATGTCAGGATTCACAAAATCCCTAAACTGAAGGTAAGACAGACATTGAAAGTAGGGATGGGATGGTATGAATTTCATATCACAATTTTAGTGACCAAAATGATCGTGATTATCAGTATTACATTTTTGTTAAAACGAGATGAAAGTGTTCAAAAGGAACTGATGCTCACACTGAAAACATTTCAACAAGTTTTATATTTGAAAACTTGCATATAATGCTTGCTTATAATTAGGGGTGTCCATGGTTAACCGATTAACCGCTAAAAATTGCTTAACCGAGTGAAACAGTTTGCTCGGTTAATTGGCGTCAATGGCATGCATTGCATTTAGTTGTAATAAATTTTGCACCACCAGAGACCGCCATTTATTTGACTGTTTCTTTGCACAAAGTTTCTAAAAAAAAAGTGTGCTATAATATGACTGCATTAAATTCTAGGGCCTTGTTCACAGGCCGCGAACGCAAAAGTCAGTGACCTACTTTAACTGCTCTGTCCTTACCACTGCGTTTTATTTCTATAAATTAATTTCGTTTCAAATGTGGTCCAACCAGTTATTAAAGGTGTTAAAAATAAACTACCCTTTTCTCACCCGGGGTTGCGGCGCGCACACCAGGGATGGAAATTAGCACCCGCGCGCCACCAGCCAGATGCGGGTGATTTTGTGTTGTTGCGGGTAAACTTGCTTCACCTACGGTCACCGTGGCGGGTAAATAAAAATAGCATCATGCGACGGTCGTCTGTTATAGGACAAATTAGTTTGAATAAACGAGCAGACACTTGATTAGCAAGACAACTCAGTGAATGTGCTTTCCATTAAATGAATCACACACACACAGTAAACAAATCCTTAACAAAAAAACGGCTATTCTGGTGATGCGGTGATGCGCTCATGTAAGGGTGGCGCTGCCAATAAAGCTCCTAAAATCTGTCACAAAGAACCGGCAAAAGTTATGAATATGTAAAATATAGCAAGGAGATATTTTAATTTATTAATAAACAAGTATTTTCTATGTCCGTGTCAGTTGCAAAGATGAAGTTGACGATGCTGATCGTGATATTCGCAGTAGTGAACGCGCAGAGAGAAATGCACATTTCATACGGATTACAAGCAGAGAGCAGTCTGTGTCTGTTTTCTTTCGTTTTTAATTATTCTGTTAGACATGTCTGTGAGGCGAGTAGGCTACCTTATACTGAGTTTCGGTTTATTTATGAGACGGGCTCCAGTTCACGCGCCGGCGCCTCTGCTTCGTGATTATATATCGTCTGCTATATTTAATTCTTACTTATTAAATCCAGGCAATTGGTTGATGAAACATTGATTAAAATTAAGATACAATTAATACAAAAACGAAATTCACTTTAAAGAAAGGTTTTGTGTTTTCTGTTTGATGTCTCTGTGAAAGTTTTAAAGCATCTTTTAGTGCCGCTTTCACAGCGCTCACGTCGGTAACATTGTGTTTTCCTCATAAATGCGAACTGAAATGAATATCAGTACATGGTTTGTGTGAGTAGGCTATAAGAGAGAAAGAGAAAATGCCAGTAGCCTATTTCATTGAGACTTGAGATTAAATAAACTGCTTAAGAATTGTAGATCTTGTAGTATTAATTTTCATATCATATGCAGTTACACATTGTCGATTAAAAACAAGAAAGTGCCTGGTAAAAACATTGAGTGGCACCAGCCACAGTGGCCGGTGGACAAAACAGTTAATTTCCATCCCTTGCGCACACTATGGTTAATAATAATAAGTTTTATTTATTTATTTATTTATTTGGTTAACCGAGTATTAACCGCTAAGGGCCTCGGTTAACGGTTAATGAAAAACTTGAAAACGTGCAGCCCTACTTATAATTCCTTCCTTATAATGAGCGTCATTAATAGCAATGCATTATAACACAGCGCACATCCATGCATCACAACAGACTCGTTTCATTCAAATACAACTTGCGTCTCTGTTTTGGATTGTATTGAAAATGAAATCATGTATTGTTTACAGAGTTTGATAATATTGTTGTGATCATCTTGTCTGGACGATTTTGTACGCTGTACAATTTCTTTTTTTATAAACGGGTAATATTTAAAACATTAATGCAAATTTTTCTTCGCGGAAGCTTCACGTTTATTTCAAGTGAGTGAGATAAAATATTTTAACTCAAAACAACATGTTGTGCCCAATTATTTCCCAGACGTAGTTTTGGTATTAAGGTCAAAGTTAACTTGCCTTGGGTTCGCTATATACCCACTGTGTGATGGTCACACAAGACGACTTGGCAGATTGTAAGTGTATTGCTGTGACTTTTTTTGTGCATGTTCTGCAGACAGGGTGACCTTGGTTAAGTTCCTCTCAGGATTTTTGTAAAAGCCTAAATATTACCACACATCAGATTTGGTTCTCTTAAAAGGCTGAAAAATTTCCCGAGCACGGTCGTCCTTGCACCATTCCTTTAAAAAGGAAGACTGTTGCTGGCTCAACAGGATTTACAGGCAGTTAGTTATTAATGCGATAATCAAACACTGTTTTAATGATAATTACATTTTAAACTATAATACTAACCGTCAGTATTTTATCGTGGTTTATAGTGAAACCGGTAATCGTCCCATCCCTAATTGAAAGTGTGGTCAATGTCTTATAAGCTTTGTGTTAAAGGTCGGTCTGTCCACGTCCATTTTGGGTCCTCAGTTTACATTTAGTAATGCATTAAAATTAAGTTGGATTATCATTAGGAAGTTTGCTGAAGCCCCTTAGTGGGACTCAACCAGCTGATGTAAAATAAATCTGGCCTGATAGATCAACATGAATGAAAACCACTCTGGCCCTAAGTTTGTGGTCAACAGTTTCATAGTTAAGCTTGAGCTAGTTTATGCAAACATGACCCAGTGCACATTCATTCATGTCTTGTCCAATCTGTCCATTTTTTTGCAAATAATCTTCAGATGTAGAAAGATGAGGCAGTTGATACAGCAGTATCTCAGCATAAGTCCCCAGTGACACAGTAGTTGTTCCTGTTTTTAAGTGTTCGGTGTGGTCATGAAGCAGTAATGTGTAGCGCTAATGAACCCACATGCATTCAAAGAATTGCACAATCCAGTCAGAATAACATGGAACGTTACAGAATGTGGCAAAATTTAAATCAATAAATGAGAATTGGGGATGTACTTTTAAATCGCGAAATGGACTTTGGCCTGTAAATACTGAAGCTAAAAAAGACTGTGGTTTAACTGTGAAGTCTGCTTCTTTTGCTTGTCCCTCTGATTCTCACCGTTTCATCTACTACACATACTCATGCTCGTGTAATGCTCATCTGCTGTCTCACTGCTCATCTCCAGAGCTGCTCGAGTCACTACCCGCATTTCATTTCACACAATTATCAGATATACAAACTCAGTTCTTCACTTCACAAAGAACTTCAATCCCATGAAGCATTGCGAACAGACAATTTAAATTAAAACAATGGAGAAAAATTTATTGTAAAATGTTGATTTATAGTTTATTGCAAAATATGTATATATGTGGTATTAAGTATTTTGCAAGCGTGGAGAGACTATCACCTCATTCGCAATGCTTCATGGGAGTGGGCGGCGCTAAAGAAATTTTTTTGGCTTGTTTGTTGTTTTCAACACTGGTGAAATTATCTGTACAGCATCATGGGTAATGTAGTTTTTCTCCACATTCCTCTGTTAGGGGCCATTCGCAATTCGCGTCTTTTGCACGCTTAAGTTCATTATTTCAAATGTAGGCGTGCGGCAAGCGCACACGCTCGCTTTTTCCAGGCACAGCGAGATGAGAATCTCAACTTTTTAGAATACCGCAAGTGAACCGCAGTGTGACAAGAACCAACAATCAGCTTCACCCTTTCCATAACAATGAAAGGTCAGTCAACATGATGTGGAGTTAGCAGTTCGTGGTTGCATAGCAACGACAGACGCCACGGGAGCGTAATCGCTTTGAAAAAGAGACAGCGGCACAGCCGTGCCTTCCACGCGTGATATGTGAACGGCCCCTAAACGCTATTAGTTTAAAACTAAGGCATTTTATATTTTTACTGCGGCTAGTCTGAATTACCTACTGTTTTTTTTTTTTTTGACAAACACCAAGGTCGTGTGGTAATTGAATTGATTTCCGAATCCACATCTGAGTTTGCAAAAAGAGATCGTTTCAGAATTCAGTTTAAATCCCTTTTGACCACTGCCGAGCACTGAGATGACTGTTGTGCTTCGCTGTAATTTGCCTGCATTTTAAAGATAAAAAAAGGTTAATTTAAAAGTACAATATTTCATAATACTTAAAGTAATCATGTGGAATAACACTGAATATTCATTACTGTATTATACAGATTCTATAACTTAAATAAAGATGGATATTTATAAAGTTGCAAAAGGTATTCAAGAGCAGAGTGATTTATGCATTCGTGAATCTTCTTGACTTGCAAACGTCCTGTAATGTAGGGAACCACTGGCTATACAAAAAATCAGGTAACAGTTCATATTTTACTTTCATATACGATTTAGTTTTGTGTGCTGAGGGAACGATCAGCAATCGAGCATTCAACAAAAGTGCACTCTCTTTCTTGACCGTCAGATAGTTAATACATGCCTCGTTTTACCTTCTTTGCCATTGAACTACCAACTTCCCACTGATGTCCGGGGATGTGCACGACAAGCTCTCACCTCTGTGCGCTCAATCCATATCTAAATGAAAATAATTTCTCTTTCCTATGCCTTCTCACAGGTGTGTGCCCTAAAAGTGACCGACGGTGCTCGCCACAGGATCCTGAAGGCTGGTGGACAGATCATGACCTTTGACCAGCTGGCCCTCACAGCACCTAGAGGACAGGGCACCGTTCTGTTGTCTGGTACGTGTGTGTGCAAAGCAAGAATACTTTGTGTAGAAAACAAATTCAATACAAATCTGATTCTTGTTTCTAATAACTTTCTCATTTTCCTGAATGAGTTGCTTAATTGTTCGTATTTTGAGGGTTTCAGCTCCAGATTGTTAAAGCATCTGTCTTTTTTGCAAACAGGACCCCGTAAGGGCAGAGAGGTGTACAGGCATTTTGGAAAAGCTCCTGGAACCCCCCACAGCCACACCAAGTAAGCGATCGATGTGAACTTTCAATTCAAGCCTTCCTGAACTTGAGGCTATTTGGTAAATGTTGATGGTTGTGATGAACAGTGTAACTGAGCATGTTTGTCTGTCCTCTAGGCCCTATGTGCGCTCCAAAGGCAGGAAGTTCGAGCGTGCCCGTGGTCGCAGAGCCAGCCGAGGCTACAAGAACTAAACATCTGGCTTTTTGTGTTCTATATTGTAATGCAAATAAAGATTGGGTAATATTCAAAATACATTCTTTTGGAGTTGTTTTTCTTGATCTCATTTTACGCTCCAAAAATGCTAAAACATATTTTGCTGCAGCTAAGTGACTATTGTGTGTGAAATTAACACCTTACATGCACCTGAAGCACAGAAATGACTGACTTCACCACATCAAATGGAAAAGCAAACCTAATGATGAAATTCTTTGTTTACAACTGCAGGAACGTGCGTATACTCATACTTCCAATAGTTTCAGAATTAATCGAACGCAGATAGCTAAGAATATATTTGCAGAGTTGAAAGAAGTTCGTGTCAGAGAAGCCACACAGACCTTGATTGAACTTTGAATTTTCCGTCTTCAATTTGCACGAAACAAACCAGCTCTGAGCAGTTTGTGTAAAACTAGTTTAATGGAATCTTTTTTTAATTTTGAGGCTCGGATATTTTTTTTTATTATTTTAAGTTTATAAATTCATAAGTTTTAACAGACACATTTTGCTCCAGATTAATCACCTAATTTTTTTTCAGCCTGTCATGCGAGAAACTTGCCCAATAATAGAAATGTTTCAAATTAGTTTTGACAAAGTAGTACTATATGGCACTACTGTTGAAAATAAATAAATGCAGCAATGGTAATTTTATGTTTCTGTTGTTTACAGAAGTAATACAGAGTACAGAACAAATTCTATGTAGGTAAATTTTAAGTGTAATGTCCTCATTTAAAATGCAAAAATATCTACATTATTGTGAATGACCATGCAAATGTAGAAGTAAAACGGCGCAATTTAAAGGAATAATGTGACCGCAGAAGTATGTGGAAACAAAAATGCATGTTTCTGGATGCTATTGCTATTGGTGAGTAAACACTTTTCAGAAGCTGACTCTCTTTTATCTGTAAATCTGTGGTTGTAATTTCCAGTACACAGTTCAAATTAAACAGTTCAACAGACTGTTAGGAGCAGTTTCAGCCACATGTGATGGTGTTATTATAGCAAACAATGAATATTAGTTTCTAAATTGCCACCTTGGTCATTTTAAACCATCTCGAAATTAAGGTTTTAACTGATAAAATCTGATGTCTTCATAAATGGCAGGTTCTCACGCACTCTAAAGCCCGCCAAGAAATCAAAAGTCTTGAATTTAACACCCATTTTGGGTTTTTCTATATAAGGACAAAACTTTCTAGATGAAACCGATCTGTGCCATGATGTAAGAAACGGTAATTGTCGGACAAATCTGCTGACAGCATCTGCTCTGAGGCACAAATATGGTTTATGTGATGCATATCTATCAATAAAACCCTGTTTTGAGTAATGTCTGTAGAGAAATCATCTGTGGAATTAAAAGATTTGACTGAAACTATGAACTTCAGTGTCCCACTGCTGACGCTTAGTCTCATGGAACATTGACCACTGTAATGAACGAAACTTCTTATCACATTTTACATTGCATTCTGAATAAATTGTTCGTCTTTTTGCATCTTTAATAAACTTCGTATAATACATTTTTGTCACATTTTGTCATCATGTTTACACATTGAATTCCCAAATGAATGTAGAAGCAACACAAATCAGTTTAATGACAATGTAATGTTTAAAGGCACATTTTCACCAAGTATTACCAATACTTTTGTTAAACAGATTTTCTAATTTTAAGGACAAAATGTATAACAGCCTTTCAACATATTAATATACAGCCAACTGCAAATGATCAAAGCACTATTTTTGTTTGTCAAACAACAATTACAGTACATAAACAATCATATAACAATTGTTTAATTTAAATGAACATAATATATATTCACAAACATTTTGAAAACATGTAAGCATCCAAAAAACAATATTTTTCCATCTTTAGAAAAGTTTCAATTATTTATTTTATGTTTTTAAAAACAAGTACGCAACTTAATAATAATGGCAACCTGTCTCTTACAGTCAACTCAAGTTGGCGTATTTTTAACAATCCCTGAAGTATGTTCAAAATAAATATATAAATGCTCAAATAATAAAGACATCTCTGGGACAAAAAAAAAAAATTTACTTATATAATTTTTAATATAAGTAATATAAGTTACATGTTTCAGGTTTAGTAGTTATTACCCAGTTATTGCAATACTATGTACATATTATGTACATGGAGAACAGGCGTGTAAAATAAAGTGCTACTGAAAAATGAATACAAAAATGACTCTGGATATTAATTTTCAAGAGAGTAAAGGATTTAGACAGATGAATGTGTAGAACAATGGGGGTGTCTGCTTATGAGAAAGTAATGACTGAGGCGGTCAGTGGGGAAGGAATATGTAATATCTGTCACAATCCTGCCATAATCAGAGTTAATATGTTCCATCCTCTGCATGATATCTGCATGAATGTAATATTCCCACTCGTGACAGTGTGTTTTTTCCACCTCAGGGGCTCATGTAGGTCTTCCCCAGCTCTCCTGTTATTCAAATCAGCTGTATCAGCCACATACAGTCAGTAGGAAAGACCCCATCACACTCTCGTATCGCCCCCTGTGATCTGAAGACAGTGAACGCTGATATCCGCATGCTCTGTATAACCACGGCAGTGGTTTATGGTGACCCCACTTGATATTTGGATGTTTTCTGGTGAAATGGGGGCATGTGGACACACAACAGTGTGAGAACTCTCGAGAGGCATAAAGGAAGGAAATGATGAGAATCTAAGCTTCTGAAGATCTGTGGTTACCCTCCCATACTTTACCTCACGAAGGCATACCTACACAAAGCTTTTTCCATGGATTTACATATTTACATATTCAATAAGCCAGCTTACTATTTCCACCTGGTTAAAAGATCTTCACTGATCTGTGTACAGCAGCCTCAAAAAGCCAAATATATAGATAGATGTCAATATAAGAATAAGGATTTACAGAGTGGTCACACTGTATATCACGTGTCATACTTCTATGTACTTACAAAACAAAAAAAAGTAAAATATTGTGTTCTTGTTGTATTGAATAATAACTTTTGGAGGGGATACAGGTTAGGGAAAGGTTTGGTATGGGTTGTTTCAACACATGTTTGGGTCAAATATGGACTAACCCAACCATTGGTTTAAACATTTTAATTAGATTTTTTAACCCAATGTTTGGGTTTGTCCATATTTGACCCAAACATGTGTTGAAACAACCCAGCATTTTATAGAGTGTGTGTTAAAGTGTAAGGAAAGGGTCAACAGTGTGATTATAGATGTAATTACAGAAAGTAATTACAGCTATAATTACATGCAGGCATTTAAAAAAAATATATACTATGTAAAAACATGTATGTACATAATAATTGCATTGTATCAAATCATTGATTTAAATGTTACATACAACACATGTTTTGGTCAAATTTGGACAAACCCAATTAAAAAACTTAATATAAAAATGTTAACCAACAGTTGGGTTTGTCCATATATTTTATCCAAAAATGTTTTTTAAGCATAATAGTTTCACTACTAGAAGTCACTTATAAAGTGGGAACTAAATCCAATGCTGTTAAAAAAAATAAAATAAAAAGGTATTTGTGCACTTTCTGGTTGTCAAATGTTAGTAGAACGTGTGTGTATAGTTAATGTGATGATCTACACCTGTTGTTACTAGAACACCCTGAAAACTTCACACATTGAAAACACAGTGAGATCGTTTGTTAAAAGTCATTGCAAAAAAAGACATTAGTCCTGGGAAAAGCACAATTTCTTTGCAGAAGTCCCTCGTTGAAATTCAGTTAATTAATTTGATAACATTTTATTTTTAGTTGTCTTTGTTACACTGTTATTATACATTTAAGTCCTGAGTTATAGTAATTAACTACATTTACTTACAATAGGATCAGGATTCGGGCTTGGTTTGGTTTAGGGTTAGTTTAATGTAATTATGCATAACTTATAGTCATTATATTATATTATTCAACAATATTCTTGTAACATTATTTTCCTTTTATCTCTGTAAAGCTGCTTTGAAACAATCTGCATTGTAAAAAGCACTATATAAATAAAGGTGACTTGACTTGACTGCAGAAGGAAGGAACTGCGACTTGCTTTTGTGACAGATAGGAGGAGTGAAAAACAAAGCAAAAATGGGCAGGGAGAGATTGAGTCAGCCACAGACTCTTTTCTTCATCAAAACAACTCCAGCCCCCATATTCATGTCACTCGCACACAGTCTCTCTGCCTTTACTGGAAGTGCTGCTGTTTTAGAATATGCTGATCGCACATCCCCATATCAACGTCTCAATCACGGAGCTCAGCTCTGAGACTGGGCTGACATAACAGAAAGCACTTACACAACCACATAAACAAATAATGATGCCATGCGAGAGCTAAAATTACACATGGCATTTGTGTTTTTTACCCACTGATTGTTGGTTATCAGAAATGCATGCCTGATGCAATGGTGACATATCTTGAGAAAGAATAATGTACGGCGCCTTGGTTGCAGGTTACATGTACTGACTCCAGTAAGACGGTAAATGATGCATAATTGCATGCAACTAACCCTAAACCAAACCCTAACCCAAGTACATAAGTACATGTTGTTAATTTATATAGTTCTCAAATTATGTAATTATATTGAAACTAAGACACCTTAAAATATTAGGGCTGTCAAATCAATGAATCTGAAATTAATCACATCTAACATAAAAGTTTGTGTTTTATATAATATAGGCCTATATATACTATGTATATATGAGCCATTTATTATAATGGGTTTATGGTTTTTGGGCTGATTGTTAATTTAAATTAAACCATTGTATTGATGTACTATAATTGTTGTTGTTTTTGATAAAAAATAATGGTTTGATCATTTGCAGTTCACAGATATTAAATTGAGTTGTATATATATATATATATATATATATATATATATATATATATATATACACTCACCTAAAGGATTATTAGGAACACCATACTAATACTGTGTCTGACCCCCCTTTCGCCTTCAGAACTGCCTTAATTCTACGTGGCCTTGATTCAACAAGGAAAGCATTCTTTAGAAATGTTGGCCCATATTGATAGGATAGCATCTTGCAGTTGATGGAGATTTGTGGGATGCACATCCAGGGCACGAAGCTCCCGTTCCACCACATCCCAAAGATGCTCTATTGGGTTGAGATCTGGTGACGGTGGGGGCCATTTTAGTACAGTGAACTCATTGTCATGTTCAAGAAACCAATTTGAAATAATTCAAGCTTTGTGACATGGTGCATTATCCTGCTGGAAGTAGCCATCAGAGGATGGGTACATGGTGGCCATAAAGGGATGGACATGGTCAGAAACAATGCTCAGGTAGGCCGTGGCATGTAAACGATGCTCAATTGGCACTAAGGGGCCTAAAGTGTGCCAAGAAAACATCTCCCACACTATTACACCACCACCATCAGCCTGCACAGTGGTAACAAGGCATGATGGATCCATGTTCTCATTCTGTTTACGCCAAATTCTGACTCTACCATCTGAATGTCTCAACAGAAATCGAGACTCATCAGACCAGGCAACATTTTTCCAGTCTTCAACTGTCCAATTTTGGTGAGCTCTTGCAAATTGTAGCCTCTTTTTCCTATTTGTAGTGGAGATGAGTGGTACCCGGTGGGGTCTTCTGCTGTTGTAGCCCATCCGCCTCAAGGTTGTGCGTGTTGTCGCTTCACAAATACTTTGCTGCATACCTCGGTTGTAACGAGTGGTTATTTCAGTCAAAGTTGCTCTTCTATCAGCTTGAATCAGTCGGCCCATTCTCCTCTGACCTCTAGCATCAATAAGGCATTTTCGCCCACAGGACTGCCGCATACTGGATGTGTTTCCCTTTTCACACTATTCTTTGTAAACCCTAGAAATGGTTGTGCGTGAAAATCCCAGTAACTGAGCAGATTGTGAAATACTCAGACAGGCCCGTCTGGCACCAACAGCCATGCCACTTTCTTTCCCATTCTGACATTCAGTTTGGAGTTCAGAAGATTGTCTCGACCAGGGCCACACCCCTAAATGCATTGAAGCAACTGTCATGTGATTGGTTAATTAGATAATTGCATTAATGAGAAATTGAACAGGTGTTCCTAATAATCCTTTAGGTGAGTGTATATATATATATATATATATATATATGGACACACACACACACAGACACACACATATTTTATAAACAAATATTTGTTACGTGCAATTAATCGCTATTAATCAATTTGACATCCCTTGTATATATTTGAACATAACAGATATTGTTTAATATTTAATATTTCTGCATCATCCATGAACTTGCCATGATTTTCTAGCATGCACAGACAGCATAAACTGATACATTATTTGTATTTAATTTATTTATTAATGCTGTCTTTTCATGCAATAAATATCATGGGAAGTATAGAAAACATTTATAATAAAAAAGGGAAGATGATGATTAATAATTGTGAAAATGTGCAAATAAAATTATAATATCATATAATATTACATAGATAATACATGCATGCATCTTCTGTAAAGCTGCTTTGAAATATATATACACATATACAGACCCTAATTATTTATAAATAGATGCATTCTTGCCTGTGTACATTTTCCAAATTACTTTTTTGTTTTGTTTTTGTTTTACACAAATTTGTTTCCATTCTTTGAAGTGAGTGACATACTTTCAAATAAACTTTTTCACGTGTTGAGAGATAATTCAAGATAGACCTGGTGAATCCGTGGGAGAACAAAACCAAAGTGTTGCCTCTCCCTCATTCTATTACTCTCTCAGTGTCTCTCTTTCTCTAACTTTTTCCAAAGTACGTCAGTCAGACCGCACATCAACAGTTTCACTACATGCAGTCAGAAGTCATGTGAGAGGCAAAGAAGAAGAGGATCTGCCTATCGGGCAACTCCTCCCCAATACTGCAACCCACACAACCACCCACAGCAGTATATATGCAAGAACAAAGACCGGAGCCGGCAGACGTTAGCAGAGAAAGAGGATTCAACGCATGAAGGTTTGCCTTTTCTTTTTTTGGAAAGTAACAACAAGAAGATTAGAAGATATGACACCGTTTATTGTTGTTCTGGGGTTAGCGCTGGTTTTTGAAGGTGAGCGGTCATGATAGAGGACGTCAATCATTCAAATGTTGTTTAATCACCTTGTTTAATATATTATTTCGTCTTGTAGATTTATATGTGCAATCTCTCTGTGTTCTACAGGTGGTCAGTGTCTGGTACGTGAAGTGTTGGTGGCACATGGTTCTGTAGCAGTTCTGCCGTGTGTGGACGAGTACTCTGTGCTCTCATATCCTACCTCAGTCTACTGGAGCCGGATGACCGGAGAGTAAGAACATTTCATCCGTCCATCCGTCCATTCATTCATCTATCCATCCATCCATCCAATCATCCAATCAATCAATCCATCCATCCATCCAATCATACCATCATCCATCCGTCCATCCATCCAATCGTCCATCCATCCATCCAATCATATACAATCATCCATCCATCCATCCATCATCCATCCATCCAATCATATACAATCATCCATCCATCCATCCAATCATATACAATCATCCATCCATCCATCCAATCATATACAATCATCCATCCATCCATCCAATCATATACAATCATCCATCCAATCATATACAATCATCCATCCATCCATCCAATCATATACAATCATCCATCCATCCATCCATCCATCCAATCATATACAATCATCCATCCATCCAATCATATCCAATCATATCCAATCATATCCAATCATACAATCATACAATCATACAATCATCCATTCATCCATCCATCCATCCATCCATCCATCTATCCATCCATCCAATCATATCCAATCACCATCCATCCATAAACACATCTACCCAAAACCTGACAAACTTATGAGCACAAAAGGATGACAATTTTAAAGTCTAACTCTCTTTTCTCCATTTCCTAGTGCAATAAGGACAGTGTGGCGGCGAAGTAAGAACGGGTTAGAGTTTCGTCCGGTAAGAGACCAACCACGTGCAAGCTGCCCCGTTCCCAACTTTGGAAAGGGCGATTACAGTCTTCACATCGCTGGAACGACAGCTGAAGATGGAGGAAAGTACGTCTGTGAGGTTGAGGGAAAGACTCGGATGGTGAAGGTCATCATGCTCAGGGTTATAAGAGGTAACAGACACAAACAACCAAGAATTTGCCACTTCTTCTTGATAAGCCATTGGAAATAGCCTTATCAGTAAGATTTTCTCTTTCTTCACAGCATCATTTTCCCCACCAGTTGTGGTTGAGGGCTCAAGAACGAAGGCAATGTACGATGTTAGTCCTCCGACACCATTTGTAAGCGTTACCTGGAAAAAAAACAGCCATTTTATAAGTAGCACCATATTCTTAAACGTGTCTCAAGGAGATGCAGGAATCTGGACCTGTCAGGCTTCATACAGAGGGGTGGTAGTGGAAGCAACCGCAGACCTACAGGTCAAAGGTGAGTGTTTGTTTTAAACACCGGCTGCTTTTGTGAATAACTTGTGCAGGAGTGGCTCATTCACCTTCTCTGTTCCCTCTCCAGGAATCTCCAGCCCTCAGGATGACTCTTCAGTGTTGTACGCCGCTCTGGGTTCCTCCGTCTCCTTGCCCTGCCTGTTTACAGATGGTCTGATCCCAGACACTGTGACCTGGAACAGAACCAAGTCTCCTCGTGCTCTCCCTGCATCTTTCGACTGGTCTCTTGGGTCCGCAGCGTCTGCCACTATACAGAGAGTGGAGGATGGAGACGAAGGGATGTATACTTGCTCAGGAAGGATGAAGGGATTGGAAAGTGAGGAGATTAAAGTACAGAGAAGGATGGAGCTAGTTGTTACTCGAGGTGAGTGGAATCATACATCACATACTCAGAATACTCCAGGATGAGTGAAGTAGTTTGTCAGTTAAACCTTTTAAACTTTTATCAACGTGGCTTTACAAAAAGAGACAAAAGGCCTATTTGCATAAAGAGACACGATTATGTATATATTAAAATAACACATTAAAATAATTCTAATTTTTAATACAGTACGTTTTTAATTAATTTTTTTTATTATTAATACAATATTTGATTATTTTATATTATAGTATTTTTAACCTTGTTAAATGTTATTACCTTTGGTAATAAAAAAATCTATATTCTATAATAATTATATATATATATTAGGGCTGTCAAATGATTAATCACGATTAATCGCATCCAAAATAAAAGTTTGTGTTTACATAATAAATGTGTTTTCACTGTGTAAAATTATTTTGTATATATAAGTACACACACGTGCATTTATATATTTAAGAAAAATGTGTTATTTATATATAAAATATTTATATTTATAATATAAATAATATATAAATCTATATATAGTATATACATGCAAATATTTCTTAAATATATACAAGCATGTGTATGTATTTATATATATAGAATCATTATACACAGTACACACACATTTATTATGTAAACACAAACTTTTATTTTGGATGCGATTAATCGCGATTAATCGTTTGACAGCCCTAATATATATATATATATATATATCATTATATGAACATACATATGAACAGCTGTTCCTTTTTTTATCAATTCACACAGTCAAATTTTTAGACAGTTATTTTTTAATTAGCCTTTGATCATCAAAGTGAGCTTAATTTCCTCATAACTTCTGTATATTTCTGAATTTGCTGAATGCTGATTATTTATTTTATTTGTTTCTGTGCAGTTTTGAGCTCCTCATCATCCAGTGGAAACGGACCCATGACCCTGACCTGCCATCTCAGCAACTCCGACCAGATCACTTCCTATGAATGGCTCCGTGTAACTTATGGAACAAACGACACTGAAACGGTGAGCTCTGTTCAGAAGACAAACAGCTTCAGGATTCAACAAGGGACTGAGAAACATGCTGGTGAATGGATGTGTCGGTACTACGGGGAACACGGAGTTCTGGGGAACGTGACTTATCAATCTCACATTATGGGTAGGTAGAGCAGTTATATAGCAGTAAAGGAAACATTTAAGGAAATACTTTTTTTATTTAATTTTTTTATCATGATTGGACTCTACATTTTCCTTGATTCTCTGTTTTGTTCATTTTTACAGGTGCTCTAAAGAATGAAAAGCCAAGTACTGGCAATAAAACCGCTATGGTGATGGGATTAGGATTTTTGTTCTTGGTGATATTCCTGGTTTTGTTCCAGATGTACAGAAACTATCGCAGGGTACGTTTCAGTCTCCTGTATCAAGTCTTGATTTAATCATGCAATTCATGCCCATTCATTTATGCAGTGTGTACTGAGTCTGATATACTTTACTTTCAGTTTCAGTTTAAAATAGATTGTAATTATTTATATCTCATATTCATCCCATTTATTCCTCCCTACAGAAGAAGAGGATCCTGCTTTACCCAGCGATGGAAACCATCGTCCATCAGACCACCACTGAACGAGAGCAGAGACAAAGGAGCAAGGGAAAGATGACTGAACCTTGTGTTGGAGATCCCAAATCAGTGTGTGTGTGAATTTGTGGGTGGGGGGTTTAATGGAAAATTTTGTAAATGCCTGTGTGTTACTTTATGTTAATGTGTGCATTTTAAATGCAGACGATTGTAGCAGTCCATTTAAACTGTAAATATATTACCGAGATATAAATATAGCCTACATTTTGTATAAACTAATTTTGGTGCAAATATATTTTCAAACATACATGTAAAATCTATGTAAATAAAGCAATAAACTGAAACCATATTTTATTTTTGCATGTTTTAATTTAATTATTTTTGTGTGCACTGTATTACAAACAGGTTTCTTAAATGCAGTTTCTTAAAATACAAGAAAAAAAATGTACACAACAATTCTGTACACAATTACATTTCGGTAAATATAACTATAACTATACAGTAGGTTAGACAAAATGTTAATCATTTTTTCATAAAAAATGTAAAGACTGTGTCTATTATATCACTCAAATATATTTGACTGATAGTCATGCTACATAATCATTCAACAACACCGCAGAATATATTACATTTCTGCAAACACTTATCACACAATTCAAGTAGCCTAGACCTACACTAAATCTACATACTAGACCACTACACTAGTAGGCTACACTAAAGCTACACCTCACTGCATTGTGTTTCATCTTGCCGCTCTGTTCTTTTCGTCTCTGACCTGCGAAGCTCATTTAGGGTCAAAATTGGATCAAACCAGTCTTCATCATCAAAGTCCTCAAAACCGAAAACCTCCTCATCGTCAAAACACCAGCCAGGCCAGTCAACACTGACGCCCTCCATGACATTTCTGCCACAAGCGAGAGAACAGGGGTTAATGGTTAATGTCTTCGAAAGAGTGATGGCTAATGTTATTTCACTGGTAAAATGTCATTTAAAGTATGAGTAATTATGAGTTTTAAATTAATGAATAAATTAATACATTTCATTAATATTAACTCTTTCCATGCCATTGACGGAATGTTCCGGCTTTCCATGTTTTCACTGTAATACGGCAGAGGGCGCTATTACACGTCTTCTGAAAGAGGACAGAATCTCCTGATCAAAACACAGACAACAAAAAAGGATCAGAAACAAGCGATAAAAGCATTGCTTATGCACGTTGTAAACGTGTTTTTCTCTGCTTTTTTGTTCAAATGTTGCTTTAGTTACTTACCCACATTCAAGTGTTGATAAAAACAATGCATGAAGTTAGAAATAAAACGTTTTTTGTTGTTGTTTAAAAGAGGCTCTGTTCTTTCTGTTGATAGGCTTTGTTGCATGTTCAGATATTCATACAGCAAAATATTCCGGGGGCCATGAACATTTTTTGTGAAAATTATCAAAAACATTTTCAGTGGCTGGCAAATAATAATAATAATTGGCGGGGGAAAAGTCAAAAATAATAATAGAAAAAAAAAACGTATTATAACATTAGCCTATGTAATGTAGTTTTTTATCTTTAGCCTACAGACTTTTAGCTCTTTTCCTGGCAGTTTCTTTTTCTTTTTTTAACCATTTTCACAAAAATGTTATGGCCACCTGTCCTTCTTATCCTCACTTCCATCCACGTTTCCCTCTCTGCATCCATGTGTGGATATTATACTGGGTCCTGCAGATTTCTCTCCTTCTGCCTCTCTCTCTCCCTCACTGGCCGATGGTGATGGAGAGACGGATTTTGTTGTATGAATATCTGAACATGCAATATTGCTAAAAAAGAACAACAGAACCTCTGCTTTTAAACAAACAAACAAACAAAAAATGCGTTTTATATTTTGATACTTTTTTTAGTCAACACTTGGATGTGGGTAAGTTTCTTTTTAATTTTTTTTTTTTTTAAGGCAACATTTTCGGCAAAAAACTGAGAAAATCATGTTTTTGTCAATGACTATCCAGATCGGATTCAGAACGATGATCAAAACATAGAGCCATCAACACCCTCAATGCTTGCTCGATCTGCGTCATTTAATTCAGTACAATTATGCAGTTTTGATTTATATGCTGTTTAATGTTGATGATCGAGTCATTTTACATATGGATAAGATTACAAATGAGGTAATCTTAAAGGGTAAGCCCGTTTTTGCTTGTGTTTGATCAGGAGATCTTTCAGGAGATGCGTAATAGCGCTCCCTACAGTAATAATACAAAACTGTGAAAACACGAAAAGCCGAAAGATTATTTCAATGGCGGGGATGCGTTGTCTCCTTCTTTTACTGTCTATGGTTGTCTCACAAACGACGGAAATTTACGTCAATGGTGGGGAAAGAGTTTAAAGAAATATTTTGACACCATATAGCTAATGCTTATCAGACCATAGAGTGGTGTTTATTAAAATGTAGAAATGTCATGAAAATTTGTAAAGATATTTTTACAGACCCCCTTTTGCCTACCTTCAAAGACCCTGAGGGGCCCACAGACCCCTAATTGAAAACCATGAATAGAAAGCACAACGTACATTCAAATAGTTTGAAATGTCATGAAGCTTAATTCATGTGTTTCTAAAACATTTGAATGTACTGCACATTACCTTCTGATCTGTTCTGAGCATTACATAACGTTTTAAATGACCTATTAAAGAAATGCATTAAGTGTAAGCCTATTGCATCTATGGGGTGTAATTCTGTTTTCAGGGGAAGCCTGACTCCTAATGGTCCTTATGAAGAACTAACTCTACTATTATAAGAGATACTTCGGTAAAATTTGAGAAAAATGATGTGGTACAATCATCTTACAATTTCCAGCAAAGGTTTGAATATAATAATTAGAGAGAATTTTATGATAAAGTACACAGATGAATTGTGTGTGGGCAGAGAGAAGAAATAACGCACATGAAACTGTCAAGTTCCGCAGCGCAGTGATGTCTCTCTACAGTCATATCTAACAAATGGAACAAATACACTTAAAATGAAAATGATTGATTTTCCACTGGGCAGAAAGGGTTATTTCTGGGTTTAATTTAGGAGGATAAATATTTATATCTTAAGTAAAAAACATTGCACATGCATAAACACATTCAAAGGGTAGTTATAAACTTAGTGCCGTGACAGATGCTGTTAGACTTTATAGGAGTCCTATTTATGCATATATTTATAGTTTGCATATTATTTCTTCCTTGAGGTTTGTTGGTAAAGTTTCAATTTAATTTAATGTAATGTAATTGTAATGTAATGTAATTGAATTAAACTCTTTTGCAGCTGTGCTTACTTTCTAGTTTTATATAACAATATAACAATTAGCCTATATAAATGATACAAACGATATATTATACAATGTTAAATATATGATATCATATTCCATTATAAATTGCAAATGTTAATTTAATAAATAGATAAAAACTCAGTTTGAATGAAATAAGTAGCCAGTGCAACCTGTGCCCCTTCAAAAAATGTTTGCATGATAAGTCACCATCTGATGTTTTCATAGTTGTGTCTCATAAGATCAAGAAAAATGTGATTCTTCATGATTTGACCCCATTAAACAGTTCATTAAACGTATTGTGTGTTCAGATCACTACCTGTAGCAATAGTGATGCATGTAGACTCACCCGTCTTTCTCATCCTCACTTCCATCCACGTTTCCCTCTCTCCACCCGTGTGTGGATATCATACTGGGTCCTGCAGATTTCTCTCCTTCTGCCTCTCTCTCTCCCTCACTGGCCGATGGCGATGGAGAGGCGGAGATTGGAGAATTTTTTAGAGCAGAAGTCCTCTCTTCTGTCTTCCCCACTCTTTTTCCCAGTGCACGTTCCTTTTCCCGTTCCTTAGCCCTCTGCAGCAGGTCCTGGAGCGGAGAAGGGTGACGCTGGTCGGTGTATGGTGGCGGGGAGGGTTTGCGTCTGTGAAAGGAGCCGATCTCCGGGATGGAGGCGCTCCTCTGTGTCTTTAGTCTGGGTTTTGTTTGACGGTTCCCATCAGGCTTCTGCTCAGGCTCAGAGAGCGTCTCAGGATCTGGCGAGGATCTCTTTTCAGGAACGTTCCATAACGTTTCAGGGTTGTTTTTTAGAAATCCCAGCTTTAGCACTCTGTGCGAATCCTGGGGTTTAACGCAAGGGTTGGATGCTCTTCTCTGGTTCCCATTGGAGTTTGCATTGGGAGGAAGCTCCAATCCATTCGCAGCTTTCTTGGAACTATCAGGGATAAATGGTGGCAAATTTTTCGAATGCTTCTTCCGTAAGCGAGGAGACTTCACCTTCCTGATGAACCTCCCTGATTCTGTGAGGAAACCATCGTCATCTTCCGGTTGGCTGCACAAATTATTCTTCCTGATTCCTTGAGAGTCATCATATGGATCCAGATGTGGTTTCTCTGTTTCTACACTTGCACTACATGTCGGTGAAGTTACTATAGGCTTGATGGATGAAGAAGTGCTGGGCATGGATTGGCTAAAAGTGCCATTTTCCTCCACATGTCCACCTGGCAACGAGTGTCCATTTCTCACAAGTAAGTCCTGTTGTGTGATTTCATTAGAGTTTGAAGATTTATGTTTCCATGTAACTCGCCTTTCATTTATTTTAAATGGGACCTCTTCCTCTTCCCACTTTCTCCCTTCATTAGTTTTAAATCCAGCTGAATCAGTCTTTCCCACAACTTCTTCATGAGCGGATTTGCTCGGATCATTCCGATGGCCGACACGTGGAGAGTTTTTATCCTCTGCCGGCTGTTGAACTTTGCTTTGCTCCACGTCTGTCTCCGCATCCGTCTCAGAAGTGCGTCTTTGATAACTTAATCTGTTTAGACACCCAGCTTGGTCAAAATCACTGTCAGATCTGTCACTATCTGACTGGCCATCAGGATCCTCTATGACTTTGTCAGCCAGTTCATTCTGAATGGGAGGTCTCTCTGATCCAACTAACTCTGCCTGTCTTGTGGTCTTCAGGGTTTTGTTGGTCTCATTGCTCCTCAAAGTCTCTAATGCTGCCTAAGAACATCAACAAGAATCAGTTATAATTACAAACTATTTAACTACGTTTGACTTTCTGATTCAGTGTTCTTCTCACAGTCTTAAATATTGCACAGGTGTGTGGTATATACAGGTGAAATATAAAAAACTAGAATACCGTGCAAAAGTTATCATTTTGATGATTACGGCTTACAGCTTATGAAAACCCAATTCAAAATCTCAGAAAATTATAATGTTACATGAAATCAATAAATAAAGGATTTTAAATACAGAAATGTCGGCCCTCTGAAAAGTATGATCATGCATATGTATATAGTTATATATACTTAATATATTAGTTTCACCTTTTAATTTGAATAATACACGAACTTTCCATGAAACACTTCAGTGTCCACTCCAGTTAATTCTAAACCATTACTGGCACAAAGCCCATGTTTCTCCCCTCAGAAATGAACTCATTTTAATTTTCAAACAACGCAAATGCAGCGTAATACAAGCATTACCTGTTTACCGCATTATACACACACACCCCTATTTACCGCATGATTTCCCCCAAGTGCAATTTTTTTTATGTCATTTGTATGTTTTTTCAAATCAGCATTGATCAGCATTTTCCGAATTTGTTGAAAAGAAAAATCTTCATATTTTTATATTTTCCAGACTCGTTTTGTGTCCTATTCGTGGAAAGTGCCGAAAGTAGAATGTTCAGTGCATTCATTTAGAAATAACAAATGTCAGTTTTTCAGGTTTGGCCTTGTACACCCTGTCACACTGGTGTTTGATATTGAGTGTGTTTGCTACGAGTACCTGAGTCTCACGCAGAGCAGACACCCATGACGCGCAGGTGTCTGGGCTGGGTGTGGACAGGAAGTTCACACTGACAGAATAACCAAGATCACCAACCTCCACCAGCACAAACGAAACTACCAGACAGGGGAATAGAAATAGTGTGAGAATCAATGCAGTACCCTATAATAAATAGATAATATCTATAACTTAATAAGTAGATTCCATGTTCAGGTCGTTTGTATGTTTGAATTCACAATTGCGTAAACATAATGAATGTTTTGTGACAATCCGTGCCCTGTCATTATAAGAACAGTATGCTAAGTATTCTGTGTCTTTGTGCATTTTCTACAGATTTAGGTTTTAATATTTGTAATATTTTACGTTTGTTATTGTATATACATATATTTGTATTTCTTTTTTTAATTTTGCCTAATTATATTTATGCATGGCATCGAACTAAACCTTTTTTTTTTTGCAAACTGTGAAATATGAGTGGTACCTTACATAAGCTCTTTGTGCATAATGCCATAATATTATATTATAACAAAATTTGGTTCTCGTTTCAGTTGATGCACCTGAGCTTTTTGTGCTATCATGATTATTACTCTGACCTTTGAGAAATCAATGTCACAAATTTGCTTATTTGCTTATAGAGACCTAAAAAAAACATTTAAAAAAAATTAAAATGATTTTTAATCCTAAAACTTTATGCTTATTTCTAGACTTAAAATTATTTTTATTTTTTAAATCACATTAAATTTGAAATTCCAGATTGTGAATGTATATGGTATGCACTCAGAGAGAAGTCACTAAGGCCCAATTTACTGTTTTAATATGAATTAATTTTCTGTATTGATTTTGTACAGTTTCACCTGTATTTTGAATTCCACTTTGCATTTTGCTGTGTTTTAAAGTCACCATGATTTCCAAATTGACAATTGTTATGGAATATTGCAGTAGCCTATGTATAATAAATGATTTATCTGTGCACATCATAATTTTTTTTTAATTCATGTGCCCTTTAATCAA
Source organism: Semotilus atromaculatus (assembly GCA_031834385.1). Taxonomy (NCBI): domain Eukaryota; kingdom Metazoa; phylum Chordata; class Actinopteri; order Cypriniformes; family Leuciscidae; genus Semotilus; species Semotilus atromaculatus. The sequence continues at coordinate 10,039,226 of JAULUF010000041.1, read as the reverse complement.
AATAACTTCCCCTCCCTATTGCTGCAACATCTCTCTGATGATGTGTTTACTGGTGTGAGGGCGGGGCAACCTGTCACTCACATGAGATCGACCAATAGAAAACCACAACCATCCAAAGATCCAATCAATTCTTGATGGCCAAAATCATTTTTTCTTGTCGGAGAAGCAGTTTCACTTGAACATACGTCACAAAAGGGAAGGAAAGACTATTGCAACTTCAATTTCAGTTAAAGGAAATGTATGTAAACTATGTCCTGGCAGACATTTACCAGTTCCTTTTATGTTTTTTAAAGTGTGGTGCATTATTATGATTCTAAAAAAGTTTTATTTTGGCATATTAAAACAACAAAATAGTGACCAGGGCATGAAAATATAGCCTATGCGCATTAAAAATGTCATTGGGTATATACCTGCCCTTTCATGCTGATGTGAGCTGAAGTTTCAGGTGGGGTTAGGATTATGGGATTATTATATACAGTAGGAAGTTGTGCACACACTCACAGCCATCTTTGAGCTGAATGCAGTGTATTCTCTCCAGAGGCAGAGGGGGGCGCACTACCATCAGTTTGTCTGATTTCTTCTGTGTTTTGGTCATCAACAACACATCTGTGAAGAGCAGGACCACAAGCTCCTGACATAACCAGAAAAGAATGTTGAAATTCTGAGGCAAATACAATTAACAGGCAACATCATAATCATATTCATCTTGTTTGTCTTGTCACTTGCCTTGTTGTCCTTTCTTACTCTGACCTTTAAAGTTTCTTCCAGTAATAGCCTCCGTACGACATTTGGTCCAACCCCCCTCATCGGACTTGTCAAATCAAAGCAGCACAACTCACGTACATGCTGTGGGTGAGATCTCTCTGTTAGGCTTCTTTAAAAAAAAAAAACATTGTTCTAACATTTTATATCTATTGTTTACCTTGTCTATTTCTTCACTCAGACCTTCTATCTTGTGTCCCTCTATCCTTTGAGCAACAACAGCAAGGTCTTCTTTCAGATGCATATAGTCATTGATAGATTCCAGAAAATGATTGACACTGTTCAACTACAGGAGAAAGAGAGGCAGTGAGTGAGAAAAAACAGAGTGCAGATCTTTATCTTTAACTTCAATGCTAGAATAAACACTGTGCAATATTTATATGAGAGAGAGAGAGATTACAAGGATGATAAAAAGGTGATGCAGCTCAAGAGTTTGAATTTTCTCATATTTTTTTAGTGGTAGGATATTTCACAAATAATATATATTACTGACCTACTGAAAGTGCTTCTATTTTTTATTCTATTCCATTCTTCAATTACATTTTATGTGTCCCCTTTATTGGTTTAATGACAGTAGCACTTGAACCGCATGAACAATTGTTTGCAATACATAATTATTGCATTTTAATTATTTAAAGTTCTTTAAATATTCTTAATATATTTTAGTATTCTAATCACTTTCCAAAATCCTGAAATTTCATCAATTAAATGTGGTCTCTTTTGAACTCAGTAGACATTCAGTTTTATATGGTTGCTCTCAGGCGGAAAACTTGTATATTCTACTTTTCAGGAAAAACAAAACAAACAAAAAACCCAGCGCCTCTCTAAACTTCCTGTCTCTAGAGACGTGCCGAAAAGTTCTGAAGGCGAGACCCGCACACCAAGGAGAAAGTTTGTCTCTTTCACCTTGATGTCCGTCAAGTTCAACCACAGATGTCTCTCCGTGGCCACCATCGCCGCCATTGAATGACCAATAGCAGCGTCTGTTTGTTTGGTGGCCCAATCCGTAGTGCAGTGCAGGTCAGTGACCACTTCGGGGGACAGTCCCTGCCGCTGATCCAAATCCTTAAGCAGATCTGCCTGTATGTCTGCAGCACGGCCGTTCTGTGCACGGTCCGCAACGGCTCAGACGGCAGGGACGGAGGATCAGCCTGAAAGCGTCTCTTCAATAGGACGCATCCTCACATATCCCCACTCACTCATCCCTCCACACTCAAATAGTTTGAATGCTGAAATGGATAGATGCGAGCTGAATATGGCCTCTTCCATTTAGTTCGAGAAGAAACGAAACGGAAGGCTCATCGGAGTTGGACGGTTATGGCAGGAACCATCCGTCGAGTCTTCCACGAACGGCTTCCTGTGCGAACAGAGCTTACTCATTGTGAATCTCTCATAATAGGTGCATTCAGGTCTAGAACACTCTTCCTGAAACGCTTGCTCAAGTGCTTATCCATGATAGTTGCCTTCACACGCGCTAACACAAACAAACGTCTCCTGAAGACAGCTGAAAAAAGCTGATGACGTACATTGCAGGTGATTTCATGGACCGTCATCGGCCAATGAAGTTGTTGTGTTGGTACACGTGCTTCAGACACCAGTCAAGCTGATATCGTTCCATCTGTCCTCAAACCAGACACACTCTTGAGTTCCACTTCCAAAGGGAACAAGCAGAGACAGTCCAAACTGCATGTGGCACTTCATTCACTATAGAGGCGGGGTGGAGTTATGAGGTTTTACAGAGGATCCAATGGAGTTCCAAGGTTTAGTCACAAGCCCTACTCAATACTTTTCATTGGATAGATATTTGCTAAACCAACAGACAGACGTAAAGGGAGACAGATAGTAATGATTTACATAAAAAAAGACGAAATATGGAGATACAAGATTTCCACCCGAAAACAACAATGTATCATGATCATATATATCAGGTGTTTTCTGGGGACCCGCAGTGGGCTCAAAGTAGTGCTAGGGGTCCGTGAAAATATTGGTTTAGACCAAGGGCCTATTTTTTGTGAAAGCACTATTCTAATAAATTTGATTTGAACTTAATTTTCAGATAATATTATGTCTACAAAAATGACAATTATTAATTTTGTACCATTAAAAAAATTATGGGTCCCACTTTATATTAAGTGGCTTTAAGTACTATGTACTTACATAGAAAAATAAGTACAATGTACTTATTGTGTTCAGGTTGTATTGTAAAACAGTTTTGCTGCTATTAAGATGTGATACTGGTAAGGTTAGGGTCAGGTGTGCTGGTATGGGTCGGTTTAAGGGTAGGTTAATGTGTAAGGGAAGGGTCAACTGTGTAATTACAAATGTAATTACATCATGTAACTACAGTTGTAATTACATGCAGGTATTTTCAAAATATAAGTACAATGTAAAAACATGTATGTACACAATAAGTCCATTGTATCAAAGTAGTAACTTCAATGTAAGTACATAGTACTTAACGCCACTTAATATAAAGTGGGACCAAATTATGCACTTTGTATTTGTTTTACACAGTACAAATGGAATTTACAGTAGGCCTATATGATGTGATTCATCACCATTGTGTCACAGTCTCACCATTCTCTCAAGTGCGATTTGGGTGGGGAGGTTTTGTGTGGTCTTCTGAATAGCTTTCAGCAAAAGATGGTATTTGGTTATTCTCAAGTGTGCTTTGGCCTGCATTTCGCCGAGTCTCATTCGCTCACACTGTGGATGATTCTCCACCCACTGCAGAACAGATAATCAGCAAGACAATCAGGACCATCATGCATGCAACATATTTGATTGTAATCTATGGCTTATGTGCATCTGTGGTATCGTACAGCTGAAGTCATACTTATTTTTATACTAATTTTTTGTCTAAATGAATATATCACAAAATTAGCATGTAAACTTTAATAGTGTTGTGTAGTTCATCTGTTCTTTGACATTCTCGGTTTAAGTACAACTAGTCAATTAAAGTTAAGGTTAAAGGTAGGGTAGGTAGAATTTTTCTAACAAAATATGTTTGAACTGTCTATATATACCAACACATAATTAAAATGCAAGTACTCTGAAAAAGAAAGTATAAAAATCGAGTGTCTGTAGTCCTCTCAGGGCTTCAATAAACACAGCTACTTATCTCCATTCGGGACGAATGAAATGATTGGCTGGGGGACTGTCACTCTCCCTCGCTACCATGGCAACTACCCCTACAGGAGCCGCCCACACGCGCACCCGTGTGACTCAAGGAGTGGAAGAGGCACGGACTCTAGAAAGAATCACAATTATAGCCGCGAATTTAGCAGTCAAAATTCCCAGTACCTGCATATTCAGTCAGCGAAGGCAAACCAGGCAAGAAAAGGAAGACAGTATTTGAAAAGGCTATGCCCAAAAAGTCTTTGGATAAATCAAGCAATATCAGGGCTTTCCAGCGGTGGACACCTGAGGGACATCAAGGGGCTGAAAAGTGACGGTAACAGTGCTTTCATCGTGGAAGCTCTTACAATCAAAACACCGTATGTGTTATAAATCTTACACGAAATTCCCCTTCATCACAGTGTAACTGATGGTAACAGGAAAACCGTGTATCAATGCAACCTGTTTTTAGCTTTGAGTTTGCCTTATGTTACTAGCTTGTTACCGAATCAAACTCAATATATTTTAAACTTTACCAGTATCGATATGCTGGCTTGATAGTGAGTACTAACAGCCATGTTAGTTGTTTATATTCATAATGATAAAGTTTTTTATTACATGTGATTCTGAGATGATGTCCCTCCATGCACTGCGCTGCTCTCGGCGTTGGTAAACGCGTCCTCCAGCTGAGCGCGGGCGGCATCGCGCGGTCATGTGTTTTGGGGGTGTGGCTTTGGAAGAAGCTCAGACGGGAGGGGGTGGGTGTCAATGGAATAATGAGCTCTGTTTATTGCAGCTCTGAGAGGACTACAGACAATCGATTTTTAAAATCTTACTTACATTTTAATTATGTATCGGTATATAAAGACAGTTTAAACAATTTTGGGAATTGTAATTTTTTTGAAAATTCTGCCTACCCTACCTTTAATTGAACAATTTTTGGACTTAATGTGCAGTATTTTCTATTATGTGCCCTTCAGTAAATGGATCACCCCCTAATCTACCACTACAGTCAAACCACCACAAAGGGAGGCGATCTTACAGTCATTTCGAGCCTGCTCACTCTGCATACTGTCCACTGGTGCAAAAAAAACATTGACAGGGGAACTTGTTGAGGTAAACAGTTCATTCGAAATGTGGAAAACAAATTCACACCTCTCCACCCAATTCTTATGTCTATCTTTGATATTTTTTCCAGCCTTAATTTAGCTTCAGATTAAAAAAAATAAAAAAACATTTTTTGTTGCATAAGCTATTATCAAGTTTCCTTTTAATGTTTTCCCCCCTTTAAATGGCACCTTTAAGATCTATAAAACTCATTGGAAAAAAAAAAGAACTGAAAAAGACAGCATTGTGCACATTAACATTAAACCCAACTCAAATCGATTGGCTAAATCAGGGGTGTCCAAATTTGGACGGTCCAAAACTCTGTCCTCCAACTTGCCTCAACACTCCTGTCTGGACGTTTCTAGTGTTCCTTCATTAGCTGATTCATGTGTGTTTAATTGGGTTTGGAGCTGAACTCTGCAGGACAGTGGCCCTCCAGGAGCAGGATTGGACACCCCTGGGCTAAATGGTGTTCAAAAAGTTCCAGAAGGAGAGCTTTTCACTCTTTGCATCGCTCCGTCTGTCCGTGTTTCAGGCATTTTTCAGTGACCCTTTCTGCATTTACAAACGGCGCACAGTGTCGCTTCAAGTCAAACACACCTAGACGCTTCCTATCCTTGCGTCTTAGCTCCACCCCTTTAGGATGCGAGGGAAGGATATACAGCTCCTCAGGAAGCTTCCTCGCTCCTCGTTCCTTGCCTCCTTGAGGTGGAAGACGGAGGAACAAGGAAACGAGGAAGCATCCATTTAAATATTGAGAAGGGCTTATTTGTCTCAATTTGTCTCAATGACATCATTCGGGAAGAACTTGTTGCCACCTATTGGCTGGAGCTACTGATTTATTCAGGAACGAACCAAGTGGCTGTTAAATGAGGGAGTTGTTGAATTTTGTTGTTTTGATCAGTTTCTTTAAAAGCATTGATTTATTTTGTGAGAGGGCAACAGCTGAATTGGCTTTGTTTGGAATTGTTGGAACTGGGATTTTGTCTCTAAAATATCAGTTAGTTATGGCCAAATGACAAAAGCTGAAAATCAACCCTTTACTATTGCTTTATTTATAAATTTTTCAATAGAATAATTCTTTGCTTTCAACATAATAATATGATTTACTGTACCATAAGATAGGTGTGAAAGTGTGGGTTTGTGTCAAGCTGTCTGCGTGCAAACTCCACATTTCTCTCCCCTTCCCAACAGTATTCAAAGTATGCAGGAAAGCGCTCAGGAAACTGGAAGAGATAAAAAATGAGGAAGAAAGATCTAGTAGATCTGTTTTTAGCTTTATTGCTCATAATCTAATGAACAACAGTTTTATCATACCTGCAAACATCCAGCCTCAAGTTTCAGAGGGTCAAAGGGTCGTCCAGTGAGACGGACTTCTTGTAACATTGGATACATCACTTCGTGCCAAAAGAGGCGATGTGCGTCAAGGATAGAAGGAAGATTGGAAAAGAGCATTGTGGGGCGGACCTAAGAAAGAAAGAAAGAAAGAAAGAAATAGAAAGAAAGAAAGAAAGAAATGGAAAAAGATGAATTGATACAGATGATTGCCACAGACATGTGTGCTATCGCCCACACGCTCTACAACACAGCAAAATAATTTTCCATCTGGTCCGCTCAAAATGTTTCCACTTGTGACATCACCGGTAATGCTCCAGATTATATTAAATGAACAGAATGAGTGATCTCAGACAAATTACAGTGAACAGCACATTATTTGACCCTACTTCTGACGTCATGCTTATCCAGTCAGTCTGCCTATTAAGATCTGCTGAGTATGTAACTTTAGATGTTCAATTCAGAAAAAGAGTTTTCATGTAAATACTTTGTGAAAAATGAGATGAGATGTACATACTTCCTGAAGGAATCCGTATCCATGACAGTGTGACAGTGCTGCCAGCACGAGCTGTGTGAAATGAGTATATGCATTATCCAAAACTTTAGCATCTGTTGTACATGCATCATTTATATAACAAGGTCTAAGGTACAATGTGTTAAAGAATATCTGCACACCATATATAAATCATTTTTCTGATGCATATTGTTATTGTGAATTGATTGTCTATATCTGATCAATTAAACTGTAATAAATCCACAATAAAAAAAATAACCGAAATGTTATGACATACTTCTTTGGCAATAGTGATTTGATTGATGAAGTTAAGCTCAGTATAAAGAAACTCCCACAGCGCCTCCTGTTGGTTTCGCTGGGTCTTTGACATAAACTACAAAGACAAGGAAAAAGAGAATGTCATTAATCCTCCACCATACAATAAACATACTTCTGCTGTCTTCTCTGTTCTGCCCACTCAAGTTTTTATCCACGGCTATTTATTAACTTTGAGCATGATTCTATTATTCTTTTGGCAGTCATCACCAATCATCCAACCTGCTTCGCAAACATTATGCCTTTTCATGTTCTAATGGTGCGCTCCATTTGTCCTAAGAAGAGATAAATTCCTAGTTCCTAGTTCCTAGTTCCCAGTAGGAACATTTACATTTTCAAGTCAAAGTTGCGACAGGGAAACTAGAGGGAAGTGCAACAATCAGAATCTAAAATGGCTGCTCAGCTGAAACAGTAGAAATATATTGTTTATTAGTAAGTACCTCTGTTAGTCTGTGTCTCAATAAACTCAGTGGTGCACACTATGCACGTCAGCACTATCTGTGCAAAATACCACTTTTTTATGTGTTTGTACTGTAAAGTTAAAAGTAATATGGATACTGGGAACAGAAGGAGAGGGTGAGGGGATAAGAACCACCAGGAAGGCACTATTTACATTTCTTAAAGACACAGGGTTGATGAGTAGAATATGAGAACATCATGTTACACACTCCTGTATAGTAGGTGGCGGTATGCACCTAAAAGTTGTTTGCAATCCGCCAGGAATCAAGTTTGCCTGGAAGCGTCTATCTTGTTTTCTGACCTGTGTAGTGAAGTCGGGTGTGAAGTCATTTCCATGTAACGTTAGCCTCGACATTCCTCTTCTGAGGTAAATGGAACGTGCCATAACTAATCTAGTTCCAAAATGTATCTGCAGTGGTCAGGTGATACAGCATTCACATAGTACAAGTCAAGACTCTCAGAAAATCCTGACATTGAAACACAAGTCGGAATCTATGTAATTATGTATTATTCTGACCTGACATTAATGTAACTTGAGTTTTTCCTCCCGCCACATATTATTTCCATCACAAAAGTTGTGAGAGCGAATGCAGATTTTCTCAGGCTAACGCAAAATTTAACGAGAGAACGCAAAGATTCTTGGGGAACGCAAAAGTTTAGCTAGATAACCAACTCGATCTCATGCGAAAACGTAGCTAGTGATTTCGTATGAATTTGTATGATGTGATTGATTATAAAAAAGAAAAACGTAAGCATGAAGGTACACTCCTTTTTAATTCCCTCTAGTTCCCTCTCTATCCCATCCATCCATACCTCATGAGAGTGCACTATGTCTGTCCAGCTCTTTTCCAGTGTTCTTTCAGTACCTCCCTCTCCCCATGTCCACCTCAGGTCAGCAGGTATGTTGAAAGAGTCCAGAACTTGTTTCAGTGCATCCACCTGCCCCAGTACACCACCCGAGAGAGAGAGAGAAAGAACAGAAATGTAATAGAAAAAAATAGTTGTTTAGTACAAATACAGCATGCAGACCGAAACCTTATCTCCTGCATACATAACCAATTTAGGCAAAAAATGAATTACCTCCAATGTGCTGCTTTTGTCAGACACTCCCTGGTTGAAAAGCGCCTGCTTTAATGCACCTCTGGTCTTCACAACGGCAATTGTTCCCTTGCTCATGGTAGAAAAGTCCACAGCTGACCTCTGCTTCTTTTTCTGACCATGCAAAAATTGATATGTGACAAGCTGAATTAACAGCCATCAACCAAAGCCTGAATAACCCACGTTTTGTAGTGACATCCTTTACTAAAACAACAAGATTTACAAGTAGAAGAAGTAGAAGAGTAGAAGCATTCCTCATAGCCCTAAATATGCAGAGGACATTGATTGGTTGACTAATTGGTTAAATCACTCGAGGACACACGTACGGCTGTTTCTCCGAACTTCTGAATATGTGAGCACCACTATGTTGAAAGCAGTGGGGATTTGTGTTTTATTAAAAAGACTTCAGCATGAATTTGGGTTTCGGGGCACCTGGAGGGTTCCAGCAACTCCAAGGTCAAGGTCATTTGATTCCCATGGCCATGGAGCACAGAAGCTGATAAAATTCCCAATAATAAATAATTGAAAATGAATAAAGAAAAAATCTAGTTTAACCCTTAAACGCATACCCTGTAGGCTACGTCATGTATACCCTCCTCCTCATTCAGTTAGACATCAACCTCCTTAGTATTCCTCAATCAATTCATTATAAACAATATAAAAAGAAAAAAAAATGATAAAAGAACGGCAGTTTTTGTAAAACATTTTACAGGGTAGCTAACGACCCCTCGGTGTGTAGGCCTAACTGTATAAGTATATTTTTCTGCACAACAATAATTGAATCTTTGATGACTGAATAAGTGCAGTTCACCTTTATTCCACAAAGAGGCATCTCATACACAATGATGAAGTGACGTTTCACTTATCGCAGGCAGAAAAGAAAATAAAAGAATAGAAAGCATCATCATTAAAACTTATGGCTCAACGATTTACTGCCGAGCAATAGGCTACTGAACGCAAATATTAGAGTCACTGTCACTTGATGGTGGATCTGGTAAAGAAGTGGTCAGCGTTAAAAAAAATTTTTTTTGATTTTGAAGACGTTAAAAATGATAGTTTTCAGAATATGTTTGAGATCGCGAATATGAGCCAGATGCTGAATGTAGCCAACTGGGAAATGAGCTCTGACGAGGACAGTGATGATGATATAAAACTGCTGAAACGGAACCCTTCCAAGCTCAAAAAGGTAACAAAATTATGCTTTATTTTATTATTCTGCAACTGTTACTCTAATATCAGAATTAGTTTTATGTCAGCGCGACAGGTAGAGATATAGAGTTAGAGAGCCATCCGTGTTATAGTTCCGGGTCACATGTTGGTCACTCTCATTTATGGTTGTGATGTGAAAAACATAGGCTACAGTAAAGCCTAGGCCTACTATTAAAATAAATAAATAAATAAAATATTTTCCTTAGCCTACAACTTGAACATTATTTACACATTTCTTGATCCAATTTTATATAAAAGCATTTCTATTGACTGAGAGAGAGTTATGAATCCAGTACCTGGTGGCCCATAGTGTGGTATCTGTGTTTCTCTTGTGCCCTCCGCTGGCGGACAGGTGGTACTGCAATAATTTCATCAGAAACGACAGCGTCGGCCTCTTTGTCATCCTCCCTCTGTCTTTCACTCTTGTCACCGAGGGCAGTTTCCTCTGGAGCCATGACATTGCTCAGTTCCGGTCCTTTTGATGGATTACTAATGTGCACAGAAAATATTATAATAATAAGAGGAATAATAGTTTAACACTTGAACGAGATTAAAGATGGTGAAAGAATAAACAGGGAAAGCAAATCAGAAAGTTGGAGAAATAATAATAATAATAATCAATTTGATTTGTAATGCACTTTATATTTAAGCAAATCCCAAAGTGCTACATGATAAAAACAGATAAGTGCTAAAAGTTCAGTCATAAGCTCTCTTAAAAAGGTGGGTTTTAAGGCCACGATTAAAGGCATCCACAGTCTGCGGTGTCCTTAGGTGGTCAGGGAGAGCATTCCATAATCCTGGAGCAGCAGAACAAAAAGCCCGGTCTCCCATTGTACGTTGTATATGCCTGATTGTTTGCCCAAGAAAAACCCATCAGCATGATGTCACATTGATATTTAGGTAGATTTGGCTGTATTGAGTGATTACGGAAAAAAAAATCATGTTATGCTTAATTTAATTCTGTGCATAATATAATGCATAACAACGCATACAAAGGTCTAAACCACAACTGGAAAGAACTGATACCAGACTTCTGAAGCCTACTGCCAGCAGTGACCTTTAAATTGTCAAATCTCTCTCTCTCTCTCTCTCTCTCTCTCTCTCTCTCTCTCTCTCTCTCTCTCTCTAACACACACACACACACACACTTGTTTTTATCATGGTGGGGGTTTATCATTTGTCCATTGAGGTCTATTGTTTTTAAATTGAGATACTGATGACTTCTATTGTTCTTATATAGCCTATAGTTAAATAAATAAAAAATATTATTATTTTATGCATGACTTGTTTTTACAATTGAGAACATCCCCAGATATTCCCAAGGTTTAGCTCAGTTCTGCAAATTCTAAGTAAATATAGTGTTAAACACACACACACACACACACACGTTGGGTTTTCATGGGGACATTTCATAGACAATGATTTTTATACAAACTTTTAAACAAACTGTATATTCTATCCACCTACACTACCCCTACCCACCACACATCAATTTGCAAGTGACTCTGACATGGACAGACACACTGAAGTTTACTTACTATGTCTGATTCACGCACTTCTGTAACTCAGGTGAGTCATATTTACCCAGGCATGAATCTCACGGGCAAGAAATTCATTAGTGTGTGATTCATAAGACTCGCACACACATGTTCTGAGAAAGATCTAAAACGTCAGCCCACGTTTGACATCACTTTTTGGCAATACCAATTCCGCTCACCTTGTCAACATTATCATCAGCAATCTATTGAAAATACCCAGAACGTACGTACGAACACGCAGACACCACCATTCACATCCACATATGGTTACAAGTTCACATCTGTCCTTATATATACAAGCATAGCACGCCATATACTGTACATAGGAATAACACATAATTTAGAAAAAATTATATACAAATAATTTAAGTGCCATTTACATCAATAAGTGAAAATCTGCAGAGTAAGTAGATTTACAGTACAATCTCAACTTAGATGTGATTCTTATTTTAGACATTATCCTTAACCAACCACACACACACACACACACACACACACTCGTGGCAAGTCTTCCTCAGTAGATACCTGGATTTATCTGTGTCCATTTCCCTCAGTCAGACAGACATCTTAGAGGTCTCTTTCTCTCCCTCTTGTCTCCCTTCTGTGTATTTTTCTTTTTCGTTCTTTAACCCTTCCTTTAGGAACAGGTTGAGCAAGCGAGACAAGATTCTTTAGTCTTAGATCTCAGCTGCGCCCTGAGAGGATAAACCTGATCGAGCCATTAGTGCTTTCTGATGATTGATAACTAGCCAGCCGTTGATCACATACATTTCAACATGTGAAGTTATAATTGTTTAGACAGGGATGATAGATTTGTCATTTAGTCCCACACAGACAAGCATGTACTGTACACACACACACAAATACACACACATGCTCACACAATAAGGAAGAAAGATGTTATTTAGTGTCCAATCAGGAAATGATTATGCCTGATTGTTTGCCCAAGAAAAACCCATCAGCATGATGTCACAGTGATATTTAGGTGGATTTGGCTCAGGTTTGTTCTTCAAGTGTAAATTTATCAGATTTGTGGCCATTTAATCATATTTTAAGATATGTCCACAGTACAAATTGTGTAGTACCTTAAGTCAACCAGTGAAAACATGCAGCTCAGCTGATTAAAAATAAAGAACTGGGCAGAGGGACAGGAACTAATTCAGTTGGATAAGAATGCAGAAAAGCAACATTGCGCAAGATCATAACAGACATGCATCAAGACATAATTACTCGGTAATTATGACATAAAGACAGTAAAGAAAAAATGAGTAAAGACACTAACCACTAGACAAGCACCACCCAGCTGTGACCTCTGATGAAGGTGCTTGTCTAATAAAACACTAGTAGATTTAGTGTTGGCAAACCCTTTCATCAAAGCTTGTACCACCAGGTTTCTCAAGAGAGGCTCCTAACAAACATTTTTATCTAAAAATGGGAATCACTATGAATGAAAAGCAAATTAGACATTCAAAATATAATCAGTTTTTTTTAATGGAGATGTGCGTCACACACACACACACACACTTTTACATATAAAAAAATCTTTCTTACACACAAAGTCACCATATATGGGTAAATCATACAGGAATTATTAAAAAAAAAAGTGAAAGTGCATGATATCGGTAGGATCTAAAAAAAATATGTTTAAATTTTTTGCAAATGTTTAAATAGTTTTTGGGGACATCTATATGTATGTTTTTTTTAAGCAAAATCAAATTCCTCTAATTGGCTAATGAGATATGAATGCACAGAAATTAGCTTTTATATTACATTACACATGTCTAAAGAAAGACAATGGGAAGTAAACGTATAAAAACCCAAGTCTGCTGTTGAAACAAGATAAAAAGGAGATAAAAGAAAAAGACTGTACTAACCTGCTTTTAAGTTTAATAAAAAAAAGTTTAATAGAAAAACAAAGCTATCTTGGGGACATGAGCCAAATGTATGTGTAACAAAAAAAACATTTCCGCAGGAGAGGATAGAACATTTAAAAAAAAAGTTAAAGCAACATTTAAACACTGAAAACCAGAAAATGCTAAATATCCTCATTACCATATTCAGTTAACAAATCTACAAGACTTTCCTCGATTATCTTGAGAATACAAAATCATCTGTGGTCAAATCAGCTTATATTTGCACGTGCACAACTTTAATGCTTTTTTTTTGCTGAAACACCATATTAAAAGCCCATGTGATACAAAACATGGCAATACAAATGCAATTTAAGAGCTTTTGTTTAAAAAAAAGATATACCAAAACTAATCTATACAGCTGAAGGCATTTTAAGGTAAATCTCACAAAACATATCAAGAACATGGTAATACTGAAGACTGGAGTAATGGCTGCTAAAAATCAGAAGAAAATATTTAAAATTTACGATGGTTGTGATACTTCACAACAATGATGGTTTGACTGTAATTGGATAAAAAAAAAAAAAAATAAAAAAAAAAAAGCAGCCTCAGTGAACAGTCTTCTTTCAAAAACTAAAAGTAACCTTACTGATCTCCAACATTTGAACAGTAGTGTAATATGGTGAAATTTGACCTGGATATGTTTGTGAGTTTTGTGCTGTTATAAGTTGAACAGAGAGAGAGAGAGAGAGAGAGAGAGAGAGAGAGAGAGAATATATCCATGATTATGTCATCTCCATTAAATTTGTAACAAATTTAAAGACAACCCAAACCCCAGCTACCACCCCTGTTCAGATACAGTATATAAACTTTGACAGCACTAGAAAAAGCTTTGATGAAATATATACAACATTCACATAACATTTTAGTGTGAAATCTTGAGACATGGTGTTATACAGTAATACAGCTGTAGATGCACTTCCACTCTCAAGCGAGTCCATTGGAATTTAGTGGAAGGTTAAGGTCTCGATTAATGCCCTGCTCTTAATTTTCCTCCGATGGCCTCATTATGAAGAGCTCGTGTCCTGTGAAAAGAACCTGTTCTCGATGTTGTCTGCACAGTTAGCCAAATACATGTCCTTTAATGTTTGTATGAACATCTGGATGCGGTGATAGGGTAAAACATTGTTCCCTCCTCCACTGCAACTGTCACTCCAAACCTTCAGCATCTGATAGTGGGCATCCTTGCAGTTCCGGTGGTCTTGTTCTGCCCTGTCAATGTTCTGCTCAGAAACACCAAGGCGACGTGCAAGTTCTTTAAATCGTCCGATAGGGACCTCATCCAGCACAAAATAGAAGAACTCGTGAACTACAAGAGCGATAGCCAGAGAAAGAAATGAGGGAGAGAAAGACAACAAACATGAATTCTCTTTAACCGTCATTACTCAAGCCTCCAGGGATTTGTGTGAAGAAACAAATACACACAGACATACTTTTGATCTCTCTTGGGACGCAGTCTGGGAGTTTTCTGTGCTGTTCTAGTTCGCATGGCTGATTTGTATAAGGAACGCTCTCACTTGTTTTGTCTGGTGGCACCGTGATAATAAATGTCTGTGGAAAACATCAAATAAACAATTATTTAATAACATGAATAAAACATTCATTTCAGTCATACATCTGACATATGCGAGAAACTGTCCATGAATTTCCTTGGCGATGATGAAGTCGCCAGGTCTTTCCCCAACCCTCCTCATTACATGGCTTGGGATGATGCATACACACGCATTCACACCTACAGACAAATTTAGCATCTCCAATTCCCCTACACTGCATGTTTCTGGATTGTGGGGAAAACCAGAGACACATGCACATTCGAGAACATGCTAACTCTACACAGAAAGGCCTCCTGGCTCAAACCGAGGGGTTAATTCTACCCACTGAGCCACTGTGCCGCCCGCATAAAACAATGCAATAACCAAAAACAACACCGCTCAAACAGATGTAACATTGCATGATCTTGAAAGAATACATGCATTCTATGAAGGTATTGCAGGAATCCTATGGACTAATACTTATTTAGAAATTACTTTGACATTTTTTTAACAAGCTAAATGGTTCATTGTCCCCACACATAACAAGTTAAGTTAAATCATGACAACTCTTGATATAGTTTTAGCATGTTATTGAATATGGCAATGTTAATGTATTTGATCGTATGGATTTGCTCCTGCTAATAGATACACCGACACGTTACTGAGAGCATGTAAGGCATGCTGCTGCGTAATAGACATCAATCCTGTTGCAGATCTAGAAGAGTTGTGGGGGATTTCAGAGCATCGTTACAGGACCCTACAGCAAACACTGAACCAGACTATTTAAATGTTGAGCAAGCAATCTCATTGGCTGCATGATCAGCAGAGGCCAATCAGCTTGTGTTCATGCAGTAATAATGAGATCAGCCTGTGCTCTCTAGAGTTTCATGACTGAACTAGATATTTATTGAAGTAAAATTAAAATGTAATCTTGGATAAATATTCTATGACTATGATTCTGAGCCCAGCTCTATCCATTCAGCTTGGGCTGAAAAAGTTCTATAACATTATTTGATCAAGTATAAAAAAACACATTTTAAAGAAATTATTTTATTTTGCAAAGATGCACTGAATTGATAAAAACAGGAAATGTATTAAAAGAGAAAACGTATTACGGTTTCCACAAAAACTGTTTTCAACATTGATAATAAGAAATGCTTCTTGATTTCGGAAGGATCATGTGACACTGAAAACTAGAGTTATTTTATTTATTTTTAAACTAACAAGCTATTTTAAAGGGCTATAACATTTCTCAATATTGCTGTTTTTCTTTATTTTAAATACAGTCAAATAAGCCTTGGTGAGCATAACTATATACAGCACCAGTTTAGCATTATTATATGTCATTATTTTTATCATGGGAAATTAGTTTGGTTAAGAGTCCAAAAAAAAAAAAAGGGGGCCTCGCGAAAAAGTATACGTATTAGTATATCATCAAAACTGAATCATCTTCTGTGAAAACAGCACTAAAGTAATGCATTTAGCATCAAATGTGAATCATCCACACTGAGATGAATGATGTGTGGTCTCTTCGTGTCATAGGTTAATCAATAATTTTACCTGATCTTCTGGAGCAGCTGATGATGATGACGACTGCGATGACAATGCACGTTTCCTCTTCCTCTGAAGCCTGATGCCTTCATATAACATAAACACTCCCAACGCTACAACCGTGATACATGCACAAACAGGAACCAGTACCAGTGTGCCTGAAAGATAAATATGAGGAGAAACACACAAATTTAACTCTTGTCTGAAGGCATGTTGTTTTTGGACTGCAGATACACTTTGCTTAGTCATGGCAGGGCAAATTCAAAAGAACATGAACGCTAAACGGGACTTCCCAAGATGACTCATGTTTTTCAGAAATTTCTGTCCTGGTTCTCTTTATCGATACACTCTAAAATAATAGTTTGCCAAGAGTTGCCTGTTTGGCATCCACAATATGAGGAAAGCTAACAGACATAAACTACAAATTTTGAATGGATGTTGATCAGTACTCACCAGAAGGACTTGTTGGATTGACTGTTTTAAAAGTGATTGGGTGAGTGCTGGTTGTGCACAAGTGTTTACACGATTCCCCACATCTATAGGGCATAGAGAAAACTTTACTAAACATGTTGATTATTAGATTCAGATCCCTTAATTGATCTGTTAATTAGCCACTGAAATAATCGTCATGGGCTAATTCAATACACTTCAGTGTTTGTGAAGAGCAGCAACCACATGCAGGGAATACACTAACATAAAATGTAATAACTTAAACAAGTGCCAGCAGGGCTGACGAGAACTTAAGGGTGACTTACTGAACGCATGGCTTACAGGAGGTTTTACCCTCAGGGTAATGGTTTTCTTTGCACGTACAGTTTGTATTTTGTTCCCCATTACCTGACAAAAATAGAAACATTAGCCAATGGTATCCTACAACGCAAATAAGATTAATATATAACTTTATTTAATTTATGAAGCTTAATTAAGCTTTAGGAACTTACATTCCCTAGTTTTAAACTGTCCAGGTCCACAAACCTTACAGGGAGAACATTCCCATTCAAAGTCGCCTAATATCCTCTTGTAATATCCATGCTTACACCCACACCTCCTATTGGTATCTGGTGTACATGGTGATATCTCCTTGGAATAGGCTGTGAATAAGTGACAGATGAAAGACATATGAAAACATGGCAAAGATCATATGAATTGGTTATGTGAAGCTAACAATCATCCACTTAATAGGATACTTTCCTCACAAAAATTCTCACCCTCATGTTCATTCATACATTTATAACTTTCTTGTGTGGAACACAATATTTTTATTTTTAATTTTTTTGTCAATACAATTGGCTTTATGCCCAGCTGCACTACTTCCTGAACTTCAGCCAGCTCCTTTGTTTCCTGTCTGCCATTATTGGACAAACTGATTAATCCAGGTGTGCCTGGCCTCAGTAACCATAATCAGGCACACCTGGATTAATCAGTTTGTCCAATAATGGCAGACAGGAAACAAAGGAGCTGGCTGAAGTTCAGGAAGTAGTGAGGCTGTGCATAAAGCCTATTAAAGTCATTGGAGTCCAATGTCATGTTGTAACCCATTGACAATTATTGTATGGACAAAACCTGTTAAAACATTTTTCAAAATATCTTGTGTTCCACAGAAGTAGTAGATTTGGAACGATGTGAGGTTGAGTAATTAACAGAATTTTAATTTTTGGGTGAACTATCCTTGCAAAACAAGAAATACGAAAAAAATGAAACGTATAATGGCATTCACGTTTATTGCAAGTCTGGCATCTGAAGCAGTTTGGATTGTAGTTTGATTTCTCCAGGTAGGTTCCATTGTCACATTTCTCACATAGTGACCTTTTTTTCGGTTCAGGGCATTCCGCTTTCAACTTAAACCCTAAAGTAGGAAACATGAGTAGTAAGGAGGAGGAAAAAAACATCTATTGAAGCTGAACAAAAGATTTCTGTGGAAAACACCGTTACTACATTATCCATAAAAAAAAAAATCTGTTAACACATTTCACATCTATAAACTAAAGAATTGAATTATGCTTTACCTGGATGACATTTATCACAGCAGAATCCCTTCTTAGCCCAGTATTCATTATCATGACAACTTGTTTTCTCTGTCCTGGCTGAACTAATTGCAAAATCTGATGTTGTATATGCGATTAGAATCTGTGGGGAACACAAGATCATTTGGGTGAAAATGTTTGGGGAAATAACTGTGGCTATGCTTGGAATGACATGCAATTAATGTTATGTGTAGAGTCAGTGCACACAATACTGTATCCCACAATGAAATGTGGTTTGCTTGACCTTTCATTTCAAACTTGGTGAATAAACCAGCAGTAATATCTCACACAATTTCAAATAGCTCCTTTTACACTCTTATGGTCAGATTGTGTCTTTATTATGGGCATAAAAAATTAGATGACTGAATGGCTGTTTGGACTACTGCCTACAAATTTTAATACCACAGCACGCCATAATACATAAATTATATATAAATTATATATATATATATATATATATAAAAAAATCAAAAAAAATTACACACAACATTGTTATCACATGTTTGTTGCATTAGAAAAAATAATTTTGGGGTAAAAAAAAAAAAGTCTTAACATTTACATGTCCAGTCAAATAAGTTATGAAAGAGCCTTATTTTTTTGGAGGAATTGTATTCGTAAAATATAAAGCGAATTCCCTGATGGGTTGATATTTCTTCAAGATTAAGGGGAAGGTAGTTCACCAGGAAACATTTAATAAAAAAATTAATAAAAATCAATTACACTGACTCATGGCTTCTACAAAAGCAAATACCATTACTTGAAAAAAAAAATCTCATGTCTGTCTTAAAATGTTTACACATTATCATTAAAAATAAATTACGTAAACGTTGTGCCCCATTCCATAGATAAAGTAACCAAATATTTAACCAATAAAAACACCCCTTATTGATAGTCATCTATGATGAAAAAATTACCAATACAGCATTTTACAGCGTTATTTTAGACGATAACCTGGGCCCTTTTACAAATGAGTGCTTACTGCAGTAGAGTAAATTGCTTTGCAAATCTTAAAAAAAAAAAAAAAAAAAATTTTTTAAAAAAGAGTCTTACCAGGGATATGCACAGCTGACATTTCCTCATGGCCGCTGTAGAGGGCGCTAAAGCAGCTTCTTACTTCTCCAAACACACTGTCCGGACAGGGCGGAGGGTCGCAGGATGAAAGAAGAGGGAATAATTAAGTGTGCAGGTAACACAATAAATAATTGCCGAATTATTCATTTCACAACATTACATAGTCAAGACAATTCAGGAGTTATATGAACTCTTATTTCCTTTATATCAAGCAGAGTAGGCTACAATTACAGTAACCTGTTGCGTAACTTAATTGCCTTATGCCTAACGTTACATGAGAAACTGACATTAGATACACACAGTATCTATCAAATACAGATTTTATTGTTAATGGCAGATAAACCCCCCACAGACAGAATACTAAACATTTCGCCCCCATTTTAACTATGGCACAGTCCCGACGCCCACACTTTCACTTGGAAGTGTTAAAGATAGCCAGAGATAAATAGATTTTACTGAGAACAGCGCGTGAACTTACCTCTACTCATGGCGATGCAACGTTTTCCTTTATTATACTTTTTATCAACCTTACTGTAGCAAATAACTACAGAAAAGCGTGTAAAAAATTTGAGATTTGTAAAGTATCACTACCGTCCATTTCCTCGGCGAAGGAAGGGCAGTCGTTTACTGGAAATGGAATGCGTCACAATAGTCCGCTCCTCCTCTCGTGCCTGGTATTCAGGAAGGAATTCGAGCGGCGGGATGAAACCGAAAGTAGGCTACTCTAAGTAAAGCTTCTATTACAACATTGAGAAAGGAGTGATGGCGGCACACTGCAGAAAACATATTAGGCTAAAGCAAGCATTACTATGTAACAATTTATTTTACAGTGTCCTTGTTATGTTAGGCTACTTACCATAGTAATAAAAGTAGGCTAAATTATGCATAATTCCAAACCCTTTTTTTCATAATTCCAAACCCTAGTTTGCCTAACCCTATATTGTAAGTAGCCTACATGTTAATTAATATTACTCAGTAAGACAATTGGCCAGCTGTTCCAAGTTTAGCGTTAACCCATAAGATTTAAACAAAAGTGGAGAAGGGAGGAGTTCCCGCAGCATAGATACGCAATGTAGCGCTACCGCTCTCGAAAGGGAACCCATCTTGAGACCTTGTGTTTTTCCCCATTCCACATCTTGCATTTTTCAAAGCATAACACGTTCTGTGAGTCTAACGATGACACCTTAAAATAAAATGTAACCCTATGTCTTTCGTTGAGTGTTGGAGAATACACTTTATCTTATACCCCAATACATAGTTTTTATATCATGCTCTCTGTGCTACAAAAGTTAAAAGAAAACTTAAGTTACCCAAAAATGAAACAGCCTAATGTCACGACTTTTCTTTCTCCCTAAAAAAAAGAAAGAAAAAGACATGTTTTGGTGTAACAACTTGCATCCGGATTACGGAGTAAGTGATTTGAACTTGAGAACCAGGTCAGATTAAATCTTTCAAAATGGTTTTGTAAATAGGATCAATCGATTCATTCATAAGATCTGACACAAATGAGTCAGACAGCACTATAATTTGCTGGAATACACTGTGCCTTCTACCCTGATTAGTCTGGACGAGTTAACTCCAGTTGCCGAAAGTTGGAGCCAGCCTGCAGATTTTGGCCAGTCAGAGTAGATTTCACAAAAGAATTGCATAGTGTATGATGAGCATAAACATTATGAGCTTTAGACTGTTCCATCTAGTTGGAGGATATCAAACATGTCTGATCTTTTTGAGTCAATTTTCGAACATATCGTTGATGTGCTTTTCTACTCTCATGAAGAGTCACAATATGGCTTCAGAAAACTATAGTCATGGAACACTTATATTTTATGGTGGTTGTGGGGCCCTCTTTAGGCTAGACATCTTCAGTCACCATTTATTGTCAAAGCATGCAAATAGGAGTGCAGTTCTTCCAAATGCATCCTTTTGTGTTCCATGTAGGGAAGAAAGTTATGAGTTTGACCTGAGAGTGAGTAAATGACAGAATTCTAATTTATGAGTGAACAATCCCCTTTAAGTAATGGCACAGTCTCATTCCACTTCAGAGACTGCACAAAAAAAAAAACACACAAAAAAACATACATGGCTTGAATTGCATAACTGAGGAAATGTGTTCATAGCTCTCCCTGTTACAAGTTATGTCTTTAACTTTCTCTAGGTGGAATATAAGCTAATAAGGCTTTTAAACTGTTCACTTCTAGATTGAGGAAAAAGTTAAAGACTCTTATAATATCAGACAGAATGTTGCGCTTAGCTGCTGAAGCAAAGAAATAACTTCCTCACCTCTGAAACCACATCCTGTCTCCATTTCCCCTGTGACCTGCAGTGTAACCATGGAGATTGTAAAAACTGCCCACGTATGGTACAAAACAAAGTTCTGCTACTTGTGTATTAAATTTAGATGTCTTTTATCTTTAAGTTTGCAGTGCATAACCACATGGCTCAAAATGGCAAGATTGTGCTGTTTCATTACCTTGACCAACAAGGCCAATACTGCAACCGCAGGGTTTGCTGCCAGATTAAACAATTATTCTCATAGATAATGTTGCAGGTGCAGGTGGCCAGGGCAAAGCAGAATGTTCGGACGGCCATGGCGGTGAAGACCCTTCGGGCGGCCCCCAAAAAATATGACGGGATGTGGGACAGACTTTAGGGGCTGGACGGGACCAGTGGTGAAAGCCCTGTGTCCCAGTCTATAAGCCAGTCCTCCCCTTGAAGCTCCACTAAATCTCCCACTGGCAAGACGGGCATGACGTGATGCATAGGTTCAGCAGGGCTGACGTGAAGCGCAGGCTCGGCATGTTGCGTTCCAGATCGGGGATCAACGCACTCTGGTCTCCCTCCAGTTCAGTCCGGTGGTGTCTGGGAGGTCGATCTGGTGGTTAAAGGTTGCCCCGATCTGGAACAAGTTACACAACTTCTCATCGTCAAGGGTGCTGTAAATGGCAATGCTGACAAACCCCTTGACGAACGAGAGGAAGTGTTGGCTTTTCTCAGCGAGGATGATTATTTGTACACCTTCATCCATAGGGCAGTCAGTTCTTCTGTTACGGGTGGTGCAGGTTGAAGGAGAGGTGGAGTCAAAAGGCTCCTATACAAACATTTACTATAATTCACAGGCAGGGAGTACAACATTCACATTAACACCTTACATAAACAAGAACCCATAGGGAATGAGGGAAAACACAGGGTTTAAATACACAAAGAACAGATAGGGAAACAAGACACAGCTGGGGCAAATTAACTGATAATGACAGGTAGACAGGATCGAACTAAACACTAACGATGAGTGGGAAACCTAGGACACAGGACTAAACCAAAAACACAATGATGGGGGAAACACAGGCCATACATGTGACAGGAGCTTGATTGCTTTATATGATGAACAGATTGAATTTAGGCTCAGGATTCATATATTATCCTGCATTTACACTGCAAGTCTTGATGCCCAAATCCGATTTTCTGACTATTTCCGATTTTTTTGACGGCCCGCTTACATCATCTTTTAAAAGTGACCCGTATCCGATATTTGCATTTACACTATACTGCCAAAACAACCCAATATAGACGTTCTGTTTTAAGGGAGTAAAGCCTGTTAGTGCCATTAAAAAAAATTAAATTCTGTCAATAAATTTAGTTTTAAAGAAATGTTCATTTAAAAGCAGCATCAGCCGTTGCCAAGTCCGCCGTTGAAGGTGATGATAATCCATTTATCCTCACGCCTTACAACACAGAATAATAGTAAGTTGACCATCGGGTGATGATACTTAAATTAGAGAAAATTATTGGTGCGGTGCGGGTGAGTGGCGGGTGGATGTTTTTGGCTGTGGATTTGGGTGACGTTGGAGCTCATCCGCGCATCTCTAATTATATCTCTAAGTGTTTTACTTTCCGCATTATTTTCAAAGGTCAGCAAAACATTGCTCTCGTAAGGCGGAGAAAAATTACTCCACTGTAGTGTGTTGAGCCTTCGTCCTCCATCGCGCCTCATGTGATCGCAGGTGTCCACCTGAGTTGACGTCCCCTTTTTAATTACGTACGACTCGCATTTACTGGGGAATATCCGATTTGTCTGCTTACATGGCACACGCAAATGCACGTATCCGATTCATATCCGATTTATTACCACATATGAATGAGGCCTGAATCCGATCTGAGAAAATCGGAATCCATGTGATTTTTTCCTGCTTACACGTTCGCTGGTCATATCCGATCTGTGCCACATGAGAGGAAAAAATCGGATTTGGGTCACTTGAACCATGCAGTGTAAATGGGGCCTATTAGATGAATGGGAATCCTAACAGTTTTATAGGTATTATAGACATTCTCCTTAGGATATAGGCTAATTAAACAATGTGTCATGAGCAAGAGTGCTGTTATTTCAAATATCAGCAGAGCAGAAAACTGCAGGTAATAGGCTGAATCCGAAATCGCCCCCTAAACCCTCATTCACTATTCCCTACGTTAGTCCACTAATAATGTTCACTTGAAGGAGTGAATGAAAAGGAGTGAGCGAACATCGGTTGTACACTTGTTATTGTGGTACAATGTTGAGTGCACTCAATGACGTCCACTATGGTTTCGGACACCACTACAAACGGTTGTCCCCTCAAATAACACTCTATTTGAGGGTATAGGGAGCGATTTCGGATTCAGCCATAGTCTCTTGTAGCCGCCTGACCTTTGACTGATGGCATTTCACCCTCTCCGTTTTCAAAAATAACATCATGCACCTGTCAGTTTTCAGAAAAGTGTACGTTTACACGAACTCGTGTATATATGCCGACAAGAGCATGCCAAACCTGTAGGTAGGTGGAAGTGTAACAAAAAACTCAAGCCCATAGCCAATCAGAATCCCGAAAATAGCAACAACAGCTCCTCGACATAATAGAGCAGCTGTATTTGCAAATGCTAACGGACGAAAAGAGTTTGCACCAACATAAATGCGACTGCCTCTATCTATGAATGAATCCATTATCACCATAGCCAATTGAAAATGTAAACATAGGTCTCACTTTTGACGCAGGTGCAAGTGTGAGAAAGAATCGGTTTCAGAGGCGAATTCTCCATTTGCATGTAAACAAAGGGCACAAATTAAATAAAATGTGTCCGTTTTTCACAATAACCATGTACGTGTAAACGGGGCCTAAGAGTTTGGGTTAGGCTATATCTACCCTCAGTTTTAGTTCAAGTACATCAGACTCACATAAGGACCCTCTGTTTGCACCAGATTGGTTGTCTGTGTAATCCTGTTTTATTTGTTCATTTTCTGTCTCTGATTGCTGAGTTTGTACCTTCATCTCATGTTTGGTGTCATTAAACTATCTGCAACTGCATTCATTCAACTACGAAAGCCTTCTTACAGAACCTTACCTCAAGTAACAATACAACAGATGAAATAGATCTCCTCAAAGTGGTCTCTGATTGGAGACCCCCTTCTTGGAGAGCATCATAATCATAATCTCAGAATACTCTGCCTAAAACATCTGATTGGTTTTGATTATCATCTCTATCGCGGTCACACTCTCACAGCATTGCAGTTCTTCATCATCATGAAAGTTTATTATCCGCATGTGTTTAAAAGCCATATCAGTCTAAACTTCTGATATATGGTTTTCTGAGAGCACACATCCGAAGCACGCGCACAGAGAGCTGGCGCCGCGTCCCGTGAGCATTAAACTAAGTTCTCTTTCATGTCTTATTGCATGTCTGTTAACGTAAACAGCAAGTAAAGAATTTGCATGTGTAGGCTATATTAGATATGTGTATTAAATTGAAAGCAGCGTAATATACAGTAGCTACTGTTATACAGTCATGGTCAGAATTAATGGCACCCCATTTGTTTATCCTTTTGATCTTTCATTAAAAAAATTCACAAAAATCTAACCTTTCATTAAGTAAAATAATTGAAAGTGGTGGGTAAATCACATTATGAAATAATGCTTTTCTCCAAAACACACTGGCCATAATTACTGGCTCCCTGTTATTAAATACTTTTTGCAACCTCCTTTTGCCAAGATAACAGCTCTAAATTTTCTTCTATAATGCCTGATGAGTTTGGAGAACACCTGACGAGATCAGAGACCATTCCTTCATACAGAATCTCTCCAGATCCTTCAGATTCACAAGTTCATGTTGGTGCTGCTTCTCTTCAGTTCAGCCCACTCATTTTCCATAGGGTTCAGTTTAGGGGAGAAGCTTCATTTTGTACTCAGTTATCCATATTTGTGTTGATTTTGATGTTTGTTTTGGACCGCTGTCCTGATGGAAGATCCAACCACAGCCCATTGTAAAATTTCTAGCAGAGGCAGTCAGGTTTTGATTTTTTATCAGTTGATATTTGCTAGAATCCATAATACCATGTATCTGAACAAGATGTCCAGGACCTCCAGCAAAAAAAATAGTCCCACAACATATAAGATCCAGGAGTATATTTAACCGTAGGCATGGGGTCTTTTTATCCCTGTTTGCACCAAACACATCTGGTGGGTTTGCCACCAAAAAGCCCTTTTCTTAGTTAAATATGACCACAGGACCAGGTCCCTTTTGAAGTTCCAGTCATGTCTGACAACTGAATATGCTGGAGTTTATTTTTGGAGGACCGAGGAGGATTTTTCTTGAAACCCTCATAAACAACATGTGGTGATGTAAGGGTTGTATGATATATTTTTTTTAGACTTTCTGACCCCCAAGACAATGTCTGCAATTCTCCATCTGTGATCCTTGAAGAGTCTTTGGCCATCAAACTTTCCTCCTCACCGTGCATTAAGATAATATAGACACACGTCCTCTTCCAAGCAGATTCGTAACATCTTTAGTTGATTGGAACTTCTTAATTATTGCCCCGATGGTCAAAATTGGGATTTTCAATTCTTTAGCTATTTTCTTACAGCCACTTTCTATTTTGTGATGCTCAACAATCTTTTGCTGCACATCAGAACTATTTTCTCTGGTTTTACTCATTGTGATGGATGATTAAGGGGATTTGGCATTTGTGTTTCCTCATATTTAAACTCCTGTGAAACATGAAGCCATGGCTGGACAATTTCATGTTCCTAGTCACCTGGTCTGCTAAAAAAGGTAAATATTAATGGGAATATACTTCAGAGATATTTTACTCGTAAAAAAATTCTAGGGGTGCCAATAATTGTGGTTAGTGTGTGTTGGAGAAATTTTTTTTTTTTTGCATATTTAATTATTTTCAATTATTTTACTTGAAAGATTTTTGCAAATGTTTTGAATGAAAGATCAAAAGGATAAACAATGCAGATTTATTTTTTTACAGCCATTTTTTATCATATTTACCAGGAGTGTCATTAATTCTGACCATGACTGTATTCATGGGTTTCAGTCACGTGACTTTTTTGTTGTGGCCGCCATCTTTAGGACCTTTGCGTTAAATCGCATGATCTCTCCATGGTGATCGGAGAGATGTTGCACACTTAAATAGCACAGATGAAAAGCAACGGTATTTAAATAAAATATATATTAGGTATAGATCCGTATTTACTGTTAAACGACCTGCTGACTCCACTAAAGTCTAGTAAAAACGTGCCAAATTTTACGTTTGCTGACATTTACATCTACCTCGTCCACACTCCCTCTCCATGTCCCCACCACTTTTGAAACATCTCTCGCGGCACGGATGTACCAATACACATAAATAAAAGTCAAATAAGAGGTGATCTAGCACGCTGAAATGTGTTGTTTTTTAAATCAAGTGATCAAAGTGCTTGTTGACTCTGGATCAGTGGTGCAGATACAGTGTTCTCTCGTGACTCGCGCACACCGCACAGTCTTCACACACGGACGCGCACTTTAATCCATTTCGGAGACTATTGGCTCCGGTGAGATCACAAAATAAAATGCACACAAATGTGTGCTGACTGATATCCTGACTGATATACAACCACTGATAAACATAATCGATTATTTTAATAAGGGTTTTTAATAAAAAATGGTACGAGGGCGGATTAGAACCCAGACCTCTGACACGCTTGGCAAAAGTTCCGCCACTGGACAATCAAGTATGTAAAATAGTCATTAAACGACAAATTAAATTCAATGTACTATTTAAATTGATTGGTGGACATCGTATTGTTATTGTACAGGTATGATTTATGATTTAGTGTTGTATTAAATGCCCCCATGAAGAAAATGTTCTTGATAACAGGAAGGGTAAGTGGCACTCTGTTAATCAAGCAATATTAACGTTACACCAGTAATCGCTGAACATAAAAGCTTCGCTGAACTGAATTGCTAATAATGTCGGTAAAGCACATATCTCTTGTATTATCAGTGACGTTTGGACACCTTTATTTTCAATTCTCATTTATTTGTATAGCGCTTTTCACAATATTTCAAAGCAGCTTTTCAGAAAATGCGTGTCTACATTACAATTTAGAGTGTCAGAGTTATGCATTTCAGAAATGTATAGGCTATAAATCATGCAGTTAGCTAATAATCTATTAATTTAAACAATGCATTAAGGCAGAAACAGTGAGCAGTAGTAGCATACTGAAGCAGGTAACGACAACATAATTCAGCCAAACGTATAACTAAGGTTATAATGTAAATATAGATAGCGGTCTAGAATAAGGTTGTAGAGAATACGTGTTTCAATTGTAAACTACATGTTTTAATTTAGCTAGCTAACCTGTAATTAGCTAATTTTACTTTTATTTAAATTCCCAGGTCAACGTTTAATTTCTCAACATTTCTTTGTGATTTGCTGTTATCACAGTTTACAGCACAGCAGATAGACGGCATGTTGCAATTCGGTCCTACAAATGGCGGCCGCTCCACTGTGTGACGTCACATGAAATCTATGAATATGCTGTTAATATGAATCAAACAACAAAAGAAAAACAGAGCGTGTTTATTCTAATAGGGCGGAGTCCGTCAGCAGCCGTGGGAGGGGCTTAAGCATTTGTGACATCACATTGCATAGAAACTGCAAATGGCTTGTTCTGAGACCATGCTTATGATTTATGGGGATTAAAAAAGAGGAGTGGGTGGATTTTTATCATTATAGGGTGGTTGTGTACACGTACCAACACACATTTATGTTCAAACACCATGTAAAAGTGTCAGGGTTCCCGCTGTGACAGTCTTGTCTGTTTTGTCACTGTTTAATGTTTCCTTGTTTGTCTTGTGCTTGAGCACATGGCTTTGTCTTTGTTTGTGTTGGCCATGTGCTCCTCTTGTCCCGCCTTCTTGTTTCCAGTTACCACGCCCCCTTGTTTAGTCCACATCTAGGGCTGAGTTCCAGTCCGTTCCAGTGTATAAAGGTGTGTTTGGGTTGTTTTAAATAAATAAAAAATTATAATTAATACATCATAGAGTGGTTTGTTGTGGTGGTGATTAGACGATATCTTTGGTTACGTCACAATCATACTGCATTGTGGGACATATAGGTGACTGAAGTGTACATATGAAGTAGACTCGATCCCTCTGTCAAAATCGAGGGAACGAGGGTCCATCCATACTTCCCTCGTCCACTTCACTAAGTAGAACGCACTTCAAAATGGCGGCAGGGATTCCCCCGAGGGAAAGTGCTTAGGGAATTTTGCAAGTGCATGTCTAAAGTGGACTGGAACGCAGCCTTGTCCTCGTTTCACTAATTGTGCTCACCTGATCATCATGTGCTCTAGTCCCTTTATATTGTGCCTCTTTCCCTCATGTCTTTGCTGGTTCTTTTTATGTGCATTCTTTGTGTGTTTCATCACTCAGCTTGTTAGTCAGTGCTATACAGTTAGAGTTTCTGTCAGTTCTAGCTTTGTATTTATTTTCATCTCCCAAGTTTTATTTTTGGTTCATCTTTTATTTTTGCTTTTGTTAACTCTTTTATTTGGTTTCTTTCTAGCTTGCCTTCTAGGTTGGAGTCTTGTTTTATTTATTTGTTTACTAGTTCCAGTTTTGAATTTATAGAATTTATTTAATTTTTCCTTTGCTATAGCTCCAGTTATATTAAGTTTCTTATTGTTATCTGGTGTTCTAGTTTTTGCCAGTTTTTATTTTTGCTCTGGTTTTTGTTATCTCTTGTCTTGAGTCTTGTCTTGTGTTGGTTCCTGCCCTGCATCCTCTTGAACCCTGGTCGTTGACTCTCCTGGTCTGGCAGCTAGCCTGGTGCTACGTCCAGTCTCATCACCGACTGTCAAGCCTCTGATTTCCTGAGCTGCTGCCTTGTCTCCATCTTTGGCCGTCACGTCTTTGCTGTCTCATCTTCGACCTTCCAGTTGTGTGCCCTGCCCTATTGTTTGGACTGTATTCCTACCTCACATATCTTGTGCAGTTACTTGTCAATAAAATACTTGTTTATTCTGCATCTGGGTCCTCCTCCTCAGACTTCCTGACAAAAAGTGAATTTTACATAATAGGCTTCCTTTAAGACATCTCCTGAATCTGGATACTGAACTTATAAAGGTTCTCTGAAAGAGATGACCAGTTTACTAAAAAAAATGACAAATCCACAAAGAAAATATTCCATTATCTGTCAGGATTTTCGTAGCCCTTAACTCAAAAGAACATCAGGTATTTCACAATTTGCTATCAGATGTCACTTATAAGGGAAAGTGTGAAAACATTAAGAGGAAAGTACTGAAATACAAAGCACACTACCACAGTAACATTTTCGACAGAAAAAAAAAATCAAATTGATCTAATATGACAGCATTGAAGAGGGGTCTCAGAACAACTCACTCATAAGGGGGAAAACTCTTTTACTTAAAGACTAGAGTTCTTTAAGGTTGCATGCCTGTCAGCAGGTGATGTTATCTCCATAAACCAATTTCACAATATCTAGTGGTTGTAGTGATGTTGCGGTAAGCCCTCCCTTTACTGTAAACACTTAACTACAATTGTGTGTGTGCACGTGTGATAGTGGCATGTCTACAAGAAAGACATGACTCTTCACTCTTAGTGGTATCAGTTCTGAATAAAACCAACGAGTTGACAGCTCATATGTGTGAACAACAGTTGGGAAGACAGATCAAGATAAAACAAAGTTAATATATGCTTTGTAAAATAATCCACAAAAAAAATTTCAGACATAATGTACTTTACACAAACCAGTCTTTGTCTTCATCTTCATTAATCTTGAGCTCAGGATTAAATTATTAGCTTCATGGATTCCGTGTGATCGGACGTTATTTCACCATTGACCTCACTACTAATCTCATGTCTCAGAATGAGTAGCTGTTGTAGTGCTAGCTTCTTTTTTTTTACTCATAGTTTTACTCAGAATGAGATACAGGACCCTTTTCATCTAGAATGTTTTTTGTGCGTATGTAGCCTATATATGTTTCAAAGAGAGTGAGAAAGGAGAGAAAGAGAGAGTTTGTTTTGGAACTATTTGAAAGTTAAAACAAGACATGAAACATTTGATGGAAACTTTGGGGTAGGAAAAAGAGGCGCAGGAGAAATATTGACAGAGAGCAATGCTGCTTCAGTTGGGGGTCGTACGGCAAAGTCATCAATAACGTTTTCTGAACGTTAGTTCATAGATGACTCATGTGACATTCTGATAGAATAATGCTGAAATGTTGTCCCCTCATCTTCAAAGTTTCAGAGGGGCCTGACTAACTCACATCTCTTGTCGTTTTCTCACGGACTACCTGCTTGTACAGTTTCAAGGTAAGACTTTACTCTTTCTCATTGCAAATATAAAAGGATTTAACAGGTATGGTAAAAAAAAAAAATAGCAAGCTAGTTCAAATGTAGCTTACAATGTGATGAACAAGCTATAATAATCTTATTGTGAGGGTACAAATGTTTATATCAATGTTAATTAAAAGTTCAAGCGAATAAAAATGAAAGCCTATAGCTATACACGCAACTGGGTCAAGCTGAATTTAGTAAGTCAGTGAGGGTGGTCATCTATTCTGGTTTTTATTTTAAGAATGCAAAAAAAGATTGTTGTATAACCATTGAGATTGTTGTATAATCTTATTCCATTCACTTATTCATACAGTAGCCAGAGGACGTTATAGGCTACTACTAACCTATTGCTCGTTATAACAACATTTTATTTGTTTTGGAAAAAAAGAAATTATTATAATTTATCAAGACCTAGGCTAGGTAAAAATACACATCATTGCTGTCAGACGATGTATCTCCACATTTAGTCTTTTTTTTTCATAAATAAACAGGTGTGCTTGACTTGAAGTGGTGATGCACAGACCAGTGGTGTATTGACGTCAAGTACCGCGAGAGTGATTCGAAAGCATCGGAGCCATCTGCTCTAATCACTCTCGCGGTACTTTGATGTCAGGCTGCCAATCATCTGTCTGCGCAAGTCAAACACAAGTCTCTCTTTATGTCTGTCTGTGGCTTTTGCAAATATTCAACCAATGAAAAGTATTAAGTAGAGCTTATGACTAAGCTAAATCGTGACTAAATTGGATCATCAAACTATTGGTAAATAGTCTATGGTAAAACCTCATAAACCCACCTATATGGTGAATGAAGTCAAGTGCCTTATGCAGTTTGGACCGTCTCTCCTTGTCTGCTATGCAGTTGTTTGAATAAGTACAGCGGTTTATTTAATCAAGAAATGCCTATACACAGATCAATGTTTTATGTGAGGAGTGAAGAGTGTCTAGTCTATTCGTAGTGTCTTAAAAAGCCTTTGCGTAGCACTTCATCTTTTATAATAACATAAGCTTTTGACCAACTGATAGAAAAAACTGAGCGCCTACATAGCTTCAGTAAATTTTATAACCTGTTGCTTGATGAAAACTTAATTTGACGCACTTACTGCCTCAGATGTGCACATGGCCATTGTAATGACGGACAATTTTTCAGAAAAGCGCTGGTCAAAAACCTTGTAACTCAATCATTATTTTAAGGTAAAAAAATTTCCATAATGTTGCTTTAATATGAAAGGAAAAAAGTTATTTATCAATAATTAGTAGGCTATATTAAGCATTTATCAAGAAAGGCCATCTTTATCAGTCATTTACAGCCTAGTAATGTATTTATGGCTTGTATGGCTCTTTACATATGCTGCTAACACATTTAAAGTCATTCCAGGTCTCATGTGTCATTCTGAACCTTCACAAACGTATTTTTTTCTCTTCCAGTAAGATGCTTGCCCTGCTCATTGTCCTCCTGCTCTCGTCACATGTTCTTCCTCTCGTCCAATCGAGGTGTGATGAAAGCAGAGAGTACTTAGAAAATGATAAGTGCTGCAAAAAATGTGAACCAGGTAAATGAAATGCTGCATCATCACTGCGAGTGCAATCATAAGACAGTTTGAGGAGAAATGAGCAGAGTTAAGTAAGAGTTGATAAGAGTTGAAATGAGCTAAGCTATTATCAGTTAAGATTAGATAATTAACATGATAAATGGAGTTGAGTTTAGAGGGCTGTATTGAGTTAAACAAACATGTATGAACCAAATACTTGTGTAATAAAGAAGGGAAAATCTAAAATAGGATTGTAATTTTAGAGACAAAATTGATTGCAGACTGTTTATGCAGACTTATTTCAATTGAAAAAGACTGGATGTACTCTTTGAACATACCAAAACCAACTGTATTATGTAAGAATATTTTTGGGTTCAGTTGATCTATGGTTAGATGACATTTACCTAACGTCTTAGAATGACACATCAGGTTTCTCGTATGAGGATGACTTGTTCTCTGAACTCAAACTAGTCACTGTTGAATGGCACACTGTTATCATTTTGCCTGTACAGCAGCAGAATCTGCATGATTCTGCCAGTAGCCTACATCTCATTACATGTGTTTCCCTCTCTTTGTGTTTGTTTAAACAGGACATTTTATGGAAGAGAGATGCGGAACAAGCTCACCTCAAACTGTGTGTAACAAATGCAAAAAAGACTATTACATGGACGTCTATAATGAAAATTTGAGTTGTCATCGTTGCACGAGGTGCACCAAAGACAGTACGTCCACTCCATTTCTTTGTTTGTGATGTCACGAAAACATGTATTATGTTCATACGATGATTCGTTTGGCTGTGTTCTGAATCTTCAGATGAATCAGTAAACTAGAAATACCAAACATGACAGTAAAACAAGACGGGGGCTTCCCCTTCAGCAGATCTTGGTGGGTTTTTAGTATGGAGGTGGGGGTCTGAGAAATGTCTGAGCGTCTGGTAACGAACATGATATGGGAGAGCAAATGTTAAAAATACTCGTGTAGCTCTGGAAAAAAATGGCACCTGAGCGACGGAATTTATTATTCGGAACGGAAATAACTGCCTACTGAGATGTTTTGATATGCAAATGCCTTGCTAAATCACTGTGAAAAAATATATGATCAATAAGTTATGACAACATATGTTTTTACATTGCTTTTCTCATCAAAATAAGTTACAATTTTCAACTTTTTTTATAAGTTATTCAAGATTTAAATAATTTTTAAGTCAGTTTAATGTAATTTAAGTTGAAATGACTTAAACATCCAAGTTGAAATGACTTAAACATCCAAGTTGATTGTACTTTAAAATTTAAGGCAGCAACTTTTTTTTATTGTGTAGATTCAATTTGATGATTAAACTGTAGTAGTAGTATCAAGTAGCCTAGAAACAAAATACTTGTAAACAGGTAGTAGGAAGTAAAGGAGAGGAAGTGCAAGTAATGTTTAATGTAACTGAACAAAGACATATTGCTGATATGTTTGGGACCCTGCTAAAAAAGACAAGCATTTCAATTGACCAAATAGATAAACTATGTTAAACCAGCAACATCCCATGCTAGTGAACACCAATGCTGAACTGTTTTTTAACAGTGGAAGTGAATTCTGTACAAATGTTGTTTACAATATGAATGACTGCTGAATCCTGTAAATTATGCAGAATGTTTGCACATGATTCTGTGAAACCTGTGCCAAATGATAACATAACCAGGCTAAGCCTTGTGACAAAAAAGATGAGTAGAAATGAAAAGTGAATATCCTGAGGTGGCTCGAGAAGTTAATTGTGAGTCAGCAGAAAAAAAAAAACCTGTGTTTGAGTTCGCTGTTTTATTTTGACACTTGTGTCTTGGTGAAATGACTGCGCTTTAGTAAGCAGTCTCATATGGGTTTTTATGTCTTTGGGGTTGGTTTGTACAGATTGTACAGAAGCTGAACAGATTTCAGCTTTTTCTTTTTGTTATATGAAGGTCACACTGTTTTTGTATTTTTAAATCTACTTTTCAAATGCGTTGACATTTTTTTATGCGTACATTGTACAGTTTTAAGGTCCATTCACATCAAGGACGGTAACTACAAAGATAATGTTAAAGATGTAGTTCTAAAAATCATTCTCAATATTAAAAGAATGGCAGAGTTCACACCACAGCTGTAACGATAACGGCACAGCCACAGAGTATGATATCGTTGGAATCATTTTCAGAGCGATTTCATCCAGCTGCTGAGTGTTAAAAACATTGACAGCCAATCAGAATCAATCCTGCTACATCACGCTTGAGCATTTAAAGTGACAGACAATGCTATTGTAGTAATCTTAAAGGAACACCTGGCTTTTTGGGACTTAAAGGGTTAGTTCCGTAATACTTTCGTTTATCTTCGGAACACGAATTAAGATATTTTTGATTAAATCTGAGAGCTGATCATTCCTCCATAGGCTTTTAAGGGATTGAAACTTGTTCCCCCCGAAAAGTTATTAAAGACA
Organism: Semotilus atromaculatus; assembly: GCA_031834385.1. NCBI lineage: Eukaryota > Metazoa > Chordata > Actinopteri > Cypriniformes > Leuciscidae > Semotilus > Semotilus atromaculatus. The sequence continues at coordinate 10,004,046 of JAULUF010000041.1, read as the reverse complement.
TCGTTAAAATAGTCCAAGTGACTACAGTGGCTCAATCTTCAGTTTATCAAGCGACGAGAATACTTTTTGTGCGCAAAAACAAACAAAAATAACGACTTTATTTCAACAATTCATTTACATCTCTGCTGGCCTCTAGTCCGTTAACGTAGTGTGATAGCGTAGGGCTGCGTGTGACGTCCACCACAGAAGCGATACACAGTTTTACTACGTCGACGCCGACCGAGATGGAAATTAATAGTTGAATAAAGTCGATATTTTAGTTTTTTTTTCGCACAAAAAGTATTCTCGTCACTTGATAAACTAAAGATTGAGCCACTGTAGTTACTTGGACTATTTTTACGATGTCTTTAATAACTTTTCGGGAGAACAAGTTTCAATCCCTTATAAGCCTATGGAGGAGTGATCCAGCTCTCAGATTTAATCAAAAATATTTTAATTCGTGTTCCGAAGATGAACGAAAGTCTTACGGGGTTGGAACAACATGAGGGTGAGTAATTACTGACAAAATTAAAATTTTTGGGTGAACTAACCCTTTAAGCTTTTTCAACGTATCCCCCAGAGTTATATAAGTCCATGCAACCCTTTTCATCTCCGTGCGTGCTGTAACTCTGTCTGACGCACACACTCTGCCCAAGTAGCAGTGCTTCGCCTTCTGAGAATATAGTTCCAGTATGTATACGGTTAGAAGATGGCTGTGTCTCATGTGACCTTGTTATTTGTACACACTGTGACTATACAAATCACAACATATAAATCGGAAAATGTTGGCGTTATTTTGTCACTTATTGGGAGCAGTATGCTAGCTGGAGCCATTTACTTCCAGTCTTTGTGCTAAGCTAGGCTAGCGGTCAGACAGAGTTACTGCACGCACGGAGATGAAAAGGGTATGTATGACTTATCTAACTCTGGGGGATACGGTGAATATGCTAAAGTCCCAAAAAGTCGGCGAGTTCCTTTAATAGTTATTGTTCTTGGTGTGAAAACTCATTTTATAACAATTTACATAAATTATGAATGTTGTAGGAAACAGTTTTGCCCCTAATAAAGTTTGTGTACTTGATTACATACTGTAGGCTACATACTGAAGTTACAGCTTTTATAGTTACTATTTTCCAAGACCCTAAGTTTTAGAATAGCTACAAAAATGAAGCATAAAAACAATATTAATTATTGCATTTATGCTATTATGATTCAAATAAAGAGAATAATCAACAAACTATTTTAGTATTTTTTGTGTACATTTATTTATATTCAGTTTACAGCATGGTGTAATGTGATAAAACAAAATAAAGGTACATTTGAATATTGATTATTGAACATTTCTATTGTGGGTCATTTCCTTTGAAACTCTGGTTGTGTAAAAAAATGCCATTTTTTAAATTCTGTATATACATTTAAAAAAATATGAATTTAGCATTAGTAAGATGCAACAGTTTTAACATGTTATCCACACTTGACTCAACAAAAGAATAGTGATTTGATATGGTGGAAATTACATTTTAATGAAAGTTTAATGTCCTAGTCAGTGATTTAAGGAAGTACCACAGTTGAAGAAACACAAATGGACACATACAGTTCTACATAACCCCTTTCACTGTTTTGATTTTGCAGATATGACGTATAAGACGAGCTGTACAACGATAGAAGATGCAGTGTGTACATGTGATAAGGGCTACAAATGCACTGACAGTAAATGCAAGATGTGTGTGAAAGTCGAGACATATACTCCGTCCCCTCGTCCTACTTTTACTAAACCGGCACCGCACACCCAGAGTGAGTATCTGATCCCTGAGGCGCTGTTCTCAGCCTGTTATATTCATTTTATAACCATTTACATAAATTTGTGGTATTTCCAGCTGACAGACTGTCACACACACAGTTCTCTACTGACCTGTTAACTCTTTCTCTCTCCTTTTCTCCATTCATTTGCTCCCTTTCTATCAACCTCTTCCAGATAATGTGTGGATCTCGGTGAGTCTGTGTTTTGCATGTGTGTGTGTGTGCGTTCTGTTCACCTGTTTCCTTCTTATCAGCAGACATGCACAACCATGTGGATGGATCATGTCAGCATCAACTGGTCAGTGCCACTTTAATTCACAAACAAAACCGCTGAAGTGCTCTTTATACTCTTGCATGACTTCTTGATACACTTGATACATTCCAATGGATTGTCAGACCTGTAAATTAATTGTTTTGTTCCCAAAAAGGGACTTAATTTGTTACAGTGTAGCCATTTCTTTCTGGTTCGGTTCACTTTTACGAAGCAACATTTCAAAACATACCAAAATGTATTTATGCAAGTCACATGTGAGACAATATGTCCTCATATCGGTCAGTTTTCATCCATCATCTTCATTTCATTTCATCCATCAAGATGGATTGATAAGTTTGCTCCGCAAGCTTATTGTGGCTTTATCTGTAGCTGTGGTGACACTCGCAAACACTTATACAAATGTATAATGCTTTTCAATAAATAAATTCAAAGGCTTTTTTATCATGCCTAACAGGTAGAACATAACAGGATATAATAATATAATATAATATAATATAATATAATATAATATAATATAATATGTGATGTGATGTGACCCTGGACCACAAAACATGGTCACATGGGTCCATTTTCTGAAATTGAGATTTATACATCATCTGAGAGCTGAATAAATAATTTATTCTATAAATGTATAATTTATTCTTGTACATTTTATTGGTGTATGGTTTGTTAGGATATGACAATATTTGGCCGAGATACAAATATTTGAAAATCTAGAATCTGAGAGTGCAAAATAATCTAAACATTGAGAAAATTGCCTTTAAAGTTGTCCATTTATGTTGGCGATTGTGCTGCATTCACTCACAAAAATAAATGTTTTATATATTTACGGTCAGAAATTTACAAAATATCTTCTTGGAACATGATATTTACTTAATAGCTTGATGATTTTTGGCCTAAAAAAAAAAATCTATAATTTTGACCCATACAATGTATTGTTAGCTATTGCCACAAATATACCCGTGCGACTTGTGACTGGTTTTGTGATCCACGGTCACTAGGGTGGCCATTTCTATAACATCAAAAAGGAGGACACAGACATTTACCAACCTGTAAACTCGCACGCAAGTTCTCTCCCTCTCTGTCGTGCGCACGCGCTACACGGTTTGGCGCACATAGCCACATACAGTAGGCTATGTTCTGTCTCGCATTCGCAGCTCTAGATTCAGTATGCGGGATTTTTATAGGTTGTTTAAAAAAAAAAAAAATAATTCACCGCAACTCCAAAAAGGAGGACAAATGAGTGTCCGGCTTGATGCTGCGCCGGACGCCGGACAGGGGGCTTAAAATCCGGACTGTCCGGCCAAAATCCGGACGTATGGCCACCCTAACGGTCACATATAATCAGTGGTGGGCCGTCAGGGCCAGCAAGGCCTTCTCTGCTGGCCTAAACACTATCAGAATCACTGACTTGCACTTTAATATATTTTTTCCATAAATGAGTATTAAATTATTCTCAATAGTTCGTTCTCTTAATTTCATAGCTTTTCTCTTGGTTGCGCTGCTTCCAGTAGTGTGCTTTTATGTTAGAGCTTTTATCCAATCATATTTCAGCCGTCATGCGTTGCCATGGCCAAATAAATCTGCCTTGAGGCCTTCAGAATCGACAGTGCGGGCGCCTGTAGCTTAAAATGAATCGCAGTGAAACTGTTGCTTTAACCAATCAGACAATCAGACAGATTTAATCAGCCAATCAGATTTCGCTTTGACTGCAGCGGGGCCATCTAGCAGGCATACAATAACGTCGTCATTTTTTCGTTCTTTGATTGGATGCTCAGAGCGCGTACTGTCACTGGTATTCAGTATCCGCATCTGTAACTGCGTAAACTAAATATTCCTGTAGATTTAATAGTTTTTCAACCCACAAATTAATGTTTCTTTCCCTCCTCGACCCCCAGCAGTTTCAAACCTACCGGAAAAAATCCCTTATTCAGCCTGAGTTTAAAGGCACAATATGTACTTTTTCTGCTTTAAAAATAGCAAAAATAATTGTATCTATGTTATATATTTCTTTTAGTTGTGTACTTACATTATCCCGACAGTTTCCAACAACTTTCAAATCCGGAGAAATTTATAGTTTAATTCGAAGACACGGGCCGTGTCTTTATTTCCGTTTCGTCGCCCGTCTATGGCGTCATATAACCTTTGACTCCTCCAAGTCTCTAACTTCCTGCGGAACCGGGCGAAACTGCAAACACAAAGCAGGGGAACACCGGACACTAGGGCTGCAGGATATTTTTTTCCCCCTGCGATATTGCGATATGTCACCAGATGTTGATTACTAAGCGCGAGCGTGAGGCAGAGAGAGCAAGACAGCGCTCGTGTTGTTTGAAGACGGTGAGAGCGCGCGCGCGGCCGGGGCTCGCTCTCCCTCTCTCTCTCTCTGCTCGCTCTCATATGCGCCCTGTCCAGCGGCAGCAGTCATTCTATTCTACACCATTCACCCATCAAATAATCATCAAATAATGCTTTAGTGGGACAAAAATTCGATTTGGCAAATTCGAAAACTCCTGCATAACTGACTGTGTTCATGAGGATATTCACCGAGATGGGCATTCTGACTTAATTTTGAATGTTCGTGTCCGTCAAGCTCAGAGAGAAAGAGCACTGAACTTTGTGTCTGCCCGGCTCTGTGTGCGTACACTTCTTGCGCTTGATGTTTAAACTAACAGGGCTTAAAAACACATGTAAATGATATGTGAATGATAAACTTTCACTCTATGATGGTTAAACTTCGCAATTAATCCGTGAATCACAAGCGTTACAGGACAGGAAGCAGCTGACCCGTACTAATCATGAATCAGATCAACTACGATACCTATCGCACGTCATTGACAACGACAACAACTCCCATGAGCGCACGCTCTTTCCCGACGTCATCAAAGTACGTCTTTTGTTATTATTTTGATTGAGTGACCCCTGGTGGCCAAAAATTACATACTGTACGTTTAACGCAGAGAAGGGAACTCTATTCGATCTCTCCGGGTACGCCACTGTATATAATATAATATAATATAATATAATATAATATAATATCTGTGATAGACTGACCAACTGTTCAAAGTGTTGTTTATAATATATTCATTAGAAATAATATTATATTATAATATTATTATTTTATTTACATGAAATCAATAAAAAAAAAGGATTTTAAATACAGAAATTTCAGCCCTCTGAAAAGTATAATCATGCATATGTATATAGTTATATACTTAATATATTAGTTTCACCTTTTAATTTGAATTACTGAAATACACGAACTTTTGCACGATATTCTAATTTTTCGAGTTTCACCTGTATAAATTATAGAAACATAACACACATTATTTATAATTCACTTATTTTTTTCTTTTTCTTTAAAAAAAAGAAAAGATTTTCACATTTTACAAAGCAACCCCCCACCCCATGACAGCAAGTCAGTAACAAATAAATAAATAAATAAATGAAAAAATAAGCAATATATATATATATTTATATGAATTATTGCACATATTGTGATATGTTAGTCTAGTACCAGACCTCTTAAGTCATATGTCCAGAATATTAAATTCAATGATCACCTTCCAGAAATTCAAAAAAGGACCTTCAAATCTGTAAGAAACCCTAATTTCATATCTGATCTTTTCCATATGTAACACACTGGTAAACTCTAGCCACATCTCAAATTTAGGTGCAAATTCTTTGTTCTACATTAACAAAATTGCCTTCTTTGCTATTGTCATTCCAAATTGTATTGTCTGGATTTGGTTGAGGCTATAATTCTCCAAAGAAAGGGCCCAGCCTAATATTGCAACAAGGTCATAGGGAAAAATCAGTCTTAAGTACCTTTGAGTAGAAACAAAAGACCTCAGATCAGAGTTTACATATTTTTGGCCAGAACCAGAATAAATGAACCAATGTACCATTGGACTTGCATTTTATACAAAAAGGTGACACTATAAGTCACTTCTATAGAAATTTCATTGTAATATGTGCTCAAATTAAAACAAATTTAGGTGGTTTCTATATACAGTGAAGAAAATAAGTATTTGAACACCTGAGAAAATCAATGTTAATATTTGGTACAGTAGCCTTTGTTTGCAATTACAGAGGTCAAACGTTTCCTGTAGTTTTTCACCAGGTTTGCACACACTGCAGGAGGGATTTTGGCCCACTCCTCCACACAGATCTTCTTTGATCAGTCAGGTTTCTGTGCTGTCACTGAGAAACACAGAGTTTGAGCTCCCTCCAAAGATTCTCTATTGGGTTTAGGTCTGGAGACTGGCTAGGCCACGCCAGAACCTTGATATGCTTCTTACAGAGCCACTCCTTGGTTATCCTGGCTGTGTGCTTCGGGTCATTGTCATGTTGGAAGACCCAGCCTCGACCCATCTTCAGTGCTCTAACTGAGGGAAGGAGGTTGTTCCCCAAAATCTCGCAATACATGGCCCCAGTCATCCTCTCCTTAATACAGTGCAGTCGACCTGTCCCATGTGCAGAAAAACACGGGATGGTACTCATCATTCTTCTTCCTCCAAACACGGTTAGTGGAATTATGACCAAAAAGTTCTATTTTGGTCTCATCTGACCACATGACTTTCTCCCATGACTCCTCTGGATCATCCAAATGGTCATTGGCAAACTTAAGACGGGCCTTGACATGTGCTGGTTTAAGCAGGGGAACCTTCCGTGCCATGCATGATTTCAAACCATGACGTCTTAGTGTATTACCAACAGTAACCTTGGAAACGGTGATCCCAGCTCTTTTCAGGTCATTGACCAGCTCCTCCCGTGTAGTTCTGGGCTGATTTCTCACCTTTCTTAGGATCATTGAGACCCCACGAGGTGAGATCTTGCATGGAGCCCCAGTCCGAGGGAGATTGACAGTCATGTTTAGCTTCTTCCATTTTCTAATGATTGCTCCAACAGTGGACCTTTTTTCACCAAGCTGCTTGGCAATTTCCCTGTAGCCCTTTCCAGCCTTGTGGAGGTGTACAATTTTGTCTGTAGTGTCTTTGGACAGCTTTTTGGTCTTGGCCATGTTAGTAGTTGGATTCTTACTGATTGTATGGGGTGGACAGGTGTCTTTATGCAGCTAACGACCTCAAACAGGTGCATCTAATTTAGGATAATAAATGGAGTGGAGGTGGACATTTTAAAGGCAGACTAACAGGTCTTTGAGGGTCAGAATTGTAGCTGATAGACAGGTGTTCAAATACTTATTTGCAGCTGTATCTTACAAATAAATAGTTAAAAATCATACATTGTGATTTCTGGATTTTTATTTTTTTTTGATTATGTCTCTCACAGTGGACATGCACCTACGATGTCAATTTCAGACCCCTCCATGATTTCTAAGTGGGAGAACTTGCAAAATAGCAGGGTGTTCAAATACTTATTTTCTTCACTATACATTTTGAGTTTAATATTTCACTCAATATATTAAAACATGTCATGAAATTGTACTGCATAGCAGGAATGAGTCTTTAATAATGTGTATCGTACTGGGTCTTCAGGTCTCTGGTCCTCCAAAAAGAGCAACTCTGGATCCAGTCAGTGCACAGGGGAAGAGGAGGTACCAATGCCAGTGCAGGAGGTCTGTGGAAAGACAGAGAAACTGGAGGATGTCTAAGAAAGGAGGAGGAAGAAGGCCGCTGATGCGTCTACGGATTGAGTACTTACTTTAGGACAAAACTGCTGCTGCCATTTTCTCAAGAGGAGAAGAGTGAGAGGCGAAGAGGTGGCTCACCTGAAGGTTCTGTGAATGACAGTCCATCCTGAGAACTGCTGAGAGACTGTCAAATATTTGACTGTCAAAATATCTCACTGCCATAAAGACACACTCAACATTCAACATAGAGCTAATCTTTAGGTTTTCTTCTCAGCACACTTGTTTGTATTTATAATTGGGTAGTTAATGCACAAAATCCACTTGGACTTTAGGTTAAAGTGTATATAAATGTACATGGGAAAGTCTATATGTTAGGTACATGCTCAACATTTCTTTTCACAATTTGAATCGCTTTAAAAGTAATAGGCTTGTTTTACGGTGTCCTTTTTACATATGTTACATGTACTTACCATAGTAATAACAGTAAATAGTGTATAATTACATGCAACTAACCCTCAACCTAATCCTAATCCTAATCCTACCCTATCCCTATAGTAAGTACATGATGTAGTTACTTAAGATTACTCTGTACTTAAATATATAATTACACAGTAACAAGGACACCTTAAAATAAAGTGTAACCTAAAGTTCTTAGATTGCGTACAATTTATCACAGCTTCTATTGTCGGGAGTTTTTTTTTTTTTTTTACTGAAATTTCTTTGAAAGATATTTTTCCAGTGTTTCATGAGCAGAACAATCCAAAAACACATTAAATACCAGTACAGCCCATTGAAGAGATGCATGTCTGTCCCTCAAAGTCTGTGGAAACACAGCACGAGCGTCACTACGGGAAGCAGAAAGTGTCCGACTCTCCCCGATCGGTTACATCTAGACGCAACCGATCTCCAACACAAATAATGAGGTCATCAAAGCTGCCTGTATATAATATATATCATGTCAAACCACGGGGCCCAATTGCATAAAACAGAAAACGGAATTATATTTGTAAGTCCATTTTGTCGTAAAATGAATTTAGTAGTGAATTTAATACCAAAAAATAAACTTTTATTGATTTCTACTGCACTTTACAATCAATATCAGGTATATAAAAAAAAAGAGTTTACATTACAGTGAATATACAACATGATACATGATGACACAATGTTCCTGTGCTGTGCTTATTGAGTTCCCAGCGAAGAAACAATGTTGACATTTCCAGACCACCATCAAAATGTCAGGGCTTTTTTGACAGCACAATCCATCATGTCTGCCACATAAAAACCAAAGAAAAGAGGAAGAACACTGACAACATCAACCAGGGACTTAACGCGTTTGAACAATGATAAACCGGGCTCTCTAACACTGTTTTTGTGATATTAACAATTGTAACAGAATTACAAGTTATAAATAAAAATGTTTACTATATAATAACGGTATATGTCAAGATTCAAAATGCCCCATAAGTCACTAAATAGATATTCATTCCCTTTAGATAGATCCAATATAGATCGATCGATCTAAAGTAAATTATGGGGCACACTGCAGTTACAATAACTTTAATAAACTTTACTTAAAATAAATATCTCAACATACAGTATGTGAATGTGAGTGTTTTAGAGCTGCTCTTTGCCTTCCAACACTTCAAAAAGAGGCACTGAGATTCCACTTCGTTCCTGAGGGTCATTCAAGCATCACAAGACCTGCAGTGAACTGAAAGCCTGTGGTATCGACTCTTCACAAAATCAACAGGATCCCACTGATGGTTTAGAATCAGTGGTTACGCATAAACGTACTGTATGGGGAATATTTCAAAAGCTGGCATGAACTGTCAGGCTCATACGCAACACTTTTGTCATCCATACTGTCACTCAGGTCTTCCCCTAAAGCAGGTTCTCTATGAAATCCCCTACCTGGGTTAGAGTTTTAAAACTGGGTACTCATAAAGCATCAGTTAACAAACCACACAGCAGTCGAACAGTACGGAAGAAGAACGGACACAGATTTCCCATGATCCCTCACAGCACCTCTTCTTTAGATATGTGGCACTCTTTCCCTTGCTCCTGAGATGGGAAGAAGATAAAGTCGTTCTCTCCGCTCCGTTCCTCCTCAGATAGATGGACGGGAGGAGACTGAGGGTAGGACGCATTGCTGTTATTTAGCGATTCTTCTTGGAGTTCATGTGCTTTTTTCTCTCCTCCATCCCATCCAAACTGATTGAGCAAACTAACAAAAACTGTGTGGGGACCGTAGATGTGGAGAGGGCCTGCGAGAAACAGAGAATTTTTTCAATTTTTATACTATTTGTACATGTTTTCTTGTTTTTTTTTTCCTCATTAAAATTGTGTGGGTCAATGACAAAGTGTCCAAGAAAAAGAAAAAAGTTTAAAAGTTGTTAGAAATGTTTGTATTCATATTGGTTTAATGTTATTTTGAAAAACATTTCAAACTTTGCATAGAAAAAATGTAATGACTGTAAAACTAATGTGGTGAAACCGTCAAGTCAAAAGTATGTTAAATACACGGGACTGTACTCGCACACACATTCGATAGACATGATGATTTTTATACTGTACCAACTGTATATTCTGTCCCCTAACCTTAAACCTACCCATTACAGATTTAAATTATTCTATATGATTTATAAGCTGTTTTCCTCATGAGGACCAAAAAAAGTCTTTATAGTTATATGATATATATTTTTGGGTAGTTGCACCTCATGACATTGTACTACCTAATCTTGCTTTGTCATAATAGGTTCAAAGTATCTGATATTTGAAGCAACTTTTTGAATATGTCTATGATATCATTCCCTTTTTTTTTTTTTTTTTTTACTGCATGTTTATGCTTATTGGTTTGACCATATGACATGATTTCAAAGACAAATCAAATATTTTTCAAATATTAACAAGCAGTGAAGCAGTTTTGTTAACAAATGATAATAAAAGATTATGCCAAACTATTTGATATGGTTTTCTTTTCAAGATTTTCATTCTTTTAATGTATTTTAATACTCTTTTCAAGAATTTCATTATTCTTTATTATGGTATGATACACATTATTTTTAGTTCACGCCCCTTCATGCCATAAAGTTGTAATTTTAGGTCATAAGTTTTAACAAATTATTAGATCTGGAAAAAAAAGAGCATAATGTGTTTGACCCTTTTAATAAAAGACGAAAATCACAAAAAGCATCCTTTTATAGTACCTAAATTGCCAGCTGGAGGCACAGCCTGCTCTGAGCTGACTGGCTGATGAAAAGAGCAGTCTGTGCTGTGATTGGTGGGTTTGCTGGCATGTGACAGCATCTCCTGTGGGTGGCGCTGCTCATTTGGTTGGCTGGGAGAAGGTTTGGTCTCACTGTCCACCTTAAGAAATTGAAGGACTGTAAGTCAGATAATGTATGTTAAAATACTGCGCAAATGTGCACTCACTCGTCACTTACCTCTATATTACCCAGAGAGCACTGCCTGACAACTAACGGAGAGGAGAAACAATGACAGGTGAGACAGAGATTGACCCAAAACAAAGAAATATGTTTGTGATCATGTTACTCACAATGCTTAAAACATTCCTTCTCTTTCTTTCTGCAGTGCCGGAAGAAGAGTGTAAGGATGATGACAGTTAACACGAACAAAATGACCCCAAAAATCCACACCAAATTATAGTCACCTGCGAAATAAGCACAAGGAAGTGAATTAGAATAACTATTTATGTTGAGATGAATTGCTAAACAAGTGAGATGACAAACGTCCTGTATGGGCTATCATTAGATGACAGCAAAAAGTACTTCAAAATCTAAAAATAGGCGTAAACCAGAGTCCACGATTAAATATCCAAAAATCTACTCACTAGTCCGCTTTTACAGCCTTGTTGTGTTTATACTTGCATTCTCGCAAAACTGGCAGATTTATAGTATTTATATTTAAATTTGTATCAAAACTGTAGAAGCCAAACAATACTATGAAGAAAAACTATATCCAACGCACCCCCACGTTATACCCAGGCAGAAGAGCTGGCCCTTGGGTTGTGGAGGGCATCCCTGAACCGACCCATTGTGGAGGGCATCAGTTCAGCTCTTCCTCAGACCCACAGCCAGAGGCAGGAGCAGCAAATTTGTAAATTAACTTTAAATGATCCTAGTACACTGTAAAATAATTTGTTGCTGCATTAAATTAAGTAGGCCTATAATCCCAATGGCTGTCCAGTCATATCAACTGTTAAACCTTGAGTAGTAATGAATTGCTTTGACTTGTGAAAGTCTCTACATGTGTGAAACTACATGTAGTTAATGTAAAAAAATATGTTGCCATGAGTTATTGATCAAATTTCCCCCAGTGTCATTGTAATGAAATTGTGTTTTCCTCTTTTGTGCAGTTTTAAACAATACACCAACACTTTTATCTGTTCCCAAGAAAGTGGCTGAAGCATGTGCAGTAAGACCTTTACTAAGTAACGTTAGCCTACATCAAAAGGGAAGAAAGTAGGCTACAACATTTTGTAATGCCCATTTTTCCTCAATGCGCAGGACAGTGAAGAAACCCTCTCATGTATCTTTAAGTGCATAAATAACTTTACTTAATTTACACTTAAGTACCAATTATTTCTGAATGCAATATGAATTGCAGGAGTCCACATCTACAGAAAGGCCTACATAAGAGTCTGCACAAAGCAGTGATGCAGAGGTTGGCAGTGTTGTACTTTTCCTTTTAATTTTTGATGCATAAGGCATGTGTTGACAGGTTTACCCCTACCCCTAGAAAATAGAGTATTTTGAAAATACTTGATAACTTAAAGAAAAAAACTGGCACCAGAGATAGAGTTGCTTCAAAGGAACTTCAGAGTAAGTGCTAATATATTATTTCACACAGAACTACTGCTGACTTTGCATACTATCTCTTATTGCAGGCAAAAGATGATTATAATTGGCTTTTCTTTACAAAGAACAATAAAATAAAACTCAAAGAATTCTAAGCATATTTGTCTTGTCTTTTATTAAACATTAATTAAATTAATTTTTTGATGGTGCAATGTTGTGTAATATGGCACATGCAATGTCACAGGCCCTGTCAGGTGCAACCCTCAAGACTTTTCAGACACTGGCCTGGGGTTTGGGTCAGGGAATGGGGTCATAAAACACCTGTCTCCAAGCAGAATCCTGTTGTAATCACATGTATAATAGAACAAATCAGTTCTGTTAGGATAAGCATACGTGTATGTAATACAGTGAGCTTGATATTTATATTTTTCCTTACCACGTTCAAATATTGTGCATAAATCTCTGAAAATTGAGTCATGCTCAGATCCTAGCCATATTTGTGATATGGAACATCTAAGAGATTTTAGTCTGTCAACTGCCTTTTTTAAAATTTGATATAATATTACAATCTGGAATATTAAGAATCGCAAATTTGATATAATATTACAATCTGGAATATTAAGAATCGCAATAACTTGCCTGCACTATTAAAGACAACGAGTCGAACATTTGCGTTTCCAACAAATTAATGATGTAAACGACATCCTCACGAGTCATGAGAAAAATTATATCTCTCAAGTACACTATCGCGCTGCGTTAAAATACTTCCCGTATCAGCTCTGCTTATAGGCTAAAGCCGCGATCTAATCCTGCTAACGCGAAATAAGCCTGCTCGCGAGCAGGTTCAAGCTTGCGCACCTGTTGCCATGACAGCAAGTCCAGGATGAGCGTCGAAGAACCAAACAATCCAAGATCATGGCAAATCGCCAAATCCAGCTAAGTGAGTTAGCGACGTACGAAGAACGGGCCCCTGGCCATTACATTAAGATGCTTTTTGGTCGATCACAAGTGGATGACACTAATGCCAAACATTATGGGAGTTGCGCTAGACAGACCGGATTTAAACTTTGTCGGCAGGAGACCTAAGTTTGGTTTGAAGATGAAAGACGTACCAAGCACATTGTTCTCTCACTATTCCTGATTTCTATTCACTATTCCTGATTTTGCTTTTGGCTCTACTAGAATAGGTTTTCATGCTTGGATATTCAAAAAACACATTATTTTCCATTTATTGCAGCACCTCTCTTCCCATTCCCAGTCTGACAGTAACGCTCTGTTTAGCTTGTTCGACTTCATGCAGCTCTGCGCAGATCGATCGGTGGCTGACTTAAAGCAGTGCATGCTGGTTAGAAATTTTGTCCGACTTGATACAGCGCCGACGCCATGTGACTGTGACGTATGCCATCAACGTAGCGTGAGAGCGATTCGAGAGCAGCCGCAGGACTCTCATGAGCTCTGATGACGACACTGCTGTTCCCCGATTGGCCGGATTCACCGCATGACAACGATCACGCGTGTTTCGTGTTTATTCGAACACCTTCAGTTCCACTAATGTTCACAAATCTGAATTTTAGCTTTTCATCTCACGAACCCCCTGCAGTTCCCTCACAAACCCCAGTTTGGGAAACCCTGATGTAGAAGAAAACAGCCATGCTTACCAAGCAAGCTTTGTGCACTTATGGATGAAGTGGTGGATGAAGTGGTGGATGAAGTGCTGGATGAAATGGTGGATGAAATGGTGGATGAAGGGACGCCAGAGGAGGTGTAGGACAGGCTAGGCGTGGTGACGGGAACACACTCCCGACATCGGTCTGAGTATGGGTCTATCGCGGTACATACATAACCCTCCTGACAGCGACACTTTACATCTGATGTCTTCGTACACTCCTTCACCACCTCCATATAGAAATCTAGCACACACACACACACAGACAAATGTGTTTTCAAAATGAAGCACTTTTTGCCATACTTCCTGTTTCTATTCTCACTTCATCTTGTTTATACTATCATGGGTATATTAGGTGTAATGATCTTCATACCAGCATTGCAGCTCTGGTAGCAGCGGTGGCAACTGGTTTCTCTGTTCTTCTCAATGGTGAAGAAACCAGAGGCGCATGTAAGACAACGACAGTTTGACAGGTATTCTCCTGAGGGATGATGGATGGGCAGCAAGACAGAGAGGAAAAATAGGAAGTGGAAATGAGGAAGACAAATAAAAAACAAAAAAACAAGAAGAGGATTAAGGTCAAATTCATTAAAACTAACAAGAAAGATGTTTTTCATTTTTAAATAAACAATTAGTTTGAAGTAACTACATTATGCTGATTAGTTAACCGTTTTATTCATGTGTATCATCATTTCCTAAAAAACAAACAAACACATGATAGCAATTCTGGTATTTTGTTTGTGTACAAAAAAGGGCTTTAGAAGTCAATATTAGTTTGTTTTGTTTTCATATCATTAAACATAAGCCTGTTACTGGCCTATACAGTTCACAGCAATACTTTACTATGTTTTACAGTCAGTCGAGTTTGTCATCTGAGGAAAAAAAGAGGCTATTAAATTGTGTGAGATGGACGTCTTTGGCCGTTACACCACATTTCACTGTTGAAAATTGGCAATTCTTGTTTTTTTATGGAATATTACAGAATTTATTATAAATTATTTATACCATGGTCTGTCTGAATACTCAATTCTGTTTAATGCACAGGTAGTTCCAAGTCAGTTGAATCACTGTGCTATATTAATGCAATGTTTTCATTGAAGCGTACACACACTTACGTCACTCAGAGATCGAAGCACAGAAACTTGTTATCAACTCTGCCCTGCGATTTTTATTAATGAAATAGCTTCGCTATTGAATAACTACATTATTTTTCTCAGCAACGAGGGGGTGACATTGCTGCTTTTGAACTTCAAAATGCACACGCCAGAAGCCAAACATGTTAAAAATGGCTTCTCCAACAACCGTGCATTTGATGGACACGCAAACGTTTTACAAGAAAATGCAAAAGCATTGAAATATAATTTTGGAGTGGAAAAAGCCCACCCTGTTGGCAGAGGGTATTTAAATGAACCACCAATGATTGACCCAGATAAATAATTACAAAAGAAACCCAATCTGATAACAGAGTCGGGGGTTTGGAAAGTAAGGTGGGTAGTGTTAACTTTTGATGTGACCCACGATCTACCAAGATCTACCACTACCAAGAAGGTAAACTCCTTCTTCTACCTTATAGAGGTACTGGCTATTTAAACACCAGTGAAGAACGGCCAAGAGGGTTTTGTGATCTCCCAGACACTCACTAACGTCTGTTTATCCTTTTTTTCTTACAGAAAGTGACTAATGAGAAGGAACCTGGAAGCCTTGACATAACTCTCTGCCATTCAAGCCAACTCTCTGCTGTCTGGCTGAAGTTTGCAGTCTTCAATCCACTTTCTCCAGCACCGTCACCACAGGAGCACAAGAGCACCAATACTCCTTCAATCCTCACTATTGCACAACAAATAAAACACACCCTCTGGGTTTAACCACTTACGTGTTTGCTCTCCTTTTTCCCCAAGCGCCCGCTACACTGGTGCAGAATGCGGGCAGGAGAACAACGACACGAAGCCCCCCCCAGAGGCAGCTTCCCTCCCCAGCGTGGGAGAAATCATCCGCCACCTTGCTGATGTCTCCTCCATGCGGCAGCAACAGCTGTCAGAACAGTTGGTTGCTGGCCAAAATCTGGTGGCTGGGGAACTTGTGCGCCTACGAACAGAGACTGCCCGGGTTACACCACTGGAGCGAAGAGCTTCAGCACTGCAAATTCTCCCAAAAAAGACAGACTAGGATGATGTGGAAGCCTATCTTCACACTTTTGAGGTTGTTGCGGATCGAGAAGAATGGAACCAGCGTGAGTGGGCACGTTTGTTGGCCCCATTGTTGACTGGTGAACCTCAGCGAGTGTATTATTCCCTCCCTCTTGAGGATGCTGCAGACTATGTCTCACTGAAGAGGGAGATCCTTGCCCAGCTAGGACTGTCTCCGGTGTGCGCAGCTCAGAAAGTGCATGAGTGGAACTTCGAACCCAGGGTCCCCGTACGTTACCAGGCCACCCAGCTTGCCCGACTGGTCAAATTTTGGCTTTTGCCCGGCCAAGTCTCCGCTGAGGAAGTAGTAGAGAGAGTCCCGGGCCCCAGGAAGTCACGCGGTCACCCGTCTTACCTAGCCTCGGAAGGTGAGAGAGCGGGTGAGTCAACTAATAACCACCTGGATATCTTTTCTGATCTATTCCAGCAGGTTTCAATGGGGGGCTCCCTGGCCAGAGAGCAGTGCGAGGATGACAGACTCCGACACTGCTGGAAACAGATCAGAGTTCTAGAAGGAAAGGACCATATGCCACCTCCCCACCCTTCTCCGCACTTTGTGGTAAAGAACGGCTTGTTATATTGCGTGGCCACCAGGCAGGGAGAAGAGAAGGAGCTCCTAGTCCTGCCAAGGGGGAAAACTGAAATGGTGATTTCTATGGCTCTCACACACACCCAATATCTGGCCATCTCGCAGCGGACAACACTCTTCAAAGGCTCAGGGACCGCTTCCATTGGCCAGGAATCAATGTGGATGTGCGACGGTACTGCCAAGCCTGTCCTGTCTGCCGAAGAGCTGCCCCTCAGAAGCCAGCCCCGGCCCCCCTGGTGCCGCTTCCTGTTATTGACGTACCGTTCACACGTATTGGGATGAACCTCATGGGACCGCTGCCCAAGTCAGCTCGGGGTCACAAGCATATTCTAGTAGTTGACAATGCCACCCGCTATCCAGAGGCCATCCCCCTCAGACGAGCAACGTCAGCAGTCATCGCCCAAGAACTCTTCCTGCTGTGTAGCCGGGTGGGGATTCCTACAGAGATCCCGACTGACCAAGGGACTCCTTTGTCTCCCGGATAATGGCCAACCTCTGCAGATTGCTAAAAGTGAAACATCTTCGAACCTCAGTCTACCACCCCCAGACTGATGGTTTAGTGGAGCGGTTTAATAAGACGTTAAAGCAGATGCTGAAGAGGGTGGTTTATGAGGATGTGCGCGACTGGTACCGGATGCTGCCGTATGTGCTTTTTGGAATAAGGGAAGTGCCCCAGGCTTCCACTGGTTTCACCCTAGAGGTCTTCACGGGTCCACTTGGATCCGAAAACCCGAGGTCCGACCCGAGACCCGAGCGGGTTCGGGTCCAAAACTCCGACGAGTGTCTCGGACACGGGTCGGGTTCGGTATTAGTGGCCTCGGGTCTCGGGTAATTTTAAATAATTATGCCTTTTCCAAATGTACCCGAGAAGACCGAATTATTTTAAACTATGTTGGGCATTTAACAAAATTGCAGTATTTTAAACAACTCTATGACACCGTTCTCTGACTTTTTCTAAGTGAGCGAGCGAAACCGCACTTCTATGTGCATTGGGCTATAAGCATAAGCACGGTTGCCTCCACATTTATTTACTACTCAGTTGCTCGCTCCACATAAACCAATCCCTCCCATTGCCAAGAAGAACTAGTGCGCCATCATGTGGATGGATGTTTGACTAAAATGCAAGAATTTGAATAGTCGTTAAATGAGAATTTTTTTTGTACATTTGGAGTGCTGTCAGTACAGAGAACAACGACAAAAATCGGTGTTGGCTACACCGTCTAATCCTCTTTTTAAAATGTGCACCCTGTTGACTTCAATGGGGCAAGTTTTAAACCTGATTTCAGCCTCTTAACATCCTTGATGTGACAAGTGCACAGCCATGTGAGTGATTTTATTCAGAGTGAACACGGTGAATCTGACTTCAGTAGATGTGAAAGATATGAATAAAAATTATGTTAATTCAGCCAGCTCACATTCCGGTACTGTATTTACTTTCTGTTTTTGGTCGAAGTCCACAGTAGTCGATTGTCGAGTTCGCGCGCGCGATCATCAAACTCAAAAACCTCCTCCGTGTGTTCAGCATCTGATTCGGATATTCGGATGAACTATCCATTTGAGCTGATATTCTCAGAACACCACACAGCACCGTCATCGGCTGACAGCTGACAGTCAGAGTCTCTACTGTTGCAGTTACCAATGATCGCGCGCTACCAATGGGTATCGCCAAAGAAGCCTGGGAGCAACAGCCCTCTCCCCATCGCTCCGTCATTGAGCATGTCCGCACCATGAGGGAGAGAATCGACAAAGTAATGCCTCTGGTAAAGGAACATCTGCTCGAGCCCCAGCATGCCCAACAACGCCTGTAAGACCGGCCTGCGCAACCCCGTGAGTTTCAACAGGGGACAAGGTCCTTGTCTTGATCCCTGACACTACCTGCAAGTTCCTTGCCTCCTGGAAAGGTCCCTACACGGTCATAGAGCGGGTCGGCCCTGTGAACTACCGTCTCTGCCAACATGGGATATGTTGGTCTCCAAAGTGGGTTTTTTTTATCTCCCAGACACCCACTAACGTCTGTTTATCCTTTTTTTTCTTACAGAAAGTGTTTAATGAGAAGGAACCAAGGTTTAACCACTTACGTGTTTGCTCTCCTTTTTCCCCCAAGCGCCTGCTACAAAACATATACTCTAAATATGTTTTTATTATTGCAAATAGTTTACTACAATACACTGAGGTGCAAGGAGTATCTGACACTATTTGCACTATAAATACCATCTAACTAATATTTACTATTTTCTCTTTAGGGGCTCTTTAAAAAAGGTGTTTACACATAACTTACAAATTGCATGCACACATAACTGCCAAACATGAATGCACGGAATAGATGAAAGTAAAATGACTATCATAACAAATTTAAAGACGTAATAACTCAATTTGTATTTGACTGTGCACAGACTTCAGCTCAAAGGGCACGCACTGAATTTCTGTAAGGCGGATGTGGGTGCTGCTCGAGTCGCACAGACACACTCACACACAGTACGTGCACACACACTTACATGCACAAGACTCATATTTGCTGATTGAGGTCTCTTAAGGGGAGAGATGAGAAATAGCATCAAAAACAGGACGTTACACAGAAGCTTAAACAGGCAGTGGCATTCTAATGAAGGAAGTGGTTGACGCTTCTGTGTCAGAACGTACCATTTCCCATCACGAGAGAAAAAGAAAGAGAGAGAAAGAACGATGAAGAAAAACTTAATAAATAACCACAGATTTCTGGAGCAAATTCTTGCTCAGACCACATTTGTAATACTGGGAAGTGTGGTGACAGAAAAGTACTACGCTCACTGTCTCCACACAAACAGTGCTTGAATTCAGAGAAAGTGATGCTACATGCCAGACATAAAAGGTTCTGAGAAATATAACGCCCAAACATGCACTCTCACCTGCTGGACAATGCAAAAAAGGGCAATCTTCTGACAGGCCTCTGGGTCTTCTCACTTTACCGTCCTGCTCAAAGCAAACGACAGTACAAAAGAAAATTAGTAACGGATGAATCCAATACAGTCATGCTGTATCTTTAAAGTGCACATTCGATTTTGGTTCTGAAACGGTTCTGTGCTAATTCAGCGTGCAGCATGCTAAAAGTCTTTACAACATGTTAACATAATATATCATACGCATTATAACACATATCATAGTTACCATAGGGAGGCCATATATCAGGTGACCTGTCAGCATTACCATGGCTACAGATAACACTGTCACAAGCATCTGTAAATAATAGAATTATATCAGACAAGAAGTGATCCACGCACACAACATATCACACACCCTACATCAGTCACTCGCTGCAGAGAATATACAATCAAACTTTCGAATAAAGAAGTGTGATGTGAAGTTTCACATCAATTTTCACATGTTCATGGTCAATAAAATAATTTTCTATATTTTGCATCAGCTGAGTTAAAAATAAAAAAATTTAAAAAAGGAAGTAGATTTGTGGATCTGATGCAAACAGCAAATAAGTATGTGACTGGCTTCTTGTTTAGTTTACTTTTACTAAATCATTTTAGATTTCAGTCAACTTCTTATAACAAAGACCTGGATTTTAGAAAAACGCAGCAAGTTAAAAACACAAAACAGCATAACAATAACTGTTTACGTAAAAAATAGTCAGTACCTCACAATTAGTAGAATCCATAATGTCATCAAATGCTTTCAAACTCAATTTCTTTGTCTTCTGCTAGTCTGTGTTCTGTTCTGCTGACAACATCTCATCATTTCCTCACCTGCTATGTCTTCCTGTCATTCTCCTCCCTCTCTTTCTCACACTGCCCTTCACCTGCTTACTGTTTTGGAGAGAGAGAGAGAGAGAGAGAGAGAGGCACGGTCTCGTTGATGTTTCATTATTACTGGTTTGATTAAGGCTATGCAGACTGTAAGTGCATTTCTAATTAGAGTAGTTTTGGAATGCATCATAAAATATATGTATATGAACACATTTACCCGTTTGCACAGAGCTGCACACAAAACGAAAATAACTTCTTACTTATTTTCTATATTTTATGTTGAACAAACTCTGTTTTAGTGGTACATACCTAGACCTAAAGCAACCTTCATAAAGCAGTTTAAAGACAAAAGATTAAAGACGGAACAATTTTAACCTTTATCTTAAATGTCTTTTTAATTTCCTCCATTTGGCCTTTTTTCCTGTATTACCTTAAGCAACCGAGAGCAACCGAGAACAGACTGACAGATAAACTGACACTTAAAAAAAAAAATTACATATAGATTGGAAAAAAAAAAATGCACACACAAAAACGCCACTCATCGCAGTGTGTGTTTAGCAGTAACCTTTATTCTGAAATCTTTTTAAAGCTCCAGTCTTTCTGTACACTTGCAGTGAAGCGAGCAATTCCTGTTCTGCTTTGGTTTACACGTACACATTTATATATACATATAGTCCTGTTACAGTTTAAATCTAAATACACACGTGACACTGCTTCAGTTGGGGTACGTTTCCACCCCTTAGACACTCAGATGGGTCACTGGACAGCATCTGATAGCCACGACCACAGTGGCACATGTGTACATTTAAAGAGAACCCATAAAAGATAAAGTTTCATTCATTCCTGCGAGATGTTACAGAATGACACGGAGATGCTATGAATGACTGAGATCATTCAGACGTTCTTCTAGACTCTTAATGAGTCCCAAGCGATCATTTCAAATGTTGTTATTCTCTTTTCAAGGTTCAGGACTTGCTTGCATAGCCAGCGTTTGAGCATTACACGACTCTCCTTTTGTCTCTTCTAGGTTACAATATCATTGCATTCATACATTTATTGCAAATAAGCATTCTTTCTAAGCACTTTTCTCAAAATCTGTTATTATTTTGGTGAAGATATTGTGTGGTATTGTGTGAATTTACTTATTGTTTGTAGCCACTGCTAAAGGATCTTTAAGAAAAATTCAGTCCGTTCCAATGAGTCATTTTCCTGACTGTACACTTTTGTCATTTTCATACAAGACAAGATTTGTGGTTATTGAATTGTTAACAGAATTCTCGTAAAAAGACTTTTGCTTTAAGGTCATATAGCAACAAACAAGAAGTAAATTGATGTAGAAAACAACCACTTACTTGTTGCAGAAACCTGGAGTGCTCACTCCGTACAGTACATTTACACATGCATACATAGTCTTACACACGTAGTTCAGCTCAGTGCTGCAAAACAATAACAAATAAACTCAATTAAAAGTATTTCTGTGGACAAACAACGGCTCAGTTGTTTGCAATGGCAGCAGAAATGTCACAAACAATATGAAAAGCAATGTTTAGTTCACAAACAAAACCTTTACCTCAAAATCAAATGTGTTGGTACCTATAGAACATCTATGAAATAATGTGAAATAACTGAAATATTCAGTAAAATCAAATTAATCTGCAAATCCCCGACAGAACTTCACAGTGGTCAGAGGGAAAAACCTAAGGCAGACACACAGTGTTGTTCATCAGTTAATATGCAAAAAATAGAACAAGATAAAAAGAAAAACAACCCGAGGATGGTTCATAACATATTGTTCAAATGAATAAATTATGTTCTGGCTCATTATAGAAAGTGATATGTACTGTGAAATGTGTTTATTAAAGCTTTCACTCTTTGTTTTTCTACAGCAGAAATTTACATGCTGGATGTACAGCACCATGTTTTCAAAAGCATGAAGTTTTCATTTTCACTGAATGTTTTATTTCACATTTGGCACTCAAAAGAGTTTACACTCAGACTACAGATATGAATGAACCAACATAATGTCGGTTTGTCAGTTTCTTTGTACTGTATTAGTCCTTGTGGGCGTTTGATTAGAATTAGAAAGTGCTCTCCCAAAAGGAGAGATGATTATTACAAACCACGTGAGGTTCTTGAGAACTTAAGCCAAGAATTAGATTACACATTAAGTTGCATGATATGTTGCTCAAGAAAATCACTGAATGATTGTTGTCCTGCAGAGTTTAGCTCCAACTTGCTTCAACACCCCTGCCTGGAAGTTTAGTAAGCCTAGTGAGACCTTAATTAGCTGGTTCAGGTGTGTTTAATTGGGGTTGGAGCTGAACTCTACAGGACAGTTGCCCTCCAGGAGCAGAATTCGACACCCTTGCAATAGATCAACAAATCTTAAAGGTGCTGTATGCAATTTTTTGACTGTACTAAAGCATACAAATACCAATATTTGTTTGCAGACATTTAGGGAACATGCTAAGTTCACACCTTGCTTTCCTGAAAAACAATGCTAGAGCTAATTACTTTACTTTTACTATGTCTGTTTTTATTTTAGTCTGTGTGATCTCGCCCGGTGCCAATTTACCCAATAGTATTTCGACATTCCGGGTTCTTATGAAGTATGAAATAACAGCTATTAGTAAAACATAAAATAAACTATATAATCAGATTAATACACTCACGGTAATTATAGCTAAAAAACTATCCCACAACCCCAAACCTTACCCTAAACCTGCCCCTCCATAAAATTTAAATGTATTTTAGTTTCATATTTAACAATCTTTAAAAACTGAGGAAACCATAAGGATGACTTACGACATCTGGTGATATGTTATATGATGTTATATGATCTGCATGCCTTAGGGAGTGATAGTGAAGCTTAAAAGAAAGGAAAGTGAAGCAGAAGAAGAGCAGTACTAGTGATGACTTCAGCGAATCCAGAGGGAGGAACTCTATTCATTATAGGGGAGTAACTTGAGGTAATGGGTGTCATTTGAATTTGAGGCATGAATTGTAGTACTGCGGGATGCAGTCGGACACACTAAGAGAAAACTCTCTCCAGTATTTTGAATTTGACTGCAGTCCCCATTTCAACCGCTAACTGCCAATATTACATACTGCACCTTTATTTTGCAGGATTTCCACCTCAGACAACAACATTGAAAAAGATTGTTAAAAATAAGAAAAAGTGGAAATTACGAGAAATAAAGAAGCAGTTGTGAGATATAGTGAACATAAAGTTCACTATATTGTGAACGAAGTTGCAATAACTAGAAACAAAGCTGCAATTGTGTGATATGAAGTTGCAATTAAAAAAAAGTGGCAATTGTGTGAAACAAAATCGCAAAGTTTTTGTCGCAAAACAAAAAGTAGCAATTTTGAGAAACAATGTTGTTAAATAAAAGTGGCAATAACTAGAAACAAATGTTAAAATGAGTGTTGGGTAAACTAATCTAAAAAAGTAATACACTTCACCAGTGTAATTAGATTACTGTACTTAATTACTCCCTCTCTAGTAATTATTGCCTTACTTATAACTAATTACTTTCTAAATCCCATATCAACCTTGACCAGTTGAACGATACAAGGATATACATGAAACTGCTCTTTTATTCTTTAAATAAAAATATGCATAAATTATTCTTGAACTGACCAGAAAATATTTTGACATACAGTAATTCCTTACTTTACTTTTGAAGGGATATTAATTACTTAGTAATAAGTTACCCAAAAACCCAACACTGGTTAAAATTTTAAGAAACAATGACGCAAGTGTGAATCGTTATTCTAAAGAAAAGTGGCAATTGTGTGAAACCGAGTCACAATTGTGAGATATAAAGTTGCAACTGAGATATCCGGCACTATCTTTGAACTATCTTTTTTGCTTGCTTTTTTTAAATGACTTTATTTACTCTGAGGCAGAAATGGGTTTCCATAAGATCTCTGTTAAAAAAAAAATAGTTTGTTAAAAATTTGATGTTGTCTTTAAGATCATTCATCAATGAGTTTAACAATCAGGATCACTGGTAGACTATAACAAGATAGGATGCTCTAACTTAAACTATCAACTATCACCAGTAGCATGAAAATAACTCTTCAGTGTCTCGCTCTAAAGGACTTCTCTCATATCACCTTATTCTACAGATACCTTTCCCACACATTTCTAAGTCTGCAGTTCTTAACAGAACACAGCCAGTCTGGACTACAAGTCTATTCACAATGAAAACAACAGGTCAGACAAATGGACAGACCTTTGCATCAACCTCAGCCATCAGAGGCACCAGCAAGATCTTAAGGACACCAAACAGAAAAATGCCAAACTACACTAGAAGGATTTTACTACCTAAAATAGAAATACTAGATACTTTATGGACTGAGCCGGTCTCATATCTATAGCAGCGATACATATACAGCATTTTCATGAAATTCTATTTTCGGAAATCTATCTCCACCGGCAGAGAAAAAGGCTCAATATAATTGATCTTAAAGGTCGAAAAATGAGGGGAAAGGAAATAAAACAGCGGTTGACATGCGTAACACTCTGACATGTACTCCGAAGCCATAACATCCTCAATCTCACTCGTCTGACCTCACCCATCACTCATCTTTTCCACCCGCAAGGGAGGAAGTAAAAGAGTTCATTATTCTAAGCCGAGACTCCAAAGCAGCCTGGCATCAGCACAATACCGTTAGCATGAAATGTCAAATATTTCATGTGAATTTGAGCACAGAGACGGGGGACGTGCAGGCTACAGTTACCTCCACCCTTTACTAGCATTAACAGCCCAGTATTTACAACAGCTCAGACAGGAAGCACAACACACCCACTGACCCATGGCTTACAGCGGCACGTAACGGTACATGCGGCAACAATAAGTGAGCAAATGTCCCCTCAGAGTCTCTAGGAAATGGAAACTTTGTGAAAACATTGTCAGTGATTCTCTGTCAGACATACGAAATCAAAAGTGATTGTATTCACTGATGAAAATACGATGACTCAGACATTTGGGGATGAGATCGGAAAACATGATTGAAACTCGCCGGTGGACGGGCTCGCTGAAATCAGATAAGAGCAAACGATCTTGTGAGGACTCTCATCTTTAAAAGGATGTAGGTGTGAAAACAGTACCAAAGTGAAATGTCAGTGCATGTTCTCTTTTGGGCACTCAGCACACACAATGTAATTCCTTTTACCACCACTAGAGGCAGTGACTGGATAGTCTGCAAAAACATGAGCAGGGCTGATGTTGGTACTGATGATTGGTGCCGTGAAGAGATGAGGGGTGCTTTTTCTTCTTCTTGCAAACACATTCTTCAGATTGTTGTCATTATCTTCCTCCTTCCTCGGTTTTATCCCTCTCTGTTTCTCCATTCGCACCGGCACCTCCTCCAGGTATAGAAGAAGTGGATTTGCTGTAAGGTGGTAAAAAGAATAAATCAACAAAATACACTTTCTTGTGATTTGGGCAATAGTAAAATATAACTTTCAGTAGCTGTTTAGTTTCAGCATCTGAGCAGAAGAAAAAAAAGTGATGGAGAGAAAGTATTATTTTGCAGTATATTTCAGAATATTTAAAGGGATTATTTTTGGGTGATTCTTTTAAAGGGATAGTTCACCCAAAAAGTTTTGGGTGAACTATCCCTTTAAAAGAATCACCCAAAAATTACAATTCTGTCATCATTTACTCACCTTCATGTCATTCCAAACCTGTATTTAGTTATTTCTTCACTGGAACATAGAAGCTATTTTGAAAATGTTGGTAACCAAACAATTTTGGTGACCTCTGACTTCTTTAGTCTTCCATATGGACATTTCTCAAAATCTTCTTTTATGTTCCACAGAATGACATGAGGGTGAGTAAATGATAACAGAATTGTTTTTTGGGTGAACTGTGATCTATGTTTATCTATGTAGCTGACCTCGTGAATATGCACATGAATGTAAATCCATGGTTTACAGCAGTGTAATTTTAGTATCATTGAGAGTTTCTATTACAGTTTTTATTAACAGTTTGAATTTTCTTTTGTTTTAAATTTTAGATCAAGTTTTAGTAATTTGGTTGTGTGTTTTTGTCCCTTGTATTCGTTTTTCAAATAGGTCTATAAAGTTTGTATTAATTATTTAGGTTTTAGTTTTAGTTATTTTAGTACTGAAAATGAGGAATGTTTCCTTAGCAATTAGCTAAAATTAAATAAAGAAATATAAAAATAATATAAAAAAACTTATTTCAGTTAACATTCAGTTTATTTCAGTTAACATTTTTTTATGGTTTTAGTTTGAGTTAACAATAACCCTGTTAAATGTACAGTGTGAAATCTCAAAATATCAGTACCCAGGATACAGTATGAACAATGTCAAGTGGCAAAAAAGTGTCAAAAGCCCACGTTTGTGGATATATGCATACTTTTCGTTTCCGCTCTGAGTGATGAGTCTCCTGCAGGTTTCCATCTGCACATCCAGTCCTCTCTTCATACTGCACATCTCCATGTACTCGTGAAGATGGCGGTTCATGTCTGACTTTGCTGTGGCAAGTTCCAACTACAGAGAAACAGATCTCATCAGACCAGGCTGATGGGCTTCCATACTTACATTTACATGTACATTTATTTACTTAGCAGTTTTATCAAACATACCTAACAAGAAAATGGCAGAACAACCCTGTCAGGGTTTATTTTGTGATAATGATTGGCCGACTGTAAATTATCTTACTCAAAAGCTGTGTTATAATCTGATAAAGCATGACATTTAAGTAAACTATCCAAACTTCTCACCTCAATCTGGTCTATAGTCTCCTGATATTCCTTCTCCCTAGACTGAAAAAGACATTCAGTGTCCTTAATCACCTTTTCCAAACTCTCCTCCTGTCCAGGCAGAAAGCGAGAGAGAGAAATCCCACAGGCACATTATCTCACTGCAGAAGCACAAGCACTCACCAGCAGATGAGATTTAATCTTACCAGCAGGGAAAATAAAATACTAGATTAATGACCCTGTTGATGGAAACCCTGTTGACTTTGAGCTTTCCATGAAATGCGACACACTTCCAGCCCACATCGCATTAACTAATGTCAGTAATGTTTAGTATCGAACCGCCCCCCAGCAAACTGGACAAAGTACCCTGACCTAAATATGAGCAGTGTGTGTGTGTGTGTGTGTGTGTGTGTGTTTGCATGCATCCTATGAGTGAAACCCATGACTGGATGACCACTAGAATCCTCTCCTCCTTTGGAAACTGAGCAGGTGTGTGAACCTAAGCTTCATTCTGTCACATTTTCTGTCACATTTTTTAATAGCCATCTCCATACTTTTCGTTTAAAGAACTGGATCTTTCGTCATCTCCTGGATTCTATTAAAGATGCCCTCCCTTTGAGATGAGCCAATGCTCACCAGTTTACCCCAAACATTCAAAAATACATGAAAAAGAATGTGAGACATAGATAGAGAAATAGACAGGAGGAGAGTGCCTACAGAATGAACAGAATGGAGAAAGAGGTAGAGTTACCAAATGACAGGAAATATGGAATCCTATGAATTATGAGCAGAGAGCATAATGCTGGGTAATGCTGAGAAGAAAAAGGAAAGCTAAACGGAAGAAATGGTAACACTTTATTTCAATAGTCCACTTTAGACTTTCAACTAACTATAAGTAACTTTGCAACTACATGTCAACTAACTCTCATTAGAGTATTAGTCGACTGTCTGCTTAATATTTGCTTACACTTTATAGCGATGCTTCACCAACAGACATTCTCCTGACTTTAAGTAACTATGCAAGTACATGTCGACTTATTCTGACCCTAACCTAACACTCAACTAATATATATATATATATATATATATATATATATATATATGTGTGTGTGTGTGTGTGTGTGTGTGTGTGTGTGTGCGCGCACACACACACACACACACACTATATCTACAAATGTAGAGTGTAAATACATCTACATGTATGTAATATGCGATTAATCGCAATTAATCGATTTGACAGAACTTTTTTTTTTTATAAGAATACAATATCTACAATTTCTGCAAAAAGGCTTAATTTTGCTTCTCAATTAAACTTATTGTAAAGATGCGTGTGTTCACTTACTGCAAGACAAGACAAAATCCTGAGTAAGAGAATTGTTTTCACATGAACAAATGAATTTAGAAGAATTAGATAAATATTAGAAAGTAAACATGAAATTTCAAGAATATTTAGTGGGTGCACCAATAAGATTTTTGGATTATAATCAAAAGTCTTGAAGGTCCTTTCTATAAATTATGCCTCTCATGTGATTTTGACATAATTTTTTTTAAATATTATTAATTTTATTGTACCTACTGTACTTTCAATTGTATGTTTTATAACACTTCACTAACTCTTTCGTCAGTTTTGATTCATTGTTATTAAGGAGGTAAAAAACAACTCTGTGAACCAGTCAAAATTTAACGAAGGCTTTGCGAAAAGGCTGTTATTGAAAGATGGGATAGTGACGATTACATTGGACCTGCCAGCAAACATTCAACAAATGTTGAATCATAACAGAGGTCATTACATAGAACTGTTATAGTTACGGTAGCAAAAACAGCCCGTTAAATCTTAAAGGCGGCGGAAAATATTTATGTGTCTAACATTGAGTCTAACAAGTGAGTCAAAAAGTCAAAAAGATTGAAAAAGAATGTATATGATATGGACCCTTGAATTCTTAAAAGGCTTTATATCGTGGGAAAGTTTCCAAATGCATAAACAAATGAGGAAGTAGTAGGCAATTACACATTCTAACACATTCTAACACAACCACAAATATCAACCACATATAAATGATATGATCTAGAATGCAGTGCACCAACCTCGCCCTGATTAGTGTCCGTTGTTAAAGTGCATCCTGGGAAATCCTCCCACAGGAGGAGCGTTTCCTCAGTCTCTTCCCAAGCCAGAGAGTCACAGTCATCCTCAAACTCACACTCACGTCTGACAAATACACAGGTAAGTCATTACATTAGTCATAAACAAACAAGCAGTTGACAATTAGAAACCACAGCCCTGACCAAACATTGAAAGGCATGTTTAATCGCTCACAGTTGGGTCAACATTCTCTGCATCTCTTCATTGATCTGGAGGGTTGAAGGGGTGCACACTTCATCTTCTCGCGCACCATCACTCTCAGAGGTGCTGACTGGCTCATCTGTCTCGCTGCCATTGGCAGGTTGCGAGGTTTGTTTACGGGCACGAGAGGTGATGGCATTTTGAGGGCTGGGAACCTGAGATGGCGAGAGAGAGAGAGAAGGAGAGGGTTAGGTCATTAATAACTTTAACCTCAACACTTTTGACCCAATGTAACATTGAAACAAACACACAAAATAAATGATTGGTTCGACCACTCCCTTTTCTACCCTACCGAAAATGCAATACACATCAGTTCTCTGTGCCTCAGACACTATAGCAGACATCAGCAGAAAATCACAGCAGCTGAGTCAGAGTCGGATGGGGGGCTGGGATGCTGTATGAATTACAAGCGTGCAAGATTACACGATACATATTTATGACATTCATTGCAGAAAATGTTCTTTTGGTTTTCTAGTAAAATGATTGAAACTGAAAACCATATCACCTGAAAAAAATCGCGTAGCTCACGTTTACAAGCCAGTGTCTTTATAGTAGCCTATTGGCTACTGTTTTACATAATGGATATGCTAATTCAATTCAATGTTTGTGTGGTAGGTACTAGCCATTTCGTCAATATTATAATATCAAGCTACCATAGATGAATCTGCAAATTTGAAAAATAAATAAACAAACATGACTGCAGACATTAGGATAGTATCCTGAACGATTATTTTGTCCGTCTAATCATGTATTATTTACTTGCAAGAATGTAATGTAGCCCCTACCAAACTTGTACACACCGTTTAGACATAGGCTACTGATTTATTTATTTTTTGACGCCAGCATCGGTCGGGCACGCACCCCTCCTCCTCCTTTAGCTCACGCCAGCGAGAGAACGCTGGACCAATATTGATCCTCGTCCAGCCTTTTATTTTGTCACTCTCCCTTTTTCTCTTTCTACTGTCCTCCGACAAAACCTTTGGCTTCTTGGTTTTACTTGCTGCTTCGGCCATGACAACTTACATGAGGTAAAAAAAAAAAAACACTCGTTGGGCTCTCACGTCAGAATTTGAGGAAGTGAGGTATGCCGTAAAGCAGTCGAATTTTTTTGTTCTTTTTGTGCTCGGGTTCCTACCCGAAACCCGAAGTTACATAGTGCCAGTAAAAGCGATACAGACACCGTCAGGCTATGGCAGACCTGTCATTCAACCTATTGTAAGTCAATGTACCATCTCAAGGGTTTTGGAAAAATATTATAAAGGTTGAAAAAGATACATAGTGCTGCTTTAAAGTGTTCTTGTATTAAGCATAAATCTCCCAAAATTTCGCTAGTGAAAACAAGACTAGTCAATTAAAATTTATTTGTATAGCGCTTTTCACAATACTTAAAAAAAAAAAACAGCTTTACAGAAAATCATGTTAATGTTTATAAAATCCTAATATCTTCATGCCTTATAGTTACATTTATCAGATTAGATCTCTGTGATAATACTTACATTTTATGATGATACATGCAATTAAGGAGTTGAGATTTTATATAGTATATATGCCTAACGTGTGTGTACTGTATGTACGCTGATAAAGTTGGATCTAGACAGTGCCGGTCCTCCCTATACGCAAAGTGAGCATGTTATGACCCCTTGCTCTCAAAGATTAATTAACGACTAGGGATGCGATAGTTTCGGTTTGAATTTAGCTTCCAACGATTATGAAAACATGATGCCGCATTACGTCCTTTAAACGTTCTTCCTACGTAACATCCAAATCAGTGAAATCATGTAACATGACTCGTCAAATAAAGTCTCCTGCCGGACGGGCTTGATACAAAAAAAAGAGTGTGTGTATATATATATATATATATATAATACATTTGTAATAATATTTCACATTATAAATGTCCCCATTGTCCCGTCTGTTTTGGGATTGAGTTTTGTTTAGTTGTGTTCTTGTAAGTCCTTTATCTTTGTTCATCGGTTGCCATGGTTTTTGATTTGGCCTCATGTGTTGCACCTGTGTCTTGTTAATTATGCCGTCTAGCCCCTAGCGTGTCTTTGGCTGCGTCCGATATCGCATACTCCCTTAAGTAGGTACTTATTTTGAATAAGTATTTACTTCAGGACCACTAAAAAGTATTTTCTATATAGTATGAATGTGTATTCTGTGAATGTAATCCGAACGTACAGCATTCTCCATGTTGTCATTTTCATGTGACCAATCAGTGTCAGTTACGTCACTTCACTGCCACAAATTCTCCCGTTGCCTCATGGGACAGTAAAGTGTCCATCGTATGCACACTTCCGAATCTCACCGGAAGAAGTAGGTCATCCAGGTACTTTTTTTCTCTTTTGTGAGTACTGTGAATTCAGACATACTTCTTTTGTCACATACTGTTTTTCACCTACTTTATAGCAGGGAAGTATGCGAGTTTGAATGTAGCCTCTGTGTATGTATAGCCCTCTGTTGGGTTCAGTCTTTGTCAGATTTCATCAATGAATAGTGGTTGTTCGGTTTGCCGTGTTTTTGTTTGTTTCTTTGGAGAAGTGTGTATCTGAGTTTGTTTTCACTAAAATAACTGCTTGTGAATAGATTCAGCCTTTTAATTTTCCATTTTTGTTCAACCACTTGCAGACAATAACAGTTTTTGCTGTATTTTTTTATCAAATAAATACAGCCTTGAGCATTCAATTCTTCAAAAACATTTTTAAAATTTTAACATCCCAAAACTTTTCAGCAGTATTGTATATTACATAATATATAATAAAGGCTATGAAACTGGGAAATTTTAAACATTTCTTAAGCATTATTTTAGTTAACTTACATTAACGATGTTCAGACAAATATTGCCAGTGGAGCTTAAAGGGATAGTTCTCAAAAACCAATCTCCTCAACCATCACCAATGTGCAGCATCCACCTGGATGATGCGACGGCAGCCATATTGTGTCAGAACGCTCACCAAACACCCGCTTATTGGTGGAGAGAGTGATGGAGCCAATCAGTATATATGGGGATGATTAGGAAGCCATGGTGATGGACAGATGCCAATAGGCAAATCTTGCACCCCTACTCCTTTTTGAATGACATCCGGGAATTTTCAATGACCACAGAGAGTCTGGACCTTGGTTTGATCTCATGGATCTCATTTGAAGGACTGTGTTTGTTACAGTATAATGTCCCATCACTATACAGGGGCATTAGGACCCACACAGACCCGAGGGTGAGCACCCCCTTCTGGCCTCACTAACACCTCCTCCAACAGTTGATCAATAATTTTCCTAGGACGTCTCCCATCCAGGTACTGACCAGGTTCAACCCTGCTTAGCTTCAGTGGGCAACAAGTCTTGGGCTACAGGGTAATTTTCATTTTTGGGTGAACAATCCCTTTAAATGTGTTGCACAACAATAATGATAGCATAACATGGAGATATCAGGAAGTGCAGATGTTTGTTTGAGTGCGTGAATACCTTAAAGATCTTGATTGGATCTTCACAGTTTCTTTGTTGGGCGACATCACACAGGCGAGCTGTGATGTCAATACGTCTGCAGATGTCCATGTCCACTTTCATGGCCTTCTCCTGGATCTTAGTGTCCAGCTCCGACAGGTTCTGTATGTGTACAGATTTGTGTGGGTACATGTCATTTGAAGCAAGAATCATTAGATGATTAATAACTCATTTCTATAAAGTACTATTTTTAGTATTCACGGCACTGTAGTTTAAGATGATATGAAACTGAAACTTCAGTGGTATGTACACAATGAGGAAAACTGTGATGTTTGTGTTTCTTGGACATTAGTGTGTGGATTGAACTCATTCTCAAAAACAAGCTATTTTTAACACTTTGAACTGTGTGATGAATCTTTTCTGGGAAGAGTTTTTGATAAAAAGTAGGGTATTGTCTGATTTTCAGATAAATCACATCAGAAGATTAAAAAAACAAACAAAGTGCTAATTGTGGAAAGTGGGAAAATGTGTTTGTGTGTGAGCGTTTATGAGAACAAAAGCACAAAGCTCATATATTTTCCTGAAAATAAGATGACTGTGGAGTGCTATGAATGTAGTAGCTGCTATGAATACACATACTGTTCTTGAGCTCGCCAGAAACAAACCTCTGAGTGTGTGTGACTTGCTGATTTAAACTCTACATGAGCAAAGTAATGAAATCAAATGGCTGCTATAAAATAGCTTGAATTCTTGTTCTGGTCCAGGTCGGTTTGTGCTGCTCTGGAACTGGTCAACCAATGTATTCTTGATAATTCAGTGCCCACTGTCCAGAACCCACTCACTGTTATTGCATTGAAAAGCAACTTTAGCATTCTTTAAAATAGAGTGGTGAAGGGATGGCATATGTTTTGTAGGCCAAATGAGTTAGCCCTATCAGAGTTTTAGCACTTCTGGTTCCATCGTCCCAAAGTCAATGTTTTTTTTTTACATTTTGGGTTAAATGTTTGAAGGTCTGTGGTGAACACAAGCTCAAAATATTTTTACGTTTTATTCAACAATATAAAATACATCAGTAATACCTTCTTGTGATTTTAAACGCCATCAGTTGAACAGTATGCTACACACTAGTTCACTTTCACAGCCTCATTGTGTTTATAATCATGCTCTTGCTAACTATTATAACTCAAGCTTTCCGGGAAAACGTTTTTAAACAAAGGCTGAAAGAGTTGTCGGAAGCCTAGAGTGTTCACACTTGTAGTAAAAAAAACATTTAGTCCTGGTCCGCTTAGCATTCACATTGGCATTTTAACACCAAACCTAAAAGCATAGGGATACATTCAGAGCCTGATTGATCATCTTTTATATATTTTGTGACGGAACTTACAGAGCATCCAAAACTATGCTGTGTGCTGGGATAAATGCGTTCGTTGTATGTGCGTAGTCTGCCTGCATATGATGGTATTTTGACCATCTGAGAACTCAAAGAGTTTATAAAACGTGTAAAGGAGTCAAAACAGCGGCAGGAATCCCTCTGTCACACACAAACGAAGAGCTGCTGCAAGGAGACGCGGTTCTGATGCTTGTACTGAACTGCGATGGGCAACATCGCAACTATGACGAGAAAAAAACAGGTATTCTTGAGCATTCTGCCCTTTTAAGGGTCGCATCTTGTGAGATAATGTCCCGTTTTTGGTTTGTTTACATGTCTTTAGTCTGTGTTGCATTCATATTTCATTTTAACCACACCAGAGTTAGTTTGGAAATGGACCATTCTTTACAGGGGTCTTGGTCCACTTGTTTTGTGCGCAACAGGGTTGTGATGGCGGCTTTCACACTTATTAAAATGAACCGCACTAACAGAGCAATTGCACCAGGGTTCGTTTTAATCGAACCGAACCTGCCAAGTGTGAACACACCCTTAGTGATGGTGACATTGAAGTCGAGAGAATGTGGTGTAGATTGTTTATAGCCTACGTTTAGCTTTTGACTTCTGCCGATTGTATTTAAGCGTGAAAAATGTTATGTTAATTTGTGAGTATTATCACAATGAACAAAACGTATAAGACTCATACGTTTTTGTTAGTCACAGAGATTAATTTCTGCAATAATCCAAAAGCCAAATTAAGTCCAATTGGGTTTTTGTCGAGGTTTTCTAACTAACAAAGACCTACAAAAATATGTCATTACTACAGCACTCTATTAGAGTAATTATTACTGAAAAAATTTACTTTAAAACCATATACTTAAGTGCAAACTAAATGCAATGTTTTCAGATAATTATTTGATTGTTAACAGCAAATAAATGAAAAGAGATATTAAATATATTGAATTTAAATTCAATTCAATTAGCTGTTAGGTATACGTTTACTTAATTTAGCTGTTAAATTAAGTATATTAACTTTAATTAATATTATATTACCTGCAAGTATTTTTTTTTTAAATATACTTTTAAGGTTTTAAATATATTTTTAAGACTTTGAAGTACACTACAACTACACATTCAATACACAATTTTTGTATTATGTTGTATTGTGCACAATTTTTCACAAGGGAGTTTGACAAGAGGTTTGGAACGACATGAGAGTGAGTAAATCATATAATTTTCATTTTGGGTGGTCATTTACTGTCCTGTCCAGTGTGTTTGAGGCATGTATTTGTTCTTTGATTGTTGTACCGAGATTGTGTTTTGCTTCTTACATTGCTCATGAGTCCTTTAAAGAGCACGAGTTCAGCTTTCAGCTGTTGCACCTTGAGGCCCAACTCATCCTGACATTCTTCACTCTCCTGTAGGTCCTACAAACATAGACAAATGCATATCCATTAATATTATTATTATTAATAATAAACAATTAATTTTCTGTACAAATAAAACACTTTATTGGTCTTAGTCATCTCAATTTTACTCATATACTTCCAAAAACCCAACCTAACTTCATATCTAACAGAATGACAATACTGACCCACATAGAGCAAAAACGTACATACAATAATTACATACTGAACATTGTAAACAATTATTTAGAAACTGGAACTTATAATTAAGTTCCTATAGAAGAGCTTAAGAACACAGTAATATTGTTATAATTTTAGACAGATAGTTTAGACAGGACAGTAATTTATTTTATATATTAAAATCTGGGTTAAAAAATTAAGTTAAGAATAATCAATGTAGAACTAAGGCTGGTTCAAGACTAGGTTTAACCTAATCAATTAAAACTGAGAATTAACACTAGATTTCAGATATTAAAGTAACAGATATAAAATGAGAACTTTTCAATTAAACAATAATTGCTATCATCAAGTATTATTCTGCATACTGTAGAATTTTTATATAACCTATTACTTAAGTAAAACTGTGTCTAAACTGCATCTAAGTAAAACATCTAAACACTGACTATTTTAATGTTTTGTAGACTCAAGAGCTTCTCCTGAATCCAAGTTTATCCAAAAAATACTTGATCCCAAAGGTAAAACATGCCGAAAACCTAATAAAAAGGCAGATAACACTTGATCCCAAAGGTAAACCATGCCAAAAACCTCAAGCTGAAGACAACATCATTTTCTTGATCTGTTTACTCAGTCTCCAGTGATGCACTGTACACTACTGTTCAAAAGTAAGATTTTTTTTAAAGAAATTAATACTTTTATTCAGAAAGGATGCATTAAACCGATTAAAAGTGACAGTAAAGACATTTTAAATGTAACATTTAAAAAATTCTAAAAATTCTGTTCTTTTAAAGGGGCTATATGTAGTTTTTAGCAGCCTCTAGCGGTGAAGTTTCAGATTGCAACCAATTTTTACAAGAGCGCTCGTGCTCGAAGTGACCTCATAGACAATACCATCTATTACGCAAATATCTCAGCGAATACTCGGCGGATGCCCGAGCTGAAAAGAACCATATAAGTTTCATAATTTTTGGTGGTGTTTTCGCAGAGATATTAGCCAAAAACCATCGAGCGCGCTGCAAAATTGCGGACGCCGGTGACGTCACGATCTCAGAAGAAAATTGCTCGTATCTCTGGAACGCAAAGACCCAGACAGCTCAAATTCGGGGGAGACCCCCCTACCTGTTCGCCGTTCGCTGGGACGCCTGATTTCAAACGGCTATAACTCGGAGCCTTCACATAGAAATAGGAATACTGGCCTTCAGAGGTAATAGCAAAACCTGACAAGTGGATCATTGTAATGTGTGATTACAACTAAATAATGATAAACAAAAAAAATATTCATTTTAGTAGAAAAGTTACATATAGCACCTTTAAACATTAAAGTATTCTAAAGAAAAAAGTATCATGCTTTCCACAAAAATATTAAGCAGCACAACTCTTTTCTACATTGAAAATTAAATTTTTCTGATATGCATAAATCAGCATATTAGAATGATGACCGCTTTGCACAGAAATAAATTGCATTTTAAAATATATAAATTTGTTTATTGTAGTCTTGAGCAAATACATGCAGCCTTGGTGACTGGTGAGCATTAAATACTTTCAAAAACATAAAAAAAATCTTACCAACCACAAAGTTTTGAATGGTAAAACTCACCTCCTGTAGGTCATTCATTCTGTGTTCCATGTCCATTCTCATGGTGTATTCCTCTTCCCATCTGAGAGGAGAAAACAAGAACATCAGGACCAACAGCAGAGCATGACCCAACAACAGGGACTTTTCGATTTAGCTAGCTAAAAACTTAAAATTTAATTTTAAAATAAAAAAAGAGCTCCATACGATTTGTGCAATATATTAAAGCCGCAGATTAGGGTAGGGTCGTATACTCAATTTACCAAGATCTACCAACTCAATCTACCAAGAGCAGCACAAATTAGCGTAGGATGGTAAACAAACAGAGGGAGCCACTGATAATCAGGTGTGAGTGATTTACTAGCAACACAGGCGTAAAATGGGTTTAGACATGCTTAAAGGAACACGCTGACGTTTTGGTACTTTAGCTTATTCACCCCCAGAGTTAGATAAGTCATACACACCCTTTTCATCTCCGTGTGTGCTGTAACTCTGTCTGACCGCTAGCCTAGTTTAGCACAAAGACTGAAAGTAAATGGCTCCAGCAAGCATACTGCTCCCAATAAGTGACAAAATAACGCCAACATTTTCCTATTTATATGTTGTGATTTGTATAGTCACAGCGTGTACAAATAACAAGGTCATATGAGACCCAGCCATCTTTTAACCATATACATACTGGGAACTATATTCTCAGAAGGCGAAGCACTGCTACATGGGCAAAGTGATTAGTGCAACACTCGGAGCGAACTCTCTGCTACTCACCACGGGGCTTCTCAGGTGCTACGAGCAAATCTAACTCTGGGGGATACGGTGAATAAGCTAAAGTCCCAAAAAGCTAAAAAGTTAACAGGCGTTAAATAATGGCGCAAATACCAGTAAATTGACTAGCACAAACTCTCCTCCCATAAATGTTGCATCTGAAAGGAAAACTCCTACAAATGCATATGTACTAAGGTCAGAGGCAAAAATACACATTTTCAGCGCAAATTTTTCACAGAGTTTTTTTAATAAAATCCTGACAGTATTTTTTAACACCAAAAGAGGGTTTGCGCTGCAGCAAGCTGTTAGTAAATCTGGCCCAAGATCGGCTATAATTTTAGCCATATCTTCTACCGTAGCTTCTACCTTCAGTTCTACCGTAGCTCTCTCTAGTGCATTCAAAAGAAGTTAAATCAAATCTTTAAGGGAATCAGGTGATCTGGTTCACAAAACTGGTCTAAATTCATTTACAATCTGACTGACTCAATGATTCAGTATGTTTCGCACACAAAACTATCACATAATTTGAAAAGACTTAGAATATAGCGCACAAGTCATATGGATAACTTTTATGATACTTTTATGGTGCTTTTACATCCTTTTTGGAGCGTAAAAACTCCAGCCTCCATTCTTTGTAATTGTATGGAGAAACACAACCAATACATTATTCAAAATTTCTCCTTTCATGTTCCACATATGAGGAGTTAAAATGGCACAAGGGTGAGTGAATGATGGCAAAAGTTTTATTTTTGTGTAAACATCTGTTTATGCTATATAAAACCCAAAGCAATGCGAGACAATTTAATATTGCTCTTGTAAAGCAGGAAAAAAACAAATGCAAAACATGTAATTGTTCCCGTCACAGAAGGTACATTTGTGTGTGTGATCTTCATACGCAAGTGTTTTTGTTTCTGTGAGTATGCTAGCTCAACTCAAGTGCATCCATTCAGTCCTTTTAAATGAACCATCAGCCCAGTCAGCTCTACAGTAATTTACTGTGTGGCTGTTCAACAGTAATATTGTCCAGTGCAGTAGTATAGTGTAATGAGGTGGAAGCCAACAAGCCCTGTCCTTATGTAAGAGCTACTTAACATTCAAAACACCTCTACATTTATTAAACATCCTCACCGGACTGCAAGGTTAGTTTGAGGCCGTGCAATACGGCCAATTCAAGGTGCAAACATACAATTATTACTGAGGAGAGTGACAGATAACACGAGCGCCTTGAGGAGAGAGGGTGGAGAGAGAGAACGAGAGAGAGATTGCTTCTCTGCAGCCTGAGACCTTGTGCGTGTACTGCAATGCAGATATAACGTAGATCACTGCTGCTGGATGCCATGGCTGTAATAGAGCGGCATAAATGAGACAAATTATACAAATGGCAAGTGTGCAGAGCTTTAGATATTTTAATGTGAATTTAATATGCTTTTTATTGGACCAATAAGTTTCTAAAAGAACACATTATTTTTTTTCTATCCTTCTACATTACCGTTCATTAGTTTAGGGTCTGTTAGATGTTTTAATGTTTTTGAAGAAGCCTCTTTTCTTAGTATTTCCCATGATATAAAAGCTGAATTTTCAGCATCATTACTCTAGTCTGTCTTCAGTGTCACATGATCCTTCAGAAATTATTCTGATATGCTGATTTGGTGCTCAAGAAGAAATGCTTCTTTTTATTTTCAAT
Organism: Semotilus atromaculatus; assembly: GCA_031834385.1. NCBI lineage: Eukaryota > Metazoa > Chordata > Actinopteri > Cypriniformes > Leuciscidae > Semotilus > Semotilus atromaculatus. The sequence continues at coordinate 9,963,923 of JAULUF010000041.1, read as the reverse complement.
GTTGAAAACAACTGCTTAATATTTTTGTGGAAACTGTAATACATTTTTTTTAGGATTATTTGATTAATAGAAATGACTTGAAACAGCAGTTACTTGAAATATAATTGTTTTGTAATATATGTCTTTACTGTGACTTTTGAATGAAAATAATGATTTCTTTCTTTAAATAAAAAAAATTAAAAATCTTAACCCAAACTTTAGTATCCCATATAATGCATTAGGAGAAAAATATTTTGTTTCATGTAGTGTTATTTTTGTGAATCAATGAATCAAATCAAAATTCAATTGTTCTTTAGAATCACTCAAACATTTTCATTAAAATATGTTAGTAAATGTTGATGTTTATGACTATGTTTTGTTATAATTATGGATATGAATTGTGTGCTTTCAACTGTTCTGACCGCTTTTGGTATGAATGGGAATGCTGACTGTGAGCCAGGCCCCATTACTCAACATCACTGCATGACCTCCCTGATGCTCTTGAGTCTAAATACAAGCAAATCCCTGCATCCTTGTTTCAACATAGTGGAAATCCATCCCTGAAGAGATGAAGCTGTTCTTCCATCAAAGGGAGGGATTAATGCTTTTCCCAATCTTTTCAAATGAAATGTTTAAGAAAACAAAAGAGCATCAGGGAGGTCAGGCCCTGATGTTGAGTGATGGGACCTGGTGTGCAGTTCCAATTAATCCCAAAGGTGTTCAATTAGGATTAGGGTTGAGAATCCAGAATCGATTCCAATTATGGAATCAAATACTTGAGGTCAGGAATATGATACTTGTTCTAAAATGAAAATTTCGAATCCTCTTATCGATTCCTTTGTGAGCATTTCAATATAAAATTCTGTGCTGCACACACATCGAAAGTGTGCTCACAGAAAATGTGATTTCAATGTGATTTAAAACCATTTTTATCACGAGACGACTGTTTTCAGTGCTGCAGGTGTAACTATTTTGGATCTGTGCAACGCTTAAAGTGACAGCAGCCTAATATTCCTGTTGCCGTCTCTATAATAAGACTAATCAAAGAACAAAAGGAATATTTTATTTATAAAGTGCAGTGCTATTTTACATTTGATTACAGTTTCTGTACCTGAATACCTGAAAATCTTAAAACACTGTTTATTTTAATCGTATCTTTGTTCAGTTGTATCTATTTTTTGCAATTGCAAATTTTTTATTTGTTCTTTTTTAATTACTGAGTGTTTACTTGGTATGGTATTTTTAAACCACAGGCAACGCTCCTTGTGAAAGTGTTTTTTAGCCTGTTGATTTTTGTTCATGATATTCAGCTACAATTAAATGTTGTTGGTTTTTTTTACCTTACAGTGCTTAGCATAAGTGAACACACCCATGATAAAGTTGACCAAAAAGAGGAATAAAAAATAATCTTTTGGAAATTGATCTTAATGCCTTAGTTAACAAAATGAGGAAAAATCCAACCTTTAAGGACACCAATTTTCTTTGTGAATGAATAATGTATTGTAAATAAATAAATGTTCTTCCTTAGAATACAGGGGGCATAAGTCAGTACACCCCTATGTTAAATTCCCATAGAGGCTGGCAGACTTCTATTTTTAAAGGCCAGTTATTTCATGGATCCAGGATACTATGCATCCTAATAAAGTTCCCTTGGCCTTTGGAATTAAAATAGCCCCACATCATCACACACCCTTCACCAAACCTAGAGATTGGAATCAAAATTAGGAATCGATAAGAATCGGAATCAATAAGCAGAATCGAAATCGGAATTGGAATCGTTCAAATTCAAATGATACCCAACCCTAATTAGGATACTAAGTCACAAAAGACATAACAAACCATTTCTTTATGTTCCCTGCTTTGTGCACAGGTCATTTTGGAACTTCTTAACTAACCTGCATTGCCACACAGAATTGTCTATAATTTCACTATTAGATTTGTTTTAGAAAGATGTTAAGAAAGATTGTTCTTTTTAAATAAATACTCTCTATTTATCAAAGAATCCTGAAGAAAATGTTTCACAGTTTTCCCAAACATTTAAATGATACCATAATTGAATCCTCAATCCATCCTAGTGTCACATGTTTGGTCATGAGTTACTTTGTGTTTCCCCTGTGACCTAGTTTTGCTGTGTTCTGAATAGTTCATTATTCGCACCTGTTGTCTCGTTAATTATCCCATTAGTCCCAGTGTTTAAATACCCTTAGTTTCCTTCACGTGGCTGTCGGTCAGCGTATGTTCCTAAATGTTTGGTTGCTTTCTTCATGTTTCTTGTAAATGTTTCCATTAAAGTGTGTTCCTGTATATTCCTTTGTCATGCGAGTCATTGCTACAACCAAGCAAGTTACACCTAGGTATGACTTTCATTTTCGAGCCAAACAGAATTGGACTTATATTAAAAAATATCCTGGCTCTTCCAAGCTTGTTGTTCACTCTAACAAGCGGGAGTGAAAAACTTGCTCCAAAGTGAAGCTCCAAAAAAGTGCATCCATCCACCACAAAAGTAATCCTACTGATGTGAAGCAATGTGTTAATGTAAGATAAAATATCCATATTAATAACTTTATAAACTATAATCACTGCCTTTTGGTAATAGCCATAAGCAAGTCTAGTTCTGGTGGAAGAGTGACCTCTGACCCGACGCATGACAGAATAGCGTAAGCTTAGGTAAGAGTAGATGGCTCTAGCGGTTCAAACAAACAGGGCTGGGCAACAAACTCAAGCTCCAAAATTCTTGTTTTAGACTTTAATTTGTGACCGTCGGGTCAGAGGTCACTCTTCTGCCGGAACTACACTTCGGCCGTTACCGGAAGACAGTGATTCTAGTTTATAAAGTTATAAATATGGATATTTTTCTTAAAAAAACGCATTGCTTCACTTCAGAAGGCCTTTATTAACCCATTGGAGTCGTATAGATTACATTTATGATGGATGGATGCGCTTTTTGAAGCTTCAAAAACTCGGGCTCTATTCACTCCCATTATAAAGCTTGAAAGAGCCAGGATATTTTTAATATAGCTTAAATCAGATTGTGTTTGGCTGAAAGAAGAAAGTCACATACACCTAGGATGGCTTGAGGGTGAATAAATTATGGGATAATTAAAATTTTTGGGTGAACTAACCCTTTAAGCAGCACAAATATTTTCAACATTGATAATAATAAGAAATGCTTATTGAGCAGCAAATCAGCATATGATTTCTGACAGAACACGTGACACTAAAGACTTAGGCTGTGTCCGAAATCTCCACTCAAACCACTACTCCCTACCTCCTATGTAGGGGGTAGGGAGTAGAGCACTATATAGTGAGCTCACCAGCATAATAGAAACACCACTTTCGGACACTACTCGATCGTCTCTCGGCGCCGTTGATTACGTCATTGCTGTCGCCCGTCCCTCTTTTTTACAATCAGCGCAATGCATATTGGTATGTAGGACTTGGGTTAGTGACCATCGGTTGTACACTACTTTTCAAAATGCATTCTGGGATACATTGAGTGGACTATATAGGGTATAATAATAATCACTATACATTCGGACAGCACTACAAAATGGCGAGCTCACTATATAGTCCACTATATAGTGAGTAGTGGGAGATTTTGGACACAGCATTAGTTGAAATGATAAATAAGCCGAAACTGAGAGAGAATTTTTTAACACAGATACACTTTCGAGGATGAGAGCCACAAGACAGCGAAAGTCTGCTTACTAAATTAGAAAGACAAAGCAGTGAATAAATATAGACAAGAAAGTCTGAAAAGAGCTGAAATCATTACCAGAGCAAATGACAAAGAAGCAGTCAAACGGAGAGACGCTGAACGATAACATCTGTTAAGAAGCAGGCGGTTTTAAGACAGAGCCAAAATGACTTGTGCTTTTCAACAGTGTTTTCACCTGCCCTGATGAGTCAACAGACGGTAATGAGTTTGCGATCTGACGGTCAGTTCATATATAACTGCAGTATGTGAATGGCAGCAGGTGGAATGCGGCGCTCTGGCTTCTGCAGGTTTGGACATAAAAAGACCCGTGGGCCTGACTGAATACCACCACTTATGAGTAACACACATTATTTCCCCTCCAGCTGATTCTTATCTAAATACTGTACATATTATCTCGCTTCCTTTTGCTTCTCATGTTCAACTCTAGCTTGGCAACTAACAGAACCCTTTGGGATACCAATAGTTATGTTCCCTTTTAAAGTTAATTTCTCCACCCATCCTAAATACCACCTCATATCACATTCACAGAGTAAATGTATCCCATATATTTAGCAAAACTCCATTCAATAATCTCAGATTGATTCAAATAACTTCAGCAGCCGTGAGAAATAAGGACATAGAGATATGTCTTCATGTCTCTGCACATGACTGCCAGCAGATGATTAATGCTCTATTTTATCTCACAAAAAGTTGCATGTCACAACTCAGTCTCAATTTTTAATTTTTTTAATTTTTACAAATTCCACTTGCAGGACGGGTAGCCTAGTTTTTTTTTTTTTTTTTTTGTAGTCTTGAACACCTGCAGGTTCGAGAGTTGTCAGGTTTGAAAAGTAACCACATCATGCAGGAAGAGCAAAGTGACTGCAGTCTCTGCATCGAAACAAAGTTTGTTTGTGACTGATCCACAGGTTATCAGAGGTCAATGCCAGTCAGGTTCAAAAGTGAAAATGCTTCTATTTTGCATCATTTCTTGACCTTCAATAAAAAATAAATAAACTATTCGGAGTGTCTATTTACACTAAGTGCCAATAGCCCGCCTTGTTGGCAGAGGCTATTTACACTAACTCCACCCACTGACGTCTGGTTGGGCCAAACTAAATTCTGGAAGACGCTGGATTGTCAACATTAGTAATTGTGTAGGAGTAAGATGCGTGGCATAATGTTTTGATGCAAATCGACCCGAGTTCGTATCCGCCTTTGCTGAACTCACTCTACTCCCTTTTCCCATCACATATCAGATCGGAACGGATCTCTTTATTTTAAAGTGACATAGTACATTGTACTCAAATAAGTACTGAGTAATGTTAAATAACTACAAGTACTTACTACAGAATTACGGTTAGGGTTTGGTTTAGGGTTAGTCGATTGTAATTATGCATAATTTACTGTTATTATAGTAAGTACGTGTAGTAACATGTAACTACGTCAGCTTAAAATAAAGTTTTACCGGAAGAAAATATTCAAAAAGTGTCTAATGTGTGTTTAATAATAACGTGTTTATAGGTTATGGTTAGGGGTTGGTGTAGGGAGGGGTTTATTGTCCCAGGAAGGCACATCCATTTAATCATTTTAATAAATATTACCATATATTAGGCTACACTCTATATTATCATTGCATATCGTTTAATGTACAACAATACAGAGGTGCAAATATCTGCCACTATTTATAAGTATAAATATCTAACTACTATTTACACTTAATACTTAATGCTATTTTTACAGTGTAAATATAATTTAGCGCTATTTTCACTTAGCCTAGTGTAAATAGTATCTAAATTAGTGTAAATAACCACTGCCAAAACTATTTGGTATTTTAAGTTAGAACCACAACATATGAAGATAAAATTGTTTCTAGATCCCCGGAGGTCATTCAAATTGGCAACCATACCCAAAAGCCATCATCTCTATACTCCTAAAACAAAAAGGAAGACTTTGCAGCAGAGGTTTGTCATAAGGGACACACACAGAAACTTTTTTTCTAAAAAACAAACATTAAGCCATATAAGCATCTATCTCTATATTCACCTTCGCTTGTACTCATCCCTCTCCCTTTTGATTTTGGCCAGGACGTTGTAAAGTGCTCTGATCTCTGGGGTGATGGTGTCTATCTGGACACCCACGCCGTCCGGGTGGACCCACGATACTCCAGGGCTAGTGACCCGAGTCTCTGACCCGCTTCCCAGTTTACGAGTGTGGTTGTAGGACCAGATAGTGCCCGGAAGAAAGCGGGGAGGAGGGTTGGGAGACGTCCCGATGCCAACGCTGCTCACTTGTGGAGTATTATTAGAGTTATTGGTGTTGGCCGAGGCGGGTTCAGTGGTGGGTGTTGACAGACTAACCGTGATGGTTGGGTTTCTGTTGGTGTTTGGGTCAGTTGTGGTCTCATCGTCAGATTTATTGGGCTCAAGGTTGAGGACAGTTGTAAGAGAAGGCATAAACAATGTAGTGGGTCTTTTGGCAGAGTTGTTGGTGTTTTGGAAGGACAGAGACCCAGGCCGGACAGCGATAGGACCAATAAACCCAGTCTGGACACCAATGTCTTTGGTCTTTCGGTCTTCTACGCATCCACCTGCATTATTACTGTTTAAAGCCTGCTGAAGCTGTAACTCCAATATCTTATTGCGTCTCTCCAGTTCATGCACTTTAGCTAGAAAGCATCGGAACCGCAGATTGAGGGTCTTCAGGACGCTTATATTTGATCCCAGGTCGTTCCTCAGTGCCATGGCTGTTGGTGGAGGAGGTTGGGACCAGTGGAAGGATGGACTGAAGTGCAGGTAGGAGGATGCAGTAAGGTCAAATGCGTTTTGGGAGACGCCAGCAGGGCCGTGTTGTTCTTCGAGGAAAAAAGAGGATGGGTCAGGAGCACCGAGGACAGCAGCCTCGGGGAGTAAACCGGAGGGAGAATCGGGATGACCGGGTCCTTCTGGATTCTGATGCTGATGTTGCTGATGATGATGATGATGGAGAGGAGAATTCATGCTACGGTACGGAAAACTGAAGCGCTGCAGATCGGGCATGAACACCAGCTATGTCTGACTTCAAAAGTCTGACGTCAAAACAATTAACGGCTTGATTTCAAAGGTCAATAGTGTTTAGCGACCCAGTGACACGGCAATGTCCACATTTAACTCGTTAAAGCCTTATGTAACGAGATAAGAGTATTACAGCCTGCGCGTGAATGCTGAGTAAGGATGAATAGACGCGGATGGAGACGACGGGACTCTCACTGCAGCAAGCTATAAAAGCCAACAATGTGGAGTAATTACAGAAGCACGCAATAGCTCTACTCTAACAACCAAATTATATTGTAAAAACGTTAACGAAATACATTTAAAATAGGTCCAAACGAATGTCTTGTGGCTTCCCTGCCTGGAAACCTGGATACACTTGAGTCCTCGAGTCTCTGCAGCGCTTCAGTTGGGAGAGAGGGATATCAACTTACCGTAACATCAGTAGTATCTATGCCCTCCTGTTTGTTTATTTAATATTCCAGTGCCGCAAAATAATATTTGGTAGATAAAATACGAAAACGTATATTTATGTATAATATACCACTGTTCGAAAGCAGCCTAACAGTTGTCTGTATGATATTCCCCTCCTGTGTTTGCCCTAGAGGGGCACTTACGGTAAAAACATATTACCTCATGGCATGCATCATATGAACAAGCAACGGTGGCGTCACAAATCTGCAACAAATAGCCATTGTACTTCATTATAGGGCTTCTGATTTATTTATTTTTTATTTGCAAACTACAAAATAAACATATCAAAGTCTTTTCATTGTTTCTATTTACATTTCACATTTATTCAGAAATAGTATTTTGCAATACTTTGGACTGATAGTGCTCTCTAACGAGCCTATATAAAAACATAAATTCATGTGTAAATGTAAATGTGTAAATTCATAAAATATTTGGTTTCAAAAAAGATTATTAAATAAATACATTGGATTCAATAATAAACATACAAAGGACAAAATAAATATGAAAATACTTACTAGAGCTTCATGTGTCAAAGAACCAATGTGAAACTGAATAAGTGCATTAGTGTGTAAAATCGCACACTGTATTTTAACTAAAACATATACTTTGAGCTAACTAACTGCGTTAAGAACTACTGGTTCTGTCTTAGATATAAGCAGGCATCACCCCTCCTCACCCATTAACAAGCTGCTAGAGGTGGATTCTCTAAATCATTTTTCATCTCTCCTTCCACCTGCTTCCCTCTCTCTCTTTCTAAGTTGGCCTGTGTATCTAAGTTTGTAGTGTCCAAGGATGCCCACCCGACTGACGCATTGTCCTGACAGGACCCTCTCTTCCCTTTACTCTTCCGAGAGGAATCTTTTTTCACACGCTCCCCAGATGGCTGGCTTGTAGGTGTGCTTCTTCTTCTCCAGCTGTGAATATAAGAGAGAGTGATGCTTCCACGATGACCTGCATGTGTGGAAAATACAGAAATAGAAACAGAAATGTGAGAAAAATACAGAGAAATTAAAATGAATAGAAACGTATAAACAAACAGACAAACAGACAGACAGATAGATAGATAGATAGATAGATAGATAGATAGATAGATAGATAGATAGATAGATAGAATTCAATAGAAAGAAATATCTAATCTAATAGCTAATAGCTCCTGACCTTCAGAATCACTTCCATCTGTGCTCCTTCCTCTCCTTCTCTCTCCATCTTTTCCTCTCAAGCACAGGAGATCATAGACGTCCTCCCTGAAGTCGCGGTTCATGATCTGGTAGATGAAAGGGTTTATCATGCAGTGGGATTTGGCAAACATTGCAGGGATGAGCGTGACCTCTGGCTTCAGGATGGACACAAGATGTGACCGGTGTTCGTCCATTCCTCCATGTGCAGAATCCCCAGTTGAACTGGATCCATGATGCCCTACTGAATGGGAATGATCTGAAGTCATGTTCCTCCAGGTACCAAAAGCATCTCCGAAGTGTTCTGAAGAGGTCCAGTTCATGAGGAAGGGAAACCCAAAGACGTCAGTGAAGCCTCCGCCATGGCCGACGGCGGTTCCTGGTATTCCTCCCGGGACAGCCGTTCCTCCGGCTTCCGCGAGGTGCTCTTCTCTGGCAGTCAAAGCCGAGTACAGTGAAACAATCGCATAGGGAGTCCAGGCGATCAGAAACGAGGAACACACCACTGCTGCTATCTGCAACGGAAAGTTTCTGTGAATTATGAAAACAGAGAAATTTGAATAGAAATGGGGAGGTAAAAGCAGGGCCAGAATTGGGAGAGACATCCGTTGTAGCAGACCTGTGATGAATGCGGCCAATAAGGTCCCCTATGAAATCAGCAGGGCTATTTATAGTTTTTTAAATAGTATTTTTAATTTAGTTTGGTTTTGGATCCTTTTATGTATTTATTTATCTTTTAGTGTTGTCAAAGTTGTGCTAACTGGTATCATTAAAAAAATAATTGTGTTAAAATTCTCAGCCTAGTTTACTGTTATTGTTATTCAGATGATCACAACTTCTAATTCCCTACACTGTAAAATGAATTTTGATGATTTGTTTTCACAACTTTTTATATTTTGTCAAATCAACTTGGATAATTAATGTAGTTCAGATAACATAATATTTTGAGTTTCTATTTATTAAACCAATCTCCTTTGTTGTATTAACTCAATTTTTTTATTTCAATGAACTGAACATTTTAAGGCAACCAGGTAACTTACTTTTTTAAGTTAATCCAACAAATTTTTTTTTACAGTGTACCAACTTTAAAGCAAGCAGGCTGTCAAGGTATACCAAAAACTAAAATTACTTTGTAGCCATTCACATCTTTTCATTTATTTAATTTAGTTCCATTTGTTTCACAGTAATCTATTATTTATTTCATTTCATTTGTGAACAATAACAACTTGCTTTCATGGCAACTATTAGGCCCCTACGTTTTGGTGAATGAGTGGACTAATTCATATGAATCCGTACAATCTCATTCGTATATTTTTGTGCAACCTGCTTACACACCTAGGTTTAGGGGTGGACCTTCATAATTATTTTTTTTCCTCAAAAATGTATATGTTTTTGTTCAAATCAAATAGTATGAATTCTTACAAAATCGCCCACCCGTTAAATAGTTACGTTATGTCTAAGAAGAGGGTGAGAGTGAGAGCTTGTACCTTTGTCAGCCGAAGATCTTTGCTGTTGTGAGTGACATTTGATGAAGGGATTGAAGCCAAAATGCGTCCAGACCAATACACCTGAAATCACACAACACTATAGCAACACTTCAATTCACCTTAATGGTTCTTCAGTCAACATTGGCAGTTAACTGTCAAATAAACATGACTTTTTTTATGTCATAATGAGGTAAAATGATCTTAGCTTCAAGTAAGTGTGTTATAATCCATAGTGATACTCTGTTCATCTCACCCTGATGAGGATAGCAAGGTATGAAGCGATGATAGAGAGCGTGGGAACTCCAAAGCAGAGCGACAGGATCAGGTAAATATAGACTCTATCATTGAGTGAAGACTTCATTCTCCACCTGAGGCCACAGGAAGCAATGCATGAACACATCACATATTTTCTGGTGTGTGGGTAAAATAACTTTCAGCTGCTTTAAAAGTGAAAGTCTATCGAAAGCCCTTGAGAATGCATTCAAAACACCAACAAATCACTGGGGAATAGGTTAGAAACCCCTTTACAGTGTTACCAATGGCTTTGGTTCACTACCAGTTTATGGTGCAGCTGGTTCCAAACGGTTCCGGGCCATAACTACCAAACCCAAATGCCGGAAGTGAGGCCCAGAACAATGTATAGATCCACACCAGAGCGACAGACCGAGAGGCATGCCTTCTTTCAATCCACTGACCTGCAGACAGAGGAAAAGGTACATTAATAAACATCTTAAAGCTTGCTTGATGGCTCCATATTTGCTGCAAAAGGACTAAAATGTATCATTGCATTGATTGTCACAGCCTGATGATACTGTTAGCTGAAAGAAAGATGTGCAGTCCATCAGAAAAAGAAATCAACGTTTTGCACTGAATATGCATAAATGACAATTATAATATTTTTGTTGATTTTGTGCAATGATATATACTTTATAGGGAGTCAAATTGTAATTGTGGCAATTGTATTGCAATACATTTCTTCAATAACAAATCAGCTTAAGTGATTTAATTTTCTCAGAATTTGCTGTTCTCTCTCTGCCTGAGAAAAAACAAGTGCTGTTGAATGATTTTTTTGGGAAACATTTTGGGAAAGATTTAGTTTTTTTCTGATATGCAGAATTTTCTTTTCTTTTATAATATTTTTTCTTTTATTTTCTTTTATTCAGCTGATCAAAATGTTCAGTACATTTTTTGTTAATTTAATATAATTACAATGTAGATTCCACTTTGACTTTGTGGCATTTTGATTATGTAATATTGTTCTTGCAAGTAACCTATTAATATCATACAAACTATTCAGTAATATTAAGGCAATGATACTAATACTTTGATGTGCTCTTATTTGAGGTTGAAAGAAGTGAAATAAATTATAATAAAAGAGGTCTCTTTTCAAGTGGGTGATAATGCTTTTTTATTTTGTTTTGGTTTTTTTGTCCAACAAGGACAACCAAATTCTGTACTTTCATCCTGCTGTGGAAACGAATGACCGGGTAGGCCTTATACCTTAATTCTCAGTAATGTTCAAGAATTTAAATCATAATGTACAAAACTGATGTACAAAATCTAAACAAAATGACTCTACAAACAATAAAAAAGTGAGAATTACCATATCGAAAGCTACAGATTTTGAAGCAGCGGTCGAGGGAGATAAGGCAGGTGGTGATGAGAGACCCAATACCAAAAACAAAGCCCTGAATCCCATACCACATACACCCTGTTTCCCCGAAAATCCATGCATGGGACAGACTAAGAGAGACAAACAGAAGAAAAAAGAAAGAAAAAAAACATTTTAGAGCACTAACAAAATCCTGAGCACAGCAAATCCAAAAATATCCATAAGAACTCTATTTAATATGCTCACATTCTGCAGATGTGGTGATTCTGCCGTTTTCTCTAAGACTACACTTTAAACGGTTTTTTTATTTTTATTTTTTTTATCAACTGTGGTTATGTTAAGTCCACAAGCCAAAAAGTCAGGCATGATGATTTTTTCCACAGACTGTATTTTCTCTTCTTTTTTCACAGAAGTATTTCTATATCTTCCTTCACCCGAGGGCATGTTTTGGTGGTTTGTGGGAGGAAAAATATACTTTACATAAAAGTGAAACCCTTTTGGCCTTGAGAATCCACTCCAAATTCCATCAAAAGTGTTAGTATTTTTTGTTTTCCTTTTCCTCAAAAATCTATTCCTGTCATTCAGAGAAGTATAAAGACATGAATTAAATAAAGCCATAACAAAAAATAAAGCACATCTAAAGTGTTTTCCCCTGACCAAATGTCCCAGTTAAATCCTCTCGAAAGTCAAATCAAATCAATATTATTCCTTGCATAGACGTTCTACATTATGTAATAGCATCATCAATGGCTTATATTCGGACTGTCAAATCTTCTTTCTTAACAAGCAAAATACTTTGACCTTGACTGACAGTCTGACACTCACACATTCGGAGGGATAATAACAAGAGCGAGTGATGCATCATGCACACAATGTCCTAGACATGCTTTAGTAAAGAGAGCTTTTATATACTTGTAATGCAGGCTATTGCCATGCCAAGCAAACTAGTGAAACCCTTCAAAAAAGATGTCAACCATGCTTGCTCTGTGTAAACTTGCGATCAGTGCAGCGGTGGTACCTTGAGATGATGAGGCACGGCGCCCCCAGCAGGCTGTAGCCGAAGTCACAAACTGCCAGATTGATCGTCATCAGCTCGTGTACTCTGAGCTTCTTTCTCCTCTGACCGTAAACCACCAAAACCAGCCCATTCCCAACCACCGACACCACACCTGGGACAGAAATGTAGATCTCAGTGTCGACCGTCAGCTAACACAGAACAAAAGTTCAGTTATATTTAAGGTAATAAAAAAAGCCAGAAATAAATTAAATAGATAATTTTAATATTAAAAATATAGGCCTATATTTGTTTTAATGGGACAATACATGTACATTTACATATAGGCTATATTAGTAGTATATATATATATTTCTTCACTTCACGTTGCCTCTGGATGATGGATTATCAAATTACTGTTAAACCTTGTCAATCCATAATAGAAAGAGCCATGTTTGCAGTTTTGCCTTAAGAATATACAAACTGCTGGACAAAAGGTTTTCAATTATATCAACAGCTTTGAAACTAGTGATATTTATACGATTTGTTTATATGAAAGGTTTCAAACCTAAAAATGATGCATAGTATTTAGTTTTAAATTTGTATTATTAAGACACCATTTTAAATAGCTTTCTTAGTTTGTTCATTTGTTCGGACAGTTCCGCCACCTGACATTTTGGGGGTATAAAAATAAACAAAACAAAATAATAGGCTATGTATTATTTCAATTTACTTGAAATGAATTCAAACTAAATAGGTTTTATAGAATAAAGTGATGTATGTCAAGTAAAATTATTTTATTTACAAATATTTTCCATTGACATATATATATATATATATACAGTCGTGCTCAAAATTAACGGTACCCCTGGTAAAAATGATCAAAACTGGCTGTACAAATAAATCTGCATCGTTTATCTTTTTGATCTTTCATTAAAAAAATTGCCAAAAATCTAACCTTTCATTGAAGTAAAATAATTGAAAGTGGGGGGAAATCACATAATGAAATAAATGTTTTTCTCCAAAACAAGTTGGCCACAATTATTGGTACCCCTAACATTTTTTAAGAGTGAAATATCTCTGAAGTATATTCCCATTAATATTTACCTTTTTTAGCACACCAGGGTGACTAGGAACATGAAATTGTCCAGGCATGACTTCTTGTTTGACAGGAGTTTAAATATGAGGAAACACAAATGCCAAATCCCCTTAATCATTCATCAGAATGAGTCAAACCAAATAATATAGTTCTGATGTGCATCAAAAGATTGTTGAGCATCACAAAATAGAAAGTGGCTGTAAGAAAATAGCTAAAGAATTGAAAATCCCCATTTTGACCATCAGGGTAATAATTAAGAAGTTCCAATCATCTAAAGATGTTACGAATCTGCCAGGAAGAGGACGTGTGTCTATATTGCCTTAATGCACGGTGAGGAGGAGCGTTTGAGTGGCCAAAGACTCTTCAAGGATCACAGATGGAGAATTGCAGAGATTGGTTGAGTCTTGGGGGTCAGAAAGCCTATTAAAAAAAATAAAACAACCCATACATCACCACATGTTGTTTGGGAGGGTTTCAAGAAAAATCCTCATCTCTCCTCCAAAAACAAACTCCAGCAAATTCAATTGTCAGACATGACTGGACCTTCAAACGGCACAGGCTTCTGTGGTCAGATGAAACAAAAAAATAGCTTTTTGGCTGCAAACATGCTAGATGGGTTTGGTGCACACAAGGATAAAAGTACCCCATGTGTACAATTTAATATATCGTTGGATCTTTAATGTTGTGGGCATATTTTTCTGCTGGAGGTCCTGGACTTCTTGTTCAGATTCATGGGATCGTGGATTCTACCAAATATCAACAGATAAAAAATCAAAACCTGACGCCTTCTGATAGAAATCTTATAATGGGCCGTGGTTGGATCTTCCATCAGGACAATGATCCAAAACAAACATCAAAATCAACACAAAAATGGGTAACTGAGCACAAAATGAAGCTTCTGCCATGACAGTCAGAGTTCCCTGACCTGAACCCTACAGAAAATGAGTGGCTGAACTGAAGAGAAGAAGCACAAACATGGATCTGGGAATCTGAAGGATCTGGAGAGATTCTGTATGGAGGAATGGTCTCTGATCTCAGGTCAGGTGTTCTCCAAACTCATCAGGCATTATAGGAGAAGACTCAGAGCTGGTATCTTGTCAAAAGGAGATTGCAAAAAGCTTTTATAATTGTGGCCAACGTGTTTTGGACAAAAACATTTATTGCATAATGTGATTTCCCTCCCACGTTCAATTCTTTTAATTCAATGAAAGGTTAGATTTTCTGAAATTTTTTGAATGAAAGATCAAAAGGATAAACGATGCAGATTTATTTTTTACAGCCAGTTTTTATCATATTTACCAGGGGTACCGTTAATTCTGAGCACGACTGTATATACACTCACCTAAAGGATTATTAGGAACACCATACTAATACTGTGTTTGACCCCCTTTCGCCTTCAGAACTGCCTTAATTCTACGTGGCATTGATTCAACAAGGTGCTGAAAGCATTCTTTAGAAATGTTGGTCCATATTGATAGGATAGCATCTTGCAGTTGATGGAGATTTGTGGGATGCACATCCAGGGCACGAAGCTCCCGTTCCACCACATCCCAAAGATGCTCTGCAGGGATTCCCAAAGTGTGGTGCGCGCACCCCCAGGGGTACGCGAGCTGCCACCAGGGGGTGCGCGAGAGGAAAAATGTAATGGCGGTCTGTTTTTTTTAAGTGGGATTTTTCCATACAATAAAATTAAAAAACATGAACAGTAAACGTTTCCTTTGTAATCGCTTTTATTTTAAATAAAAAAAATATATAATTTATTCGTTTTTGATAGAAACGTAGAAGACGACAGCTGCTGTCTTCTTCTACGCACTGCTCTTCTTATATGCACTGCAGCCGCTAGGCTATATGCGTGCCAACTCGTTTAATAAATAATGACACCAACATATTTTACTGATCATTCAATACATGTGTGAAACGAACAATGATGGATTTTGGTGTAATTTGTTTCGAATTGGGACTAGGAAATTCCCGGGTCGGTAAGTGAACATGCTTTTGCGTGCAAAACAGTAAAAACGTTGAACTTGAGACAGAAAATATCGCTATGGAGTCATCGTCAAATTACACAATAGTGGCTTTCAAAAGCGAAAATGAAAAGAGGAATTCGAGAAATGATTGACTAAATTGCCAAAAATAGGAAGCTTCTTTAAAAAGATAGCACAGGAGGGGGAGATCGAGTGAAGAGAGTGAAGGACCTGAAGCGACCGTGTGTTTTCATGTGTTATGGTGCGCATTCGCCAGTGGTGTTTTTTTTTTTTTTTTTTTTGGTGCGCGTAGGCTACTCCTGATTTTGTCAGTCATCTCTTATGCTGTGTCTCTATGATCCTATCCTGTCCTATTCATGGTAGCCTACTCGTGGATATTGCTTCATCACGTGCTGTA
The DNA here is from genome assembly GCA_031834385.1 of Semotilus atromaculatus. Taxonomy (NCBI): domain Eukaryota; kingdom Metazoa; phylum Chordata; class Actinopteri; order Cypriniformes; family Leuciscidae; genus Semotilus; species Semotilus atromaculatus. The sequence goes on along the minus strand of JAULUF010000041.1, from coordinate 9,947,995 downwards.
TCCTGCATAAGGGTCCGGTGTTGGCTCGTTACCACTGCTATTCTCTTTAATGTTGTGGATCGTTTGTAACTTCATTGCAATTTTATTCATGTCGTTCTAATTTCCATAACCGTTGTGTTATGATGATGATGATGCTAGCTCCACGGTCATTTAATAGGCCTAGCCTTGCTGCAATGTTTCTTTCTGTTTTCTGTTACTGAGCCTGTCTGTCACTAAAAGTGGAAGCTTGTGCGTAGCTTTGTTGCATTATATTGAAACTTTGTTGATGTTGTTATTGTCATGCGTGTTCTGGTTATTTGCGCATGATTAAACAGGAGTCTTTATATGGCGATAAAACAAAGCTTTGTTGCGTTTTTTTTTTAAGTGGGGAGTGGGGGTGCGCCAAACCGGTTGGCACATAGAAGGGGGTGCGCAGGAAAAAAAGTTTGGGAACCGCTGCTCTATTGGGTTGAGATCTGGTGATTGTGGGGGCCATTTTAGTACAGTGAACTCATTGTCATGTTCAAGAAACCAATTTGAAATGATTCGAGCTTTGTGACATGGTGCATTATCCTGCTGGAAGTAGCCATCAGAGGATGGGTACATGGTGGCCATAAAGGGATGGACATGGTCAGAAACAATGCTCAGGTAGGCCGTGGCATTTAAACGATGCCCAATTGGCACTAAGGGGCATAATGTGTGCCAAGAAAACATCCCCCACACCATTACAACACCACCACCATCAGCCTGCACAGTGGTAACAAGGCATGATGGATCTATGTTCTCATTCTGTTTACACCAAATTCTGACTCTACCATCTGAATGTCTCAACAGAAATCGAGACTCATCAGACCAGGCAACATTTTTCCAGTCTTCAACTGTCCAATTTTGGTGAGCTCTTGCAAATTGTAGCCTCTTTTTCCTATTTGTAGTGGAGATGAGTGGTACCCGGTGGGGTCTTCTGCTGTTGTAGCCCATCCGCCTCAAGGTTGTGCGTGTTGTGGCTTCACAAATGCTTTGCTTCATACCTCGGTTGTAACGAGTGGTATATTTCAGTCAAAGTTGCTCTTCTATCAGCTTGAATCAGTCGGCCCATTCTCCTCTGACCTCTAGCATCAACAAGGCATTTTCGCCCACAGGACTGCCGCATACTGGATGTTTTTCCATTTTCACACCATTCTTTGTAAACCCTAGAAATGGTTGTGCGTGAAAATCCCAGTAACTGAGCAGATTGTGAAATACTCAGACAGGCCCGTCTGGCACCAACAACATAAAACGTTGAACAGGTGTTCCTAATAATCCTTTAGGTGAGTGTATATATATATATATATATATATATATATATATATATATATATATATATATATATATATATATATATATATGCCTATATATATATATATATATATTTTTTTTTTTGCAGTAGGCTAAAAAATACTGTGAGCTATACAGTATTGATTGATCGTTAAAGTGTTTGTAGTTTTGTTGAATAAAAATAACATGAATAAAACATTATGGAATAAAAATAATAAATCTATATTTTTAATGGGACAAAATCTTTTAAAAGTAAAAACAATTAATTCACGTAGAATTTATGTTTTTTAATAGTCCCTTTTAGTCAATCTATGAACCATTGTTTTTTAGCGTAACAATTTTATGTTCTGTGTACAGTAAAATACTTTGCAAGGAGCTAAAATGTTGATTTGATGTCATCAAAATTATCTAATTACAGTCAGATTATTTTTCCATACAAGCACACCAATAAATCCTTTCAAACCCACAGCTATTGTAAGACACATATAACTGTGTTAGATCTGCTGCTGTAAACCCCTCTGGTTGCACTGCAGTTTTGAAATGGCTGTGTCATTGCAGTTGTTTTTGCTGTGCAAATCAGTGTATTGATTGTAGAGGGCAGGTGTCTTTACATTGCTTAGGAACTGACTGCAGATCAGTCGTAGTTACCAAACACTGACATAAAACACTTGCTTTACAAAAAGAATTTGCTAAACATGATACATGTCAAGTGTTACCATTTATTGATGTACCTCTTAAAGTCACCCTTTTATGCTTTTTCGAATATTACCTTTCATCCAGTGTGTTATATGTTTGTGAATGTAAAGGTCAGCAAAGTTCAAAAGATCAAAGTGCACAACAAATGTAGTTATAATCTCCCAAAAGAAAGAACCGATTCTGAAATTCAAATTCGATTCATTTCATCCTAAAAATGAGTCTTCAGTAATTCCAGTCTTACTTTTCAGCAACTCACAGTTCTCAGAAAGGAAGAGTTTAGAGAGACTGAATCCTTGATTCAGACACTGTGAGAAAAGAGGTATTGCAATTTATACAATGAGAAAATTAAAGCGTTTTTTGACCTTATGCATGTAAACCGATTATGAGACCTCCAAAACAAAAATAAAACCTTTAAAAAAGCAAAAAAGGGCACTTTAATAAAATAAAATAAAAAAGTATAAATAGGTTTTAATATGCAGTTCATGTGTCCAATATTACTGTCGCATTGAATACAAGCGTCTGCTAAATTGGGGCATAAATTGCTATGCTGATAATAATCCGTGATGAAAAAAATTAGAAGAGAATGGACATTAGAAGCATTTTAAATAGTGGTCTTGCTAAATTTGCTAAACCCTGCTATACTAAAAAATAATAATATTAAAGCATTAATAGTTATATAGGAACAGATTACTGACCCGTGATGATGAGGAAGATGGCTATGCTGAGGTCAGTGGATGAAGAGAGTTGTGAGCGGAAGGCATGAGGGACGGAGGACGGGACAGACCCCATCCATGAGCCATTCACTCTCTTAGACATGAACTACTAACAGAGACAGAGACTGGACTTGCATTCAAATCAAACAAATCTGGGGAAAATACAGTTGCATATTCAAACATAAGTATTAAAGCTCTTAACATTAAACCGTAAGACCAAAATGATTTTGTGTAAAAGTAATATTCGAAATGAATACTGTGTTTCGCTTTAAATTAATTAAAATATTTCAAAAGTCATTTGACAATATGATTGAAGCATTAATCCTCTGTTGTATCAAGTATGAATGCACTTTACAGAAATGTGACTTTTGGAGCATGTTATCAAGTTATTAGAAAAACGTTAACACTTTACAATAAGGTCTCATTCGTTCAAATTAGTAAATGTATTAACTAACACGAACTAACAATGAACAATACATTTGTTACAGTATTTATTCATCTTTGTTCATATCTGTTAATAAAAATAGTCGCTCATTGTTTGTTCATGTTAGTTCATTGGATGAAAGCAAATGTGGTATTTAGTAGCACTTTACAGTAATGTTCTATATCACTGTAAAAAATGATATCGATAAGTTTTGACATTGTTACATTATTACAAGTTACATTGCTTTAACTCCTCCAAACAGGTTTTTTAAGGCACTCCTTTTATAAGTCCGTTTAATGTAATTTGAGTTGAAATTACTTCCAAATTGATTGTACTTAAAAAAGTCACTTTTTTTTTTTACAGTGTATTAACCTTAATATTAGATATAATAAACTAACATGACCTAACAAGGAACAATATTTTTTTAAATATAAAAATATTGTTATATATTTTAAGACATTTTATTATATTTTTTATTTATAAATATACATTTGTTCCCTTGGATTTCATATTATATATCTTTTAATAAATAAAAAAAGTCATTTAAATTAGAAATGAATATTAACAGATAAATAAATGCTGTAAACATATTGCTCATTGTTATGTTAACTATTGCAATAAATAGTGTTTATGTAGGCTATACCTTGTTGTATAGTGCTAACATTCTCACTTAGAAAATATTCACGGATGAAAATAGGGAGAACATATGAACAAGTAGGAAACAAAACAGTAAAACGGGGGAAAAATACAACAACTTTGTTCAAGAGAGATGTGTTAAGTGTCAAATAAACTAGTCACTAACATCTGAGTAAAGAACAAGGTAAAAGTTGTTTACTCACCTTTCTCTTTGTCAATCCACCTCTTGTGTTTATCTCTGTCTTTTTCAGTCTGCCACTCTCAGTTAATCTCAAAGTGAAATGCTCGCTTTTCAATCTCAAGCCTCTTTTGTTCCTGTTGCTCTGTTTATATGGGAAGAGCGAATCAATTTCGCCGTGGTCAATCTGCCAGAGGACCATCAGGATGTCAACAGTAACCCTCCCATCCTTTTGAACAGCCTCTTCATGCGCACCTCTACCTTTCTCTCACTCCACAGCACTTTAAATCTGAGGATACCACAGACGGAACTTCGTTTTTATAGACAATGGGAGCCGTAAATGTTTTAGTGAGATGAAAGAACATCATGGCAGACACTGCACTTGTTGATGCTAAGATTAATAGCAGTGACATAATCTGTGTATATGGGTGGATGAGAGAGAGAGAGGTGGGGGTGGGCATTGCATATGAAAGAGTAAATGTGTACATCAGCCATCTGAACTATAAGCAACTAAAGTCTCTTAAATCCTCTGCGTTCACACACACACACACACATAAATGCCAAAAAATGAGCTGCACCATAAATCCCACAATCATATAATGTCTCAAGGCTAAATCATGAGTCATATGCAGCTACATCTGAAACATTCATTTTTGTTATAAAATGATTGTTTGGACATAGAATCGTAAACAACTATTTTAAATTGCTTTATTTTAGAAAACGTCAACTCTAATATGATGCATGGTTAATAATCTTATGCACTGATAAAGTCTAACGTTTTTTTCCCCCCCCTAAAGCAACATGCTCATCATTGGTAAATCTGTGCCATGTTAATGCAATGCATTAATGTTGAAACTTCTATTGGTCTTGTTCTGACTCCCACATCAATAACATTGATAGACATATTTCATAAAGGCCCATCAGGTGAAATAATGGCATGTCTATGTCAGGGTGCATTATTCATGGAAAACTACCCCCGATGCACAAATGGACAGAGTATTGAACTAATAGACTGTGTCAGGGAGTAAAAGAGAATGCAACAGAGTGCTTAGATGGGGCATGAGAGCAGGGAAACTATTTAATTAAAACATTAAATCATTAACCATCAGACCAGGTCTAATAAAACTGAAATGCTTATTCTCATGAATGGTGATGTCATTTTAAAAATGACTAGTGATCGAGGGCCTTTCACTCATAAAATTGAGGTTAACAGAGAAAGTTGATCCTTTTCATGTTCTACATAACCTTAAGCCTAACCTTTGTTTTTTATTCAGTGGCGGAAACAAGATTCCATAAAAAACACTTAAAAAATGTATTCAGGCAAGCATTGCTCAGTTTTTCGATGGACCCTTTTTTTGGAATTCTTAAAGCAGAAGTCAGAGTTTGGTAAATTTTTATAGTGGTGAAGAAACTAAAACGAATATTTTTTGCATTCCCACTTGCCCCAATGGCAAAATAAATTCCATGAAAGTGTTTACCTTACCCCAAAAATTTTGAAATTAAGTCAAATTGTATTTGAAACACTAAGTACATACACTCACCGGCCACTTTATTAGGTACCCCATGCTAGTAACGGGTTGGACCCCCTTTTGCCTTCAGAACTGCCTCAATTCTTCGTGGCATAGATTCAACAAGGTGCTGGAAGCATTCCTCAGGGAGTTTGGTCCATATTGACATGATGGCATCACACAGTTGCCGCAGATTTGTCGGCTGCACATCCATGATGCGAATCTCCCGTTCCACCACATCCCAAAGATGCTCTATTGGATTGAGATCTGGTGACTGTGGAGGCCATTTGAGTACAGCGAACTCATTGTCATGTTCAAGAAACCAGTCTGAGATGATTCCAGCTTTATGACATGGCGCATTATCCTGCTGAAAGTAGCCATCAGAAGTTGGGTACATTGTGGTCATAAAGGGATGGACATGGTCAGCAACAATACTCAGGTAGGCTGTGGCGTTGCAACGATGCTCAATTGGTACCAAGGGGCCCAAAGAGTGCCAAGAAAATATTCCCCACACCATGACACCACCACCACCAGCCTGAACCGTTGATACAAGGCAGGATGGATCCATGCTTTCATGTTGTAGACGCCAAATTCTGACCCTACCATCCGAATGTCGCAGCAGAAATCGAGACTCATCAGACCAGGCAACGTTTTTCCAATCTTCTATTGTCCAATTTCGATGAGCTTGTGCAAATTGTAGCCTCAGTTTCCTGTTCTTAGCTGAAAGGAGTGGCACCCGGTGTGGTCTTCTGCTGCTGTAGCCCATCTGCCTCAAAGTTCGACGTACTGTGCGTTCAGAGATGCTCTTCTGCCCACCTTGGTTGTAACGGGTGGTTATTTGAGTCACTGTTGCCCTTCTATCAGCTCGAACCAGTCTGGCCATTCTCCTCTGACCTCTGGCATCAACAAGGCATTTCCGCCCACAGAACTGCCGCTCACTGGATGTTTTTTCTTTTTCGGACCATTCTCTGTAAACCCTAGAGATGGTTGTGCGTGAAAATCCCAGTAGATTAGCAGTTTCTGAAATACTCAGACCAGCCCTTCTGGCACCAACAATCATGCCACGTTCAAAGTCACTCAAATCACCTTTCTTCCCCATACTGATGCTCGGTTTGAACTGCAGGAGATTGTCTTGACCATGTCTACATGCCTAAATGCACTGAGTTGCCGCCATGTGATTGGCTGCTTAGAAATTAAGTGTTAAGGAGCAGTTGGACAGGTGTACCTAATAAAGTGGCCGGTGAGTGTACATTTACACGACAACGATGTACTAAACACGGAAAAGTTTTTTCTTTGTGCAAACTGCTGTCAAAACGTTGATGGGTCAGTTCACACGGATCTGTGAAAATGTCAAAAAACTGTGTATTTGCCAAACTGGCCTGGCATGATGTCACTTTTAACACTAAAAAAACCCCACTATTTTATAGACTGAACACTTAATATGCATGTGTATGAAGTCAGTTTTCACAGATTTGCGTTTTTGTAGTTTACACAGTGACAAAACAGTATAGTTTTCAAAAGTTTGCATTTGCAGGCCCCCAAAATGCCGTTGTCGTGTAAATGAACAACAAAACTGCAAAGTTTTCAGTTTAAATCAGTGTCGTGTAACGGCCCCTAAGGCAGCAGTTAACCAATTAACATGGCCATGAAACACTTTTTTTACTAAAAACTGAAAATTTACAACTGTGTTTTTAAAGGGCCTGAAGACAAACTTTTAAAAAACGGGTTTTAAAGTGAAAGTCTTTAAAAACAATACCGTAAGTCCATATTTCAAATGAAATCGAAGTACGAACTGTGATGTCTTTTCAAACAAAATCAGGCCAAAATTAAATTAGTTTGAAGTTCTTTTGGAAATCCTTTCCACTTAATTTCTCCTGTTCAATCAGTGGAGGTCAGACGTGACCCACAGCGTATTCATGTTTTTATTCGTTTGAACTCCCAAAAACTCAAAATTAACTTTTCAGCCTGTTATGTTCAAAATGACATCGGTTTGTTCTTCAATTTCACTTGAAATCTATATCAGGGCCTTTATCTCCTAGTGAACTACAAAAAGGTGAATTTGTGAAAACATGCACATTACAGGTTTATCATGTATACAAAGTGATGTTGCCAATGACTGGCCTATCAGCATAATACAGCATTTTAGTCTTTTGTGGATCAGTGTGAACATGGATCGTTTCGACAACGGTTGTCTACGCAAAACCCAAATTAAAAACCTCTTTAGAACATTGTGTAAATACCCTTAAATCCAAGTTTTTTTTTTTTAAATCTAGACTTAAGGTTAACTGCGGAAACTCAGTCTGTGATAAAGGCAGCTCTGTAGCTTGGTGCTGCAATTACATGCACTTAAGAATGTGTGTGAACTTTAAAGAGCAGTGTGAAAAGCTTTTTGTTTGGATCTCCCACTGGCTACAGAGAGCAGCCATTTGTTTTAGATCTTCTCAAAATGCATTTCAAAGGACTCTGCTGCGACCATTTGTCTTCTGATTATGTTGAGACCCTGCCATATTTTGTAAATGATTTGACTAAATGAACATTGAATATACAACTCTTGAATTGAAGTCAACTATTCACAGCCCTAGGGCTATGGCAATAAGTCTCGATGACCCAATTAAAATGCTAGCTTCTTTTAAATTAGTGTTTACAATTTTTTTTAATGAGTGCTCAGACCCAAATAAGTCACTAGATCTAGATGAAACAAAGACAATAGCTTCCATCCATTTCTCACAAACAGAGGACTTTATTCCGTCACAGGTTTAGCAGACAGAAGCCTTTTTGAAGTCAACATTCATTTTTAAACCTCACACAAAAACAGAACAGGGCGTTTTCATATAAAAATAACATTGGTCTTCAAATTAAGCATTTCATTTCCTTCCAGGCATGTGGTGCAAAGATCCAACCAGATGAGAAAATGGTGGGTCACGTATCAAAAGGGGCAGAAAGGTCACATCTATTCCTTGGAGGCCATGTGTGCCATCAGGTCACAAACACGGTTGCTGTACCCAAACTCATTGTCATACCTATGAAAGAGAATGGATTAGACCCATTTAAAAAAGACAAGTTTCCAAAACCACTGTTTCTTATGCCCTTCAAGTGGAGTCAGAAATATCTTAATTACAAGTTAAGAGGACATAAATAACCAAGTAGTATTTATGCATTTAAGTAGGGAATCAAATTCTAATGAAACAAAATTGTCCATTGGCATTTTGATTTGAAAAAGCAAAAACAGATCTATAGATAAACCCTTTAACCCCAAATTTTATCTCAAAAAGGTACGAGATAAATGTACCTCATGATGATTATCACAAAAACCCAACAGGGCGATTACGACCCTGGCGGAAAGCTGCTACTTGACAAATTACAATATTGATTTGAGTGGAAGATGAACACTTATGGGATACAGTACAGTCATACCACTTATTACACCACATAATTATGTGGACATTATTGATTGTACACAAAACAATTAATCTGAGCATACAAGAGGGTTAATCATACAGCGTACAAAACCTCCTGGCAAGACAAACTACAACATTTACAGTAGAATCAATATTGAAGTACCTCAATTGCATTCAATATAAATCAATAACTAAAACAGATGCAAAACAGCACCAGCAGCATTTTGAATGGAGACATTCAAGAGCCGGCTTCTGATACCCAGATGAGCAGTCTGTTATACAGAGTTGCTATTGACAGTTATTTATTGGTGAACCGACTAATCAGAATCAAGCATTTCAGAGAGCAGCATAAAAGATCAATGAGCAAAGCAAGTCTGCATTAAATATGGACTGATTTGAAAATGACATTGTTTTTTAATTTAGAATTTAGTTATTTGGGTTTAAGAAAAAAAACAATCCAAGTAAAGCATTCATTATGACAATGTCACTGCAGTACATGTTAAACTGAAGTTTTCTAGGTGCGGTATCTTACCATGTGACCAGCTTGACAAAGTGATCATTGAGGGCAATGCCGGCACCGGCATCAAAGATAGAGGAACGACAATCCCCGTTGAAGTCAGTGGACACCACCTGCACACAGAACAAAGAAGAGGAAAATCAATATGCTGCACAACTTCAAAACCTTTACACTCACAATCTTGACAGTTTGTGCATACCTGGTCCTCCGTGTATCCCAGAATGCCTTTCATGGGTCCATCAGCTGCAGCCTTGACCACTTTCTTGATGTCGTCATACTTGGCCTGTAGTCAGACGCATGAAAGCCATCAGGTGTCAAATTGAGGTCATTCAACATTTTTATAATGAAGGTCTGGAAATAAAACTCACAGGTTTCTCAAGGCGGACGGTCAGATCCACCACGGACACATTGGGGGTGGGGACACGGAAGGCCATGCCAGTAATCTTGCTGAAACAAGAAGTAACAAGCATCAGAATATGTTTGGACTGCAGAAAGGAGAAGCAAAAAACCAAAAGGACATCAAATACCTAAACTTCCCCTAACAAAATATTCCACTTTTGAGTAAATATCACAAGACACTATGTGCTGCAGGTCAGTCAACTCTGACCTTTAAAATGTGGGCGTGCGGACTACATGTGAAAGTGAATGCTGGGTTAAGTAAATTTGGGAAATGAATCAAGTTACAATCTAACAGGTGTTCTTTAAACGTCTCAGTCGTGATGGACCAACGGGAGAGTGGCACTCACCCATTAAGCTCAGGAATGACTTTGCCCACAGCCTTGGCAGCCCCAGTGGAGGCTGGGATAATGTTCTGACTGGCACCACGGCCATCCCTCCACAGTTTCCCAGAGGGCCCGTCAACGGTCTTCTGTGTGGCTGTGATAGCGTGAACGGTGCTCTGAAAAAAAGTGGTGGTAGAGGGGTGAGAATTAATGTTCTGGGAACGATTATAAAAACAAAAGCTTCACTTGCATCTCATTTATTTGCATCAACTGATGCATTTTGATAAGAACAAAGTGTAGTGCTGGCCAAGGAAGTGGAACAGAACAATTTGTCAGACAATCACTTAGGGTCAAAAGGCTTTTTGGTGAAATTGGAAAAGCCATTTAATCTTACCATAAGACCTTCAACGATGACAAAGTTATCATGGATGACCTTGGCCAAGGGAGCCAGGCAGTTGGTGGTGCAGGAGGCATTGCTAAAAAAAAAAAAAGTGAAATCAGTCACAAAAAGGACTTGATAAAAATCAACATGATCGAACATTTGTATTACACATGGATAAAAATCCCTAAATTTCATTAAGGGGAGTTAAACTCAGTTTGCTTTAGTACACCCCCTACAGGATAGAACAATTATTGGCAGAGATGTTATGCTGTAGAGATAAGCAGAGTAGAAGATAAGTAAATCTAAATTAAACAGAATCAAGTTTTTTTATTATTAAAAGAACAATCCATTTAATGTATGTTTAAATAAAAAACAAAATGACTTTTACCATTTTTATATACAGTTAATTTAATATAAAAAAAACATAAGCATTTTAAATAAGACAAATACCCAAGGTTTTTTTTTTTATGTTAAATTGGAGTATGCATTTTATTTATTTTAAACTAGTTTAAAAAAAAGCTATTAATTTATTACTTTAAGTCACTCACAAAAAAAGAAAAAAGTTAAGTCAGTCACCCAACTGTATATCCTTACCTAACAACTTTAAGGGAATTATCATATTTCTCATGGTTGACGCCCATGACAAACATAGGGGCATCTGCACTGGGGGCAGAGATGACGACTCTCTTGGCACCACCCTTAAGGTGAGCCTAGCAGAAAAGAGCAAAGTTTCAGACACAAAGTGCACAGTAGGCTGACGTAATGGCTTATGATGTAATTACATACAGAAGCCTTCTCAATGGTTGTGAAGACACCGGTAGACTCCACAACATATGTAGCACCTGCATCACCCCATTTAATGTTGGCTGGGTCCCTCCTACATGGACACAGAATGAGAAATCATGAGTACAGCACTGAATGCAGCATGTTGTGTTTGTAGGGACAGTACTCACTCGCTGAAGACGGTGATGGCATGACCGTCAATGACCAACTTGCCGCCTTCTGCCTTAACCTCGCCCTTGTACTTGCCATGGGTGGAGTCATACTTGAACATGTAAACCTGCAAAGAGAAAATACTTACAAAATGTAAAATAAAAATCAAACTGCAAAATTGCATTAAAATCATAAGTTCAGAAGAAACCAAAGTAAGGAACTTGCCATGTAATCAAGGTCAATGAATGGGTCATTAATGGCCACAATCTCTACTTTTTTGGACTGGACAGCAGCACGGGTCACCAGACGCCCAATGCGGCCGAATCTGAGTCAGGAAGAAATACTCATTTTGAACAATTCTGCAGGTTCAGACAGGTTGTAATAAACGGGATTTGCTTTTAAATAAACTTCAGTTAGGAGGCATTAAGTTGATAAAAATAAAGGAATAAAGGACACTTTAAATTTCTCTTTTGAACCTTCCATTCAAACAGACTCCTAAAAAGAAACCTATCAGTCCCCACAAAATGGTAAACAGCACAACTTGATTTCAATGAGTACAAGAATGTTTGAGCACCAAATCAGCATATGATTTCTGAAGGATCATGTGACACTGAAGACTGGAGTAATGAAAATTCAGCTTTGCCATCACAGGAATAAAATTACAACATTAATGCTTTGAATCGTTTTTACTGCATTTGAGAAAGTGCAGCCTTGGTGAGCAAAAAGATAATCCAAACCCAAAATTTCAAAAGGAGGTGTAATATTTTATATATATATATATATATATATAGTTCTTACAAATTAAGACTAAATCAATAACACTTACAATATAAAAATCAGAATACACAAATAAAATTCCATGTTTCCAATGTTGCAAGAGCAAATATCTCCTACAGCAATTCAGCATCTCATCACTAGATAGCGCACATGTCCCATTACTGAGTCGATACAAAACCTTGTCCTATCCTTGTGACCAGCTCCACCTTTTACCAAATATAGAAAGTGTCCTAACCTCCAAGCCATGCCATTGCAAACAAAGCTAAACCCTGAAGAATGGTTTAGTTGCATTTAGATAAATGATACTACCAAAGCATTAGAGAGTTTGCGGAGCGTCAGAGCTTGCCCTCTGCCATCCAGGCTTTGATAAGGAATTTCTGTAGGCATCCAGCTGTCATTGTGAGCTATTTTGGTACTCATAACACTAAAGCTGAAGACAGATAAGGATTGACTGCATGAAAGATCCACAAGAAATCCTCTTCAATTGGAAAACTTAACTTTAAAATCAATAGGCCAACCAAGACCAGTAACCACAGTACATACCGCTTTGCACTGATAAGACCTACTGATACGGTGAAGGTACAACTTCAAAACATTTGCATGAAGTCCGTAGAAATTGAGAAACAGGCCAAAGGTATAAAGTCCTGTTTGATCAGTGGAGTTACTTAAATCTTCAAGTTAAAAGAGGAACAAGAGGCATGTTGTAATGGTCTATAAAAGGTGCATGATTTAAAAAAAAATAAAAAAGCCTGTTACTTTAAGATTGCTAAAATATACCACTACTTTTTCCGCTTAACTCACTCACTTGTTTAGCGAACATTTTTACAATCAAAAGTAGTGTTAACATTAAGACACTGTGTGACCTAAACCCAAGAGACATTAAGCTGGACCCAAACTTTGCAGGACAATAGCTCAAGCAAAGATTTGGGTCTACGTGTACATGCATGAACGTTGATGTACATGACATACATCAATGTTCATGCATAGCACACATAGACCCAAATATCAGCATGTCGCTGAATGATCACATGTCCTGGTGCATAACTCTACACGCCTTGGAAAGGTCACAGCTGGTGCTAAAGTCTCCCATTGCAGAGACACTTTAGTTGGTTAGTCAGACTTGAATTGATTGTTGGGTACTGCATTGTGACAGGTGTATGAAACGCAGACTCAAAGCAAACTCTGACCCTGGGGTAAAAAGTGATGCAAAGAGGCAAAGTACACAGATAAACGTGCCACTATTTTGACATCGCACGATGGCACAATCCCAACCACTGGCTCGCGCAGCTGACGCCCCCGCCAATCATTAATAAGAATCAATAAGCAGTCCAGTAAGAACATAGACATTTCTCAAATACTTTATGTTCAAATATGTTGACTTCTGGACAATAACGGCGTCACATTTTATGTATAGGAATTCTTACCCGTTGATACCAACTTTAACCATGATGCCTGATTTGGTCGTGTCCTCTGAAAAAAAAAAAAAGAAAAAAAAAAGGAAACAAATCAATTATTTGGACTAGCTACATTGCGTCAGTCGAAGCACAAAGTTCAGGTTATGAACTTGCAAAACTTAAGTCTACAGATGCAGAGTGAATGTAAACTTAACGCTCCTTTAAACTTAAGTTCATAGTGCATGAAGTTTAAACATTTTCCCATTAGGCCTACAACGTTATACTCAGTAGGGAATACTAAGGCCTGACCAACTGGTTTTCATGCAACATTGTCGCAATCTCTCTCAAACTTTCCACTGCATGTGCTCCATGCATGTATAAGCTAGGTAAATATTTAATTTATAAACTCAATATGGAATTTCTACCACTACATTGTTACTGTGGCTACATAATTAAACACTCAAATTCATTACATGCTTTAAACCAAAGTGTATTTCAAGCTGGCATGAATGTTCATTTACCGTTTGTGAGAAGCGTCTGTTCGTCTTGACACTTGGTGCTGTGAGTGGGAGGATAATCAGCATGAGGTTAATTTATATCTGGTGAGATGGCGGTGGCCACGCCTCCTTGGACTTCGGGCAATAATGACCACGCCCCCTTAGAATGTCAAGGTCGTATTGGGGGAAGTTGGATGAAACAGTCTCAAACAATTATAACAAATGAAACCAAGCTAACATTATAATTAAATGATCAAATGATATTAAATGATTTTAAAGACCTACTGATATATTCAGAGTTTGACCCTTTTGGAAATTTAGCAGTGAATAAGATCAAGTTTAATGTCTTTAAGACCAGAACTATTTCCTGTAACTTCTTTGGTAGTAACTAATGCATTTAACTAAGCTTTTAAAATAAAACATCTGTTGGCATGGATGAAATGACACACATTGTTATTAATCTACGTGCCAACACAGAGGCTTCATGTTCTTCATGTTCACTCAGGAAACCAAAAAGGTGGAGACTTCCTGAGCTTTCAATCCAATTACTGCCTATTTTTGCAGGTGTACTGACTCTGCAAAAGAAAGATGTTTAGGATCAAATATGTTTGCTAATGGTATTCTCATAGGGAAAAGAAAACTTGATTTGAGCATAACTGTCCACCCTGACCTTCTAACAGCAACTGTCCCAGAGTGAGAGCGAGATGAGGCGGGGGATCAAATCGCCTCGTCGTGAGTGTGTGACATTTACAGGAAAGACCATGACCCTTCCCTTTTACACAGCCATTCCTGAATCCCAGAATCCCTCACATCGGTAGGAAATCCAATGCCTTTGTACCTGCAGAATCACTAACCAGCGCATGCGCCTTTACATCTTCACATCTGTATGCAAGTGGTAAAACCAAGAAAAACAGAAAAGAACAATATTTCAGAGTGACAGGGTAGATTAATACCTTGGTTTCTAAATTTGCATAGTGAATTTCATCACAAAGTATTTGATTAATCGCATTATAATCTTTCTGTTCTCCGTCAAATTTTGCGTTGGTGTTAATTATTTTAAAAGATGTTCTTTTTGTCTCTTTCCTGCAATTAATCACAGACTTGTAATTAACACTGACACGATCCAGGAGATTAGGTGCTCCATCATTGCATGAGGACAGATATAAAAAAAAATAGATTCAAGCTTCATAGCAATTAGCTGTCATAGTGCAATGTTCCACAGTAAACCTGCACTTTTGTTGCAAAATATGATCTGTACCTTTGCAAATCTACAGAATTGTACTTTTTTATTTTGAATTAAAGTAGTCCTGTCCTCTCTATGGTATTAAGTATCATCTGAGTTTACACTGAAGACAATTTTGGACTGCCGTGACTGCTGCTGTGGCCTTTTGGCTTCGAATGATAGTTCAGAGGTCACAGAGATGAAGAGGCCAAACTGCGTTCGTCATGGGACATTGAAGTGGGGTGTCACAGTTTTAAAATTGCCATCTCATCTTTTAATCATCACAACTTCCTTATTAAATGGGGTAGCTGTAATGTATATGCTTCTATGTACATATAATGTTAATTTCTAAATGATTCTTCTCATGAAAACAGGTTGAGAGCGCTCAGCAACTGCCCCTCAGAATAGTGTATGTATATCCCTGCTATCTGCTCCCCAGCCACCAGAGAGAATGTGCTGGACTGTCGCCAGGGTCAGGCTAAAAATACACAAACACTCGAAGGCTGACCCCGCACCCTTTCCACTGCGGCTATCTTGTGCTCCTGTGGAGTGACCTGCACGATCCACTTCACTCTGTGTCGACTGACTCACATGATTCAGACAGAATCAGACAAGCTTCTGAAAGTAACCCTGACTGACACAAACAGCACGTCTGTCACGTCGTATTGCCGAGTTCACCCCTAAGACTCTTCAGCTGGAAGACTTGTCGACCAGTTTGTGATTTGTTGAACTCTGGTGACATGTAGTTGTTTGCTTAAATGCTGTTCTCCAGTGTGGATCATTCTTTAGCTCTGTGCGTTGGTATGTGAGGGTGTTATATATTAACTACTAACCATAAAGTGGCATAGCTGTTTGAGCTCAGAGTCCAGGATCTGATCTGACGGGACAAGTCTAGTGTCTCAAGCTTCATGATATAGTGCTATCTTGTGGTTAAAATCAAAAACTGCATTTAAAGGCCCCCTGAAATCAAAATTAAAGTATTTGAGCTATTAGTAAGAATATGTTAGCCTTAAGGTTATGAATAAGCTGGTGTTCCAAAAACAATGACAAAATTTGCATTTAGGAGATATAAGCATTCAAAACAGTCTCTCGTTCCGCTAAATGGATCACAGATTTTTATGACATCAACGCGGACTTCAGCTTCTCATAACATTTTCTGTCCAATATCAAATGCTCTTTAAAATCTAAAGCGTCCCGCCCCCTATGCACTCAGATTCGCTTCCATGGTGCTGTCAAGTATGAATTGCAGTCTGTGAGGTAAACTAAACGCTATTGGCTATTTGAAAAGGGGGAGGAGCCATTCAATATGTCCCGCCTTAGCTTCCTGTTTCAGTGGAAATTACTTCAACGCATCATACAAACCTACGCGTTCCAAGGCATTTCAGTGCAAAAATTAATTGTGGTTAGTTAATTAATTTAAAATATTGTCAAAAGTTTGAAAACAAGCAGCTTTGTCATAATTACAGCAGATACTCAGAACACAGGGACATGTTGGAGAAACAGACATACTTAGGGCTACACACACAAAGCTGAATGAGGAACCAAACAAGACACAGGTGAATATAATCAATGAACAAATCATAAACCATAGAAACAAACCAGCAAAGGAAACCAAGTCAATATGTGGCACCAGAGGATACATAGGGAGCAAGTTTTTGAAAATGATGTGTTTGAGTCTATAGGCGTGTAAGTGACATCGCCAACTACTGGCCTGGCAGCAGAATACAGCGTTTTTTCACTGTTTTTTTGTTTTGACACTGTTGATGTCTTTCCTTTCAATAAAATAAACACACAAGTAAAATGACAGTGATGAGAAAGTAGTAAAGAAAGCATCTGATCATAGCGATGTGGATGTTTGCACGAGCTTTGCAATTCAGTAGTAGTCATGTCATGTTTATTTATATACCACTTTATGCAATAGAATGTTTTAAAGAAAGCAGCTTTACAGAATTAAACATGGGGAAAAAAACAGTATCAGTGTCTCTTTCAATTAGAATTACAATTTCAATTTCTACTATAAAGCCACTTTCCAGTGAGTTCATGTATTTACTCGTGAACGTCCGACCTCGAGGGACTGAACAGAAGAAATAAACTGGAAAATTTCCACATCAAAGAAGACAGAGCACACCTAAAGCTGGGGCCGAGATGGGTCTTGCGCATGTTGCCCAGTTGGGTCCCACATGGTGGCAAGTACAATCCTATATGAAATCCATATGGGCAATTAGCATGGGGCTATTATGGAACCCACAGACAATCATATAGGGCCCAATATTTCAGCCCATTTCATACCCAGTGGTAGTTCGAAGGTGTTTACCAGCCAGAGCCAAATTTTCGTAAAGTTTGCATTGGCAAGCTGTTTCAAACTCCCGTAATGAGCACAAAATGAGCATCGCTGTGCCCTGATTTTGTTTGAAATAACGTCACACCAGTTCGTTAAGAGTTCTTGAACAGAAACAGAGAATATGAGGGGCCTTATCATATTTGACAATGGGAGGCCTGTAACTCACAAAGGTTAAAGTCCCAATGTAGTCAATAATTTTATCCCTTAAAACTCATCACCAAAATTACATATTGTAACTCTACACACTTGCCTCATTAAGTACACGTAGTTCTATGAATATGCAAATTAGTCCCGTCTCCACTCACTCACACCAGCTCAGAGATCCACTCGTTGATGATCACACGTTGACGTGATTGGTTGTTACAAGGTAGTTTGTGACGTCGGAAACACCAGTGATTTCAAACTGCGTTTTTGAGACTGTCTTTGGTTCATACAGTTTTAAGGAGAAAATACTCAGCAATGGTGTTAACTTATGAATTTGCACATGGTTTGTCTTAAAGCATATTAAAAACACCACATAGACATATAAACAACATTAAAAGCTTGATTTCCACCAGGGGGACTTTAAGAACTGCTGCATTGAAGGGATATTTCACCAAAAAAAGTGTCCTTTATAAATTTATAAAATGTCATTCCAAACCAAGTCTTTCTTCAACTTCTGTTGAACACAAAATCAGTTAGTTAGAATATATTTACTTTTTCTATCCAGTGAAAGTAAACATTGACCATTGCTTAATTAGGTACATTTAAGTTGTTTGGGCTATACTTTTATGGTACTTTATGTAATTTTTGTTTCATTATTCTCAGTTCTGGTGCCCATTCACATTCATTGATTTGCAAAAAAGTAGCTTGGGCATTCTGCATAATTCAGCAACATTCTGCATAACATCTTTTTTTTGTGTTAAATTGAAGAAAGACATTCATATAATTGTGAATAATGACAGAATTTTCATTTTTGGATGAAATGTCCTTATAAAGTTTAGCAGATAAAAGAACACCTGAAAACGCCATAGCTTTATACTCTTTATTGTATATTGCATTATGTAGAGTTACTTTGGGGTAGTTTAATAAAAATCAGTAAATTCGTTTTGTATTAAATCATATACTGTAAAAAATAAAGGAAGGAAAATAGGACAGAGATCATCATAACAGATTAATTCCCTAAATTATTTTAACCCTTTAAGTGCCATCCCCCCTTTTTTTGAATAGACATGAAAATGCACATTCCAAACTTAAATGGTTGTAATTCAAGAATCCTTTGGAATATAGACGTAAGATTGGTCTTGTTTTAAAGAAGATTTTTGTAGAAGTGAAATAAATTAGGAAAGTGAAAAAAGTTACAGAAGTTTGAGTTTATGAAAATGTAAAACGTAAAAAAAAAAGATTATTAATATTTTATATAAAATATATATTTTCAAAACCTGGGCAACTCTAAAACTGCACACAAAAAAAACAACCAGACTACATTACTGCCCATATAAGGGCGCCTGCATTTCCATATGTGGTTTGAGTGATCTGAACCATTATTTTCACAATTTTCATACAATTTATAAAGTAGACATCCTGTTCAGAAATAGTATTGGAAGTTTGTCAGATTTTGATATGAATTAAACCTCTAATAAACACATGATCAGCGCCAGATACTTATAACTTATGGCTGACATTTAACACCATTCAGTTAATAGAAAGAGAATTTATTCCTTCACTAATAAAATATGTAGTTCAAGTTAAGATTGAATGGCTAAACATAGTAAGGATTTTTTATTTTTTTTCATAATCCTAACACCCACATCATTTCACAGGCTGATTTAGTGGTAAGAATTGAAGGGATTTTTCATGCAGTTCCAAAATGATTCAGTGGTTGTGGATGTATGTGAGACTCAGCATTGGAAGAGGAAATAATTCTGCTTAAGAAAAATGTAGAGCAGTGCTGTTTTAATCCATTTACAGTGATTGTTAATAGTACATCACATTGTTCATTCCGTGAGTAATTATTAAGTTCCTTCATTGAAACTAAATAGCTTGCACCACTAAACCCCAGACTTCCCACTCCTTGTCACAGAAGGATGTGTGTCAGCCTGCGTGTCCTTGAACAATGCAGAGCTGATTAAGACTGAATTAAGGATGAAAATCCTGCCACACTATTCCAATTTGCATATTTGCAGCCCTTAAGAAAATAAATTATACAGACACTGGTGGAACTCCTTGATTTGCATTGTGTGGGAGAACAACCTGGGTTTAGAAACGCATAATAAAAACACTTTGATCAGGGAACACAATTAAGATTCATGCAGAATGCAAAAAATAAACATGATGGGAGAAATTTTATTCATGCAAAAAGTACAGAAGTTGAGCAGTGTATGTTTACGTTCTATAAATCGTGCATTTTTTGAGACTATACATTTACTTTAAAACTAGAATATCAAAAATGAAGGACAGTGTAGCTCATCTATATCTCAAGGAACAAGTCAAATACTTTGGTTCCTTCATTAGGAAATAAATATACAAATACAGCTAAACAACATGTCACTTTGAATCCAATGTAAAAATAAGTATAGGCTATCGAAAGAGACGATATAATGAATTTGTCCACCTACGTACAACTCTTTTCACAGGGTCCCAGACAAAAGTTTGGTAATGACCTCTACGTAAAGCTAAGCAGGACAACAGTCATCTCATCATCTCGGTCCATCTCTCAGTTCATTATTAGCAGCCGAGGCCACTCATAGAGCCGATCCGGTCCAGTTTCAGGCCAAAACAGCCTCGATTCCATCCCCTCCGCAACCGGTCCGGTGGAGCTCGCTTCTGATTGGCCAAAGCCCCCCTCAAGAGGCGGAGCCAGGCATTCTCGCTCTGCATAGGTATGTCAATCCACTTGGGATATTCTGCAACCTTTAGCCCAGAGCTGAAGGTCTGCATAGGCTCCTCAGACTGGTCACTCGTGAGGTTCTCAAGATCATCAAGGGTCAAGAGGTCATTGTAACGCTCAAGAAACTGCTCAATGACCTGCATTGCAGAGATAGGAAATATGTTTCAATGGCTGTTCACGACTTTAAAAATACATGTGTACAAGTACTAAGGAAGCCCACCTGCATGGCTTTGTGAGGGGTGTGCAGGGCTCGGGTGTGGCCCGGCACCGGATTGGCCAGAAGGACCAGAAGCGCCACAAATACAGAGGAGCACAGCATGGTGCAAGTGATATTGACCCCAGATACACCACTAATGCGAGTCGGGATTTAGATGAATGGTTTTAGATGAATAACCTCAAACACTGATAAAGAAGAGAGACGCATGGGAATACGAACAAAAAAACATTCTGCAGAAAATACTACACAGTACACAAAGAAACACAAAACACAGAAAGAGGTTATTTGTGTTATTGTCATGCATTTTTTTGCAGACCGTTTGAACAAATTCAGCTACACAGATATTTTTATTATAATGATTTCGATTGTAAAACAAAATAGCATCTTGGAGTACACAAAAAGATTTGATGTCATTTTTGTTATCACTGATAGACTGTAATCTAATAGTGCTCTCCAAGATGCTATTTTGTTTTAGGCTATATAAACAACAAAATAACACACTGTTATTTTTAACATTTAAATAACAAAAATCAAATCCATGTCATTGTAGGATTTTGTTGTTGTTGACATTTTCATGTAAATACATCTCCTTTTTTTGTATTTTCCATTACAAAAATTGTTTTCACTAGATTAGTTTAATTCAGTACACTAAAAACGACAATGATTTAAATCAGGATAAAGATGAAGTACAACAAATACTACTACTATGATGTAAAAACCCCATTTAATATATACCTTTTCACATTACAGGAATAAGAATTCCAAATATAATTTTCCAAATATAAACATTTTAAATAAAAAAATTTAAATTTAAAAAATGTCAAAAATTCCAAATACAGTTTTATATTTATAAAGTAATGAAGTCTTAATTATATATATATAATAAAAAAAAATTAGTTAATAAGTTGTACAAGTTCAGTAAAATTTTGTATTTAGTCAAATTCATGGTAGAAATCTGACCTGTTAAATTTGGTTCCACAATTTTCACATGAAAATCAGAAGATAAAGTTTTGTTTTACTCACCAATAATAGTTCGAGGATCTTCTAAAACTTGACTGAATGCTTTAGTCCTGCTCCATCCCTCTCTCTCTCTCCCTCTCTCGTTTCTCTCAGTTTTTGGCACCTGCTAAGAGCATCCCCGTCTTTCCCTTTACTCTCGCTTCCTTCCTCTGAGTGCAAGAATGTGATTTAATGCGAGTGGGGTTTGTATGTCAGTGTGTGTTTGTGTGAGCTTGGTGAGTATGTTGATAGTATAAGCATGAGGTATCTATATATGCTTTGCTCGTCCCCCCTTCCACTCATCCCACACACACCTCTTTTCCCTCCCTTTTCTCTCTCTTCTTATCTTAATGTCTCTCGGATGATGTCAGAGGGGTGTATCGACGGGGTGTTTGATGTTGTCGGGGTGATCAGGCATGGGGATGCCACCTTCTGCCTGGAAAATGACATCATATGCACGCACATAACAAAAGAAATCGTGACACAAATCCAGGGTACCACAACCAGGTGTTGCCCTCCTCCGCCCTCTACTTTAAATGATCTCATCCTTCCTTTATTCATTCCTCATCCATCCATCTCGTGTCCCCTTGCATCCTTCTGTTTGCAAGGTGCGACTTTGGCTGCCAAAAGCACCACAGGCTGGCAGAATATTGTGTCTGTTGAGAGGATGCCAACACTTTTTTGGTGTACTTAACTCAAGGAGATATATAGAGCTTTCAATGTCTGTTTGGATAGGAAAGAGGCATTTCTTGCTGTTCTTGTGTCATTCGCACATGTAAACTCCTCCTAAACTCATGGTCGATGTCCATAATCAGAATTTGATGAGAATAAAGCGTGAGAATAAAGCATTTTAAAGTTCATTTGCATTATAGGTCATTTATTGAATATGAAAGCTTGATTTTTTCCCCATTAATCCGCTCTTGTGGGTCACTGTGAGAAATATCTGTGTTTTTCTTTTTCTCTCTCTCTGTGAGTGCCATCACAGTCTGCCAGTGCCATCTGCTTACTGCTCCCCCCCCCAGCCTCAAGAACATGATACAAGAGCCTACACACATACGCACATTCACACGCACGCACACACACACACGCTGGGTTTTCATATTTTATGGGACCCTAACCCATAGATACAGTGAAGAAAATAAGTATTTGAACACCCTGCTATTTTGCAAGTTCTCCCACTTAGAAATCATGGAGGGGTCTGAAATTGTCATCGTAGGTGCATGTCCACTGTGAGAGACATAATTAAAAAAAAAAAAATAGAAATCACAATGTATGATTTTTTAACTATTTATTTGTAAGATACAGCTGCAAATAAGTATTTGAACACCTGAGAAAATCAATGTTAATATTTGGTACAGTAGCCTTTGTTTGCAATTACAGAGGTCAAACGTTTCCTGTAGTTTTTCACCAGGTTTGCACACACTGCAGGAGGGATTTTGGCCCACTCCTCCACACAGATCTTCTCTAGATCAGTCAGGTTTCTGGGCTGTCACTGAGAAACACAGAGTTTGAGCTCCCTCCAAAGATTCTCTATTGGGTTTAGGTCTGGAGACTGGCTAGGCCACGCCAGAACCTTGATATGCTTCTTACAGAGCCACTCCTTGGTTATCCTGGCTGTGTGCTTCGGGTCATTGTCATGTTGGAAGACCCAGCCTCGACCCATCTTCAATGCTCTAACTGAGGGAAGGAGGTTGTTCCCCAAAATCTCGACAATACATGGCCCCAGTCATCCTCTCCTTAATACAGTGCAGTCGACCTGTCCCATGTGCAGAAAAACACCCCCAAAGCATGATGCTACCACGCCCATGCTTCACAGTAGGGATGGTGTTCTTGGGATGGTACTCATCATTCTTCTTCCTCCAAACACGGTTAGTGGAATTATGACCAAAAAGTTCTATTTTGGTCTCATCTGACCACATGACTTTCTCCCATGACTCCTCTGGATCATCCAAATGGTCATTGGCAAACTTAAGACGGGCCTTGACATGTGCTGGTTTAAGCAGGGGAACCTTCCGTGCCATGCATGATTTCAAAGCATGACGTCTTAGTGTATTACCAACAGTAACCTTGGAAACGGTGGTCCCAGCTCTTTTCAGGTCATTGACCAGCTCCTCCCGTGTAGTTCTGGGCTGATTTCTCACCTTTCTTAGGATCATTGAGACCCCACGAGGTGAGATCTTGCATGGAGCCCCAGTCCGAGGGAGATAGACAGTCATGTTTATCTTCTTCCATTTTCTAATGATTGCTCCAACAGTGGACCTTTTTTCACCAAGCTGCTTGGCAATTTCCCCGTAGCCCTTTCCAGCCTTGTGGAGGTGTACAATTTTGTCTCTAGTGTCTTTGGACAGCTCTTTGGTCTTGGCCATGTTAGTGGTTGGATTCTTACTGATTGTATGGGGTGGACAGGGGTCTTTATGCAGCTAACGACCTCAAACAGGTGCATCTAATTTAGGATAATAAATGGAGTGGAGGTGGACATTTTAAAGGTAGACTAACAGGTCTTTGAGGGTCAGAATTCTAGCTGATAGACAGGTGTTCAAATACTTATTTGCAGCTGTATCTTACAAATAAATAGTTAAAAAATCATACATTGTGATTTCTGGATTTATTTATATTTTTATTATGTCTCTAACAGTGGACATGCACCTACAATGACAATTTCAGACCCCTCCATGATTTCTAAGTGGGAGAACTTGCAAAATAGCAGGGTGTTCAAATACTTATTTTCTTCACTGTATAATGATTTTTATACTGTACAAACCGTATATTCTATCCCAAACCCACCCATAACAGAAAACGTTCTGCATTTTCAAGAGACATGACTTATGATTTATAAGCAATTTCCTCATGGGGACCAAAATAAATTTGTAATTCGTAAAAAGGATTAATTATATTATTATTGTAATTTTTTATATGTATTTTTATTTCAATAAAACAAAAATATAGGAAATTTAGATAGATAGATAGATAGATAGATAGATAGATAGATAGATAGATAGATAGATAGATAGATAGATAGATAGATAGATAGATAGATAGATAGATAGATAGATAGATAGATAGATATATAGATAGATAGATAGATAGATAGATAGATAGATAGATAGATAGATAGATCATGAACGACTTAAGAGTCATGTAAATGAATTTGTTAAAATGAGTGGGAACCCTGAACAATATTCAGCTCCTATAACTTCTGGAATCCTGAAATTCATTTATATTAATTATTTGTTAATTTTATTATTTACAATGGAGGCCTTGGAGTCAAAAGGTTAAGAACCACTGACTTAATTCAAGCACAAAGACAACCTTAAACCTGTTGATATAATGCAGTGTCACAACCTAACACAATCATTTCCCTTTACCACAGCACAAACACAATATGCGATTCATTTATGATCCAACTCTCATCATACAGACACAACAGTGGTCTAACACAGTAATAGTATGACAAAAACTTTTGTAGAAAACCAGACACACACACACACACACCGAGGTATCCCTGGCTTCATAAAAGCATCAGCGTCCAGAGAGGGGCTCTTGTGTTTGATCAGGTTGAAGCCAGTGTTTTTACGGTTGTGTACCCTTGTCTGAGTTTCTCACACTGCGAAGGATCGCAGGTTTATCCAACCAGCTGCTGCCACTAGCAACCAATCCAGCAGGAACCTAGCGACAGCCATTTACAAGATCTAATTTATTTACATTACAGTGCTTATTTACTCTTATTATAGATATCAGTCAAATTTAAATATAAAAATCAAAAAGTCATCGTTTTTCTATTTAAAAAGTCATAATTTAGTTTTTGACCACTTTTAATTAAAATTCAAATGTATTTTGCTGCTTTACCTTTACCTTGCATATTCACAAATTAAATGAGTAACAGCCCTTTGCAACACTTTTCTTTCCGGTCTGATATAATGTGTGCTGCCCCATCCTTCTATAACAGCCTCTGCAAAACCTGTATTACACTATTACACAGTTTTAAAAAATAATCCACACACTGCAACATATCATACCATATTGTGCAATTTGAACTGAAATCTTAAGTTGCTTATTTCTAACACTGGGATCCTTCAGAAGGATATATGCAGATGTGTAGGTGCTACACACAGCCCGGCCGATAGAGGAAACAATGTGTTTGGTGGAGACGTGGACTTGGCAGAACTGGGCGGAGTCTGTGTGCCTGAACACAATGATGGAACCGGAGGGAAGGAGGAGACTGGCAGAACCAGAGGGGTGGAGGGTCGAGGCACAGCTGAAGACTTAGAAGACTGAAGCAGAGCCAGAGCAATGATAGACCAAGGTGGAGCCAGAGGGACGAGGGAGCCCGGAAGAGCTTTAGGGTTTGACAGACCACGGTGGAGCCAAGGAAGCGTTGAGTCATGTTGGAGCAGATAGGTTGGAGGGTCATGGAGGAGTCTGGGGCCAGAGGCTTGAGTTGCAGCTGAGAGATCCACAGGGCAAGGCAAAGCTGATGAGTGGAAAGTCCCAGGCAAGAGGAGCCTGGGGGCTGAAGGGAGACAACAGAGGTGAGGCAGAAGAATTAGATGGCTTAGGCCAGGGGTTTCCAATCCTGCCCCTGAAAGGCCATTGTCCAGCATAGTTCAGCTCCAACCCCAATTAAACAAACCTGAACCAGCTAATCAAGGTCTTTCTAGGCATACTAGAAATTTCCAGGCAATGGTGTTGGAGAAAGTTGGAGCTAAACTCTTCAGAACATTGGCCCTCCAGGACCAGGTTTGGACACCCCTGGTTTAGGCAAAGGGAGGTGGGGCGTGAACATCCGTGATGGAGACTTGGAGCTGGGCAACGGTGATGAAGGCAACTTGGAGCCGGGTAGCGCCAATGGTGACAAAGGTGACTTGGAACTGAGCGAAGAAGACTTGAGGCTGGCGTGAACCAGTGGAAATAAAGTGGCAATGACTGGGCTGAACTAGCAGAGACTGAGACGACTTGGAACTGGATGAGACAAACGGGGATGGTAGACCAGGAAACATTTTATAATCCAGCATAACATTCATGTGGTGTGATGTGGTCCAAACCGTACTCTTAAAACAATGCAAATGGTAGCACAACCTGATAAGTAGCATTTTTCTTCAAGACACTGGCTAGCACACCTGAACAGACCGTGATGAGCTCGGGCTCTGGCAAGAACCCTGGCTCTGTTTTCGTGGCGGGCACAATAGTGTCATTCCTACAAATAGCAAGAACACTACACATGTACCAACCTTAACCACAAACGCTGAACTTAGGTAACTGAGGGCTTAGATACACAAGGAATGATAATCAACAGAACAGTGAACAGGTGTGCACTAATTAGAAACCATAACAAACCAGAAACTAAACAGATAATGACAATGAAACAAAACAGAACATGGCTATGAACTAAACAAGACATTAATGTGATATTTTAATGGAGGTGTTTTCAATCGAGATACCATCTGGATACCATCTTTACTGATATTGTATAACAAGAACTGCACTGAGGGTTGACGGAACAGACATTTCTCCGGAACAGGTTGAACTCTCTCAGGCGTTGGTCGACCTCCTAAACGTGCTGGCGATTTTCAGCCAAGCTCCAGGAGTAAACAAGGATGTCATCAATGTAGACTAGTACAAACCGGTGGAGGTACTAGTACAAATACGGCGTTGATATGGTGTTGATCAGGCCATACTGCATGACGCAGTACTCATAGTGGCCTGTAGGGGTCACAAAAACTGTCTTCTATTTGTCTCCCTCACGTATCCAGATGAGGTTGTAGGCACTTCAGAGGTCCAACTTGGTAAAGGTGGTAGCGCCTCTAAGGTGTTCCAGGGCTGCTGGGACGAGGGGAAGTGGAGAGCGGAATTTCACAGTGATTTTGTTAAGTGCCCGGTAATCAATGCAGGGCCTCAAGCCTCTCAAATAAATGTAAGTGTGAACTCGTGAACAGTGAGCAATGCAGGGAGGTAAGTATAGAGAATGACAATGCAATGGAGGAAGGTGATCTAGGATGAATATGACACAGTCCATTTCTGTCAGTGAAGCAGACGGGAAGGATGGCCAGGAATATGGATAGCACACACCTCAGTTGCCAGTAAGGGGGGAGATCCATTGTGATATGGGAAGTGCACAGAGATCAGGGAGAGGAACTCTGGAGACAGGAGCTGGAGAGGAGAACTTGGAACTGGAGCACAGGAACTAGAATCATCTCAGGTAGATAACGCACGGGTAAGTAGAGCATGGGTTTAGTCGTGTATCAGTATTGGAGACCAGACAAAGATTGATGCTGAGGTGTGTGCTTATGTAGTGCATTGCTTGCTGTGCTAATGGATGACAGGTGCAGGTGATCAGTAATCTGGTGACAGGGATCATTGTGAGGGAGTGCAATTATTTATTACATTTATATTTATTATTTATATATTTAAAGTGCTTGACAGAGCCCTAAGGTTCTGTATAGAACCTTTTCTTCTAAGAGTGGCCCTATGATGTCCCAGGCCCCAGATTCAGATTTCTCAAAATGCATCAAAGCAGACAGGAAATACAATCACTCAAGAGAACAAAAATGAAATAATAATAATAAAAAAAACTACACTTTATGGATTTAATCTTACATCTGTAACAAAGAGTTTTTACTGCAGGCTTAAAGTAGTTCTCCAGCTATGAGTATGATACGCATCTCATGATCTGTCATGCTACTGCTTTTAAGTTTTGAAGAATGTTTGTATTGGAACCAAACAACATGAAGGTGAGTAAATGATGACAGACTTTTCATTTTTGGGTGAACTATCCTTTTAAGAAAGTCTTCAACATTTACTGATAATTGGGAGCGAAGTGACTGTGATACAGAAATAGCTATTTAATTAATCCATTTGATTATAATTTTTATTTAAGTTTGCATGGTTGCTTTGACGGAGCCAAAATTATATATTTTTGTAAAAAAAAAAAAAGATCCCAAACTTTTATTTTTTCTGTGGACCCCTACACTTGGGGTGTGTGAGTTTATTCTTTGAAAACCTCTATTAATTAGAGCTCAAAACATCAGCTATTATAAGGCCCCTTTAAAAAATATACAAAAAAATATTCTAGGTGATTCGAAAAGTTTATTCCAGAAGCGGGACGTGAATGCAGACTTACACACATAAGTAGACATGTCTGCCTCTTGCAGACAGCAGAAGGTGCTCTTATTTTATATAACACACTCACCAAAACAGCACAAGAGTATTTGGCCTCTACAGTCCTCTCTGACTGTCACTCAAGAGACAGAGAAAGAGCCAAAGCGAGACAGAGAGAGAACGCTAGCACGAGAGAGAAGGTGTGTAGGAGGATGGGTAGGCGAAAAGAGAGGGATGAGACAAGTATGAAAAATGAGGGTATGGTAGGATACGGCTAGAGCCAACCAGCGTGTCACCTTTGAGTGAGAGAAAGAGGCGAAGGTGGTACATGTGAGTATGTGTGTTTTCTGTAGTTCTGTAGGCAGGGAATCTAGCAGTGTGTGTGTGTGTGTGTGTGTGTTTGCATGTATGGTGAGAAATAAGAGTGGGCAGATTTATCTGTGTAGGCGTGTGGGTGGGTGAGAGGACACCAGACCCCGAGAAGAGCACTACATTTCAAAATAAAGGTTTTCGAGTTCAGAAAGTTTGGAGTGAGATGGAGAAAGAAAGAGGATGTGAGGGCCTGAGATGGATAATGATTCTGTCAGAGCCATGCTGTGACTGACAGACCTCAAGACTTCCCTGTGTGCAAAACAAAATTGAGCAAAGACAGATCAACAAATGTTCATATTAAGGGCTGCAGGCAGCAAGCAGAAACATTTTGTGGGAATATCATGTTACTCCAGATATTTTGCATTAAACAGAGTGAGTCATTTATGCTGGAGCCATTCCATTCAATTTAAACTGATAACTTTATCATTTGGATTGATTCACTAAAAAGAACCTTTTGAAAAGATTCACTAAAAAAGTTTAATTTTCAAATCTGACATCACTTGTTTGGATTCTAAGCAGCCAACGGACTGGACAGTACACATATTTACTGCTAAAATATTGTCAAGAAAAGTGGAAGATGCAACACCAAGGCGACATCAAAGAACAAGCGTGATGAAAGCTGACTGTATTGCCGCCTCTTGTCATCTTCTTCTGGCACAAAAAGTTGGGATGAACACACCACAAAGATGAAAGCCAACAACCATCTGGCATGTAGACTACAATCTGCACCTGCATGAGACGAAATAACTTTCCATACCTGCAGGTGGCAATAGTCTCTATTTGTCCTCTGCGGACATACAAGTCATAAAAAACAAAAACAAATCAGCGCTTGCTTACTATTTTGATTATGAATACTGATCAACTGGCCTTCAAATTTCGTCATTAGGGGCCTTGTTGTTATGATTTTTATTTTTTTTTTCTTATCCACTATTTTGCTGAACAGCCAATCAGAGTGATCTTTCTCACCGATGGCTTCAACCTACTTAATCGTCCGAAAAGCCCCCAACTCAGATCTGACTAATGCAACGGTAAGGAACACACCGCAAAAACTGGGCCAACAGACATTTAAACAACAGTCCGGCGACTGACCGTTGTTTTGTGTCTCATGGCCTTTAAAGTTGTTTTTGCTTTAAAAAAGTGAAATGCAAAGTAGTGGAATGAAAAAACGCTTGGGATAGAGATGCATTTTTTAAAGGTTGCACTTCCTTTAACACTGTGTTTTTAGAATGAGTGTCATGCGCACTAAGACACAAGACGCAAGCTCAATTGTCAAAACATGTCCGTCTATGAAAAGCAGTACAGTGGAATACAAAACCACATTCTTTAAGAAAGGCCCCCCTCCACATGTGTTTTTGCACTTAAAAATATAATGCAGAGTTGTGGAATTGGGAAAAAACACAAGGTCAAGAGTCATGTTTTTGGGAGCTGCTATTTTAGAACACTGTGTCAAGTGCAAGACACTGAAAAAGACACAAATTGCAAATGCAATGGGCAAACATGTCCATAGTGCATGTTTACATATAAAAACAAAGGAAAAAGCTGGGCAGTAGAATCCAAAAACACGTTCTTTGTGAACAGCCCTTAAGGTCCGTTTAAAATGGGTAGTGGAATAAAAAAAAATGTCAAGGACTAGAGACATGTTTTTTAAAAGGTTAAAAACTCAGTGCTCATGCACCAGAAGCTGAACAAGATGCAAGAAGCGCATCTTTATATACAAAAACAATGTAAGCGCAGAGGAATGCAGAAACAAGTTCTTCAAACACAAAAGAGCACCCTGAACATTCTGCCATATATAATACGATTTTTGTAAAAATGGTGAGCACAGAATGGTAGATTTTTCTTTCTTTTTTTTTGCCCTAACCATTCCCTGGCTGACACTGAGCGGTAAGGTTTAGTTGAGTTTGACAGCTACTTCTCCCAGGTACAGACTTCAGCGTAGGCCTACACGTTTCTGCAGTCATACCTGATATAGGTAGCTGGAGGATATAATGAAGACTCTGGAACATTTCCCAGCTGTAAAAGCATTAACTACACGGTCAAATTGTACAGTCACGACAAGATACAAACATGCTCATAGATGCACTACAGAGAGGCTGAGGCAATTGCAATCGTAGCGGAACATAAATTAAAGGGACGGATGGGATGGTACATTTACATAGGCAACACCCACATGCACCATGGAAATGCTGTTATTTTTCATGTGCTAATTGGTTTTCTGCTACTGTTTTTACTTCAAAACAACGGTTTACTTACACATTCGAAAGGCTAAGGTGTTTTGGGTGACTGCCAGTGTGTTGCTATGCAATTGCAAAGGTTTTTTATTTGTTTTTAGCACATTGCTATGCTAGGGTGTTAATGGGTGTTTGCCGGTGTCGACAAATCTGGTCCTCCCTCAAAATGGGGCAAACTCCAATTCAAGGAAAGTCTGTCCACTTGGAGATCATATTTGCAACATCTCCGGGACGTATTCCGCCATATTGCGCGTTGCAATTTCTTCGATTCATGGAGCACTTCCGGGTTCATCTTACCGAAAGTTACAATGTAAATTTGTCTTAATTACGCAGTACTTTCCGGCCTGTAATCTAAAGCGCTACCAAAAAAACTCATTGACTTCGGGACGATGAACCCGGAAGTGCTCCATGTATGGACAACAATATGTAAATATTGGGTAATAAAGGGGTAACAACCAGGAGAATAAAAATATATTTATACTGTAAGTATTATAGAACTAAGGGATACCTTTTCTACTATTATGATACAACAATCATTTGGGAGCAATTTAGCAAGAACATACACTGTGCTTTTTACTTCTGGTGACTGCATTTAGGCTTAAAAATTCATCTGTGATAATTATCTTGATGGACAAAACATCATAAACTTTTGTTGATCACAGAGCTTATTTTTAGCGATAATCCAAAAGCCTATGGGAAAATCCTATTGAGTCGACAAAGTGACGTCATACCTGCACAAATCTATGGTACTCTCTTTAGTGCCTGATTACTATTCCTACAAAATCATGTTATGAAATGTTTGAACTACGTTATAATAACCATTAATGTCTGTATTAGTTAGCTTATGTTCTAGCATAGCATGCAGATACCCGGTTAACCTAAAAGCTTAGTTTATACAGACATTTGCACTTACCCTACATGTACTCACAATCATCTTTGAAGGGGTCATGACATGAGAAACCAAATTTGCCTTGATCTTTTGGTGTTTAAGAGATCCATGTACCATTAAAACTTCCTGCAAGTTTCATAGCTTAAGACGTCCTCCCCATTATAAACGAAGCATTTATTTAATCAAGCTCTAAAAACAGCTCGTTGTGGATCCATGGTATGAAGTGACGTCACGGTATGAAGTGACGTACCAGTCATTTGCATATGACCGCCTCCAGCGCAAGACAACTACGCCTCATTTCGCATCATCGCATGCATTGTTGTGCAGCGAGTGGGTCTGTGAATAATTCTAGAAAATACATATTATATATATTGTGAATAATTAAGAAATAAAACTAGAATGAACAATTATCCACAATATTTTAGAGATGAGGATAACATTATAAATAATAAGAACACAATAGTCAACAAATTTAATAAATTCTTTGTAGATGTTGGCCCGATGCTTGCAGCAAAAATTGCAAATGTTGAGACCTATAATTGTGAGCTAATAGACACAAATCCCAAGACATTGTTTCTTAATCCTGTTGAGGAAAATGAGATATTGGACATTGTTGGAAGGTGTAAAAACAAAACCTCGACAGACCACTATGATATGGATATGAAGACCTTAAAATGTGTTATTGAAAGTGTCTGTTAGCCGTTAACATACATTTGTAACTTGTCATTGCAAACTGGCCAATTTCCTGATAGTATGAAAGTAGCAAAAGTGATTCCTCTGTTTAAGGCAGGAGATAAGCATCTCTTTACTAACTACAGGCCTGTTTCCCTTTTACCACAATTTTCAAAAATTTTAGAGAAGGTTTTTAATTCTAGACTTGATAGCTTTATAGAAAGAAACAAATTACTCTCAGACAATCAGTTTGGTTTTAGGAAAAATTGTTCAACTTCACATGCACTCTTTGATACAATTGATGAAATAACGAATGCTGTTGATAACAAGAAATATGCAATAGGGTTATTTATTGACCTAAGTAAAGCATTTGACACAATAAATTATGACATATTGATTAACAAACTGGAAAAGTATGGGGTTAGAGGGGTAGCATTACAGTGGGTTACCAGTTACTTAAAAAATAGAAAACAATGTGTGACAATAGGAGATCATCAGTCGAGTTGTCAAGAAATTGTGTGCGGCTTACCTCAAGGTTCCATTCTGGGTCCAAAATTATTTAATATGTATATAAACGATATTTGTAAAACATCAAAAATACTGAGATTTATCTTGTTTGCAGACGATACAAATATTTTTGCATCGGGTGATGATTTACAACAATTGTGTCAAATTGTTACCTTGGAACTTAAACGTGTTAATACGTGGTTTAAACAAAACAAATTATCACTAAATTTGAGTAAAAGTAAAATGATGATATTTGGCAACAGTAACACCAATGCTCAGGAAGCAATCCAGATAGAGGGTGTTGTTATAGAGCGGGTGCATGGAATCAAATTTCTTGGGAGTTATTATAGATGATAGAATTACTTGAAACTCTCACATTAAATATACCATCACTAAAATATCAAGAAGCATTTCTGTAATTGCTAAAGTAAAGCATATTTTAAATAGTAAAGCACTGCATACTTTATATTGTTCCTTGATCTTGCCTTATTTATATTATTGTTCTATGATATGGGGTAGCACTTATAAAAGTACATTAAGACCAATAGTAATGTTGCAAAAAAGAGTTATTCGACTAATTCATAAAGTAGGGTTTTTGGACCACACAAACTCACTATTTTTAAAATCAAAGATCATGAAGTTTTATGACATTGTTGAGTTTCAATCAGTACAGATGTTATACAAAGCAAGGCACAAATTGTTACCAAGCCAAATACAAAAAAGGTTCCAAGAACGTACGGTTGTTATGAATTACGTGATGAATTAAACTTTAGGACGCAGAAACACAGTACAACTTTGAAAAGTTTTAGCCTTACACAGTCAATGGGGTACAATTATGGAATAATTGGGGTCTTATAAGCTCTTTTGCTTCGGCTCTCTCCTTTTGAGCAGAATGGTTACTGCTCAAATAAATAAATAAATAAATAAAAATAAAAAAATAAATTCACCAAATAGGCTATTATTAATTAATAACACTTTATCAAGTGAAATAAATTATGTTCAATTTGTTTTTTTATGCACGATTTAGTACATATTTTAAATTAATATAATTTGTTTGTACTCAATATAGTCATTAATTGACAGTTGATAAGAGACCCGATTTGTCATGACACGAGCCCGTCAAAAGAACCCACCTCAAAATCTCTATAATATGGACCTTCTTTCAACAAGTTTTTCTCACTTTTGATCCAACTAATGTGCAGAGAAAACAAGAAAAACTAAAAAGGAAGTTAAATAATAGAAAAAACCTCTGCCGACCCTCATGACTGTGGCTGCACCCGAAATCGCATCTCTTGCTAGGTACTTCTTTTACCTATGTATTTGCAACTTATTAAAATATGTTCTATATATTATGTATGTTAGTAGCATGAATCATGAATGTGGATGTAATACGTTTGTCATGTTGTCATTGTCATGTGACCATTTTTAAATAGTACTGTAGTCCGTTACTGATTGTAAATTAGGCTACATGATGAAAAATGTAGGCAGTAATCTAATGTAATCTATTACATTACACATTCTAGGTAAAATAATCAGACCACTATTTGATTACTTTTTACCCAACACATTTATCATATTGATTTGAATAGGATAATATATTACCATATTGATATAAAAATACAAAGAGAAAGAAAATATATTCCATTCTTTTTGAAGGGCCTTAAAACCTCTTTGCCTTTATTTCCAAGTCAACTCCTCTCCTGTGGGCTCGTGGGATAGTCTACTAGAAGCACACTTAAGAGTCTCGTCAGAAGTAGTAGGTCATCCAAGTACTTCAACTGTTTTACAAGTATGAATTAGGGATGTGCAATTTGTACAATAATATGATTATCGTTTTAACGATGTGCAACGTTATGGAGTATGGCGCTCGCTTTGCAAAAAAACAAAACTCAAGAGTGCACTTTCACTGCGTGTCGGATGCAACTCCCTAAAAATCAGGAAATTAGTGCGAAAATACTGGAGACACACAAGAAGCGAGAACTCATCTGTAGAGTACAAAACAGAAGTAGTTCTTATTAAAGATAGACTGGACACCCCTGCAATCATATGTTCAGGTGATCATGATAATTATCCTTCTACAATACCACTTAATCAGCGGGGTTTTTAAACCAGTCTGATCTAAAGCACTTTACCCACAGGCCTGCTGAATAGCTTCGTTTACCCTTCAGGCACAACCTTAAATTATCTCCTTGCATGCAATCACTGCAATGTGATTAAAATGAACGCTTTGCCTACACATGCGCTTCATTTCAACAGAATTAACAGCTCTGGGAGGAACA
The DNA here is from genome assembly GCA_031834385.1 of Semotilus atromaculatus. Classification (NCBI taxonomy): domain Eukaryota; kingdom Metazoa; phylum Chordata; class Actinopteri; order Cypriniformes; family Leuciscidae; genus Semotilus; species Semotilus atromaculatus. The sequence goes on along the minus strand of JAULUF010000041.1, from coordinate 9,912,234 downwards.
AGTGGTGATAATTGTGGTGTTTTGGGCCATCTTTTGTGGAGACAGAAAGAGCTCATGCAAGCAGAGAGAAAACATCGCAGTTCAGAGGTTACAAGCTCAGGGCTTCACGATGCACAATACGATAAGTGTGTCACCATGGCTACACAGGCACTGAGCCAAAAGGGTGGGAAGAAAGATCGCACATAGCTGAAGTTCATCTACTGAGCGTTTTAGCCATTTGAACCTGAAGAAAACTTTGCGTTGATAAATGTTCTGTGGCGGGAGCTAAGCGAAGTGAAAAGTGAAGTCAATAGGCTTTGCTGTATAGCAGTCGTGATGCACTCAGGCTCAAAGGAAAGTTTTTGATCTGATTTCTGAGGTGATGTTCTTAAAGGCTGAAAGGAAAGGTCAGGTTGATATTCTCTTCCTAAGGAAGGCGATAACCAAAGTACATTAAGGTTTCAGACTTCGCTTTTTCAGACACCATACCTATTTTGAAACTTTCTCTTTAATTGGGTATGAGGCAAGAAAACAGACCACATACTCATTCCTTTGCAGCATTTCAGTTAAATGTTTCTTATTCAAAACAAAATCCATTAAAACGGACAGTATACATTTATAACACATACCACAAGGTTGAAGAAAACCTCACGGTAAAGCAATAAGGTTGACAAAAGTATTGAAGAAGCAAGATAAATACACAAAATCATTGTGTACATTTCTGAAGGATGATCTTTGAGTCCCCAAAAGCAGGCTGGGATTGGTTTAACTTCCAGTTTTGTGTCAAACCACTGATGGACCACAGTCCTGCGCATACAGGTCCATGTCAGTTCATAGCAATGAATCTCACTGGTCAATTTCGTCTTGTCCAAGGATATTTTTTAACTTCCTAAATTTGTTTTTCCCCATTCTTTTCTTCTTTTTCATTTTGTTTTTCTTCTCAAACTGGCTCCCCTTTTTCTTCTCCTTTACTACCTCTTTCTTTGCATCTCCGTTCAGTTCCTTTCCCTTCTGCTTTTTGCCAGGTTTCTCAACCATTTTGGAAGTTTTATCATCCAACTTAGCAATTTTGGCTTTTTTAGGACCATCAGATTTCTTATTCTCAGATTTCACTCCAGCTTTCTTTGTGATGATGGGCACCTCAGATTTGTTCTGTTTTAATTTCTGCTTCTTGCCCATGTTGCTTTTTGCTTTAGTTGAAGCGGGCTTCTGTTCCTTCGATTCTGGCTTTTGGATCTGCTCCGATGAGGCTGCAGTCTCCATTTTTGTAGATTCTACTTCATTTTCTGCAAAAATAAATTCAAAACATTAACATCAGATAATAAACAAGTTGTGGAAACCATGGGAAATAACTGCGCACCTGTTTCTTTTGCTGCAGTAGGGATTGTGTTAGACAGCTTCTTTAGCTTGGCCACAAAAAATCCATCCATGTTGTGGGAGTGAGGGTAGAATCGGCGAGACAGTTTGAGAGAGGGATGGAAACGTCTCTCTTTGAATCTGTGGAAAAGAGATGTGCATTATTTAATACGCTTTCTCTGGCAAACTCACTCGCGTAACTCGAATTCTGGGAGTGCAGCCTTTATTATTGTAGATGGATCTCAAATAATACCTGGTGAATCCCTCCTTGCCAAAGTCCAGTCCAGCAGGGACCAGCTTAACATTTCTCTTCTTCAGAGCATAGTCCACAACCCACTCATTCTCCTCCACCTATGGGGAAGACAAATCAAATCTTCATAAGAAATTCACTTTAAAAAAATGATTATATTTAGGAGGACATAAAATGCAATCATTTCAGTAGGTTTTCAGACAAGGATTCATACAATAACTCTCCATCCATCTCTTCCACCTTTCCTTTAAATGTTGCACTTTAGCACTGGTTTAAAATGCAATATCTGAATCAGTCCATGTCAAATCAGACAATTAAAAAAAGGTTTTTGCTGTACCAACTCCAACAAGATTTAGTTCATAGGTTGCTTATTTGTTGTTGGTGACCTAAAAGGTTAGTAAAATATTTGTTGTAGATTCTAACACTTTCAGGGCCCTGAAGTATTCATTATTTCCAGGCCAAAAAACATCTCATTTGGAAAGCCATGTTCAGGGTATGATCTCTGGCATAATACTTATGAATTAAAGGGCACCTATTATGGAATTTTGAATATTACCTTTCATGTAGTGTGTAACATAGATCTAAGTGAACAAAAACATCCTGCAAAGTTTTATATATGAAAGTTCACCGTAAAAAACGTTACTGTCTCTCTCAAAAGTATGAGTCAATTTAAAGAGTTCCAATGAGTTTCCAATGAGTCATTTTCCTTTTCGTTGTGACGTCACGTCAAGATGAAAAATGATCAAATTGGCCGTGCCCACTCATTGGCACGCGCAAACACCAGGAAAAACTTGAAAACATCATGTCGACAACAAGACGCTGTGTTCTGAAGTGCGAATCAAAAGCAACCTTTTTTTCACTGCCCAGGGAAGAGCATGTGAAGAATCAGTGGCTAGGGTTTATATTTACAACTATACCACAGAAATATAGCCCGAACCTTGTGCTGTGTTCGCGTCATTTTAATGATGATTGCTTTACAAACATAAATGCTTTCTAGTGTGGATTCGCGATCAGGTTGATACTGACGGAAGGTTCAGTACCAAGTTTATTTGGATCAGCTTCCTCCTCCGAATCACAACCTGTAAGTATTATTAATAATTGTTGCTTTTATGTGTTTTGTAGCATGCTCAATAAGTATTTGTGAGTGTTGTGTAAATTACGGGGTCATCTGACCAATCACAGCAGATTAGCGTCACGCAGAGGAGGGGTTTGGAAAAACGTTAAATGAATCATTTGGGAGTCGGTGAGCAAATCAGGTAAAAATAAATGCATATTATAAGACAACAAAAGTGTTTTTTGTCATTACATGCATGTAAAACTGTTGTTATAAATGCCATAATAGGTGCCCTTTAAGTATTATGATCGCTGGCCACTTAGGAATTGGTCATTTGTTGCTCTGAGACACAAATATGTTCATAAAATGTGAGATATTAACATTTAAAGAATCTTAAAAAGCACCATGGGCACACATTACCGTTCAAAAGTTTGGGGTCAATATAATGTTTTTTAAAAGAAATAGACTTTTATTCAGCATTAAATTAATCAAGTGTGACAGTAAAAAACATTAATAATGTTACAAAGGATTTCTAGTTCAAATAAATGCTGTTCTTTTGAACTTTCTATTCATCAAATCATCCGGTCTCATACTTTCCACACAAACTTTTAAACAGCACAACTGTTTTCAACATTGATAATTAGATGGATCATGTGACACTTAAGACTAGAGTAATGGCAGTTGAAAATTCATTTTAAAACAGAAAACAGTTATTCTAAATTGGCTTTGATTAATTTTGCATGAAATTATACCCATCCCAAACTTTTGTAGTAAGGGTAGTGGATGACTTCAAAACTACTTTTTCATATATAAAACTAAAATTTTAATATATAAAACTCAAATTTAAATGTCCCCCTATAGTTAATTGTATCCTTTAAAACTTATCTTTGATCACCAAAATGACACATTTAAAAGTTTTCCCCTTTAATCTATACACCTAAATTATAGTTTATTGCAGTTTTATTGAAATTACTATTCAGTTACCAAAGTGCAAAAAATAATAAGACTTCTCAAATATGTTCTGCACACTGGATGTCAGAGACTAAAATAAATGAATCTGTATTGGTCAACTCACCATAATAGAGCATGTGGAATAAACAAGGTATCCGCCAGTTGAAGAATCAGCATTGACAGAGTCGATAGCAGACAGGATGAGCTCCTTCTGCAGGTGAGCCGAGCGAAGGATATCAGCCTCATCCTGAGAACGAGAAATACTTTAGGATTCTGAATGTGCAAAAACTAAACAAATCCTTCTGAATACAGGCTGAAGGAAGTCTTTAAAACCGTTAACATCAAATCCCAAAAGAATGAACACAGGTGACTTTAAGAACAGGATCACCTTATTGGTTTTAACTGCCGGATCTTTGGCAATGACTCCGGTACCGGAGCAAGGAGCATCCAAAAGCACTCTGTCGAAACCTCCCATCACCTACAACACAAAATGAGACACTGCTTAGGGGAATGATGCCAAAACATGGTTAACTGAAACCGAAATATTCAAAGACAGAAAATGAAAAACGGACAATGCGGACCTTTGGGAATTGTCTGCCGTCATAGTTGCAGATGACCGCGTTAGTGACACCGAGACGATGGATGTTTCCCACCACACTCTTCAGTCTCTCTGCATTTGAGTCATTAGCCACAATCATGCCTGTGTTCCTCATGAGCTGAGCTGCATCACACAAATGAGACACATTTTGCCTTTAAGACACTCCAGAATGCTTACTTTTGAACACAACATTGTAGAAAGGCAATCATGTGCATTATTGCCGACTGTGCCAAAAAAATAAAAAAGACTGAGATTAGCCACTTTACAAAAACACAGCAGTTGGTGTGACTGCCATGGAGAAGCATATGCTCACCCATATATGTGGTCTTGCCTCCTGGAGCGGCACTCATGTCTAACACTGACTCCCCCTCCTGAGGAGACAGCGCCATTACAGGAAGAAATGATGAAGCCCCTTGCAGCATGTACTGGCCTGCCAAATATTCTGGAGTTGCTCCTGTACGAAAGAGAGAATTACAATTAACACTTACAAATCACCAGTAAATGAACGAAGAAAAACAATGTTATTTTGAAATGACACTGGAACTGACCTATGGGAACAGAAGAGTCATAGATAACCAATCCCGTTTTGGACCATTTCCCCAATGGATCCAGGTTTACTCCTCTGTTAATCAAAGCCTGTGTTTAGAAAAAGAAGCCATAAGGACCAGGATCCATCTGTGACCCAGACTGACATGCGTCAATGGCATTTTGGGTTTGTTTACACCTGTTATTAATGTCCGTTTTGGTCAGACGTGATGCTAGGTAATCTCTTAAAAGAAGAAAGGTTCCTAAAGGGGGTTTTTGCTGTGATGCTAAAGAACCATTTTTGGTTCCACAAAGCACCTTCCTGAAAAAAAAAAAAACTTTCAACGATAAAGAACATTTTGTGGAAGAGAATGGTTATTTATGGAACTATAGATGCTTTAATATAGATGATATTAAAATGAGTCTGAGACGCATCTCATGTGACTACTTGTCTCAGATTTTGTGACTGTATACAGTACTCAAAATGAGTGTTAAAGTCAGCATGTAATGAAAGTTCACTATTTTGTATGTGCATAAAGCTATTGTGAACGATTCATTAATTAGCATGCAAAAAAATTTTTGGGACCTTATAATGTTAAATTAAAATGTCAACTGGATTTCCCAGTGAAAAATTACTCCTCTCTAGTGACATGTTGGACTTCACCAATCATTTAGTCTGCTTAATTCCCAAATTCCCTGTGTTGACCAACAGAAAGCTGCTTGATTTAGAAGTGACCTCTGTGGGAGTGGTGCTTTGTGCATCGTTACACTATTAACTTTCAATTTTGCTAATGTGACTTTTACTGCTGATAAAGCTGTTTCGTGCAAATATATTTACAAATTTAATCTTCCATTTTAGTCAAAGTCCTATTCAGGTGCACCATTTGTTCTTAAAGCAAAACGTAACTGTGACGTCATAAGCTCTCCATAAAGTAACTTGCAGTCGCATAATGTGACATTTACCTCGGCGGTATTAATTTAAGTGACATGGCATCTGACGCACAGAAGCCAATGACACATGTCGCTAGGCTTAGTGACACATCCGGTCTTCAATGGCATGTGCCACTGACACTGAGTTGCAGAACATGTCGCCGTATGTTGTGACACCACCAGTAGTGACCGACAGATGAGTTGAGCAGCTATACTGACATATGTGACACAAATTCCTCAATAAATCACCTAATTTAATGATATTCTAAAAGAAATGTCAATAAAACGCATTTAAGTCTGTAATATTTTTTCAAACATGCTGTCAGTTTGTGTCACGTCTGTGTTGTAATACTGTGTAATGTTGTAATGTTTTGTAATACCAGTGCTGTTGTTGTTTATCACGCATTGTCACATACCGCTTATTCTAGGAGGGAAGTGAAATAAATCTATCATGGGTCACTACGAATAACCCATTAACAGTGGCATCCGTTACTGTAAAACAATTTTTGCATGATGCTGCACACACACCAGTAAGTCCAATGGTGCAACGCAAAAATATTTAGTTGCACGTAAGTTATAAGTAACTTGGTGCTCGTTTACGTCAAAACTAGGCTTAGTTGGAACATACGCACCTGGGCGTTTACCTCATGGTCATTACAATTTTCCGATGTCCAGGTGGATCAGGATTAGTGATGCTCCGATTGATCGGCCACCGATCATGATCTGCCGATATTGGCTAAAAATAGCTTGATCGGTGAACCCCACAAGCACTGATAAAAAAAGCCGATCACGTGACTTTTTTCCACCTGCATGCGCGGAGCACGGTCACACAACATCAGAGCGGAGCTTGAACATGAGTTCTCCTTCTCCCGTCTAGAAATTTTTCAAAATGTCAGACAAAGACGTTGCTAACGGCGAGAATAAATACATAGATTCGACAATTTGAAGCGTCAGAGGTCCTTGGGTTCTAATACGCACTCATATAGGGTTTTTTCTTCTCATCAAAACCGATTATATTTATCAGTGGTTGTTTATCAGGCAGGGACACGTTTTGTGTATATTTTGTTTTGTAATTTCACCGGAACAAATAGAGAGTCTCCACAATGGATTGAAGCGCGGGTCCGAGTGAAGACAGTGCGCGAGCCACAAGAGAACAGTGTCCGCGCCACTGATCGCAGCGCCAACGAGCACTTTGATCACTTGGTAAAAAATAAAACATTTCAGCGCTAGATCGCCTCTTATTTAACAAATGAAAATAAATGAATGCTTTGCTAGTTAACTGGAGATGTTTTATTTATTTGTATTGGTACACTCGTGCCGTGAGATGTTTCCTCAACACGTTCACACATCAGACGTTCATAATAATAACAGAAAAAAACTTGCCATAGTTTTGTTCTTTTGTCCTTTGTGGCAGTAGCCAGTTTTGGTGTTACAAGTTTTACAATTATTAAATGTAGTCAGTGTATTAAGAGGCTACGATTTCCAAGTATGCCTAAGTGTAACTTGATCCCATCCCATTAAGATGATCTAATGTGTGTGGGTCTGCCTGACCCCTCTTTGTTTGGAACAAGTTTTTGTGACTCTGCCTTTTTTGGGAAAGATGGCCTACAGTAGCCTTAAGTTATCTCATTTTCTAAATACAATTAAATAAACACTTGGTGGTTTTTCAAGATCTTGACTGTAGCCTATTTCTACAGTTTTTTCCCCCAATACAGTTAATTCATAGTTAGTTTCATTTCTACAAATGGTGCAAACTCTGCTAGATTACAGATAAAAGATTCCCATTCCCCTGCCATTCTGTGATCGGCAGATCATGATTTTGGTGATCGGTAATCGGCCCCAAAAATGCTGATCGGAGCATCTCTAATCAGGATACATTAGCATTTAACAAATTTGATGTGGTAAAGTGTTTTTCACGAGCTGTTATGAGGTTTCAGTAATTGGATCATGTTTTGGAACCCATATGATTTAGTCATTTAGCAAAAACCAGGCGTAAATGGGGCCTCTGATACAAAATATCACAACATTTTGGAAAAAGATTGAAAAAAGAAGACTATCCAGACCTGAGCCAAGTCTCTCCTTCTGGTTTTCAAGGTGTTGGTTCTGATGGTGACTGGCCTGTGAATTTCATTGGCCTCAAGAAAATCAATCAGCTGAAACAGAAAATGTGTATTTGTATATCACTATACGCAAACAAAACGTTTCCGAAGTTTAACAAAGAAATTTGTTCTGATATAGATGTACTGTCAATTCATATAGAGGTGGCGGGGGTGTGGCCATCCACCCCTTCAGATCTTGACAGACATTTGCTTTATCCCGTTAGCATAGCCACACACCTTGTGAGGAAGCAGATGGGTGGTACTAAAAACAGGAAGCATCTATACTTCAGCAGTAAAAGCTGTCATGCCAAGTTGCTCATCATTACAGACTAAAAAGCAAGAAAACAAACACACACACCTCAGAGAGAGAGAACAGGTCCATGAGTTTGCTGATGAGGAAAAGGTTGTAGCTGTAATAGGTGCAGAGGTCAGAGCGCAGCAGAGAGAGATACTCCGATCTTTCCTTGCCTTCCTCTCTCTTCTCACTGAAGTGAGACAGCACATCCACATTATCTTTGATCCTCTGATGGATGGTCTGCAAGTCCATCAGTAAAAGACCTACATACACGCGAGACGGAGGGCGGCGACTTAGAACACACCTCTAGATCAAACAAAATCTGGGAGGCTGTGGAAATCTGTAGTTTGGTGACAAAAATAAAGTTGGACTTACCTTCCTTGGCTCTCTCTGCTGCAGCAGGGAGTTTGAATTGTTCTGTCTCGTCAATATTTGCCTGCACAGTATCCTCTTCCTCCTCATCTTCCTTTAAATCTTTTTTTCCTTCTTCGTCATCATCGTCATCATCATCATCATCGTCATCACTCTCTGGTTTCATGCTTGTTTGTTTTTTCTGTTTTCTTGCAGCTTTCTCTATTGGCAGAAGCTGACATGGCAAAGGATGATGGGACAATTAGGAATTGGCTTTGCTTGTAATACAATGCAGATTCTTTTTTTTTTTTTTTGTATAGTACAGTAACAATGTAAATTTTGATGAGAGTTGTTAAAATTGCTGTTGATATAATTTTCAGTTATCTTGCATAGAAATGTGAAGTCAAACACACTCCATTGTGGGATACAGTGTTTTGTGCTCCCAAACTTCACATTTATCAGAGGTAGTAGGACATCCGGATGTTTAATGGAGAAATTTGACATACTGCACAAAAGGTCAAGATTTTCTCTATACAAATGTTTGTTTCATACCTCTTCTCCATCACTGTCTTGTTCATCCCCTTCATCAGCACCATAGTCATCCACCATTTCTTCATCATCATCATCATCATCATCTTTCACCATTCCCTTGTGATCTAAGCCCTTTACAACATCATCATCATCTTCGTCTTCCCATTGGCTGTCGCTGTCCTCATCTTCCTCGCATTGTTCAATCTTTCGTTTCCTCTGTGCTGGTTTGAGCCATTCACTATTCTCATCTGAGAATCCTGCAATAAATATGAATTGATTTGCAAATTCAATGGTGTATAAACAGTTATTCAATTTTTGTTTAATTTTTAAACCTTTATATACCTTTTTTGGGCTTTTCCTCTTGTTTGGGTTTTTTGGTCACTTGAGTTCTCTTTACAGCTCTGTTGAAATAAAATAATATTAATAAATGACAAGTTATCATCAGAAAGCTAAGAAAAAAAAACTCCTAATCAAACTAATTTTACCGTTTTCTTCCTCTGCTTGACAGTTTTTTAGGCCCCTCATCTGTGAACAGAACATAACTTTTGTTATAACTAATTTAATACATGTTTATAATGGTTGGAATATATGCATATATATTCATTATATATCTCAATCATGAATGAATGAATGAATGGAATTATCACTCAAAGTATGTGTGATTTACCATCAACCAAAAACTTGGACAGCTCAGTTTCTGCTCCCTTCTGTTTCCTGGACTTGCGTCCAGGTCCCCTTTTCACCCTAATGGTGGGATCCAACTTCCTGCCCATGATTGACACCTACAAAGTTGTTCTGGGGTAACAAAAACAAGAAATCAATAAAATATATTTGACCAGAAGTAAAAACATGATTATTATAAGGTTAGAAACACTAAAACCAGTACAGCGCGTCGGTTGCCATGTCCCATGTGGCTTTCATACTGTATAATATCACACTCTCATGTAAACATAGCCATCTACACAATTCAAAGCTTTCATTGTATTAAAATAGATGTATGGCTTTGTAATCGTGACAATTACAACTTTAACTTGCATAACTGGCTGTTTGATTGACAGATCGGAGCGTGATGCTGCTTCCACAATTTAACACTGTTAAGTTAATGCTATATTCATTAGGTCAATAAAATCCAGGCCCATTATGTTTCTATTATTGCAATAAATTCAATATAATGTTCAGATAGATCACGTTAGGTTGTATTTTGCACACAATTTACTAGCACGTTGCAAACTACGAGACTAGTTTACTGTGAACCGATTTAAGACACAAAAGTAGTAACTGTAAACCCATCAGATACTTACTATATAACAAAAACAAGTTATTGCGATTATCCCGATCTTCTCTAGAACACTCCGATAAATAGTAGATTTAATTTACTAAAGTTGCCATGTGCCTCTCATGCTGCTGTGAACTAGCGCACATGTGACTACAGTAGCACACGTTGGACTTCCGGAAGTTGTTAGCGAGGCCCGATTCGTGAACAAGTCATTCTTTGGAGTCGGACCTTTTCTAAATCGGTGGATTTTTTTTCCCTCCTCGTTTTTTTCCAGGTAAACCGAGGTTTAAATTAATTTCATTCAATAGCCGAATATCACAAAAACACACATACGAAACACTGTTTTAAATTGCATTTAAATATACACAAACTTTTCTTGACAAAATAATTTAAGTAGGCTACCTACTGACGTCAAATGAAATTTATTAATTGATTAGTGTTCAAGCTGAATCATGGTTGCAACAAAATAAACGGGGACACATGAAACTACAATAAAGACCTTTATTTAAAAACTTTAAAACCATTAATCAGCAGCGAGTGTACGTTACGTAAAACATGTATCGTCTTTGAACCAGTTCATTTAAACCCACCTTTTCAAAAGAACCGATTCGCTTAAATGAATCGTACACATTACTACTTCCGTCGCGCACATTCTGCGAAAGAAATTCGCTACTTGAAGTTGTCGGAGAGAGCTTCAACTCAAGGGTTGAGTGAACACAAGTGCCATGGAGGAGGATTGGGAGGAATGGGAGGAGCAGCTGGTTGTGGCTGAACTATCTGGAATGATCGCCTCTGATTTACTGTCCAGTCGGCAGAGCACCTGTAAGATAGTGGACATCGACAGCGAGCAGCCCATGATGCAGGTGGGCCGGTATCTTTTCGCTGGAGAATACGAGGACGCCATCGGGACATGTGTGTTTTTTGAAGAGAATGGTGCAGACTCTAAACCAGCCCTTAAATACAAATGTCACACAATTAAGAAGCTGATGCTGCAGCGGACGTTTCTCTCCGAGAGGAAGGAGGACGAGCCCGTCTCTAACCGCATAGAGGTGCTGGCTCTCCACGATGAGGAGTCGTTCGGACGCAAGAGCGCAGTTTGTCACTACCTGGATCCGATAGACACAGAGAAATCTGCGCTAGACGAAACTAAAGATTGCGCTGACCCAGAGATGAGCGAGGAGTCAGCGGATGACCTGGAGGAGACTCTTCTGGAGAACTCCACGGAGGAGCCTATGAACGCCAGCAGCTCTTCTGTACTGGCGGCTGTAGAAGAGAAGGACGATGGCTCTTGAAAGACTGCTTGATTTCTGACACTGTACATTCTTTGTCATGTACACAATATATGTTTTCTGGCTAATAAAAGTTTTGTATTTTGTAGTCCTGTATGGATGTCTGTCCTGTGGCGTCCTAAATATGTTAAATATTGTTAAATACATAAATAATTATATCTATTGATCGTTCAATCTATCAATCATTATATCTTTCTATCGATAGTTCTATCCTTCTGTCTATCTTTCCATCTATTATTTAATCTATAGATCGTTTTATCTTTCTATCTATCAATCGTTCAATCTTTCTGTATATCTATATCGTTCTATCTTAGTTCAATCAATCTTTCGATCTATCGATTGTTCTATTTTTCAATCTTTCTATCAATTGTTCTCTTTCCATCTATCGTTATATAATTCTATCTATTGATCGTTCAATCATTTTATCTACATTGTTCAATCTTTCTATCTATCACTTGTTCTAATTTTCTCTGTCGTTCTTTCAATCTATCTATCGATCATTGTATAATCTTTCTATAAATTGTTCTAACTTTCTATATATCATTCTATCTATCGATTATTCATTGTATTGTTCCATCTATCTATCTATCGATCGTTCTATCTGAATACAATGAATTTGAATTATTCGGGTTAAACAAAAAGAACTGACTCGAATGAACGCTTCTCACTAATCACCATCTAGACAATGACTAGTTTCAGAAAAAAAATTTAATAACTGGGGCAGTACAAGCATAACCATGACTTTTATATCAGATTTCAGCTCACTGTTTAAGTGTATTCATTTCCAATTCATTTCCTGTGTGAACATAACATTTTACTCTCTTGAAAATAGAAATAATGGTGTTGTAATTTTGTGTTGCATGCGAGAGAAAAAGTCTTGAATAACAGAACTACAAAAGCAATTTGCCAAAACCTACAGATGGCCAACATACAAAATCTGAGGCAGGAGCTCAAATGAAAAAACAAACAGAGACCTGTTAGGAAATGTGCCAACTGTGGAAAGAAAGAACAAACCAAGTAGAGAGAAACAACATCAAGCCTAGACAGAAAAAAAAAACATTTCAGTAATATCTAAAGCAAATTTGAGGATAAAGGAAGCTAAAGAGTCCAGAGAGACAGAGTTAAGGAGAAGAGACTGTTTTTGAAGCTGTCCAGTGGGAATGAAGAACAAGTACCTGATTTTAAAAGAGAATTTGAAACATCTATCTCAGTATAGTGCTGAATAAAACCAGTTCTTATTGTTTATTGCAAGGAGAAAAAAAAGGAAGTGTTTTACATATCAGGAACAGATTCCAATGCAAGTCTGGGTTTATTATTAAATGTGTAAACCTATACAAAAAGGTTTAGGTTTAATACCCCACATTTAAAGAGTACTGTTTGCTTCAGTGTGCTAAAATTGTGTTACGATTCATGAAATAATCTCCTCTGTTGTGACGTCACATATGAAACACATACACACAGAATGCGGTCCAAAGTTCTGTTCCCTAATCAGGCAGAAATATGACAGTTCATATCAGTTTGGTTTTGTCATAAGACTCCCCAGACCTCCTCAAACGCTGAACACATCTTGGCACAGGTCAGAGCGGCAGATAGAGGATAGTTACTGATGGACAAGGTCTTCTCTGTGTAGTCGACATTCACCTACATCAGGATTGAGAAACAATTTAGTATGCTGATTTCCTTGAAAAGTGATGAAAATTCATGTTTATGAAATCATTTTCTATGCATGGAGAGTATATTTTAGACTCACTGCTCCATGCGCAAATGCTCCAATGACAATAGCGGCAGGTCCATCTTTAGGGACGATTGTTCTGGGACATACAGCATCTCCTGCTTTGAACGATGTGGAAAATCGGGGGCATCCAGGTGGCAGGTGGTCCGACACTGGATTTTTAATGAGCCTCAACAAACGCTGAGAGCCATCCGCTGCTCTCACACTCAACTTGTGCAGGAGCTGGACTATAGGGGGACAAATTGTAGGAAACTAAATTTACATACAGCATTACAGATTTAGTTTTTTTTTTTACAATACAAGGGAACGCTTTATTTTAAGGTGTTGTTACAAGTCACATGTACTTACCATAGTAATGATAGTAAATGTACACACCTGGGAAAAAAAATGGGCCATGCCCAAAATGGCTAAACTAAGCTATTATTTGTCTTAACCACAAATTATTGCTTAATTACCAAAAATTTAAGCAAATGGACTACTTAAAAAGCCCCTCAGCAAAACATCAAAGACGGAATGAAGTTTTGGCAGGATATGGCAAGTTGTGTGCGGTGTGAATAATAACAATGAAACATGGTGATGCTCCAGAGAAGTGTCTTCGAAAATCTGCTGAGAAATATATTGCAGAATGACTTGCTTCCCACAATTAAAAAGTTGTTATCTAAAGAGGAATGATCAGATATTTTTCAACAAGACAATGCTCCTGCCAAATTTCAAAGACAACCAAGTAGCTTGAGAACAAGTCCATCAGGCTCATGTTTTGGCTTGTCAGAGTCCAGATTTGAACCCTAAAGAGAATATTTGGTCTCACATTAAACTCAAACTAGGAGACATTTTTCAACAACTCACTAACAGTTTGAAGCCATCAACATTGAGTGAAACAATTCTAGCTAATTTCCTGTCTAGTGATTTGTGATTAAAATGGTTAAGACCATTAAAAGAACAATAAATATTTTGCCATTTTTGGCTTGGTCCATTTTTCTTTTGGCCAGGAGTGTAAAAACCACCATCACAGTGAGGGGGACATGTCCCTAATAATAATTGGAAAAGCACATTGGCTACAGTATTTATTCATCTTTGTTAATGTTATTTAATAAAAAAAATAAAGTCGTTCATTGTTTGTTCACAGTGCATTAACTAATGTTAACAAATACAACTTTTGATTTTAATAATGTATGATTAAATGCTGAAATGAACTAAGATTAATAAATGCTGTATAAGTGCAGTTCATCATTAGTTAAATCACAATTTGTCTTTTTGAATTGAAAATATGCTATCATTTACATGATGCACATAATTCGTAACTGATTCTAATGAGACAGGAAACATTTTGCGTATTCGACATATGAATAAGAGTGAATGTATGCGTATTTAAATATTATTTGCAAATGATGTAAAAACTTCTTTTACCTAGAATTTTCTAATTCCCTTAAATTGTTTAAATAAAAGTCTCCCTCTCCCACCAAATGTTGATTACAAGTAACTAACCCTAAATTTAACCATATAGTAAATACATGTAGTTAATTAATATTACTCAGTTCTTATTTGTGTAAATTACACTAACTACATCACTGTAAAATAGTGTAACCCGTTACAATACTGACATTACAGTCAATGTGCAAATGGAGCCTCCATGTTAACTTACCCATCAGTCCACAAAATCGTGCAAAGGTGCGAGGAATTCTTGTCTGTGGGTTGATCTCGATCAAAGCATTCTTCTCTGTGTGTATGTACACTTGCAGCAGTCCAGCTCTATTCAAAGGACTGTCCAGTAACATCAGCAGGCACTGTGGGAAAGCAGACGTGACATTCGGAGGACAGATGTGGGACAAATAAAAATGTCACTGTCAAAATCATCAGAAGATGCCTTGTTTTCTTCTTTTAACCTTCATAATGCATTTAAAACCTGCATACCATTTGGACAATGTTGAATGTATGTTTTTTTTTTTTTTTTTACATTTTATCTGATCAATAACTTCTCACTAATGAGCAAATGTGCAAACATGTCAGTTTTGACTGATAGCGTGATACTACCATCTTATTAAATTTACGGCCTTTTTTAAAAAACTGTTACATGAAAGACAGAAAAAACACTAATGCAAGAAAAACAAAAAAATTATCATACATATGAAATTTACATGAATATAATCTGAGAATGAACAGTATCAACTTGTCATGCTGCAATGTTTATCAACACAATTCAGGAGAGCACTAACAACACAAGGGTGTGGGAGATATGGAAAATGGGATAAATATATTTTTGAGACAAAATCGAACTCGTAGCTCTTCAAACACTGGTTTGATGTTTGAGCTTTAACGTTACCTGATGTGTGATATCAGGGCGAATCTTCCCAGGGTCTCTTCCACTCTTCATAATCATACTCTTATGCTGATCACAGTTCAGCAACTCAAATGTCTTTCCAACCTGAACAGAAACACGTTCACATTTCAATGCTGAAACATACGATTATGAGAAATATTATTATTAATGTCAAGTGACCAACACCCGGTCCAACACTTAAGTTTATGTATCTACCGAGCCTCCTTGTCTTTTACCTTTACGGTTTCAAGTGTCGCTCCCTCTAAAACAACAACAAGACGCTTTTCCGTCATCTGATCGTGCAGGCTTCTTTGGTGTTTTGCCGGTTTTGGTTCATATTCATCTAAATGCTTCAGACCACGCTTGTCTCCAGCGCGTGCAGCCATGTTGACACAGAACCACGACACATCAAATGTACGTCACAACAACGCGTTTGTTCAGAGTGGCGCACGCTGATGACGGCCTCTCTACATAATTAAAAATGTCGCTGTAAAATATTACACTTGAGCACCTATTCAATTACATTATGTTGTTATGAAAACAATAATACATTTTGAAACACCAATAATACCAAGAGTCGTCGATTTTTGCTAGTGTCATAATCAAAACGAACCCTGAACTTTCATGAAACACACCTAAAAAGGTTTCTTCCAAATATAATAAGTTTCACATAAGAGTGACATTTATGATACATCCCGACTTCAGGCCTCAAACTGTTACACAAGAGAGAGTACAGGAACATTCATCATTAATAAATTACAACTGGAATTGCTTTTACGAGGTGAAATGCTCTCCATCCTTGCTAAAACTTAACATAGTTCTTGTAGTAACCAGTTTAACTGTGGTGACCATATTTTGATTACCGAAAACCAGGACACTCAGCCCAGCAATGAGATACTCAAATGATACTCGAAGTTTACTCAAAGATGCCTTATTAATTTCAATGCAGTAGGCTATGCCTCCTCTGTATGGATAGAAAATTGTTATATAACAAAATACTATAACCAAAGACACAAATTCAGATAGGATTCTCAGAGGGTACTCAACATGTTTTATTATAACAGGTTCAAAAATAATGAATGAAATAATGATAGAAATAATGTATCTTCTGTATTAGAAAAATAAATAATAAATAGCTATTTTTGTTCAATTTGGAGGTATTTTTTTAGTTCTTACAAACTTACAAAAACTCCCTCTTTATCCTGTTTTTCTTCCTCATCCTCCTTGAGGAGGATCTATAGAAAATCTATATTTAGCTGTAGAGCTGATCTTTCCCAGCAGTTTTTTTGTTGCTTAACAAATAAGCATGAAAGTCTAATGGCCCAATGAAAAATAATGAAAACCAGGACATTTTCATCACTTTATAAAAAACAGACAGAACAGGACGTGAAAACAGGACATGTCCTGGGAAAAAAGGACGTTTGGTCACTCTAAACTGTGGTATTTACAGTAAGCCCATAGTTACCACATATTAAACCAGTAACTTTATAAACAAACTAGGAAATACTGCCATGTGTTGTAAAAATGCATGAGATGCATGAGGTTAGTGGTCTCTGGAATGACTTTCTCCTATTTTCACTAAACATTGAGCAATGGTTCAATAGTCCCAAACCAGCTCCAACAGGTCTCAGTGGAAGTGTTCCTCCCAGATTCAGTGCAGCGTTCGACTCTGGCACATCTCATGAGGAGAACTCTGAGATTTATTCAGGCAGGTCAGCAGTTTGGGGCAGAAGCCTGAGTTCGAACACAGGACTGTCACCAGGAATGAAGGTTCAAAGGGCATGAACTCACGGTAGGGGTCAGCGTCACACGTTACCTGTAACATTTGATTTGAATGTTTGATTAGCACACATGCTTGAGTGTCTATGTAATTCTCTTTGAGATGTTCTCTGTACCTTAGTAAAGGATGAGAGGAACAGGTGAATGTAAGAGAGGCCTGATAGAGATGAGTCTGTTGGATGTCTTGTGAAACTCATCTTATAAGCCTGTAAGGAACAAATATGGAATATAAAAGGTTGACAAAGACAATTTTGGGTTTCAGAGCCAAGGTTTTCAAATAGGGGGCCGTATGGAAGTGCTAGGGGGTCTGTTGAAAAGTTTAAAGAAAAACAGTGGGAAAAAATATAAAATACAATATTTAAATAAATAAATAGATTTAAATAAATAAATAATAAATCTAAGACTACAGTACTACAATGAGTAGAAAAACAACATAGTACTTAATACCCAGCTAATAAAATGATATTATAGTATAAATTGGATCTTTGAATAAGAAACTATTTGCCTGTTCATTTTTAGTATGGGGTGACCATATTTGGGGGTCTGTGGTATCTAAACGATTGAAAACCCCTAGACTACAGTGAGTTAACTTACATCCAGTGCCACCTGTAGAGCAGAGTACTGGACCCAAACCTCCTGCTGTTTAGACGGGGGGAGGGAGAATGTGCCAGCCTGTCCCGGATCCTTGGTCACACTCAGATAATGAGACCACATGCACATACTCTCTGACTCTGGATTGTTGGCCTGTGTGTGGACTAGTGATGAGAAACATAGAAGGGGATTAGAAACACTCAGAAACACATCACATATGCATATTCATATTGAAATCCATACCGACTTACTATCAGGAAGCAGAAGGTGGAGAAGATCTTTAGCCATCAGAGATCCCAGTGTCCCATAATTGAGTGCCCTAGAGAATATTGTAATTTATACCATGGTCTGTCTGAATACTTGATACTGATTGGCTGAAACTGTGTAATGCACATGTAGTTCAAAGTCAGTTAAATCACCGGTTTATGTTAACCCTTTGCTTGCAGTAAACGTCACACACGGAAACAGGAACACAGAAACTTGTTGACAATGTCATTGTTTTTGAAGTAATTAAACTCACAGTTGCAGGGAATTCACACGCACATCTCTCTCTCTCTCTCTCTCTCTCTTGATGGTTAATTAATTCAAATAAATGTTATAATTCAATATTCAAAAAGTTATTTGCCTCCACGTCGACCATTAAAATCATTTAAAGCACAGCTAGCTGAGGATTATTCATTATGTAATTTTTTTTTTATCTAACTTTCATACATTCATATTTATGCATCATACATCTTCATCATATAAAAACTAGAATGGAGTGGAGAATGAGGAATAATCAGAGTAACATTACACAATAGTATATTAACATTTTACTAACAGCGGTGCAAAGTCTATCAGGATATACCCATGTTAATATTTTTACAGTTGAATGAATATTCTGTGTTTATGTTGTAATAAGATACCTGGGATATGAGGAATGGAAGAAAGGCAAAACAAACATTCCAACAGGGATGATGATGTCATTACCAGAGATGGATGGAGTGATAGACAAACTAGAGGAGAGGAAAGACAGACATGTAAAATGGATCATGATGGCATGAATTGAATATTCACTATCTATTTACAAAATGCATGTAATTAATCAATGCATGTGTTTCACTTTTCAAACAAAAACTAACAAAAACTAATTAGTGAAATTACAGACTTTTCCAATCATTTAGTTCGCTTAAACCCTCAATCAACCTCAAGCTCGCATTCCAATCTTCCTCCATCACTTCAACAACCGATGGAAAGATTCAAGTTTTTAATATCAGTTAATATCAGACTTTAGTATCAGAATAGGGATAACTCAAGTAAAAAAGGGTATGAAAAACAAAAAGATTAGACTAAAAAGTGTATAAGTAAATGAGTAGTTAATTAGCGATTTAGTTAATGTGAACTAAAATTTGACATTCAGGTCAAATTAGTCTTTTGAAGGTAAACTAATTTGCATAATCCATAGATATAAAATAATATGCTGCAAATAACTCATGTCACGTGAGCCTTATAATGTTTAATTTAAAAAATGTACAAATGTTTATTTTGGGGGAAGGGGAAAAAATAAAGTATATTAGTTAAGAAATAAAAGTAAAACTTTTATATTAATATATAATAAATAAAAACATATTTTATATAAAAAAAAATATATAAAAAAAAATAAAATAATACATTTGCTATTATAAACAACGCATATAGTACTGTGATTTTAAGAAGATTACCGTGAAATAATATACAAATCCAAATATTATTTTTCTCATATTTGCCATTGTGACAAAACGTTACCTTAAATTTCATTGCTAATATGCGAGCACTCACCCTTCAGCCCGTGTGCCGTGTGACAGCAGTCTGTACCTGCTCTTCTGCTCCAGCACAAGCATTTGCAGGTAGTTGGAGAAAAAATCCTCCTCTTTCAAAACTACCTAGTACAAAGAGGAGAAAAACAGACAATGAAGAATATTTCATTCACTCATACAACTACACTGCTTGTTCATTTATTTATCTTCAAATGAAGCTACCTCTGCATAGAGATGGTTGAGTTCTGTATGATTGAGATTATTTGTTTTAGTGGAGAGTCTTGGATTAAGAGATTTGATCTGAAAAACACACAAGATTATCAGAACAAAATCCATCCGCAGTTTCATTTTGTATATGGTTCACAGCATACCTTATTCAAAATAAAGTCTGATGATTTGTTGTCCCTCCAGCTGAGATCTGTTAGTTTCTTCTTGAGGGATGAATAAACATCATGAATCAACTCTTCAGCCTGGCAGAGAGAAAAACACTTGTGTCATTGCTCTATTAAATACATGTTCATGCATAATCAATCCTTTATTTGTTCATGAGGTCCAACCAAAACCGTACCTCTTTCTGTGCATGTCGTTCTCTAATTGCATGACTGAGTAAGGCGTCAAATCCTCGCTCAGTCTGCTGAACACATCGCCACCAGCGCGGCATCTCCTAAAATCACAGACAGTACAAGCTAATTAAATATATAATGCAGTCTGAACTGCTTCACTTCACACAAATAGACTTTGTGGGGAATGAATCCAATGCCGACCCACCTCCAGAGTGTCTCCAGTTGAAATGGAATAGTTTCTCATTGTTTGGAAGAACCTCGAGTCCAGCGCAGGTATGAGTGTTTGCAAAAGACTAAAGATCATGTATGTGTGAAGAGGGATGCTGCAGATTTATACACAGGCACAAACGGAGAAACAAAACATTTGTATCATTTATCAGAATCTATCAAATTTTAAGAAACCATGCCAAAAAGTGACTTACGCGCCCATTATCTCATGCTTGACTTGCCATTGGCTGATTGTCTGGGACATGTGGATGATGTACGGGAGATTGTGGACTAAAACAATATCTGATTGGCTGATAGGAAGAGGCTGAAATATGGCTTGTAGGCAAGCAAGCCAATCAATGGCTGGAGCCACAATCTGCGAGAGACAGGAAAAATAGCTCCTTATTGACACCAGTCAATTACATACATTTTTTGGGTTAATGACATGATGTAAATTTTTTGTCCATATCTATTAATGTGCTCAAAAATCTAATTTATTCACACAATAATTTGAATACACCATCTATGATGAGCATGTTTTTAATTTATGAAACAGAATTCACATATATTGATGTTTTTTGGGGAAATTTTTTTTGGGGGGAAAACGTCAGGGTGATCCACCTCAACTGCCATGATATTATAATGAAGAAAAAAGAATTAAAAAAGAATGCAATACTTCAAAGGAAAACATTATTATGTAGTTTGGCATAAACTATTTCTTTGAGAAAATAAAAATTAATCTAACTTCACTGCTTATTATTTTTAAATGTCTACCAAATCCAAGTCATGTGTACAACTAAATCATAGGTCCAGTCCAGCCAACGTGCAGTGTTGTTATTAACTAAAACTGAAATAAAATGCATGAAAGCATTTCAATTGAAAGCAATAAAAAAAAAAGGCGTAACAAATTTAACAAATAACAATTGACTAAAACTTAAACTGAAAATTTAAAAATAAAACCCAATTCAAAATATTAATAAATAATATAATAGTATATAAATAATAATAAAATAACATTGTCAACATGCAGAAATATGCATAGAAAAATCCCTGACACGTTTAGTTGTACTGTAATATAGAGCTACTGCCCAAAATGGTTAATTATTATAATTTAAATAATTTATGATATTTGTTTAAAAAAAACTTTTCCCCTTTTATGATTATTTAAAATGATTATTTAAAGACATTTTCGAAAATAATAAGACTTACATGTATTCAAGTTGTAAAGAAAATACTGGAGAAATAAAACTATAATAATAATGTATTTCCAAAACCATATTAAATATTTGTACACCACCACTGTGGTCAAGAGAAACAGGCTTAGATGACTTTGCCATTGAAGTCATTATCAACCCGAATTTATGCAAAAACAAGCTCATAGACAAAGGAGAGCAAACCAGCTGCGGTGACACATACTGACCTGAACTGGGTTTGACAGTTAACAGGTAAAAACAAGATTTTTAATTTTTTTTTAGATTTTCCCTTTCTCTTATTTGTTATTGACCCATTTATATACAGTATGTCAGACAGGAAATCCAATTTACGCACAAACACACAGACCTGTAGCTCTTGGATGGTAATTCTGTGGTAGAGTAACTTCTGACTGAGGCGGTAGGGTAGAGGGGTCGTGGCCACAGCAAGAGTTGTGGACAGAGATATGTAAAGACCACAGTGCTGAGTGTTTTTAAAGGAGGGAACACCCAAGAGAGCCAAATACTGACCACAGGATGAATAGAACGGACGCAAATACTGAGAAAGAGGAGCAGAGACAGACAACAAAAGAGATGTTACCAAAATATCAAAGAAGCCTGTATAATAATGTTTTATGAGCATTAGCCACTAGTTATGTGTAAAATCAGGTGCTAAGCTAAAAGGAAAATACCTACCCGGGTGCTAGCTTTGGATTTATGTGTGATGTTGTTCCAGTCAATAGGGAACTGAAAATGAGGCTCATCAATCTATGGAAATGTAATCAGACATTTTTAAACAACATAGAGGAAAAAACAATCTGATAAACAAAGAAAATGTACCAAAATATTGAGCATTTATGTCAGGGGTGTAATACAAATCACTGCCCAAAACTTAATAAAACTACATAAACACTTAATACATCATATTAATACGTCTCAAATCAATTGTCCCATAACACCAGCAAAGGTTGAAACCCAACAAACTCACTTTAAAGTCATAAAAAATTACCTAAAAAACTCTGACAACAGGTAGCTTTTATAATGTTTTCTTTTGCTATCCTAATGCTAGGAAAGTGGTTATTAATTTTCAACTATGTGAATGTCTCAGTAGAGCATTATTTGTTTAATTTAATTTGTTTGTTAAAATCGTTTATTGCTGTTCATGCGTCAGTGACTAAATGATCAACTTCACATGGTTTGTCTTAGTAGAATTTAAATCTGTTATTTAAACAGTGATTGAATTATACAGAAAGCAATCAAAGAATTATAATCCCTGAAGCTGTCAATCAAACAGCGCAAGTTTATCGGTGACTGAGTTCTGGACTCGCGCCAAAACTCCCAATATAATCAATGACGCTGTATACAGCACAATAAATCTCTTGTTTACATTGTGTTTGCACTGTTAATTATGATGAAAGCATTGGTAAGAGTGCAGAAATGCAAAGACGAGATCACTGCATTCATGCGCTCAACAGAGATGTCTGTCATTGGCTTATCGCTGCAACCTTTTATGCCACGGGAGTAGATAATCAATAATCAACACTATAATCAACTATTTTCACAATTAGTTCATCTTGACAGCTGTAATTGTTAAAACGTAGTAAAAGTTCCACATGTGATATTTTGGTAACACTTCAGTTTAGGGTCCAATTCTCACTTTTAACTAGTTGCTTATTAGCATGCATATTACTAGGATATTGTCTGTTTATTAGTACTTATAAAGCACATATTAATGCCTTAATTTGCATGACCATGTTCTACATCCCTTAATCCTACCCAAAACCAAAATGTAACATCTTAGTAACAACTATCCTAGTAACTTACTAACTATTGATAAGCAGTAATTAGAAGTTTATTGAGGCAAAAGTCATATTTAATAGTTAGTTAATAGTAAGAACTGGACCGTAAACTAATGTGCGACAAATATTTAATACGCAAAGATGTTAGCCAATCACAGCGGTGGGCGTTTACACAGCATCTCACAGCAGACACGCCCCTTCAAACAGAGCTTTCAAATCAGAGGGCTAAAATCAGGGTAGAAAATTACCATTTATTTCAAAATTATAAATAAATTTTATGTAAAAATTATACTAACATTATAAGTTCACCTCAGGAAACAATGCAGCTCATGACCACTTTAACAGTTTTGAAAAGAATAAGCACTGAACGTTTTTTGCTCCAAACACACGATCAGTAACTAAATCTTGAAATTATACAATCTAATTTAAATAAAAAAACAACTGCTAATGCTACCTGTGTAGCATCTTTGTTTGGATTATGATTAAATTCAGTGGTTGCCTCTAATTTCAAATAGCTACAGATATATATTTTTTTTTATCTAAGGTCAGTTTGGCCTGTTATAGAGCAAATATACAACAGATAAATGTGAAGGCAACCATTATTTGTAAAATAAATAGGAATCAGCAATAAACAATCATGATCAGTGCATCCCTAGAAAATTTAAACATGCAAATTGTCCTGTAGGTAGGGGAGAGCGGGGCACAACGTAACACTTTTTGACTTTTTTAGTTTGTGTAAATTTACTTAAGGTTTAGAGTATTTTTTTTTCCCACATTAATTTCCCACATGTCTAGTACAATTATGTGGTTTTGTTTTATTATTACAGTGTATACTTTTTTCTTGATTTACCCCGAAAGAATGGAAGTGAAATGTGACAACTTGCCCCATAGGTGGGGTACATTGTAACATGTGAGGGGCACATTGTAACATCACCATATGACAGCTTAAAATGCTATCAGATCTAATAAAAAAAAATATACAAGTCAAACCAAAATATTTTCTTAATAAAATACAATTATTAACTTTTTCATATAAAATAATGACATTTTTTTATAATTAAAAATAAACTAATTTTTGAGTTTGACAACAAACACACCAGAAAACGCAGCTATACAGCATAGTTCAAAACAAAATAATAATTAATAATTTCTGAACATTGACTCTCAGTCTTTATTTACATGTTTCTCATGTTTTCTCAATAGAATTCATAAAAGTATAGAATATAATAGCATATTTCTAATAGGGGCACATTGTAACGCAGTGTTACAACATGCCCCTTGTCAGTGTTGGTCTCTCTCTCTCTCTCTCTCTCTCTCTCTGTGTTTTTAGTTAGGTGGCTGGGCAGTATCAGGCAGTAACTGCACAACTGGGGTTTAAACCCTGCTAGTGTCTTCTGCTAGTTAGCGAAGCATTAAATAACTATATCAACTGTTAAACAACAGATTGGAGATTAAAATAATATCAGATTTGTCTAATTTGAAATAAACACAAAAAATAGAGATGAAAAATTAACTTAAGTAAGAAATGTATTTTGCTATGGTTAAATAAATGTTCAGTGATATCTTACAAAGATTTCTGAATTTTGGCGCAATTTTTTCTCTATATGGTGTTGATATGGCAACTAGTAAATACACCAAGTTTCGTCATGCTGGCATGTGTGGAAATATTTAAAACAAGTGTGTTACATCTAGCCCCGTGTTACGTTGTGCCCCGCGCTCCCCCTACATATAATTTTGGTGGTGGTTATGTGAGTGAGAAAATAATTCATGTAATCTGAAGATGTAGCCTAGTCAGTGAAATCATTTTGTTCCAAAAGAATGGAATGAATGAATGAATTTACAAAAAAAATTGTAAACTAGTATTAGTGATCACCTGTATGTAGTGTTGATTAGAACCAGAGTCTGGCCCTACATACACACTGAAGAAAGGAAATGTGGAGTACTGGCTCATCAGCAGGGTGAGGGTGGTGTTAAAATCTTTCTGATTCCATTCACCTGATACTGCCCAGCCACCTAACTACAAACACAGAGAGAGAGAGAGAGAGAGAGAGAGAGAGAGAGAGAGAAAGAGAGACCAACATAGTAAAAACAGCACTGGAGCAAAATACATGATGCAACATAAGTGTGTGTCTCTTATCCTAAAAAGTGTGTGTACCTGCTGGAGTAGTGTGAGGAAGGGTTCTGAACCCACTTTCTCTGGAGATTCTGCATCCATGCAGGTCTTGAAGAACTTCTTTGCTTTCTGTTCTGCAGCACTCATCGAAACACCCTCCTCAGGAGACTCTGATCACACAGAGACCATACAGATGAAATTTTCATTATGCCAAGTACACATTGTACGATTTTGGCCTGTCCCAGACGAAAGATGACCAATCATGGCGATTTCTGTGGTCCTACGTCGACGTCGTACAGTGAGAAAGATTCAAAGATGGCTGTTGTCATGGTCTTGCGACCAAAGATCACCTTCTGTTCTGACAGTGTCAGAAGTTTAACTTGATTATCTCACAGTGTGTTTGCTGCTACGACCTACATCTACTGACTAGCCAATAAAAATGCAACATGAAATGGCGTATTGATCAACGCGACATGGCGCTAAAACTTAAAACTACTTATTACCTCAATTTGCAAAATTGGCAACCATGACCGCATCCATATTCTCCTCTTTTGCTTACACTTCTTTTTTTTCAGCACACATAAGAACTACAATTGCCAAAGTGCGATTCATCTTGCTCTACTTGTTTACCACTAGCGCATGCTTCTATACTAACTTGCGTAGTAGTCTACGATTCAAAATGTTTTATCACAATACTAGTCCAGTCATTTTAAGCCAAGGTCAACCTTGAACAAATTGCAACAGAAGCAAACTCAACTGATTTTGTATCCTCAATATGTCCTGAGTAAGGAAAAAAAAAGCCCCGAAGAATCCCATTAGGGGAAAGTTTCGAAAAAGACCCAAATATAGCCTATTCATACGCCTATTCATTATTTTTCCTCACTTGAAAATGGGTAAAATTTTAACCTTTAGATATCACCATGAAAATTACTGAGTTGATTACTTGCATCAAGACAAACAAAAATTTTTGTTTGTTAACATAGACAAATGGTGCATAATGTAATTACGTATGTGCTAATTTGCATAAATACCCAAACAGATCTAAACATTGGGTATAGCCAGGTGAAAATGTCTTGGTGAATCTTGTTGACACCTTACAGTAAAAGACTTAATGTTAAGGTCTGAATGGAACAGATTCAGACCCATGAACATTAATACATGGAGGCAGGAAGAGGTACTTTAGAAACCAGCTTTTATTAATTTGTATTGCAGAGATGGGGTTTTGGGCTGAAACAAGACAAAAGGTAGGTAAAATAAAAAGTGGCTGGATCAAAAATGGGTTCCATTCAGACCTTAACATTAAGTCTTTTATTGTAAGGTGTCAACAAGATTCACCAAGACATTTTCACCTGGCTATACCCAATGTTTAGATCAGTTTGGGTATTTATGCAAATTAGCACATACGTAATTAGATTATGCACTGTTTGTCTATGTTAACAAACAATTAAAAAAAAATTGTAATACATTTTTTGTTTGTCTTGATGTAAGTAATCAACTCAGTAATTCTCATGGTGATATCTAAAGGTTACCATTTTTACCCATTTTCAAGTGAGGAAAAGGAATGAATAGGCGTATGAATAGGCTATATTTGGGTCTTTTTCGAAACTTTCCCCTAATGGGATTCTTCGGGGCTGCTTTTTTTCCCCTTACTCAGGACATATTGAGGATACAAAATCAGTTGAGTTTGCTTCTGTTGCAATTTGTTCAACCTTTTTTCATAAAATGACTGGACTATACAGTCTTCATACATGTCATACCCAAGTTTATTAGATTCATGTCGTACAGTGTGATTTGTAATGATATTATAGGATTTCTGAAATCACACAGTCTGTAGCAGGCATTGAATACAAAAGGTTGTCATAATCTGTCAAGCATATTTTCCATCCATTTCTATTTGAATTTTTTTTGTTAATGTGTCCTGAATTGATGAATTGCTCTCAGGTGAATCTTGACTTTCACCATTGAAGGGGAATGTGTAAATTGTTCGATTCTTTCAATGCTGCATTGCAAGGGAAGATATGCGATGTGGATGAGAATCTGTGGCCCGACAGATCGGGAAATTGATACATTCCATACAGATCAAGTGTGCATTTTCAATCATTGTATGTCATTAAAACCATAGTTACAGTATATAGTTTATATCAGGAAATACTGACAAAGTTCACTGCTATATTAAGCATCTTGTTTGTGAACAATGACACAAAGGACTTATCATTCTGACGGCATAGATTTGTTCAGTAGCAAAATTATTTTTGTTTAAAGTCCTCCTGTGGTGAAAATCAAGTTTTTAAAGTTCTTTATATGCTTTTATTTCAAAAATGCACTAACTGGTTTGTTAATGTTAGAAATGTAGCAAAGCGACTGAGAGAAACGGTAAGACAAACTTTGAAGTCTTGCCTGATAATTAAAAATTAAAATCTTTTTTTACCACAAGTGAATGAAATATAGACAAAATGATAGATAGATAGGTCCTGCTAAAAAAAAAAAAAAACTTAAACCCGCCACAGATGGTTTGCTGATTTACCTGGTTTCATCTGTTCTTCAGTTTAAGTTGGTGCCCCAGACTGATAGAAAATTGAAATTCAATCAATTTTTAAAAAATGCATCTTATTGATCTTGACTGATTCAGTCCTCCTAGCATGTTTCTTTTTTTCTTCTAATGTTTAATCAAAATGTCATCACTCAATCTTCCTTTGAAATGACAGAGCCTCCATTCAATCAATAACCAATGTATAGATCCAAGTCTAGCTGGTCTCTCTGCTTGAGATGCATCTGCATCTAATCAGATGATTAGTGCCCAAAACCTTTTAAAACTGACCAGTCTGACTGACTAGAAGACCAGCAAACCAGCGTAGGCTCAGGAAGTTAGACAGATAGAAGCAGATGTGAAAACTGAAGACACCATAAACATTTCATTGGTTTCCTTGGTTCTGTTTTATGTACAAAATACATAGTGGAATTTCACTCACCTAGTATTTCTTTAATGGCTTTCACTAAAGCAGTCTGTCTGTCTGGAAATGTATTTAGCCGTCCATCACTTTTTCCTTGAACATCAGCCTCTCTTCTCATCCTCACTAGTCCTCCTGTCCTCACTTCTCTTTTTTTGTCCATTTCTCCATTATCTTCATTGGATTGAATGAACCCCTTGATTCTCTGTCTCTCCTTGATGGTGGAAGATCCACCTGCTCCACAAGCAAATAGGAAGTAGTCACAGGGGTGAGAAAAAGGATCCATGGTAACTGAAAAATGCTCTGATGCTTTTAGACAGGCTGGAGAAAGGCAAGGAGGACCAGCTGAAAGACA
This sequence comes from Semotilus atromaculatus, assembly GCA_031834385.1. Classification (NCBI taxonomy): domain Eukaryota; kingdom Metazoa; phylum Chordata; class Actinopteri; order Cypriniformes; family Leuciscidae; genus Semotilus; species Semotilus atromaculatus. Next base: position 9,883,381 of record JAULUF010000041.1, on the reverse strand, counting down.
AGAGATAGAAATCACAACCACTGTTACCAATGATATTGAACTATACCAGAATAAGGCCTAGTTCCTAGGTTTGTACCTGATTTCAATTGTGATTCCTTTTGCAGGTGGGAATAGATGCTCAAACCTAACGTAGTTGCGAAGAGAGAGAAGGCAAAGAGAACTAATAAGCACCAGCGATACTTGTTGCAGCCCACTGGATTTGGCTCATCAGAACGAGGCTGTTCCTCTGATGTAGTGACCATTTCCTGTGGGTACATATTGAGATGAACGTGTTGTTCAAAAATGTTACGTTAAAAACACATTTGGGAAAAGTTGGAATGCATTGAAATTGAAAGTCAATCATCCAACCACAATGAGAGCAAGTCCAAGGAATGTTCAATACAATTAATACAATTGTCTCATTAAAAGTTAATAGTGAAATCTGTAAAAAATAAAAAAAATTATGTACACCTAACCATAGTGCCTACAGCTACTGTAATAATTATAAACGTGTGTACATGAAATATTGATATTGATATTTTTTGTGTGTGATTTTTGCTTTTATTTAGATGTTAGTTGGATATCTGACAGAAAAAGGAAGGACCACAAACTGGGATTTTAACTCATGTTGCCGGAAGAGCATCTGTAATGCGTGTAGGAGGGTTAATAAAGGCCTTCTGTAGCAAAGGGATGCGTTTTTGTAAGAAAAATATACATAATTATAACCATTATAAACTGTAAACACTGGCTTCCGGTAACAGCCTTAGGCAAAGTCTAGTTCCGGCAGAAGACCTGACGCATGGCGTACTGACGAACGCAGAAGTGCACAGGATAGAGCAAAACAAAACACCGGTCACGAATTAGAAGTCTAAAACAAGAATTTTTAAAGAGAAATGTTGACTTTGTTGCCCAGTCCTATTTGTTTGAACCACAAGAGGCATCCACTTTCACCTAAATTTAAGCTACACCTATAGCCTACATCCTACGCCATAAGTCGGGACAGAGGTGACTCTTCCACCAGAACTAGACTTCGCATATGGCCATGACCACAACCCAGTGATTAAAGTTTATAAAGTTATGAATAATCTTTCTTACAAAAACACATAGTTTCCCAGATAGCACATGCATCTGTAAGATGTCTCCTAAAGATGAGATCTGTTAATCTGAAGACTGGAAAGCATCTGCTGTGTAAAAACATCAAACATAATAGTTTTACATACATTTTAAATCTTAAACACATCTTCTAAATGTCTATATCACATCTAACAGGAAACGTCCTGGAGACGTATTGCAGATGAGAAAACTTTCTAAAAAATACATCTTGCAGATGTAAATGAATACATCAAATATATGTCTCAGAGGCTATGTGCTATCAGGGTTCCCTTCAGAAGGCTTTTTAGCCCACTAAAGCTACTTTTATGATGGATGGATGCTTGGAAGAGCCAGGATATTTTTAATAGCTCGCCTCCGATTGTGTTTGGCTGAAAGTCATGGCTTGAGTTGAGGGTGAATTATAATTTTCATTTTTGGGTGAACTAACCCTTTAAAACATTCGCGAAGAAAAACAGTTCATTATGTAACTTACAATCGGCCAAGCAATAAAATAAACTCGACAACAGTATAAGCAATCTAAAAACGGATATTTCTCAGTAACACACGATATGGCGGCGGCAAATTACGTAGCTAACATTATATATGTCAATTTTGTCCTTTGTCAATAGTATATGAAGCACAGCTCATATAAGTTACTTTCCACTCTTTTTCAAACAGCTTTGTGGTGGTAAACTTCAAATTCGCACGACCTGCGCCTGCGAAACTTTTTCGCGCGGGTCGCACGAATGGAAAGGACTGCATTTTACCTGTGAAATTTCGCAAAGCAAATGTAAACATGACCACATATTAAACATGAAAGAAGCGCCGATTTCCTGATTTACCTGGGTAAAAAAAATATCTCACAGATTGACCAATCAGAATCAAGTATTCCAGTGAGCCGTAATAGAACAGCAACAACCCGAGAAGTAACTTTCGCAAGGACATCATGTGAATAGTGGACAATGAACCAGGATCCTAACTACACCACACACAACACTATTATGTAGGATGGAGACCTTTCTGATATAAAGCACAACTTTGTCCTTTAGACAACAATCTAATGCATTGTTATAAGGTGGCGCAATATGAGTGACTAGAATCTGGTTCATTGCATTCCCTGATCCCAGCCCACCTTCTTCTGTCATTTCCTGTGACAACCACTGTCATATTAACACTGGCAAAAGCCCAAAAACAAAAAACTGTAAATATATTTAAAGCCTCACCTGATGATGAACAGCTGGGTTCTCATCCATCTTGTTCTTCTTGTGTGGCCGTTTGATCAGGATTCCTACATATTGGTCTTCCAGCAAAGCTTTTTATTTCGTCACAATGTTCTTCTTTCTATCTCTCCCTCCGTCAGCCACAAGTCATCCAACTACTATCTTCCCTCATCACGCTCTGTTCACTCTTTCACTGACTGATAAACATGTATGACCTGCCTTTCCACAAGACCCCTCACTTTTACTCATACATAAATGGGCCATTTCTGGATACAACTCCTGAACTTCACCATAAATTTATGAGGGCCAGAAGATGATTTTGCTCCAAAATCCATCAATTGGATTATATTACCCAAGTTAAACATGGGAAAACACAAAGAGTAATTGACAAAATAAAGAAAAAAAGCTGGATGTGCATTTTTAAAGCTTCATGGGTGCATGAAGTGGCATTGATATTCATAAATATTCACATTTTTACATACACAGACGTCGACGGTCCTGACTATCAGTGGCGTATGTGAAGCTGGTGCGGGCTGATAAGAATTGAGGGGGTGTGAGAGGAGCAAAACCACAAAAGAGCACGTCACACAGTGCGTGGGAACGAACATGTTTGGAAGCCGTCACATGGCGAAAACGTAAACATACGGATTACACAATCACTATAAGAAAATGAAACAAGAAATATTTTCTATTAAATCCAACGAAAGATAAAACAAAAAAGTACTCCGTTTGTCAATTTTATAGTTTTATTAGTTCAGAATACAGTACAAATATGGAAGAAAAACAATGATAGCAAAAATAACACATTGGCATACTTTCAACCGTAAACATACACACATTCACATATTAAGAGAGGAAATTAGATGTTGAGTTTACAAAAAAAGTAATGTTAAATGGTAAATACATGAAGGCTAAACCACAAGTGCTCAAATGGTCCATAATGCCTTACTGAATTCAGCAGTATTGTGATACCAGCATGAAAATGAGGCCGTGAAACGATGTATAAAAACACTGTAATAACAATATATCATGCATAACATGTTAGATTTGGTCATCATTTTTTTACATTTTTTTTTTTTTTGGAGCCATTGTTTTATTCGATTGCATCAAATACTAGAATTTCTTGGACATAATAGTCAAGGGACAAGGCCAAGAAGAGAAACACAGAGGTGCATAGATAAATAAAATGAGCTATGTAAAACGGATACAATTTTCAAAATGATACCAGCGCTACCTAGGAGTGGTCTGACTTAGTTAGACAATAGTTATCATAAACACAACAAAACATCTAAAATGTCAATGTTGGGATTCTGTGCATTAATCACAGGGAATGGTGACTGCTAAAAACTAAACATTTCTGAGAAACATTTAAGAGTTCAATCTGTTCAGAATCATGTTAGTTTGTCTACAGTAACACTGTTACTTTTACCAAAAATTATAAAAATTATCGCTACTTTTGTATGTTGAATCTTGTTGTATATAACCAGAGCTTTTGTGTAGATAATACTATCTTATCCATAATCCAGACGTTTTAAAAAAAAAAAGCTTTAACTACAATGTCATAGATTTATTACAGTACTCTATGTAAATATTACAAGAGGCTCAGTGATTGATGTGCTTTTCTTTGGAAATACATAATCGTCAAACCGACCTAAATTTGTTTAATCGCTAAATACTTCTGGCAATATATGGAATGGAAAAAAACTGATACTGGCATGATAATCAATGCAAACTTACTCAACTGTATCACCACATGTTTTGTTCGACATGTTTTAGGATGTGCTTTTTACAATATTTGTTCATTTACAGGTAAACAGTTAGATAAGTGAAGCATGCACGACAAATCGCATCTTTCCCTGCCTTTGTTTTTGCTTATTTTACATTGGTTGTGACTACAATTTCACAAAGAGCCCTTCTCATTCACTACAACGTATGTTTCGGAAAAGCCTTATTGAAAGTGCATGGATGACGGTGGATATACAAACTATACGTCTTGCCTCAGTAGTCAGCTGTGGTACAATTTATGGATGTTGTTATAAAGGCATGCTGGGAGTAGTACTGTGCAGTTCAAACGGCAGTGCAGTACATTACCTCTGCACAGAGTCAGCCACTACAGTAAAAATTCAAGCCACAAAAACTGTCCTAAAATCACTACTCTTACACTTTACATATCAAACAATCTAGGGGTTAAAAATTGTGTCGTATATAACATTCAAAATGGAGGCACTAACATTGTGCTCGCACACATCAAGGCCCTGGCAGAAAGACGCCAGGCCAAACAGGGCAAGCTATGGGCTGGGCTCTGAACAAGGCCATTCAGAAAAAGCAGTAGAGCTTCGTCAAGAAAAGGCTAAACTGACATTGAGCAAACATGAGGAAAATGAGAATGTGAAACGGAAGAGAGATTTATAACACTTAGCCAATTATGCGTCTTAAATTTGGTTTAGGTTATGTGTGAGTTTCCACCAATCACTGTTTGGCCTGCTTGGCACGTTGGGTGTGGCATTTCATGCACAGAATTCTGCCATCCAATGGGTAGCAGCCATCAGCGTCTGCCTCGATGGAAAGGGGACGAGCACAATCCTGCAATCAACGAGCAACGTCTTATTTTAAAACATGACTTCTAATTTGAGGCTAGAACAAATAGGTAAAGATGACTAAAGAAAGAGTCTTCGTACCTCACATCGGTAGCACTTCAGGTGAAAGTTCTTCTCTAACGCAACAACCCTGATGGTCTCTTCACTTCCAGGGTCGGGAATAATCGGTTCATTGCAGCTCACGCAGAGTGGAGAGAAACGGCTGAGAAACAGAAAAAGGAAGGAGAGGTTAAGATAAAACATTTTGGTAAGGTTTTACAACGATGTCTCAATTGTTAACATTAGTTAATGTATTAACTAACAATGAGCAATACATTTGTTACAGTATTTATTCATCATTTTAGTTAATACAAATACAGTACTTCACTGTTTATTCATGTTAGTTCACGGTGCATTTAACAGCTTTTGATTTTAATAATGTATCCGGAAAATGTTGAAATTAACAGTTCACCCAAATATAGAGAGTCTGTCATCATTTACTTACCCTCAAGTTGTTCCAAACCTATATGAATTTCTTGCTTCTGCTAAACACAAAAGGTATTTTGATGAATGACTGTAACCAAACAGTTGATTCCATACTTCTATAATATGGAAAAAAATGCTTTGGAAGTCAATGGGGCCCATCAACTGTTAGGTTACCGTCATTCTTCAAAATATCTTCTTTTGATGACAGAATTTTCATTTTTGGGTGAACTATCCCTTTAACTAAGATTAATAAAGGCCATAGAAGTATTGTTCATTGTAAGTTCATGTTAACTAATAAACCTATACTGTTACCAACATTTTTTATATATTATTTAAAATTTTATATGGGCAATTTTATATGTATATATGCCTTTCAACAAATTTTAATTTCTATTGAAATCTATGATAATAATAAAATACTAATTAAAAAAAGAAATATATATATATCTTGTCCTAGTCAGACTTTTGTTCTTAAAATATGAAAATCCATCATAAAACCATGACAATAAAAAATAAAACCATAACACAAAGTGGAATTATAATAAACCAATTCAATTTATATTTTGTGGGAATGATTTATATCAACCTTTTATACAAATTACAACAATGCCCAAGTTGTAGAGTCCACCACAATAAACAAATTTTTCCCTGGTAAAGTTCTCAAAATTAGTGTACTTTATAAGGATGTGAAAAGCATGTTAAATAAAATACAAGACATGATGTGTGAAGAAAAGAAAAACTAAGCTAATATTGCTTGTGAACAACATTTTTGAGCCTCATTTTCTAATCAAGCTGTAATTCAATTACAAAAAGTATGAAAATACCATGGGTGTATTTCGGATACATAAAAAGCGAACTAAGAAATGCCTTAGAAAGACAAAAAAGTGTTTGCAATTAAAAATCCAAATTTAACCCCAAATAAAGCAAATTAACTTTGAAACTTTGTTATAAGGAAGTTTGGTTTTATTATGCTAAAAGTGTCCCCTAGTTGAAGAAAACCTTATTTAAAAAAAAAACACTGTTTTGTTCATTACACTGATACCTGATTGAATGGGATAATTAGTTAAATGCTCTAAAGTATACCAGGGTATAACGGAGTGTTTGGATTGGTCTGTGATTAGTGAGATGGCTCACCGATGGTAATCTTTGACACAGTAGGGGTTGTTGTCGTCATCGGTGATGAATGGAGCGCCCTCCAGGGTGCAGCTGCAGGTAGTGCAGCGGAAACAGTGGGCATGGAAACACTGACCCACCGCCTTCAGGACACGGTCTGTGATCCGCTCCCCACAGAGGGAACACACAGTCAGAGATTTCTGGAAACAACAGAAAGACAAATGGTAAGAAAATCCAACGCACTCAAAACAAACGAAGTGGGTTACTAAAGTCAAAAAAAAATTCTGTAATATGGATAACATTGACTATCGTTAACGTTTTCTGATACCAAAAAAAGCAATGTGTCAATTAAAAAAAAAAACTGAATGTGAAATTTCTTTCATCCAAACGGGTGTGTCTCACCATGTAGCAGTCCTCACACTGAGGCGTCCCTTCGTGGTCGTAGAACTGCATGCCCTGCAGGGGGCGCTGGCAGCTCATGCAGCAGAAACAATGGGAGTGGAAGAGTTTCTCCATTGCTCTTACTGCTGGCTGAGATCTAGACAGAGCTTCTCCACATTTACCACACACTTCTGAAAGGAAAAATGTGTTTATTTTAGCAAAGAAAAATAGAGCTTGAGGACAATAAGAGATTTAAGAGAAAGAAAATGTCATTATGGAGCAGTAAACACAGATCTCCAGGATGATAATTGGGTGACTGGAGAGGTTGTACTAAAGTACTTCTCTACTATAGAGGTCTCAGGTCATGTTTACAGCTGGAATTACGATGCGTTGTGTCAAAAGTAGATGGAAGGCACATTCCCGTTTAAATCTGGTACTTTAATCTTTCTCTTTTGTCCACTTTCAACCACTCTGTCCTGATTTCTTCGAGGGGAGGGTCTATGGGCGGGTAAACGTATGGTTTTGACCTCAGATCTTTCGATCTAATGGAGAAAATAAGCTCACTATTTACATACGCGCTCGGAGACGATGGAAAAAACATACGGAGAGCAAGACCACCCCGAAAGCTGTGTGTGTTAGAAATCAGGAATGGTGAGAACAATGTGCTTGATACATTTTTCATCCTAAAACCAAACTTTGGTCTTCAGATGACAAAGTTTTAATCCCGTCTGGCTAGCTCGCAACCCCCATTATGTTAACGCATTAGACCAATAGGCAGAAAGCAGGTGGTATTTTGTGGCTGTTCGAACGCATTCGACCACATGAGCGTCTACCCTACAAAAGGAATCCTGTCAAATGCGTTTCCGACTACCTCTGGACGTGGTCAAAAGTGGACAAGCTCAAAACATTTTAGACCCCGTTCATACATGTATTTAGTGTCATCCCCTTGTGATCCTAGCGACTAAAACGCACATGTAAACAGGGCCTCAGTTCAAAAGCACCGCCCCACCTTAAAAGCATTTCTGACCAATTCTACCTTAGCAACTGTTGCCATTCTCCATATAGAGTGCAACAGTCAGGTCATAGAAGTAAAAAATCCCATTTATAACTTATAAACCCTTTAAAGACAGGCCTATGAGCTACAGGGTTAATGGATGCTATATTCTTTTGTTGAAGCCATCTGCAAGATGATTGTTTGCAACATTTTGAAAACAATCATCTTTAACTGTGGAATTCTTGGTGAAAGACTACATTACCCATGATTCTACAAAAGACCTCCACCAATCAGAGAATAGCAACAAGCAAATCTCACCAAAACTCTCTATTGCCAGTTCACTCCCATTGAGCACTGCGAATGACGTAATCGAGTCAATCTCCCTACGCTCTCAAACTATTATGCATACAGTACCTGTCAAAAGTTTGGAAACACTTAAAAAAATTATGTATTTGAAAGAAGTAGTCTCTTATGCTCACCAGCGCTACACTTATTTAATAAAAAAATACCGTAAAACAGTAATATTGTGAAATATTTTTTCAATTTAAAATAATTATTTCCTATTTTAATCATTTTATTCTTGTGATAAAGCTGAATTGTCACAACGAGACGGGCAATAAAGGACAAAATCAATCTATGACCAAGAACACAATCTTATTATAATGGAATAAATGGACTTAAAAATAAACCATAAAACACAGAACATGAATACACAAATCAAACTGTTTATTTCAGTTGCATGTGAAAGTAGGTTGATCTAATCAAAAACGGATCAAAAAGTATTTTTAGTTTTCACCTGCACGCACATCTAAGCTACCAAGAAACGAGAGAAAAAAACGGAAAAAACCCTTCAGTGCTGACAAAGACAGAGTGAGATCATTACAACACTCATCCAGAGAGATCCAGACATGGGAGAAGTGAAGCACTGTGGTGTTTAGACTCTGATAATGAAGTAATAAACAGAGATAGAGAAGCTACATCTAGCTAAACACCTACACAGACCGATAAAGAGAGAGAAAGACGGAAAAAGAGCAAGAGAAGCCTTGAACCATTACACAGTCGGTGTTTATCACAGCTTGTCTGCCGTGTGTTAAAGAGCCATATGGATGTCTTAAATGAAAAAGTCACTCAAATCTCAAGGGTGTGGGTGTGTACACAAGGTTAGGTGTACCTGTAGCTGGAGAGGTGATCACAGGAGGATGTTTGTCCATGTCTTTGATAAAGTCCTTAGTCATTTTCTCCAGCTCTTCTACTTCTCTCATAGTGAGAGGAGCACCACCAGAACCAGACACCTAAAAAAACAACAGCATATGTTTGCATTTTCATTTTTCAGAAATGACAGAAATTTTTGTTTTATATAAGTCATTGTGTTAGGCAACTATATACATTTTTAAGTATAGGAATGCACGATATATCGGCCACCATATTAGAGCCCTGCACGGGCCTCAAATCTAGGCCCTAGCCCGGCCCTGGCCCGAGAAGCTCAGGCCCTAGCCCGGCCCGTGTCCGACAGTTCATCAGAATTATCAGCCCGAGTCCGACCCGAGCCCGTTTATAAAAATTTTTTTTTAAAAACTGCCTGACATCACAGCCTGACTATGTTGCAGACAGTCATTAAAATATATATGTTATGTTCTCAATGGCAAAGTAGTTACCGGTAAGTTTATTTTCATTTATTTATTAAGTTAATTTTGGACAAATGTTTTTTTTTATAACGACCAAGCAGCCGACAGCGAGTTAAACATGTTTGATCCATTTAGCCTCTCAAATCAACACTTACTTGGCTACAATACAATCCATAGATATAAAACAATTTAAGCATATCACACAGTTAACGTTTGTTTAAACGTTTATTATCATTTTTGAAAAGCTGAGGCAAACTGCTCTGCTGCTCAGTCGCAATAGCGTTCGCAAACTAAATGAGCTAAATACAATCTAAACAAATCAAATAAATGACATTAAATTAAATTAAAAACAAACATGCAGGTTATCTTACTTCAAAAATCAAGTCTTCAAGTTCACTACAGAACATGCATGGCCATTCTTATTTCAAATAGTTTCCAACAGACTAATAAAGCCCAATCAAATGAAAACCAACAAGACAGCCTCCTAACATAAGAACAGTCTCTTACAGAGCATCATGAAGTAAAAGCACAGCATCCACAGTGGAAGGTTTTAATCCAGTCGCACTTTTTCCAGCTGCGCTGAAGTCATGCTCGCTGCTTCTGCTGCTGGCGGACACTATACAGAACGAGCCGGTCGCGCGCTTGAGTCTCGGATCGCGCCGCCGGGAAACCTGTGTGTGTTTGCGCGAGCACTGTCGTGAGTCAGTCACATCATGTCAGTGTGATAGGTTATAAAACGTCTTTCTATGTTTGCTTTTCAATCGTCATCTTCTCATATTATATTTTAATTAATGTCTAAAATAGGCTATAAAAAAGATAAGCCTAAAACAGGCCCGAGGCCCGGCCCGCGTGTGAACTATGACGTGAAAATTGGCCCGAAGCCCGGCCCTAGGGTCGTAAATAAGTCGGGGCCCGTCGGGCTCGGGCTGAAATGCAGGGCTCTACACCATATCAGTACCGGATATATGTTATTGTTATCGGCCCGATAAGAAAATTTGGCCGATATATTAAAGCAGATAAATAATGGATTATTTCCTTCAGCTGAGAAACTGCACTGTTTGCCATGATGGTTTTGAATTGTTTGAAATATGATTAGAATCACTTCAAAAAAGGAAAATACAGTTAAGTGCAACATGTGCAGCGCAAGTCTGTCATATAGGCCATGTACATTTTATTGGTGCGATTTTTGTTTTTGTAATCAGACTCTCAAATATTATATAAAAAATTGGATTTAGATTTATCGGCCAATATATCGGCTTTCAAATATAAAAAAATTATTAGTATCGGCATACATTTTCATACCAGTGCATCCCTAATTTTAAGTAATGTAAATATCTGAAAAACTTCTATTGACTGGTTACATTTTGAATAGTAAACATTCATCAATCACAATGAATCACTGTAATATTTGCATATGAACTGCAAGTGACCCTTTTCTCGTATCTATTTGCATATTGAAATGCAACTGGTCTTTTCTTACATCTATTCAACATCTATGGTTGCCTTTACTCCACACAGATGATGTTGCATTAAGTCGTTTGCTCAACAAAGCTCACAGGGAAAAAAAATTGTGTTATGTGTCTTGAGTCTCATGACATCAGCAAAACTCATGACTCTGATGCGGCATTTGATTTATGCAGAATATATGCTAAAACTAAAACCTAAGCTGTCCCAAAAGCTTTGTGTGTTTTATTTTTATTTGTTTTTATTTATCCATCGACTTACAGTACCATTCAAAAGTCAGGGGTCTGTAATATTTTCAATAAAAAATACAAAAAATAAAAAAGAAGTCATGTTCACCACGCAGAATATACAGTAAAATAAAATACAGTAAAAAAATAAGTAAAAGCAGTAATATTGTAAAATATTACTACAAATTTTAAAAAAACCTGATTTCTATTTTAATGTAAAAAAATTAAATAAATAAAAAAAAATTAAAATGTAATTTATTCCTGTGATGGCAAAGCATCATTTCTCCAGTCTGCAGTGTCACACGATCCTTTAGAAATCATTCTAAATATTAATGCTCAAGAAACATTTCTTATTATTATCAATGTTTTTTTGTGGAAATCATAACATGAACAGCATTTATTTGAAATAGAATTTTTTGGAACATTGTTGATGTCTTTAATGTCACTTTTGATTGATTTAATGCATCTTTTCTGAATAAATCTCATTGCCCCAAAACTTTAGAACTTTTGTACACTGACAAGATGTCCGCCATTTAAAATCTGTTTCTGATGAAAAACATCATGTGCTGTGAACAGACAAATTTAAGATTTCATTTTATTTACCAAACTAAAGCCTTAAACCTAAACTTACCAAAACTGTAAAACTAGTCTAACTTCAGGAAATATAAAATGTATTTGCACAGTTATTAGCATTTATTTTAAGATTTATTTTTGCCTTGTTACCTTATCTTACCGTACCTTTATTTAAATGACTATCACGTTACAATCGAAGGCACACCCACCTTTGGTGTAACAGTGTTTCCTGCTGGTCTGCTGAAGGATGCGACGGGGGATTTCTTAGGTGCAGCAGGAGAAGGCGGAGCAAAGCTTTGCTGACTGCCAATGGGAGATGTTTCAGAGAGATTGAAAGCAGGTGTGGGGGCGGGAATATTCACTGGTGGAGCAACAGGGGCAGGAGGAGCTGCAGGAGGAGGTGGTGGGAAAGAGCTTTGGGCTGGGGTTTTAACAGCATGGTTAAACCCTCTTGCGCCTCCAGAAGGTGCAGGACTAACTGTTTTGGAACCAAAATTTGAATTCAGCTGACTGGGAGGGAAGTTGGTTTTTGGAGCAACAGCTGGGCCTCTAGCCAATGAATGTACAGGAGCGGGGGCGGAGGCTGTGCTCTGATTGGCCGGTCGTGTTCGAGCACGTAGCTCCTCAGCCCAGGGGGCAGGGGGAGGACGATCCTGCAGCTCAGGAGGGGGCAGAAAGGAGAGGGTGGGCTTAGGGGCTTTTGGTGGTGGTGCTGCTGGCTTTGGCGCTGGTGCTGATGAAAACTGGCTAGGCAACTGAGCAAACAAACACACAAGGAAATGTGTCACACATCACATGGGGAAAAATAACTTTAAAGGCTTACAAAATCTCTAAATTGTGGCATCAGAATGTTGCAAGATTAAGATTGTGAAAAAGAATTGTTCCTCCTTTATATTTTTACTTCCTTATTTAACAATTGCTTTATTTGTGAAAAATACTATAATAGGATTGCAGAATCAATATGGATGACTGCAATCAAGTTAATTTGCTTTCATGTTGATTAATTTACAAATTATGTATTCCTCATTTAGTAAATACTTTGTAAAATAAATATTTATTTTACAATATTTATAAATATTGTTTTTTAGTGTGATATTATATATATCAGCTTTATATCAGTCATTGGCCACCCTAAAAATCCCCTAAAATATCAGCATCTGCAATCAATTTCATATCTGTTGACCTCTACCAAAAAATAATAGAGCAGCACGAACATTCGTCAAAACATCTCCTTTTGTGTTCTTCTTTTAAAAAAAAGAGCAAAAAAAAGTAAGCCTTAGAGCATTAGAGTGAGTAAATCTTGCCACTATCCCATTAAGGTTGAAAAATTAAAGGGAAATAAACTGAACCCTGAAGGTCAAGATTTGAATGTCAGAGGTTAAATGTTGTGCGATTACCTTTGGGTTGAAAGGTCCACTAGTCTCCATCTCTGATAACATATCGGTCAAAGAGCCCAGCTGCTTGTCAAAACTCGTCTGTTTCTCAATCAGCCTCTATGGAGAACAAAACCAGGGAGAAATTGAGACAAGATTGTGTGTGGTGTGAGAGAGGTTGGAAAGGATGTGGGTCAGGAGAGAGGAGAACGACAAGAAAGGGTGAATCAGCCATGAAATCTGATGTGTTGGAAAAAGTGCAAGAGTATATAAATGTTAGGCAATAAAAGGGTGGAATAGGAGTACAAAGCAATAAAAAAGGAATATGTGAAACACAAAATGACAGGGTCAGAGCTGAAAAACAATCCAAAGAACATTAAACGTGCGAAGAACAGATATAAAAGGATAAAGAAAATGGTGCCTTGAGAATTGTTCCTAGATTATAATTCATGCCTAGTTAGCCATTTGATCAAATTATATGAGATAATAAAAGGGCAGACACTGACAATTGATTCCACAAGAAATTTGGAAGAGCAAAGAAAGATTCAAACAAATGAGAGTCTTGCTCTCAGAAAACCACAGCACTGTTGAATCACTACACAATCTTCAAAGAAGAAACATGTACTTTCAGTAGCTATGTTTCCATCCAAGGTTGTGAATTTAACAAAATTGGAATACCGCATTAAAAATTGCAAATAAAGCACCGTTTCTATCCCATATGTTCAAGAGAATTGTTACTTCCTGGGGAAATTGGCACAAATTATCTGTAATTTAAAAAAAAGAAGCCACTGCGGCTCTTTTTTCATACATCAAATGACTTGCGGCTCAGAGAGCAGAAACAACTCAATAAACGCTGTCATGTTATTAATTCCCTGGTTGTCTTCTTATCGAATAGGAAAGAATTATGTACTTATTGAGTGCACACATTTTTGTGCATTTTTTAAATTTGTGCATCTTTGCATTTCCATCCAGCAGTTTTTTTTATGCGATAACCCCAAAATAGGTGAATAGCTAATGACAATCAAGTCCACTGCCTGACAGTGGAAATGACCAAACATTACATTAGAAAACATTTGGGATCAGGCACTATAGTCAACTAGTTTAGTTCTAGTTTGCTTCTTGCAGCATGAATTGCATTTTTATTAGGATAATATTAATACTAGGATATAACGATTAAATTGTGCATGCCAAATTCCCCCTTTTTTTACATTTAGATACTTAAGGTGCATTGTGCAACATTTCATGTTACAAATACCCGTTTTTCTAACCCATATATGCTTAAACAATTGCCTGATGGGCTGAATGAGCCCCTCTCTGATCACTGCGTTTGCCTCTATAATCCTGTACAGTAAAATAAATAAGACGGATTCGGGACGGAATTTGAGACTGGACGTGACATCATGCGCGTTCACACTCACCTGGCTATGTCTGGCAGGTTTGTGTATTCGCCACCATTCTCCGCATCAGCGAAGACAACTCGAGCGACAAAACTTTAGTCAACTTTCGACAAAAGTAGAAGATGGATTCAAAGAGACCGGCTTGTAGTTCATTCCAAACCCCAACGCAAACTCCGTGTAAGACAAAGAAAAGAAAACTTTTGCCTAGTGCCACCAAAAGGGCCAAATTGGAGTCAGACAGGCGTCGGAATAAGACGAGAGTCAACATCGGGAAGGCTTTCAACAAATGGAGAGATCTCCGGTCTGCTCTAGGGCTCAAACGATATCCTCAGTTGGCGTTTTTCTTGATAAAACGGTAAGATATAGCCCAGTCTCTAATGTCTGATACCTCTGGTTGCAGTTTCGCTTGTTGCCAGAGGGGGCATAGTTCTGCAAAAACTCAGAGACTTGTGCAATGCACCTTTAACACCAAGGGCCAGATTTACAACAACAACAAAAAAATCTGGCCCTAATAATTTAACTTAAGTAATGTAATCTTTAACAAATCTCAAAATAAATATAGCTTGTTATGCTTAAAATCACTCGTGGCATATAAAAATACTATTTTAATTTAGAAAAAATTAATTAATAAAATATTAATTAAAAAGTAAAGACTAAGACATCAAGACCCCTTCATTCCAGCATGCTCTGTCCAGCTGTTTTGGAACACAAGAACATGTCCTACGTGAACACTACCTAAAGCATCTGATCGGAGTCAGGTCAGGTGACCACATAGTTGTCTTAAGACAAATTAGTTAACTAGTTGTTTAGGCAAAAGGTCACTGAGTTTTGTCCATCCCTAAAAACTTCTCTAGTAAGGAAATGTTTCATGAAAAACATTTTCATTGCTCGCAGTAGCAACAGCGGGTCTTGTTTGATTGAATGAGGCCCTGTGAGAGTGATGATGTAGCCCAATTACATCGCACTCACCACAATAACACGTCCATAAATAGAGTCAGGGCTTATATGGACAAGTCAGCAGACAGCACGTATAACTGTGTCTCACGGGACAGCGGAGTTTACTGCAGAAAACTGCTCAATTCAACTTTCCCATCTTCTCTATTTACAAAAAGAGAATCACTAGAATTACAGAAGACTGTAAAATGCCATATCAGGCGATAAAGAGTGAGAATTAATGATGCACCAAAATTTCAGTACTTTGAATCGACGTGAAATTGAAAAAGGAATATTTTGCAAAACTGCAATGGAAACAGTTTTTGCACATTTACAGGTCACCTGACGTATATGGTTCGGTATGTTTGGACAGAAGACGAGACAGAGTTCTTCATTAAACTCATAAAAGACAAAAGTATAATGGGAATACTGGATTTTAAACAACAAAGAAATGCCACAATTTATCAAGTCCATGAAGCAGATTGGAGGTAGAAACACCTCATTTGTTCCTTTCATAAATATAAGGGACTTTCCTTTCCATTAATGATTGGATAACACGCCGTCTCCTTAGATTAAAAATAATGGCTAGTGTGGTGGCAGAGATATACATAAACCTACCAACATCCATTGCCACGCGAGAGGGAAAAATAATGCCGTTTTAGTCGCATAACATCGGTTAATGGAAACGGTTAATCTTTTTATCGACATTTAGAAAATATAGCAAAAATTTTGCGCAAATCTATAATGCGTCTAATGATCGCTGTAGCAGACTCAGTTCAAATCTTTCCTGCTAGTTACAGCACAAAATAAACCTGAATGAATATCAGAAGTTTTGCTGAAAGAAACTTTACTACTTAATGAAATGTATCATGTCACGCTCAATTAGAGTTTCAACCATAGAAAGGCGATGTCAATACAACAGCTTGTAACCAATGTCACATATCGTTGCATTTACCTCAGTTTACAAGAATGTCTGTAGTTCATTAGCTGTCTGGAAGTATATATACACTGAACGAAATTATAAATGCAACACTTTTATTTTTGCCCCCATTTTTCATGAGCTGAATTCAAATATCTAAGACTTTTTCTATGAACATAAAAGGCCTATTTCTCTCAAATATTGTTCAGAAATCTGTCTAAATCTGTGTTAGTGAGCACTTCTCCTTTGCCGAGATTATCCATCCACCTCACAGGTGTGGCATATCAAGATGCTGATTATTCATTTATATATACAGCATGATTATTGCACAGGTGTGCCTTAGGCTGGCCACAATAAAAGGACACTCTAAAATGTGCAGTTTTACTGTCCGGGGGTGCGGGGGTGGGGAGGTTTGTGACCACCATTTACCTCACGCAGTGCAACACATCTCCTTCGCATAGAGTTGATCAGGTTGTTGATTGTGGCCTGTGGAATGTTGGTCCACTCCTCTTCAAGGGCTGGATATTGGCAGGAACACGCTGTCATATACGCCGATCCAGAGCATCCGAAACATGCTCAATGGGTGACATGTAATGTATGCTGGCCATGCAAGAACTGGATGTTTTCAGCTTCCAGGAATTGTGTACAGATCCTTGCAACATGGGGCTGTGCATTATCATGCTGCAACATGAGGTGATGGTCGTGGATGACTGGCACAACAATGGGCCTCAGGATCTCGTCGAGGTATCACTGTGCATTCAAAATGCCATCAATAAAATGCACCTGTGTTCGTTGTCCATAACATACGCCTGCCCTTACCATAACCCCCCCATGGGCCACTCTATCCACAACGTTGATATCAGCAAACCTCACCCACATGACACCATACACGGTGTCTGCCATCTGCCCTGTACAGTGAAAACCGGGATTCATCCGTGAAGAGAACACCTCTCCAAAGTGCTAGACGCCATTGAATGTGAGCATTTGCCCACTCAATTCAGTTACGACGACGGACTGCAGTCAGGTCGAGACCCCGATGAGGACAACGAGCATGCAGATGAGCTTCCCTGAGACGGTTTCTGACAGTTTGTGCAGAAATTCTTTGGTTATGCAAACCAATTGTTGCAGCAGTTGTCCGGGTGCCTGGTCTCAGATGATCTTGGATGTGGAGGTCCTGGGCTGGTATGCTTACACGTGGTCTGCGGTTGTGAGGCCGGTTGGATGTACTGCCAAAAACTCTGAAACGCCTTTGGAGAAGGTTTATGGTAGAGAAATGAACATTCAATTCACGGGCAACAGCTCTGGTGGACATTTCTGCAGTCGGCCTGCCAATAGCACGCTCCCTCAAAACTTGCGACATCTGTGCCATTGTGCTCTGTGATAAAACTGCACATTTTAGAGAGGCCTTTTATTGTGACCAGCCTAAGGCACACCTGTGCAATAATAATGCTGTCTAATCAGCATCTTGATATGCCAGTGGATGGATAATCTCAGCAAAGTGCTCACTAACACAGATTTAGACAGATTTGTGAACAATATTTGAGAGAAATAGGCCTTTTGTGTACATAGAAAAAGTCTTAGATCTTTGAGTTCAGCTCATGAAAAATGGGGGCAAAAACAAAAGTGTTGCATTTATATTTTGGTTCAGTGTATTTAACGGTGCATCTTTAGTCAGAATGGAGTTGTCTAGGTTTAAAAAGGATACAATTGTGGTCAGTATAGTGTGAAAGTTTTTAATCTTAAAGGACCAGAAATAAGAAAGGCTGGGAATGACACAAAGGCACGTAAAGACTTGTCAAGATTAAAATCAAATTGAAATGATATCAAATATTTGGTAACCAACCTGAGAGTTGACACCTGCACCGCTTTGAGGGAGAGGAGGAGGTGGTGGTGGTGGTGGTGGGGGGGGGAAGGAGGCAGAAGGTGCAGAGATAAACTCCTCGGGAGGAGCAGGGAGGTGCAGGTCTTCTGCAACTGGGGGCGGGGCTGGGAATGCAGGAGGAAGGGCATCAGATGCAGGGGGTGTGATTTGGCATTCTGGAGGAGGAGCTGGGAGCTCTGCATCATCCAGCGGAGGAGGAGGAGGGGGCGGGAAGTCTAATGAACGAAGGCAGTGAATTTCATTACACTCGCACCAATTCACAATGAAAAAACAATCCCTTTCTGCATAGTTCTTTCCCCTTTAACACAACGCATGATAGCATATCTTATCTACATACTGCACCTACATTAGCACACATTGCTTCTCTCAATGTGAAAAACAACTCTTTAGATCATCAGGACTGGCATTTGAAGGACAGTGCAGATATTGAATATTGAACACATCAGTAAAGACAGTTTAATCAGTTTAATGCAATTTAGTTTAATCCTTAAAGTCATATTCAGCAGTTTATCAGCAAAATGCTTTCAAAAATTAATTCTTTAACAGTCATGTCTGAAAATGCACTCTGTTGCCAATCGCATCTGTTGTAATTCTGGTGAGGAGAGAATTACTTCAGTTGCTACAACAAGTAGAGTTAGCTTTCTAAAAGGCACCTCATGTTCGATCTATAATAATGAATGAATGACCCACTAGTGATATCATAATGAAGAAAACTTAAATGGTTTGGCTGGCATAACCTTATTTTTATTACATTTCATTAGTAATAAAAAAATCTTTTTAACAACTACTTCACTGCTTATTAACGTTTGAAATCAATTTCATGTGGTGCAACTAACAATGAAGCATATTAAAAAAGTAATATCAGTGATCCAATGCAAACCCTCAAGTCAATAATTCTCTAAAATATCAAATCATTTTTATGACAAGGCTATGTTAGTTTAGATAGTAAAATCACATGTGGTTCAACTCCCTGAAAACTTGAAATATTTATGAATGAATATGTTTTTTTGACAATAGTAAGCGGTGGACACACATGTTTTAAAGGTGTAAGGAAAATCTATTACTTTTTACTTGATGGCTACATTACACTAAATGACGTTTTTAGGGTTATTAAAATAAAACTGTTGCCTAAACGTTTTCTAAAACCATATAAAACAATCTTTATACAAAGAGTACATTAAGAATTTGCCACGTGTTCTAAACTAGATTTTGAAAAGACTTTTCTTGTTCTTTATCACAGATTGGTCTTATATTAGAAATGACACATTTTATCTTTCATGGAAATTGTCTTACCCTCACAAACAGCCGATGGGGGCGGGGGCATCTCTCCAACTCGTCCAATTACACCAGTGCTTACAAATGGAGAGGGCTGTGATGGGGCCATCTGTATTTTGGGGCGTGGAGGAGCGACAGATGCAAACTTTTTGGGTTGGTTGTAGAAAGAAGGAGCGGTAACTTTGAGGGAGACCGAGGAAGTTACCACAATGGGCTTGCCGCTACTAGAGTCAGACATCTTGATCTGAAAAATACAACAGTATGTATGTAGTTAAAGAAGTGTTACAGTTCATTACCATTTCTGCACAAATTTTGAAATGCAAAAAAACTAATTCAAGACCACTTGGCTGCATAGTTTGGCAGAACAGCATAAGGAAAATCTTAATGTTTAGTAAGTGCTCTGTAGCTTTGGTGCCTGAAACTGCTTTATTCATGCAGCATTGGTTCTCAAGAGAGCCGCCCACCTGTACGTAGGTTAGTCAACCATCTGGGTTAAATTTGAAAGAATTCTCCTACGGGTCTAAAGCTTTGAAACACCCAGAACATGAGAAGGAAATGTCCCTTTTATATTTTTTGCATTATACAATAGTTAACAAAAAGATGTGGTGACGTTACAGAAATTTCAGGGAAGTAAATGTATATTTGTGAACAATGTTGTTCCCTGTTTTGTAATAGCTAAGAAACATAACTGGTTTTAAGAGAAGTTGTTTTAACCTCTAAACTAACATGAAACAAAGGTTATGTGTACCTTAACTGTTTTGTATGACTTGGGTGATGTATAACAAGGAAATCATTCACCAACATATTGGATAAGAGAATTTCATGAATTAGTAGCCAAGAATTTCACTTCCTGTTATGTACATTTCAGGTACTTCCATGTAGTCCATTTTAAATTGTTTCATGTCCACTCTTTGTTTAACTGTTCCGTATCTAGAGAAAAGTCTCACTGTCAGAAATCCACTTTCAACAGTTCATTCTTCAAGAGATCACACAACATTTTTAGTTATTTCTTGTCCTTTAATGTCCATTTTTAATTATGTCATTTTCTAGTGTTTTCACCCTTTATCTAAGCTTTAAACAGTTAGTTTAATGTAAAATGAGCAATACATTTTTTAGATTACAGCCCAGAAACTACTGCTACTGTAATTAAAGCGATTTTACAGTGTAACTTTCTGTAATTATAGTGTACCTATAAAGTACACATGTAAGTATAAGGGAACAACATGTAAAGTTTGTGGAATAAAGGAGTAACAACCAGGACAAGAAATACAAATATTTATACTGTAAGATTTATAGAATGTTTTTGTCATTTTTAAAAAGCCTATACAGTTTGTATTGGTACACAATTATTACAAAAAGGTACACAGTGTATGGTCTTGCTAAATTGCTCCCAAATGTGACTGTTGTATCATAAATTCATAATAGTAGAATAATTACCCCTTAGTTGTATAATACTTACAGTATAAATATTTTTTAAATTCTCCTGGTTGTTGTTACCACTTTATTCCCTTTGCATGTTGTTCCCTTATACTTACATGCAAGTACATCATATGTACACTATAATTACCGAAAGTTACAATGTAAATTCATCTTAATTACGCAGCACTTTCCGGCCTGTAATCTAAAGCGTTATCGAACTTTTAAGTGACGTAAGCTGTCTCTTACATCCTGTCACTAGCAGATCAGAAATACATAATCAGGTTTCGATTGGTCCCTTCAAAGTCGAGTTGGATTTCCTCCTTAGCGTAAAGGTTGAGAAGTGCCTGGACTTCTGCGGAGTAAATATACAGGATATAAACTGTGTTTGCACAGCTTTTTAAAAATGCTGGGTGCCAGTGTTTTGCATGCTTTCGGCTAATTAACGTATACTTACATCGCTGGAAGTTCCCATTGTGCTGGGTTAGACCCTACTCTGAAGTAGCTAATTTAGTTCCCCCAAAAGGCGTTCCTAGAACTAAAATTGTTCCCAGTTCCTGCTGTGCAAACACGCCAAAGAGCGAGTACTTCCGCCATTAGTTATAGGAACTATATGAAAAGGTTTCTACGGTGCGAAAGCCCCCATGTTTATGCTCTGACCACAATTAACAGGAACCTTGTTAAAATAAACCTCCTAAACTATTCCTACCATTTACTGCAGATCCTTCAGAAGGATAGGCCTATAGACAACCAGCAATAGCAAAAGGTTTGGCAAACATTCACACATTTTATTTAATTAATTCAACTGGTGTTTAGGAATGATAGTATCTATCCTACTGCTGTCAAAAGTACTGGTATTTAGGTAACAAGTTGATACAAAAAAATGAATAACCATAAAAATAACGATACTAGCCTTTCTGCAGTAGCGGTAGTATCAGTGACTATTAATTAATCCTATCAATTATTATCTAAAGTTAATGTTAAAGGGGAACTTGGCAACTATTTCAACTTAATAAATCTGTTTAGAAATCATTTGGATGGTTAAATAACCTGTTCTGGTGAGAATGGTGACTTTCCCCACACCCCCCAGCGTTCCCCCGCGGAAAATCAACCTTGCAACATGGGGACTAACGTCCTGGTAAGTTGGAAATAAGAAGTCTTGTGAGAAGCGAGAACGAGCGAGAAACACAAATTGCTTTACAGCAATTCAACAAACCCAAACGCCACATGATACTGTGTATGATGTATTACCCACCTCAGTAGACATACCTCCACATGATAAAGTTGGCCGGCTCCCATAATGACAAATGCACATGAGCAGCGGTAGAAAGGGGAGTAGGGCGCCGCAAGTGAGATTTTTTTTACTACAGTGTCGTGAAATATACAGCCCACAGCTGTAGGGGGAGCTCATTGAGAAAACACGCGAAAACAAAATTGAAAATCTGCGAAGAAATGGCTAGAGTTGCCTTGTTCCCCTTTAACTTTGGCAGCCCTAAAATCTTATTTTGTAAAAACATTAAGCATTCAGTCGATTTGCTTCCTTCCAATCAAAAACCGATGGATAGACCCAAGTGCCTACATTTATTTATTTTTCCATAATCCACTTCACTCAAATGTACGTTGCAATATGAAAGTAAAGATCTAACACTACTTCAGGTCATTGTGACTTTAAACCAATAGTTGTTTGTGTAGCGCTTTTGATTATAGCTTGTTTTTACAAGAGTGCAGAGCTCAGGTACGAGAATTGGTACAGAGAACTTACATTTGACTGGTTTTATACTGACTACTGAATGGGAGTGTCAAGTTTCTGATGACAATAGGTATCACTGATATGAACCTTGAATCATCCTTGTGTTCATGCATTCATCAGTGTGACGTCACAAAGTTACGAAGTTGAGAATGAGCCATTTTTGCAGCTTAGTTTCAAAAGATGCTCTTTTGGGAATAGAATGTTTTGAGTTATGAAAGTTCTGATACTTTCTCATAGTACACAAAGTCCTTTTATGTCATAAGATCAAGCAAAATTCAATTCGTCACGATAGGACCCCTTAAAAATTATGTACTAACAGAACACAGCAGAACACAGATGGTCAGAAACAAAGTACAAAGATACAACCTTCTCTTGTTGGAGGATATCATTTCTGTTTGGATTTTTTTTGCACACAAGCAAGCTCTCCAAAGTGAGGTTATAAGGGCTGAAGTCATACCATGACTTCCCCTTTATGAGGCCTCAGGGTATGGTCAACCGAGCTTCATCTAGAAACAGTTAAAAGTGCTTGAGACATGTGGATGTGATATACCGCAGAAGTGCTCTCATGGCATGAGCTACGTGCAAATATTTACCTCAAGCATGTTTGCCATTAAAGATTACATCATTCCCCCTCCTCCTCCTGCTGCAGCTGAGCCAAGTCTCATTTGACCCAATGACTAAGTCATAACTTTTTTTTCCTCTATAGTTCTCAAAATACAGCCAGTGAACCATAACTACTTTTTGAAAGTATGAATTACAGATGATGGCAAACACTTTAAAGGGTCTGTCCTAGCCAAATAACTAATTCATCCCACTGTTGCCTTCTGATGCAGATGATGTATGGATTTCATGACAAGAAAGTCTTTCATTTCTAGCTTTACTAATTGGAGCCACATTTTTGTTATTCTATTCTTATTACCATATTTTGTCCAGTCAAATCATGTTATACTAAATCAGCTAGGAAACAAACATGCAATGCATGGCAGTCCTTTCTCATTCACATCGTTTTGTTAGGACCCCTTAAATCCTTAAATCTCAAAATGAACTGACACCTTCTCACCTGAAATGTGCTCTGTAGCACAAGTATTAAAGTAAATATTCAAATGAACTCATCCACTTTGAAAAAGGTTATGTAAAAATTAGTAGAACTTGATAGAAGTTTAATTTTTTTAATACCAAGGATCCCAAAATATGATGATCTTAATATAGTATAAATGAGTCTGCATAATGTATAAATAAATAAAATATATACATAAATATATACACTGCATTTTATGCTGTGCCACCAAACAAACAAACACCCCTTGATAAGTTCCTCTTCACCTTGTTTTGAGGCTGAGGTGTCCAACTAAATTTCTCTCATCACAAATGTAAATACTGAAAAGCTGTACGGGATCTCTCACGGAGGAGCGAGAATTTTCTTAGCAATTTTAAAACGCACATCGACCAATCACTTGTTTAGCAGATTCACCAATCGGAATGAATTCAGTTAGATTGAAACAAAAGGTGTGCAAAAATGATCTCTTCTCAGGGGGATGTGAGGGTGGAAAGCACAGCAATTCGAAAACACTGCAGGTTTCCTACTAATACAAAGCTTAATGCTAAATCCTGAAGTATCCCTTTAAAGATGCTTTGATGTGGTCCACCAAACCATCTCAAAATCTGAGAAGCTCTTAATGGATTCTGCATAACCATATGTGGAAGCATAAAAAAGGCAAGTATTTTTAGTCCCCAGTTCTGAGTGTGCCATGAGGTGCAGTGACATGTAAAGTGCAAATTCTTCACCTTTCTCCTCTGGTTCAGATGTAGAGTTTAATAATGCAGAGGTACATGCTCGTATGAAATATTCACAAAGGACAGAAAACAAGCCATAAACAGAGGTTTAAAAGATGATTTCTTTTCCTCATGGCCTACATCTCCAGATCAATATAAACTTGCGGGTAATTACAATGAACTTGCATGAAAAGTTCCACTGAGCTGTTCCAGTAACTGATCCACAGCAGAGAACATGTGACATTGATGCTCAAAACAAACAGCAATGACTTACTGTTTTGAGAGTGTCCTCTGCCACAAAATGGAAAAGATGATTCACATCCTTAATTCTGAGTTACCATTTAAGCAAACCAAAAAAAAAAAAACAAGGGGGACCATACAACCTTCCATCCTTCTTTGACAAACAATGCCAGTTAGGCTAGACCAAATTCGGGCTCAAAATCAAGAGGATATATATATATATATACACTCACCGGCCACTTTATTAGGTACACCTGTCCAACTGCTCCTTAACACTTAATTTCTAAGCAGCCAATCACATGGCGGCAACTCAGTGCATTTAGGCATGTAGACATGGTCAAGACAATCTCCTGCAGTTCAAACCGAGCATCAGTATGGGGAAGAAAGGTGATTTGAGTGACTTTGAACGTGGCGTGATTGTTGGTGCCAGAAGGGCTGGTCTGAGTATTTCAGAAACTGCTAATCTACTGGGATTTTCACGCACAACCATCTCTAGGGTTTACAGAGAATGGTCCGAAAAAGAAAAAACATCCAGTGAGCGGCATTTTTGTGGGCGGAAATGCCTTGTTGATGCCAGAGGTCAGAGGAGAATGGCCAGACTGGTTCGAGCTGATAGAAGGGCAACAGTGACTCAAATAACCACCCGTTACAACCAAGGTGGGCAGAAGAGCATCTCTGAACGCACAGTACGTCGAACTTTGAGGCAGATGGGCTACAGCAGCAGAAGACCACACCGGGTGCCACTCCTTTCAGCTAAGAACAGGAAACTGAGGCTACAATTTGCACAAGCTCATCGAAATTGGACAATAGAAGATTGGAAAAACGTTGCCTGGTCTGATGAGTCTCGATTTCTGCTGCGACATTCGGATGGTAGGGTCAGAATTTGGCGTCTACAACATGAAAGCATGGATCCATGCTGCCTTGTATCAACGGTTCAGGCTGGTGGTGGTGGTGTCATTGTGTGGGGAATATTTTCTTGGCACTCTTTGGGCCCCTTGGTACCAATTGAGCATCGTTGCAACGCCACAGCCTACCTGAGTATTGTTGCTGACCATGTCCATCCCTTTATGACCACAATGTACCCAACTTCTGATGGCTACTTTCAGCAGGATAATGCGCCATGTCATAAAGCTGGAATCATCTCAGACTGGTTTCTTGAACATGACAATGAGTTCGCTGTACTCAAATGGCCTCCACAGTCACCAGATCTCAATCCAATAGAGCATCTTTGGGATGTGGTGGAACGGGAGATTCGCATCATGGATGTGCAGCCGACAAATCTGCGGCAACTGTGTGATGCCATCATGTCAATATGGACCAAACTCCCTGAGGAATGCTTCCAGCACCTTGTTGAATCTATGCCACGAAGAATTGAGGCAGTTCTGAAGGCAAAAGGGGGTCCAACCCGTTACTAGCATGGGGTACCTAATAAAGTGGCCGGTGAGTGTATATATATATATATATATATATATATATATATGTATGTGTATACATACAATATTGATCTTTATGCAGTATTTTTTGTAAAACAAATAATTATATTATAAAGAAAATGTATTAAATATTTTTTTTTAAATATGACTTCTGTGAAAATTAATGAGTATTTTGTGAGTGTTGACTCATGATTAAACTACAGTAAATAAATTACTAAATAAGTACTACATATATTACATTAAATAACAAATAATTGAAATGTTAAAATAATTTAAAAATGGTATTGTATGTTTATATTTATCAGTGACAATACACATTAACATCATGTTGATTGTGATTTTGCAACTGAAGTTTAAATCAGAGACTATACTATTTTTTTCCAGCAGATGAATGATATAAACATCGACAGCCAATCAGAATCCACACAACATGTGCTTGACCATTTAACGTAAAGATGATAATCACTAACAGCATGTGCTTATAATAAACAAGACTTAATTGTGCATTGGTGTTGACGCTGATCTTATAGTTATCGTTATGGTTATTGTTCTTGGTGTTAACTATTGCTATAGTTCTTATGTGCCTTAAAGACACTGAAACTTAAGCACATTATAAAAACCATCAAAATATTAGTGTTGCCTAATTTTCTCTCACCATCAAAACCACTGTGAATGTGTGAATATTTTTTAAACCCAGCCCTAGTTCAAACTAGGACGTTTCCTGCCTGTTGAGGTCACCAGCTGCCAGTTTGGCTGGGGTGTTTGGTCTTTATGGGTACTATAATGGTTCAGATACACTGCTAGACACTCTGATAATGTGAGAAGGTAGACAATACATTAGTGAGAGGAGATCCATCATGCAAAAAAACAGTCGAACAGTAATGCAATGCAGTCCAAACCAGTATAAACAGTATCCAGGGAAAACATTTTGCGACTTTCATTCATTACTCGCTATGGAGATCCAGCAAAGGATTAGATCTCATCGAACTAGGACCTTTTCACTGTGTTGTCGCGCCATAGAAAGAGAAACAGCTGCAATTTAAAGATTCCAGTGGCCTTGCGTATGTGTCTGCATTTCATCACTAGATCAGAATGACTACGAGATATCGGGAGTCTGGCTCATTTTTTTGCGAAAAGGAGAAGCAGCTGATCTGGCTCCATGAGACCTCCTTGATGGATACTGCGGCCTGGAAACGATACCCTCAGAGGGAAACGATGGGAACTTTTTGAGAATCATTGCATGAGATATGCAAATTCTTCACAATTTTGTTTGCCACGCTGGAGACATTAAGAAATAAATAACAGGACATGTTGAAATTACAGTGAGTGATGTTCTACTCTGACTTGATGGGCAAATATCTCTTTATAAGGAGTCAATCTCATCAACAATAGACCAAAGCAAATGTGTCATAGTACTCTCTGGCTGCAAACACGCAGTATTTTCAGCAATGCAGTTTTGGCTTCCTCTACAGACTTTATCTCAAGTCCAACAAGTGACAGAGAAGCTGCAACTAACAGTGTGTAGATAAGAGTTCACTTCACAACTATATTAAGACTGTTGTGTGCTTGAATAGCACACTGATCTTGATAACTTGTAGTTTTGGGAAGCAAAACAGCTCTTGACAAACAGTGAACTGTCAACTTACCACACAGTATGACACCACAACAGCATATGTTTCAAAAGATAACATCACCTATGACATCACATCATAAACAGCTGCTATCACAATGCTTGACAATGACTAATATGAGAATCATTTCCTTTCCCAAATCCAGCTCAAAGACACTCAGTTGGAATTTGGTACAGACAACTCCAGAAGCAGCATTATTCTATTGTTCTGGGTGACTGAATAGCATATGGCACGCCCACAATCTGTCTGGGTTACACTGGCCTCCAATACAGCTCAGCTCAGACGGATCGCATAATTACGTCATGGGGGGTGCGTATAATGTGGGTCATTACGTCATATAGTCTGTCAATTACATGCTTGCTTGCTTGCTTTCCATATGGGGGATAAAAAAATTCTTAATGTGAAAATAATTGTTAAAAAAAAGCTACTAGTTCATAAAGTAAAATAGCGATAAAGACACCAATGAGTATAACTATAGTTCAAAGAATAAATGTTTTAAGTGCAAGTGCATTTACCACTGCTCAGCGAAATCCAGTCATTTAAATAGGACTCTGCACGTTTTGGGAGGTTTGCGAGAGGATGATAAAGTTCCCAAAGCAGATTTCACTAATGTTTAAAGGGGCAGTAAGTGAACACTTGTATCCAATCAGCAGTAAGGGTCATATACACCCATGATGGGAAAAGTGCCTGTGCTGTGTTTGTGAATTTAGGGGCGGGGCTATCAATATAGGGATGTGATCCTTTTGGGTATGAGGGTGCGTGTTTGTTTTGGTGATTTCAAATATCAATAGCGTTTCTCAGAAATATCTAATCTCTAACCAAGTTGTTCATGCAAATTCACCATGCTGACCAACAGAAAACTGCTTGGTTTGAAAGTGACTTCTGTGTGAGCAGTGCTTCATGCACTGCTATAGTTTCTGGGGCCCTCTGGACTGTTTATTGCCCCGGGACCCTGTTGAACTCATGTTCCTAAGTGGGGGCCCTTCGGATCTTAATCATTACACCACCCCTGTACGTCGCTACACTAATGACAACGGAAATTGTTTGTATGCAAACTTTTGCTGAAATATTGCTAATGTGACCACACCTTTACAGCTGTTTGGCAAATTTTCAAGGGCGATTTTCACAAGTCAATTAATTCAGAATCCACTTGATCAGGAATTTCATGTGAGCACTGGCAGTGTTTCCCATACATTGATTTATCTGTGGCGCCGGCGGCCACGAATAGATTTCAGTGCTTCCCATTCATTAACTAGACTGAGGCGGCCTGAAAATTATTTAAACTTATCATAATAACATGAAAGGTCTTTAATGTCATGTTTTTGACCAATGCTGTCAAACAAACTAAAATCGAAAGTGCAATAAGGCTTTGTGTCCTTTTTAAAGTTTGGGTTTGTTTGGGTGGTTGCGTTGCCAATCTATTAAAGGTAGGGTAGGCAATTTTAGAGAGGCTAGTAATAGCAAGCTAGCTTTGAAAGAATGAGATGCCACCCTCCTTTCAGAGCATCTCCAAAACCAAAAGCCATTAAGTGCTTTCTTGGTTTTCTATGGAAAGAAAATGCTTATCGTACAATTAAACGCGTATAAAAAGCAAAAAAAAAGCTCATCTGCTTTCCTGTACATAGTATGCATTATTAGTATGGTGTTTACTGAATTTTGGATCACTGAGTTTGATATAATTTTTTTATTTTAATATCAGTCTAATGCATTAAGCCATGATAGCATTTCAGACAGAGTGTCCCTGAGGACGCGGGTTTCGTGACATCATCGCGTACAATACAAGTCCGATTTCATTGGCTAGGCGGCAACCAATGCCGCCATTTCCGCAACACTCCCCCGCCCCTCTCGCCTCTACTGAGTTGCAAGTGCACTAATCAGTTTTGCACCTAATATATCGCGAAAAGAGTAGCAAAAGTCAAGGCGCGAAATTTGCACTTGCAGTGACAGATTTGAGAAGTTGCAAGTGCCAATTTGAAGTTGTACTGCGAATTTGAATGTCAGAAGAAGTGCAAATTTGTATTACAAGTTTGTGTCTGTCGTTGTATCTTTGTGAATGGCATTTTACACATTCGTGACTACTTGTCTGCAGCTTCAAATTCAGAATACAGGTTTGTGACTATTGTCTGCGAGTGCAGATCTCAGCGTTCAAGTTCAGATTTTTATTTTACAGGTTTTCACATCGGAGTTGTGAGTGTAAATGTTCGCGTACAAGTACGAACATTTATTGTACAAGTTCTCAAATTCACATCTACGTGCTCTCGAGTTTAGCTACTAATTTACCTTCATACGAGAGACCCTGTTAAATTACCTCATGTCTCAAAGCACATAACATTACAATAATAAAGAATGCAAGAAATTTAGAGAGCTCTAACTGTACCACCTGACTGCTGATTCATGGCACCATTGATAGTGTTGATATTGTTCAATGTAGCCATTGAACAGCTCCAGGTAGAACGTCACTAGTTGTCATCTCGTAATTATGGTTATGCAATGGCATGAACAGCATAAGTTTGTCTGTCTACGAGCTTGTGAGCTTGTACAAGCTGACTCAGATTTGCTGGAACATGCTGATGACATGTGATGTCTGCACGAGCAGGGTGTGAGGAGGTTTGGAAATACATGTTGATTATTGATTGCTATCAGGATGTGAAGAGAGTTTCAACCAGTACAACAAAAAGAGTTAATAAAAAAAAGCCTACCCTACCTTTAACTACTGCTCATCCAATCAGAATTCAGTCAGAACGATCCGTTCTATAACGAAATTAACACCAAAAAGGCTGCACTCCTCAAACAAACTGTTGCATTGAATATTATTATTTTATAAATAGCTTTATTAACATAATTAGAGCATTATTTGGCGTTATCATGTTGTTATAATTTGTGCTGATTATATAATTCCAGTCCGCATTCAGGACATCTTCTTTTGAGGTGGAAAATTCTAAATCATTCTGTCGTCGCCTAAAGGCCAGTAAACCTTATTGTAATCTTTATGGACTCCACCCAGATACATCCTGGGTTCATTCATTACGACATTGTCGCCTTAAATTATACTGAATTGACAAATATTGCGGTCTCGTTCTTCAGACGCAGAAAAGTTTGTGTAACGTTATCTGTTCCTGATGGTAGCTTATCAGACGCAAGAACAGTACGAGTTAAAACAAGTTGTTTTAACCTTATATGGATATCTGACTGAAAACCCACACAGTAACAAGAGAGATACAGCTCCCAATTAATAGAATACACGTTATGACTCCAGCCCGCAATATTTAGTTGAAAGCATTATTAAGATTTAGTTAACATTGTACACATGAGCCCCACCCCTCACTTTATTTAGGTTACGTTTATCATTCAACATTTTTCAAGGAGGACGGTATTCCAAAGCGATTATGAAAGATTTTCATTGTCAAAATAGCCTACTTAAAAACATTCAAACACACATGACCTTAATGCTATTTCAATAAATCTATCACTAAAACCACTGTGAATGCATACACGGTTTGTGGTTTTGATGCGGATATACTGGTCTACTGTGTGACAAACTTGTCATTACAATTACACATTCTAGAAAAGGTGAAACAAAGGCACTTACTGTTCGTTTTTCTCCGGAAAGGTGCAGTTATGCCAGTATCAACAGACAACGCGTCTAATTTCTATCCCTACAGCCCTTTATGAGTATCCTTTCTTAATGTATATCACTTTACGGTGCTGCGTTTGTGTCAGCCACCATTCTCTGTTAGTACTGACAAGATCTCGTGGGGACGATCATCAGCGAATCTGATCTGCCAGCATGAACTTTTTCCAAATGTACCGACTCTAGTCACACTTCCGGTTCACGCTTCCGCATTCTCCTGGCCGCTGGAGGTGGGACAACATCTGCAGCCAATGATGACTGCACTGCTGTTAGAGATCTGCAGCACAGTATTCAAGTTTGTACTGTTTTATAGTTTGTATTAAGCTATTTTAATTACCGTGACAAATTAATTTTAGCAGAAATATTACATGCTATATCAAGCCTACGCGTCATATAAAATAACATGCCTAATAGCAAAAATATATCAAATGCACATTTTACAAGCAAAACGTTTCAAACAAACATGTTTGTTAGGTTTTGTTATTAAATTATACTATAAAATGATTTGAAAATTGGATTTATTCTTTGTGTTTAATGTGGTGTCGGTGCCTGTTGTTAGCCTAAGAGGTTTAGGTTAAAAAAAGTTATTTGGTTACCTCACCTTGCACATAAGCCATTGGACAGTTATTGAATAAACCGGTCATACAATCTATTAGTCTTGTTATATTGAAAACAGCTTTGACTTACCTCTTTGCCTTCCCCCTTCTCTTCTTGTTTCTCTTTCCGTAAGTGATTTCAATGATAACTTTTTCTGCCGTCTCTAGTCCTGTTTCTTTCCGAATCACAGCTGTTGAACCCTCCCCCTACATGTCTCCTAAAGGAATGACACCATCCCTCCGTCTAAACAAGTTCTCTCTTGCTTGTCTTTCGCACAGGTCATGCGTACAATCCAAACACCTCTCTCTGTCTCTCCCCCCTTGGATTCTTAAAACATTCTTCAAACTATGACATCAACCCTGCCTGCCTTTCCTTGTAAGGGCAGAGTGGGTGAGTAAGTGACTGAGAAAGAGAGAGGGAGGGAGGGAAAGAGAGAGAGAGAGAGAGAGGGAGGGAGGGAGGGAAAGAGAGAGAAAGAGAGAGAGAGAGAGAGAGGGAGGGAGGGAGAGAGAGAGAGAGAGAGGGAGGGAGGGAGGGAAAGAGAGAGAGAGAGAGAGAGAGAGAGAGAGAGATAAAGGAGGTTGGGGGGTTTATTAGATACAGACACATGGAATGGTTGGCAGGATACAGAAAGAAAGAGACAAGAACACGCAGTGCTCAGTTAGACAAACTGACTCAAAACCTTGAGCCTCTCTCAAAAACAACACTTACAAATTCAAGTTAGTTTTAATAGTCATGGTCAACCACTATTGCTGCACATATTATTTTCCACTGCGGGTTCCAGTTTAATTCAAAGCAAACAGGGTCATCTGAAAGGCATTAAAGATAGCCTAGTTCACCTAAAAAAAGTGAACATTCAATCAAATTTAACGTAATTTAAAGTCCCTACAACAGAATAGCACAATGTGTGAGCTGAGCTGCTCTCTTCCATTCAATGAAAGTGAATAGGGACCAGGGGTTGTCAGTACAAAAGGGACTAAAGCATAAAGATTAGTAGTACAAACAACATGTGCACTATATACAGAGACGTCTGAAGCCATCAGATCTTTGTCGGCAGAAAATCTTGCATGACAGCCATCGTCCCATTGTGAAATAAGTGTTCTTAAAGGTAGGGTAGGCAATTTTCGGAGGAGCTAGTGATGGCCGGTTCGTGAACGAATCGTTCTTTTGAACCGGTTCTTTTTAGTGAACCAGTCGAACCAGTACACTAAATCGGACTGAATCGTTCGAAACAGTTCGCGTCTTGCGTCAGCGCTGAACCACAAGTTACTAAAGTTACTCACTTTCAGACATGCCTGACACAGTCCCTCCGAATCGAAATAAACCAATATCCAGGAGTAAATTTTATTCCAGTAACTCCAAAAGTTCACTGAACTGAGACATATGTTGGTGCTGAGAGAAGTGATGAGCATGAGCAGCTGATACTGCGCATGCGTGTACTACCAAACGCACAGATACAGCGGTTCTCGGATCACCAGTACAGAACCGAGAACTGTTTCTTTCGGACACGTTCGACACGGAGAGCTGATGAGTTGATGAGCTGAGCATGCGTGCAATTTTTTCTGAGGGACGAAATGTACATTTCCTATGTAAGAAACTTATCCATAGCCGCGTTTCCACCGCAGGAACTTTCCCCAGGAACTAGGAACTTTGGGGTGGTACTCGGTGTGTTGACACCGCAGGAACCAGGGTCTAAATGAAGTTCCGGGTAAAAATTTCCCCCCCAGAAAGTCCCTGCTGGCGAGGTAGTACTTTTTCAGAGTTCAGGAACTTTCGGGGTGGGACTTGTGCGCTGAACATGCTGATTGGTTGAGCGCACGTCACATTTGATGTAATCGATAATAAGATTATTCACAACTCTTGTTAATTTTGGTGGATTAATTTCTTACCAATTTTGTTCTTTCTGCCCGATGGCGCGCGTTCGTCCCATCCATTTCACGGTCATGTCCGCTATAGCTGATAACAAACGTTGTCTACTTTTATATCTAGCATTACGAGCTTTCTGAATACGCTTTAGTATTAGTGCTCGTCTCTTTTCTGCCGTTTTGTTAATTACCTCGTTAGTAAACCAATAGAGCAGCACAGCTTGAATCTCCTCCATACTTAAAACTCAAAACAAACGCGCAGACTGGGAGGAGCAGTCGCACGCAGTTCAACGTCACCATAATCTTCCCGGTACTTTAGACCGCGGTGTAAACGCAGTAAGCAACCGGTCTGGGGCAAAAAAAGTTCCTATGAAAAAAGTTCCTGGGACAAATAGTTCCTGGTAATTGCGGTGGAAACGCGGCTCAAGATGATTATGACGATGAGTACTATTATTTAACTGAAGTTATGATTACAAATGCCTTTAATTTAAAGTATTTTTATCCGCCGGGATGATAGAATTGACGTCATTACGTGATGACGTAAAAGAACTGGTGAACCGGTTCATTGAAACGAACTGTCCGAAAGAACCGGTTCGCGGAAAAGAACCGGACTTCCCATTACTAGGAGGAGCTAGCAATAGCAAATTAGCTTTGAAAGCGTGAGATCCCACCTTTCAGAACGTCTCCAAAGCTACACCTTCTTTAAAACACATGAATGCACACAGCAGAGTTTGCAAAGTGTCACGAGACAAGAGATATCATTAAATGAACTCGTGTCTCAAAGCACATAACATTATGATAATAATCAGGGCCGTCGCGAGCATGGTGCGAGAGGCCCCACCCTCATGGGTTTGGTAGGCGAATACCGGGATGCTTTTTATTTGATACACAAACACATTTTAACCAGCGTGTTCAAAATCAATAGACATTGAGGGAGAGACACTCCACCAATGTTAGATTTTCTTGATGTTGCTTGATGTTGTGCTTTACTGCCTATTGTCTGACCCCGCCCATCTTGTTACCTGATTATTGGTTCAGTTGTCCCACCTGACCTCCTTCATTACCTGCCTTGTTTGCTGTCAATTTATTCCCCTTGTGTTTGCTGTCCTGGGCCAGATCGTTGTTGCACGCTGTTGTTACCTTGCCTGTCTGATGACTCGTGAGAAATCCTTGGTTCTATTGACGCAAATGGGAGGGAGGAGGAGAGGATTTTTCACAAGTGATGATATTACTGCGCCGAGTCGAAGTGCTCCCAAGCACTTATATGGTATTCCGCCATACAATATAGTTATCCATTTTACACGCTTAGAAAAGTGCAAGGATTTATTTTGTTTCACCGTTCTTGGTCGAGTTACACTACTTGAGTAACTGTATTTAAATAGGGAAAACATGGAGGTGTTTGGTCGCTTCTCTGCTTGGCCCCTATTGAATGAACTGGGCTAAGCTAAGTGCTAGCTAAGTTTCGTCGCAAGACAGAGCGATTTAGTGCACGCACTGAGATGAGAAAGGTGTGTATCAACTCGTCTTAGTTAAGGGAATAACATTATGAAAAAACGGTGGAGTATCCCTTTAAACAACTTAAAGAGCACTGATCTGTACCACATGACTAGGCTGCAGATTCATTTCGGTGTTGACAGTCTTGTATTGAAACATAAATTTGAGTCACAAATAGGGCTGCAACAAACGATTATTTTGATAATCGATTAATCTAACGATTATTAGAACGATTAATCGACTAATCGTCGATTATTCCGCCTACTAATCAGTAAGTTTAGAACATTCAGCTTTTTCAATTAGTTAAAACATTGAGTTATACATATTCTAACTAGGGGTGGAACGGTACACAGAAGTCACGGTTCGGTTCATACCTCGGTTCAGACATCACGGTTCGGTACGGTTTCGGTACAATGGAGTAAAAAAGCAAAACAAATGCAGAAGGCATTTTTATAAATGTCTTAAGCCTTGTATTTTTCGAATAAGTTTTATTAATAAAGGCATAGAACCAGTTTATTTGTAATGCACTGACAATAGTTTTATTTACAAAAAGACCTTGCGATATGTTTGGTAATTGTACCTGAATTAATTAAAAATTAATTTGCTAAATTTCAGATCAATATATTTGTTTTCCTTAATTTTAATTAACCCTAACTTTATTCTCATCTGAATTATAAATTATTGATTTCTGTATAAAATAAAAACACATTTTATTTTATTTTTTAATCAATGTAGAATGTGTAACTTAAAAATAAACAGATAGTGCTCCTACTCCGAGGACAAGAAATGAAAACCAATACGATATGATGAATGTCCAAAAGATGGAACCCACAGACTGTTTTGAAATGGGGTTGGATAAATGTTTTGCTTTTAAAACAGTGTGTGTTTGTGTTTGTGTGTGTGTGTGTGTGTGTGTGGTTGGGTGACAGTTTGACAAGAGTTTAGAGTGTGACAAAAGCACTATGTTGTGTTTTATTGCGAGTGTACACAAATATAAGTAAACACTTTGCTGTTTGAATGATGTCCTATGAACAAAATGACGGAGTATGTTTTTATGTTTACACTTTTCGATCGCGCCTCTCTCTCTCTCTCTCTCTCACACACACAGAGTTTGATCGCGCCCGCGCGCCTCTCTCTCTCTCTCTCTCTCTCTCTCTCAATTCGATCGCGTCGCCCGCGTCTCTCTCTCTCTCTCTCTCTCTCAATTCGATCGCGTCGCCCGCGTCTCTCTCTCTCTCTCTCTCTCAATTCGATCGCGTCGCCCGCGTCTCTCTCTCTCTCTCTCTCTCAATTCGATCGCGTCTCTCTCTCTCTCTCTCTCTCTCTCTCTCTCTCTCTCTCTCTCTCTCTCTCTCTCTCTCTCAGTTCGATCGCGCCGCCCGCGCCCTTCTCTCTCTCTCTCTCTCTCTCTCTCTCTCTCTCTCGCGCGCACGCAAACACACACACACACACACACACACTCCAGCGTTGCACGTGAGATCAAACGACTACTCGACAACAAAGAAATTTGTCGACAATTTTTTATTGTCGACGTTGTCGACAATGTCGACTAATCGTTTCAGCCCTAGTCACAAACTGCTCTGAGTATAATGTCAAGGGTTTCCATCTCTTCCACATTACGTAAGTTATTGCGTGAATGCAGCCTAATATCATTGTTTGGTTCAGGAGGAAGTGTAAAGGTGGCTGGCTGCTGTTTTGGTTGCGGTGCTCTGTGACCGATGTCTGTCACACTCTGCGCGTGCAACGGATGACATGTGAGGTTTCAATAAAAATGACATTTCAGTTTACATAAATACATATGGCAGTACACCATATTTCTTTCATTATTTTAATATAAATTTAACCTATTAAACCGTTTTATTTAAGTGTCTGAAAAAAGCACTGTAAGAAAGTCAGTAAACATGGAAAAGGTAATGGTAATTTTTTCTGTCAGAGCTTTATCCGTTTATTTTAAAGGCAAAAAAAAGGTTAGCCAATTAAAAAACTATTTCTGCTGAAGCTGGTTTAAGCTAGTTAAATGACTGGTATGAACACAAGCATCCCCTCCAAAACACAACATATATGCTGTTGACTAGCAATACTTCACATTTTAACAGGGAATTTGTTTAGTATAGGCCTACTCAGGTTTCGTTATAGAGAATACCGCTCATGTAAAGATGTGGATGTTCTTTCACCACTCTTCAGGAAGGCAATTCCACCCATCCTGCACATCTTTGTTTTAATCTCACTCTCTCGTTCAATCCCTTTCTCTCTAACACTCTATATCCTCCTGAGGCCTATTAATGATTCAGGTGCATTGTTTTTTTCTTTTTTCACACATTGGCCTGGAAATATCTGCTGTTCATTCTGACTGCACACCTCTCCATTGCAGGCTCTCTTTAGCTTAGATGCCAAAGGAACTATCAGGGGAACATATGGCCGTCATTGAAAATCAGCGCTCCAAAACAACAACAGGATTTTGTTACTATGGAAAAAGCGGTCATTAAACACAGTACTTGTTTTGATACTTCAACACAGATCCAAATCCCAGTCAACATCCGGTTTGGTTGCTTGGTTATGGAGGTAATACAGTAAAATAACAGTTTAAGCCATTTTAGAAAAAACTGAGTCTTTAATAAACAAAGACAACATGTGTAATGTCTGTAGATTAAGAGGTTGGGAGAGGTAAACGCGCTGGCTGCTTTCTGCAAGCCTTCGGATCCTTTAGTGTGAAGGTGAGTTTGCACAGAAGGAGACCCTCTGGCATCAAAGTGGTGCCTGGAGTTTAGCCAAGACTTAGCATGGAACAATCCCTCTCTCCCTCCCTTCTGTATGAGTCACAGTGTTGTACAGAAAAACTTTAGCATGCACATTCGGTGACATACTCAGCCTGATTTACTGGAAACAGAAGAGTCATATTACTCTTTGGCCTCATTCTACTGCCTTTTCTTTTAGGTAGCGAGACTGTATATTCAGAAAAACTGTTTTTTGTTTTGTTTGTTCTTTCATAGAAATGTGCATAATCACACAATCTACTGTATACAACAAACACATGCACTTACAATTCCCATCACTTATAGAAAGTAGAGGGGAACTTGCTTCATGTATCCAAAACTTACACTTCAGTGTTCGATGCCAGTGTTCGATGCTATTGTTCACAGTAAGGGGAATTCCAATCCCCTAATCATAAGTATTAAACTGCATAACCTGTCCCACACTTTTGTGTTATGAACATAAATTGTAACTAAAATCCTGCAGCTTTTTGAGGAGTGACATGCTTCAAACATACACTGTAAAAACATCATGTTAAATTAACTGGGGGGAAAAAAGGGTGCTGTGGTTGTCAGAAATTCGCCATTAAAAACTACATTGAAAATGTTTCAGGTATTACGGGATGGCAAATTGGTGCATGTATATTTTACAGCTTATAGCTGTATATTTCATTAAGTGAGGTAATGTTATTTTCAAGTCTACTTGAACTACTAAAATCAGATTTTTACAATACAATGTACTAATAACCACCATAACACAGGTAGTAACATAAAATACCACAAATGTTCATGTTGCCTGTCCATAAAAAAAATAGTCATATATAGAAAGAGCACGTGGTCATACACAAAAAATTAAAACATCATCAGGGTAACACAGACACTAAAATAAAAAAGAAAATGGAACGCCAGACACCGTAATAATGTACATTATTGATGACAAACATGAGAAGAAACAAAATTATTTAAACAAATTAGGTAATCATAATGGGATGTGATGTCACAGGGACCTTTTACTGTTTTTCCACCATAAATGATAGTAATTCATAGATTTTACTTGCAAAACCCATACATTTGACAGTATTTTAAAGTAAAATTAAATTACCTACACTCTAGAAAAAAAAGGTTCAAGGGTTTTATATAGAACACTATGGTTCTTGAATCAATTTTAAAGAACACTTTATGCCATAAAGGCTCTAGGCTATAGGCTATAAGCAGAAATATCTTAAATTGTTAAAATAATATTTTCATGTGTTTAATAGGTTATTTACTATCTATTTTTTTTACGAGCTGCATAAAAGTTTAATAAAATGAAACATTTATTAAAGCTAAAATTAATTAAATCTAAATCCATAAATTGATAACCTATTCTTTATAACGTTTTATAAACCCTTTCGTAGTGGAGCACTCACGATACAGCACTAGCCACGAGAACCTTATTGCTTTTATAAAACGGTTACCATGCAATACAAAAAATTGTATTGCAATACCATTAAAGCCAAAAATATGTATCAACTTGCATGAAGTGAAATCACTAAAAGCCTTCCTTCCGCTGGAGAAAATAGTCCCACCCTGACCGTGAACAGCAACAGAAGTTATTTTCGCCAATGTTATTATTTCGCCATTAGATGGCGACAAAGACTGTCTTTATGAGTGAGGCAGTCAGTAGACAAGACTTTTATAATGAAAGGTCTGAAAACTTGTGAACACGGAGAAGCAAGACGCAACTGACAAACGATCATGTCAGGGCACGGGAAGAAGACCCCTTAAGTAACTTAACGTTAACTGTTAAAAGGGCCAGATATCGCTACGGACATTCAAACGGATTTTTCATTACGAATATTGGACTGACCTGAAGGAAAATCTACTGTAAGGTAACGTAACTTACACTCGCTTACTCGAACTCATACTATAAGCTTCAATGAACGTGTTTGGTTTATGTTGCTAAGAGTGCTAGGGGTGTTACTGTTGGATGAAGCGGTCATAGCCGTGTTTGATCCGAATCAAGGACTGGAACTAACTTAGCCGTTTTAAAAAATATAGTCTTACCGTTAGATGTAAGTTAAAGTCCCCGTGAACCGGAAGTTGCAACCGACTTTTCTTCAGTGTTGTGACGTATTTCCGAGAGAAACGGAATACTACGGCCCAATCCCAAATGGCACACTTGGGCCCTGTCCCAATATCCGCACTTCTGCCCTTGTGCCCCTCAAATGCGCGTTCTCGCTAAGGGGTTCAAGACATAGACAGTATAAGAAGTGGACAGAGCCATCTAATTGGAACTCAGTTGAGATGGTTGAAGCCCATTTTTAGCGATTTTTTAGCACTTCCGTTTCTGACGCGCAGACTCAAACCGACTCAAACTAAACTTGATGACGTGAGCAACTTGTCTGACAGATGTAAGTCTTCTAGTAGCTGTGCGTTAAAACTGCCAACGTTAATCTTGCAGAGACAGCGAGCTTGAGCAGAGAGTTCTTTGGCGTGAGCAGGGGTAAGTAATTTGTATAGTATTTATTTTAAAATGTAACTCCAGTACGCCATATTAAGTTAATGCATTGATTGCCTGCGAGCTTCTCCTCCTGTCTGTACGGTCATTTCTGTACTGTGCGACAGAGGGTCGAGTGGTTATGACGCAATCGTTAGCCTATTTTTACAAAAACTGTTTCTACAGGGCCATAATGTAACATAGAAGGTAATGGAGCCCTTTATACATTGTCGTGTGTCTTTAGAAATAAAAAAATGACAAATGGAGTCTTTAAACACCTCAGATGTAAAGTTATTCGCTGTCAAAGTGACGCCAAAATGAATGGGAGTCAATGGGAATGCTAACGCAAGTGAAGTTCTGCTACAAGATGGCGGCACGCGGCCGGCTTCAACTTCCGGTCGATGGATTACCCCCTTGGTTCAAGACCGTAGGGTGTCCCGATCCTCTAATGGTGTTCTCCAGGGGTGATCGTAAGTGCACTTAATGCACCCCTTTCGCAAGTGCGCATCAGACCGCACTTTGCTATGGGCTATTACCCAGAATCCTTGTAGTGTCGTGACGTTTCGAATAGCTAACCAATGCCAATGGGGGATCAAAACGGTTGCTATGGTGCTGGTCTGGTCGGCAGCGGGAAAACTCAGAAGAAAAGGGAAACCAGTGTGGTGGAGAGATGAGTCCCACCGATAAAATAAAATGACACAACC
Organism: Semotilus atromaculatus; assembly: GCA_031834385.1. NCBI lineage: Eukaryota > Metazoa > Chordata > Actinopteri > Cypriniformes > Leuciscidae > Semotilus > Semotilus atromaculatus. The sequence goes on along the minus strand of JAULUF010000041.1, from coordinate 9,842,109 downwards.
TTGTCTCTTTTTGTTAAATTTCAGTTTTATTGATTAATACCGGTAATAGCCATTATATCTCATGTTTAACCACTAGACTAGAGACATCAGAGCCAGCGGCAAACGTCAGAAGCACTAGCCGAGTTAAGGCTGTTCCAGGCGGGGTACACGAGCGCTGAGCATCCGGTGACTGCTACCTGGATCGCACAACTCCGAAAACGTCAGATCAAATTTTTAAATAGGTGCTATCTTTATAAATAAACCACAGATTTGAGCTTTAAACAACTACATTCTCGACTGAAAAACTCTTAAAACTACATTTTGTGTACAATAAAGGTAGTATTTTAAAATTTCGCGGCCTTTCTCCTCTGCTATTGACGCAACCTACTATGAAAAGCGCTATACAAAAACTTAAAATAACTCCTGTTCAATTACACTTGGACACGCACAGTGTTTACACGATAATTCATTGAACACACACAAACAGATAAGCATATAAACTGCGAATACCGCAACTGCGTCCAGCGCCATGTTTGCTCTCCTGATCACAACAGAAGTGACGTGTGGAAAACTGTCCCAATTCTGCTCTTCTCAAGCTTCGGGCCCTCGCGCACTTACTCCGCTAAGTGCACTTTCAACAAGTGTCCACTTCCAGGAAGGCCTTAGGGCTCAAGTGAGTATTGGGACTGGGCCTTCATGTGCACTTTCGGTCTTGTGGACTTACAATGGCTGCCGCGTGCGCGTGTCCGTTAAGTCCGTGAGACCGCAGTGTGTCCCATTTGTCATTTTTAGATCTCAGAAGGGTGCTCGCGAGCGCCCCCAAGTGGTCGATTTGCGCCCTTGATGCGCACTTTTGCCGAGCCTGCACTGACACGGGCTCTGCAGCGGACTTCTTCCCGACAGTCAAAGCGGCATTACGTCATGAAAGTGCCGACTCAGAGGAAGACCGCGAGTGCTTAGGGTTCCATTTGGGACAGGGCCATTTAGGCCCTAAAAATGACAAATGGGACACACTGCGGCCTCACGGACTTAACGGACACGCGCACGCGGCAGCCATTGTAAGTCCACAAGACCGAAAGTGCTCATGAAGTGTGCGATTTGGGACTGGGCCAATGAGGCAAAATAGTGGGCATGGCTTTTTTTTCCAACTAGCACCTGATTGGATCTAGAAAAGTAGGTGTTTCTAGTAGCCTGTCTACTGTCAGTTGGACGGGCGTGGTTACGGATGTTAAGCAGACACCCAAACCGTCAAACCTACGTCATCAGGGAAGGTCCTCCAAGGCAGAGGGGAGGGGCATTTTCAGACTTTGATTAAAGATTACGAAGCCAAATTTTTTTTGTGTGTGGATTGACTTGCACGGATGAATTGTTCACCACAAAACGATCAATTTAGGCAAACAAAGTAAGTATGGTCAATTTTGAATTCATGGGGACTTTAACGTTCAGCATTCAAATGTTAGCCTGGTCTGACTTAATGACACCATTCTCAGCAAAAAGCTGGTATCTTGGTTTCTGTTTGTTTGCATGTTATGCAACTTGTAAATATAGTTTTTTTTCTTTTACTGTGAATGGTTTTTACCAACGTGTTCTGGGCGGTAAGAAACCCGGATGCGCGGCCATTATGGAGGCACTCGGGTGTAAACAACAGCATGGATTGCACTGTTTATGTACTACTGAACACATTGTTACACTAATAAACCACGGAAAAAACACTTGAAAGCTGCGAAATTATATAGAAATGATCGGACTTAGTAAGCAGGAAAGAGCGCGAACCAAATCTAAACTAAATTTAATATGTGGTAAAGATCCGAACCAGCTAGCTTGCTTCTCTAACGTTTGCCCTTAGGCCTACTGCAATTCATCCTTCTATTTCTTATCCCGACATAATGTTAGGCTACGTTCAAATTGTCAGTCCAAAAAAGCACATGAAATCCGTTCCAAGCTACATCCATATGTGGTTTGAAATCCTATTTAAATCATATATCAGGCCATCAGCTTCAGTCTGAACGCTCTGATCGTATTTTGCATGGTATGTGTGACTTTCTCACGCCACGTAAAATGTAAACGTCAGACGCCGTTATAGGAAACATGCTGAAAGCCGCTGCCGGCACAACAATAACGTTATTGTGTTGTTGCAAAGTGCGGACGAGCAGAAAAGTACTATTTTTGAAACCAGCGCAAACAAGAGCGTGGGAAAAAAGCTGTACCAGCCTCCTGCAGTTCTGCCGCAAGCTCAAGACGCAGTAGTCCAGCGCGGCGGATACAGATTTCCATGTTGTAAAATTTAAATAAGACAACATCTCTGACTATTGCAAATGCAAACCCCTCCATCAACGCAACGTCATTGCCATATTGCCAAAGAGCTGCATGGACACACAAATCGGATCTGAACAGTTGCGAAACACAGTGTGGACATCGTTTTAGATGAGATTCCAATCGGATACAAAGATAATCGGATTTGGACTGACAGTGTAGCCATAGTTAACCACGTCAACATTTTAACCATAGTCAACTTCATTTACACATGTGGCTGATGCTGTAACGTTACCTCTGTCAACCACAAACGCCTAATTTCATCAGTTTTTTTGCACTCTTCTCTTTAACTTTTGACAGTCTATAGAACTCGAAATGTTTTTCCCCGTGTGACCTATAGGGATCTTCGCCGTGACGTCACGACGGGGTTACATGCGCTCTGGTTGGCAAAAAGAAAAGTTATGGCTTGCTACGCAGCGCATACACAGAAGACAAATGGTTGTATCGTGCTGTGTGATCGGCTGTGTTAACAGGTTCGATAAGAGTATCCTTCTACCGCGTACCTAAACAGCTTGAATCAAGAAGATAGCTGTGGATTTCTGCAAGTAGGCGTCTAGAATAGGGTACACATTTAAACCCAGATATCACCATGATAAGTACTGAGTTGATTACATCAAGACAAACAAAAAATGTATTACAAGTTTTTTTTTTATTGTTTGTTATTAACATTATTAACATTTGTTGTTAACAGTTATTAACATTAATAACATTTGTTGTTAACATAGACAAACGGTGCATAATCTAATTACGTATGTACTCATTTGCATAAATACCCAAACAGATCTAAACATTGGGTATAGCCAGGTGAAAATGTCTTGTTGAATCTTGTTGACACCTTACAGTAAAATACCTAATGTTAAGGTCTGAACGGAACCCATTCAGGCTACCCATGAACATTAATACATGGAGGCAGGAAGAAGTACTTTAGAAACCAAACCAGCCTTTATTAATTTGTATTGCAGAGATGGGGTTTGGGGCTGAAACAAGACAAAAGGGTCAAATAAAAAGTGGCTGGATCAAAAAATCAAATTACGTACACAATGAACGACTATAGAGAATTTCATCTTCATTCTCTTCACAGGCCATCTGCATTGAGTTTGGTTCTTTCTGCCAACCAGTTCGCAACCACGCCCATATCGTGACGTCACATTTGACTCCGGCGAACATCCCTATTAGTAATTTAGAGACCAAAACGCAACCATTTTTCAGCAGCCAAATTTGCGAGTCCGTTCAGTGGCATTGTTTACGTTCAGTGCCTCCAAAATGGCCGATTTCCGGATTGATGACACGTAGTGAAAACCCTCTATTGCAAATATTTCTTTACAATATAATTGTTGTATTAGAGCTTTAAATTGTGTTTTTGTGTTGCTACCCAGCCATCAGGATGTTTTCTTTCAGATGTTTATTTTAGTTGCAGTGTCATTGGTCACATGGCATTTAAGATTCAGCTGACGGATAACAGATATGGATAGCTCTCTGTGGTATAATATACCTCCTTGAGTTGACCTATTCCTGCTTTAAATCATAGTTAAACATGGTTGTATTACCATCACTCTCCACCAGATGCCAGCACATAGTCTCTGCTTAAAGTTCAGTTTTTCACTAGACAAGAAGAAACAGAAAAGAAAGATGTAAACGTGGTTTTGCCGTAGGGATGGTTGGTGTTTAGTTAAAACAGATAGATACACTACAGGAAATGTTTGATGGACAACAACGTTTAGAGTGTTGACAGTTGACAAGTCTTATACGAAGTAGTTCGGACAGATACATGGAAGAGATGATGATAAACAGATAGACTGAAGACTAGACAAGATGGAAGGAAATGTAGGTTAACCTGAGAGAGGGAACATCTAAATTATAGAGGAGGGATGGGAGCTCCTTGTGCATTCCAAGTTAGTGACACAGAGACACCAATTTAAAAGAGGTTTCAAATAGACTACTTTTGAATATGTCCTCACGATTAGGCTATGTCAAATAATGAGGCAAACTTCATCTGCCAGTTGGGTCCTGAATTCATCTAGGCTAATTCCTGTTTTAAACAAAATTTTACCTTAATATTAATCCATGTATGGGGATTTGCTTTGCATGCATCTTAAGTATGTTGGCATAAGTGTGATCAATGAAATATAGGCCTACCTCATGCTAATCACAGCTGTCTAAATCTAGCAGCACACACCTCGTGCTTCAGAAAGTATGTTATCCACAGCTGTGTGTGAGAATCAGTAAGCCCACCGTTAAAGATATAGGCCTAAAGCAGTTCCCTATAGTTGCCTATGTATCAAACCAGCCTCCTCCTTTGCTCAATTTCAAAGCAAGTAGAAATGAATGAGCACTGCCAGAGAGAGCCTTCAAAAGGACAAACAAAATAACAAATGTGTATTGATACAGAGAACCTTTTTCAATTGTTTTTGAGTATGCACATGTGCGTGAGAAAGAAAATTGAGGTTATAGCCTTTAAATGATGTAGATGCGCATTTGCTGAATGTTGATGGTAAATGAGAAAGTATTTTAGCCTGATTGTTTGCCTTTTCTGTTACAAATAATATAAAATCAAGCACTATACTTTTTCGCATACCATTTACTTTCTTTGTTTACCAGTTCTGTCTAACAAAGTATTAGACATGACTGACAGAGATTGTAAACTAATGATGACGGAGAATGTGAGTGAGCTGACGCTCTCAGCGCCGCCCGAGCTCCATCAAAATAAAGTCCCGTTTCCAACACATCGGCCAATTAGAAAAACTTATCGGCCGATGCCGATATTTTTCTAAAAATGCCAAACATTGCGATATATCGATATATATATAACGATGGCGATATATCGGTCGACCACCAGTTCAGAGTCCTACATTATTACCTGCAAAGTTGTGTGTACATGCGAGAGAGATACCACCAGATGGACCTAATTAGCTCATACATACTCATTATCCCACCACATTTATGTGAAGACCCCCAAGTTCACAGAAAGATCATTCACAGGGCAGCAACAGTTGTAGGGCAGCACAGGGCAGTTGTGTATTCTACATCCTAGCCTAATTAAGGGACATTCAGTTTATAAAATTGCTTGTCATATTCAAGAGCTCGGAATACTTAACCATGCAGTTTGTTCTCGATCTTGGGCTTATGAATGTCGTGAACTGAACACAGTGAACGCTGCATATGAGAGTATCATCCTGGCTCTATTTTTCATTTGTGACTGAATAATAAATGTGAATAGGATTATTAAAGTTGGCATGAAATGAAATTTCACCCCAACCTATTTTGTGCATGTTTTAGATCTTATTGTGAATTATTCATCCACGTATATTCTTCATTTGTTTAGCTCAATAACTCTATATTCCCGTGAAACAACAGACCTCTCTCTGGTTACATTTTGCCGGACTTAATTTAACCCACAATAAACCCTGCCTATAAATCGACTGCATGCTCGTACTTAGATGTCCCTCCATCCAATCAACAACCGATGAATTGAAACTGCCCTACATTTTTTTTCTTCTTCGATATTTCACTTGGTATTTTGTAATATGGAAGAAATTATCTGTCGATACTTCCGTTACATCGCAACTTTAAAGGTTGACTGTAATATAGATTATCAAAAAAGGATAATTTGAATTAGGCTACATTTTGGGTAAATGTACATTTTGCGAAAAGACGGCGACACAGCGTTTCCATAAAATTATGTTATGCGACTAAAGCGCTTTTTTTTTTCCTCTCGCGATCAGTCATTCCAAAACTCATGGCAACGGACGTTGGTAGGTTTATATCACAGCCACCGCACTAGACATTATTATCATTATTATTAATAAAGCCAAGGAAATAAAGCCATAGCGTGTTATCCAAGCATTAATGGCAAGGAAAGACCCTTAACTTATACTGTGAGCGGCACATATGGGGGGTTTTCTCACTCATTTCTGCTCCGAGGTCTTGATTGTGGCATTTATTTTCTTTATTATGTTGACCCTGTCCTGAGGCCTTCCCATATGATAGGGCATTGGAATATTTTTTTCAGAAAGGCCCGTAAAATAAAATGTTCAAACAAAGGGTGCAAAATTTGCAACAAGAAGTCTGTGGAGCAGTCATAGAAAGTGTAGCAATATCAATGTCTTTAAGTTATCTGACACATAGTGTTGGCAATGGAAATGTGTATACAGTGAAGAAAATAAGTATTTGAATTAGCAAGTACCCTGCTATTTTGCAAGTTCTCCCACTTAGAAATCATGGAGGGGTCTGAAATTGTCATCGTAGGTGCATGTCCACTGTGAGAGACATAATCTAAAAAAAAAAATCCCGAAATCACAATGTATGATTTTTTAACTATTTATTTGTAAGATACAGCTGCAAATAAGTATTTGAACACCTGTCTATCAGCTAGAATTCTGACCCTCAAAGACCTGTTAATCTGCCTTTAAAATGTCCACCTCCATTTATTATCCTAAATTAGATGCACCTGTTTGAGGTCGTTAGCTGCATACAGAGCCCTGTCCACCCCATACAATCAGTAAGAATCCAACTACTAACATGGCCAAGACCAAAGAGCTGTCCAAAGACGCTAGAGACAAAATTGTACACCTCCACAAGGCTGGAAAGGGCTACAGGGAAATTGCCAAGCAGCTTGGTGAAAAAAGGTCCACTGTTGGAGCAATCATTAGAAAATGGAAGAAGCTAAACATGACTGTCTGTCTCCCTCGGACTGGGGCTCCATGCAAGATCGCACCTCGTGGGGTCTCAATGATCCTAAGAAAGGTGAGAAATCAGCCCAGAACAACACGGGAGGAGCTGGTCAATGACCTGAAAAAAGCTGGGACCACCGTTTCCAAGGTTACTGTTGGTAATACACTAATACGTCATGGTTTGAAATCATGCATGCCACGGAAGGTTCCCCTGCTTAAACCAGCACATGTCAAGGCCCGTCTTAAGTTTGCCAATGACCATTTGGATGATCCAGAGGAGTCATGGGAGAAAGTCATGTGGTCAGATGAGACCAAAATAGAACTTTTTGGCCATAATTCCACTAACCGTGTTTGGAGGAAGAAGAATGATGAGTACTATCCCAAGAACACCATCCCTACTGTGAAGCATGGGGGTGGTAGCATCATGCTTTGGGGGTGTTTTTCTGCACATGGGACAGGGCGACTGCGCTGTATTAAGGAGAGGATGACCGGGGCCATGTATTGCGAGATTTTGGGGAACAACCTCCTTCCCTCAGTTAGAGCACTGAAGATGGGTCGAGGCTGGGTCTTCCAACATGACAATGACCCGAAGCACACAGCCAGGATAACCAAGGAGTGGCTCTGTAAGAAGCATATCAAGGTTCTGGCGTGGCCTAGCCAGTCTCCAGACCTAAACTCAATAGAGAATCTTTGGAGGGAGCTCAAACTCTGTGTTTCTCAGCGACAGCCCAGAAACCTGACTGATCTAGAGAAACCTGGTGAAAAACTACAGGAAACGTTTGACCTCTGTAATTGCAAACAAAGGCTACTGTACCAAATATTAACATTGATTTTCTCAGGTGTTCAAATACTTATTTGCAGCTGTATCTTACAAATAAATAGTTAAAAAATCATACATTATGATGTCTGGATTTGTTTTTTTAGATTATGTCTCTCACAGTGGACATGCACCTACGATGACAATTTCAGACCCCTCCATGATTTCTAAGTGGGAGAACTTGCAAAATAGCAGGGTGTTCAAATACTTATTTTCTTCACTGAATGTAATATACGTGTATATGTATGTGTGTGTGTGTGTGTGTGTGTGTGTGTGTGTATATATATATATATATATATATATATATATATATATATATATATATATATATATATATATATATATATATATATATATATATATATATATATACACACACACACACACACATCACCCATCACACCACCACTGCAAATATAATCTAATTCTGTGGGAAACACTGCATCATGTAAGCAAAGTCAGCCGTGATAACAAGGTGTTTGGTTTAATTTTTTTGACATGTTCTGTGTAGTCTGTGCGCCTGTTCTTGGGCTATGATTAGACCTCTACAAAATTTTCACTGACAGCCCAAATATTGCCTTATTTTAGCCTAGATGTCAGGGGTTTTAAATGCAAAATTGCTTGCTAGGCTGAGACTCACAGTTTGTTTTTTTAATGTTATTTGCAAGATATTTTATATTAAGTTCAGTACGGTACGCATTTTTTGCCGTTTCCATTATCCGAAGTTGTGGTACTCTAATTCCGAACCGTACCGTACCACTTTTTTGGGACCCTTCCGTTGGGGTACCTAGCACAGTAGTCCGTGCTACAAGGGGAATGACAACACAAGAGGCGCCATTTTTTTTAATGCAGTTGAAACACAATATCGTTTCTTCTTGTGACAAACAGCCACATGCCGAGAAGCAAAAACAAGATCTGCTGTATGTACTCTATTGTTGTTTACTGTGTTGCTTTCTTCTTAGCGCGAGAATGACATTGATCGCTACTTTCCGGCATACAAGTTTACTGTCCCGAATCACACAGACACAAAAAACAGATAAGAAAGGACTATGATACAAACCAGCTTGAGCAATGATGGTGTTTTGTGACTGCTTTATTTTTTATTAAACCATTTTAATAAAACCATTTTTGGGGGTTAAGATGGAAACAAACTTGGGTTCCACATACACATACACAAGCACATCCATATCCATTTATTTATTGGCAGGCGCTTTTATCCAAAGTGTCTTGGAAGACAGCATACAGTAAGTGATTCATCCTAAAGAGGCAGTACAAATTCCTAGATTAGTCAGAAGTACAGACTAGAGTAGAGATGAAAGTGAGACATTACATTAAAATAATATTTTATGGGTTTTATATATCCAATCCAAGTATTAGTGTCTTGAACTAGAGGAAACTGGCAGCCACTGGAGCAAGACAAAGAGAGGTGTAACATGCACTCTTGTTGGCTCATTGAAGACCAAATGCGCCTCTGTACTCTGCATCATTTGCTGAGGTTTGATCGTGCATGAAGGCTAGTTAGAAGAGCACTGCAGTTAACCAGTCTAGAGATTACAAGACCCTGGACAAGGTGCTATGCAACATAGGGTTGGGCGATGTCTACCAATTTGGCATCAGACGATGTCTATAGTGAAACATCACGATGGACGATGACATCGGGAGGGGTCAGGGCTTGTCATATAACGTTAGGCCTATCACAACTGTTCTGTGTTTTTAGGTTTCAAACATTTAAATACATATAATTTATAGCAAAACAATAAATTTAAAATTTGTAAAATACACAATGCCGGCTAAACATCATGATGATGAACGATGATATCGTTCATCGGCCCAACCCTATGCAACATGCTCAGATAGGAATGGCCAGATCGTTTAACAATGCACATCTGCATGACCTGACTGTCTTCGCAGTGTGCCCTGTAAAGTTCAGGTGTCCTGAATGGCATTATTGTACATGAGCCTAGCTGAATGAGGAAATATTGATCCATTGCTGAACTGGCTGATAAGAGTACTCTGTCTTTGCTAGATTGAGTTGGGCATATCGATCATTTAGGCCAAATTGTCTACCAGGCAGGCTGAGGTCAATTCAGCTACTGTGGGGTTGTCAGCCCGGAATGAGAAGTACTGCTCTGTGTTATTGCCGTAACAGTTTTATGGAGAAAAAACAATGTACCTGGATGATAAAACCTAGCGATGCTGTGTAAATTGGGAAGAGAAGAGGTCCTGGGAGTGAACCCTGGGGTACTCTGGTTACAGGTTGATGTGACTTAGACACTTCTCACCTCCAAGTTACCCAAATCAGATTCAGCACTATATGGTAAAAAACTCAAAATGTAGACATCCTTTCCTAATTAATGGGTTTTACAATTACAGTAATTTCAGTTAAAAATATATATATATTGATCAAATGCCATTATAGAGAACTGAGTGCTTTAAAATGTACTGAATCAGTTTGTGGTGGGCCTTTTGTGCAATAAAATAAAATAAATGGTTTACTATGTCTGATGTGGAAAAACTGGCCTGCAAAAACCCCAGACCTGAGCCTGTATTGAAGATATTCATAATGAATTGGAACAGCCAACTACACTGTCAGACCTCACTGATGCTTTGTGTCTTGTTGAACATTTAATTTCAAAAGCATGGCGAAAAGCATTAGCCTAACCGTTTCTTTTCGCTGCTATAACTGCTTCCACTCCTCTGAGAATGGTTTCTACTAGATGTTGGAATATGGTGGCTGTGGAGACCTGCTCCGATTCAGACATGAGAACATCAGGGAGGTCAGGCACTATTGTTGAGCGATGCGGCTTGGATTGCAGTCAGCGTTAAAATTAATTCCATAGGTGTTCAACAAGTGTCAGGTCAAGTTCTTCCACACTGGACTTAGTAAACCATTTCAATATGGACTTTATTTGTGAATTAAAGGGGTCATGACATGGTTTTTTGTTTTGTTTTATGTTCCCTTAGGTGCAATTATAGTATTACTAGCCTATAGTTTTTTGTACCAAAAAAAAAAATATTTAGTGATTTATGACATTTTCCCACCCTGTTTCTCACCTCTGATTCAAACAGTCTGTTTTGGGGTGTTTCCCCTTTAAGACTTCAGTGTTAACGCCCACTGTTATGATTGGCTAACGTCAGTGCTGCTTATGCATACATTATTGACGTTAATCATTTTGTATCACATGTAGACTACACAATGCTCCACCACGTGAAACTTCGGTCTTCCAATCTTTTACCATCGTGTCAATTCTCAATTGATTTTGATTCATATGCGCGAGGGAGGGAGAGTCTGAGAGAGAGAGAGAGCAAGACAGTTTGAAGGCGCGCGCGCGGCCGGGGCTCTCTCTCTCTGCTCGTTCTTTCAGTAACATTCCCTGTCACACTCATCTCACTCACCGTTCAAATAAGGCTTTGGCGCGCTGCATATGCTGCAAATAAACTGCATCCGACTGCTTTCCCTGACGTCTAGATCGTTCGGCAGCGTATTCAAACATGTTCTTTGTCGACAGCAGGAACAGCACATCTGCGTGGCTTCACAGTCATCTTGTAAACAGACCTACTCGCTGCATGACAACGCATGCGATGATGCGAAATGAGGCGTAGTTGTCTTGCGCTGGAGGCGGTCATATGCAAACGACTGGTACGTCACTTCTTACCGTGATGTCACTTCTTACCATGGATCCAGAACGAGCTGTATTTAGAGCTTGATTAAATAAATGCTTCGTTTATAATGGGGAGGACGTCTTAAGCTATGAAACTTGCAGGAAGTTTTAATAGTACATAGATCTCTTATATACCAAAAGATCAAGGCAAATTTGGTTTCTCATGTCATGACCCCTTTAAAAGGACCCTGTTGTTTAAAATTTTAAATCACATACTTTCATAGTGAATTGTTGTAGAACGTTTTGTCCCTATACAAATAAATCAAATTTAACTTAAACAAGGGGGTGGCCACATATTTTTGGCCATGAAGTTCTTTGCAATGTCTGCTGGGCGGCACCACTGAATAAAACTGGTTTTAAGAATATTAATAGGACCCTACTTTAATTAGGCTAGACAAGTATAGCTGTATTATGAGTTCATGGTTCTGTGCACATTTGAATTGAAATTGGTTTGCTTATGCTCATCTTTAGAATGGGCCCAGGTTGGGAAAAGCTCATCATTGGGTAGGATGGCTCTATGTGGAGGCGATGCCAGTGGGTAAAATTTGGCATAAAATTATGAATGAATGAATCAATCAATGAATGAGGCATTTATAATATATATAAATAAATAAATAAATTTTATATAGCGCTTTACTTTGTATTACTGTACACCCAAAGCACTTTACAATCTTATCATGGTTCTCTTCTCAATCACCACCAGTGTGCAGCATCCACTTGGATAATATGCCGGCAGCCGAAGAACAACAGCGCCAGTGCGCTCGCCACACACCAGCTATAGGTGGAGAAGAGCGAGAGAGTGATAGAGCCAATTCGGCGGATGGGGATTATTTGGAGGCCATGATTGATCAGGGCCAATGGATTTTGCCTACTCTTTACGAGAAGTACAATTGGATTTTTTTTATGACCATAGAGTCAGGACCTCGTTTTAACGTCTCGTCCGAAGGACGGTGGTTGTTACGGTACAATGGCCCCATCACTATACTGGGGCATTAGGAGTTGGGCATTAGGGGCACTATACTGGGGCACACAGACCACTGGGTGAGCACCCCCTGCTGGCCTTACTAACACCTCTTCCAGCAGCAACCTGGTTTTCCCTGATACTGACCAGGCTCAACCCTGCTTAGCTTCAGTGGGCAACCAGTCTTGGGCTACAGGGTGATTTAGCTGTAGCCATATCAAGATTACACACAGTGTGGGTCTCCCGCTCTCTGCCATGAGGTAATTCCTTTTCTGTACTCTGACAGAGAACAAAGATTAATAAAAGCACACAGAGATTGTGTGTTAGGGAGTTGACATATTGTATGCTTGTACTGTATGAGGAGCACTAGGATATTTGGAAAGAACACTAGCAGATTACAAAATGGCAGGGAAAAATTAAAGAGGGAATGTGTGTTTGTCTATATGTGAGAGAGAGTGAGAAAAAGCATACTGGATTTAAAATCCATTTCACCTGCTGTATGTTTATCACCATGATTCTTTAATGCTGATATTCTAAGCATGTATGCAAAGCACACTTGTTTGTCATATTGTGGTCTGTTCATGGACTATGATGTTATACTGAGCTATTCTCTTCCCCCAACCTAATGCTTGCAGAAAGAAACCCTAATACATTATGGGGACCGTGGCTAGATCCCAGTGTTGGTGATTTGTTTGCTATCCTTGTAGGTTGAGGCCATCGAGGTCAGTGTGTACTCTCCTAGACCTGTGTGGTTAAGGTCGTAAATATGTACGTGAACATTTCTGTTTTATGAGTGTCATTCACAGTATCAAGCGAACATGCACTACATAACATATGTGAAACACACATTGACTTGGTTATCTATTTTCATTTTTTTTATCACTTTACAATCATTTTCTATTTGTTAACATTAGTTATTAATATTAATGGCATTATGAACTATCAATGAACAATATTTTTTACAGCATTTATTATTCTCTATTTTTATAATTTCAAGCAATAAATTGATATAAGAGTAGTGTACCTGTACGTAATGTATTGTGAACAAAAACAAATTAACAATAAACAATATTTACTTTTAATATTTATTTATTACATTTATCATTATCTAATATAATATCTAGTTTTATAATAATTATTAATATTATAAAAATGTATTACATTTACTTAGATTAACAAATGCTGTAAAAATGGGTTCATTGTTAGTTCATTGCTAATGTTAAAGCTACTGTACATTTTCCCTAGATTTTTCACCTGAAATTATTGTACATTTTAGATATGTTTATAAATTTGTTTTCTTATTTTTGAGGGGGCATTTAGTCCTCACAATGTAGGGAACATCTGACACACACACACACACACACACACACACACACACAGAGAGAGAGAGAGAGGGGTTGAAGAGATCCTTTTGCAGTCTAGCAATTAACATATATTATTGCCTAGATCAAATAGAAAATTCTAATTAATTCGATCAGGACAAATTCATTGTCTCATACAATAGGGCATGCCAATTTACTAAGACGTACTGCATCACATTAACACACACAGACACACACACACACACACACACACACAGATAGTATGAGAGATGATAATCTATAAATAGCCAGGGCACAGTAAGACTCTCCAGGATTGGGTAGATTACAGCTGGACTGCTGCGTCTAGCCGTCTTTTTGTGTACGTACGGAATTAACCATCCCCCTCCCTCCATCTCTCTCTTTTTCTCCCTCTCTCTCTAAATACTAATTTACTCATCTCATCGTTAAACAGTTCTGTTTGAAATCCTCAATCCCTCCATTTCTCCCTTGCTGAACTCAAGGAAAAAATGATTGACCCTTCCTTTTATACCCTATATCACTGAGCTTAAGACAAATACATATAGAAACAGCCCAGTGCATGTATTATACATGAGTAAAAGAGAGAGGCAAAGATAAAGATATCACCTCATGGTAATTAAATGAATGCAGGTCAGGATGGAAAGAAGGTTAGGAAAAAGCAGAGGGAAAGAGAGTGGGCGGCAGTGATCTCCAGATAACAAAGCCACTCCTCCTTTGTGTGTTTTTGCCACCAAGATAGAGGGAGGGACCAGAATGAACAGAATGACAGGAGATAAAGCTTTCAAGTTTTGAGAGCCTCACAGGAATATCCTGTGGCGAGATCCCCCTGATTTTCCAGTATTGCAGTAATGAGTGTTTGTGCGAGTTTGGTTCAGTGGTCAGGGCAGTGAGAGAGAGAGAGAGAGAGAGAGAGAGAGAGACATCTGTACTGCATTGTGAGAGCTCTAATAGGCCGAGACAATCCAAGCCACGCAGGAGTGCACAGTCGCGGCAATGGAAACCTGTGCGACACGCGCATATAGTACACATACATAAAATACAAAAAATTTATACTTTCTTCACATTTCCAGTTCTCTGTGAAGTTATATTAAACCCCCCCTGCTGTGAAAATCAAGTTTTTAATATTGTTTATATGTCTATGTGGTGTTTTTAATATGCTTTAAGACAAACCATGTGTAAATTTATAAGTCAACACCATTGCTGAGTATTTTCTCCTTAAACCTGCAGTGAACCAAAGACAGTCAATATTTCGCTGGAAGTCGCTGGTGTTTCAGACGTCACAAACTACCTTGTAACCAATCACGTCAACGTGTGATCATCAAGGAGTGAGGCAAAGGTGAGTTACATTCAATCTATTTTAAGGCATGAAAAAAAAAAATTTCAAGGAAAAAACGCTTACCATTGTTACGTTTTGGGGATTTACTAGTTATAAGGGATAAAATGATTGACTATAGGGGGACTTTAAGATCTTATACCATTATCTAGGCTATTACAATGTAAAAAAAAGTTGTCAATGAAACAAAGATTATTGGACTACGTTTTAGACGAAAATACTATTTCTGTCCTTCAATGTCCTTTGTAATTATTTGTGAAATGTAATAGCATTTTCTTTTCAGTGTACAAATACGCCTAAAAAAAATTTACACTTTTTTCAAACCTAATTAATTTCATAAAATTATTATGATACCCATAATCTGTGATCATTACTACTTCAGTGTCATAAGAAGTGATAATATTGTTCATTTCCGACACATTGACTTGCATGCTAAAAGGTACAACTGCACAGAGAGAGAGAGAGGGAGAGAGAGAGAGAGAGAGAGAGAGAGAGGGAGAGGGGGAGGGAGAGGGAGGGAGCAGCATGAGTGGAGAGAATCAGCAGTCAGAAAAGAGAAAGGAGAGAGAGGAGGAGAGAATGTATGGTGAAAGGCTAGCGCTTCCTTGCTTGTATCCAGGGCCTTTGTGAATAAACCATGGGATGTATCGGCTCCCGAACCCTCAGTAAGACCCTCTTCTTTCTTCTACTTTCTGGCTGGGTGCACGTGAATGGGGGTGGTAAGTGTGAGGGGTAATTATTGTGCCGGGAAGGGGGGTTTGCTGGTGTGTGGCTGGCGATTTTCACTCCACGTTTGAGATGTGTGAAACAAATTTGGCTGGTGGAGGGTAACGTTAAACATCCGAGCTGTCACATTGTGCGTTCGCTTGCGTGTGGCGGCTTGCATGTGTGTTTTTTGTGTGTGTGTGTGTGTGGATTCCAACCCTCATCTCTTGATTTATGCTACTGCAAGGTCTCTGTGTGTGGGAGGCAGAGATGATGGAGCGATGAAATGCAGTGATAGAGCTTGTTTACGCCGATTAAAGAGAGTGAAAATTTCTATTGTTGGAGATGCTCTCATGGTATCGTGTTGCACATTGAAATCAGATTGAAAGTGAGAGGGAGAGATAGGAAACATGCTGAATTTCATTGCAGTGAGAGGGAGATGGAGAGAGGGATGGAGGGAGGGGTGATAGATGCAGGAGAACTGAGAGAAATGTGAGGGAGAAGAGGGAATCAGGTTGGGACCATCCTGAATCCGAAACACCCTTGACGAGTAAGTCTGAATTATCAGTCCTAGCTGGACCGGTTGTACATTTAAAGGGATAGTTTACAAAGAAATAAAAATTCTGTCATCATTTATTAACCCTTATGTCGTTCCATAACATAAAAGAAGGTATTTGAGAAATATCTTAAACACTCTAAAATATAGAGTTTTTTTTTTTGGTCCATTCAATGGAAGTCTACGTAACTAAAACTGTTTGGCTTCCAAATGTCTTTTGTGTTCTGCAGAAGAAAGAAAGTCATACAGGTTTTGAACAACATGATGGTGAGTAAATTATGACAGAATTGTAGGCTATTTTTGTGTGTGTGTGTATGTGTGTGAAATAAGCCTTTAAATACAATTTAAATCGCATTAAGGCATTCCTCAGGAGAATGGTTGGTAAATGTAGGCTTGACATTAATACAATCATTTATTTTCCACTTATTATTTTCTACAGCCTGCAATAAATATGCTTTTAAACCAGATCACAGCATTGATGTGGTGCCTTTCCTTAAAAGGTTTGTGGCATCCGATAAGTTTTTCAAAAGCAACCATTATTTTCTTTGTTTGCTGTCCAAAAATTATAATCTAATATATGCTTATGACCTCAACTTTAATTCTTGTTATTAACTAAGTTAAGTTTGAATTAATACTTTTACCTGGTCACTGGTTTTACCTGGTTTACTTATTGATGAGAGACAGTAAGCAATATAGACAGCTTAATTCTTCCTAAATTTGTCCAAAGTAACATTTAGAGAATATTAAAATATTATTATAAATAAATAAATGTATAAACGATGATAATTGTATTTAATTATTTATTTTATTTATTAATTGATTATTATTTGTTATATCATTTATTTGATTATTTTTTCGGTTCCTATTAATGTGGGGGATATGTTCAAGCAAGAGGATACTCATAACTATATAATATTATTATTATATGATATTTAACTTATGATATTTTAGAATATTGTATCATATTAATAACATTATATTATATTAATTGATAATGATTAAAAATATCCATATAATATGATTTAAATGTAACCTATTTCTTATTTATCCTTTGATGAAGGGATACTTAAGCCTCGTTGGTGGAGCTGTAGTTGGGAAACACTGCTTTAGACACGGTTATAGTTTCAGATGCACTGTATCATGGGAAGTGGTGCAGAACAAACTGACTTTGTCCCAGAACATGCACACGTTCAACATCAGCACTACAGTACATTAAATCTCAGATGCAGAAAGTGTGTCAAACTTTTCTTGCTGGGCCACCTGCCTCACATCCACACTGAGAGAAGGAAAGAGAGAGCGAGAGGGAGTCAGGGGGAGGAACGGAAGAGAGGAGGGAGGGTTTGATAAATAGTGTTTATAACACAGCGCAGCACTAAAATGGAGGTCAACACGCTGTGCGGGAATGGTACAGATTCTGTTTTGAGGTACATAATCAAGAGCCGGAATCAATTCAGTCAAACTATTCATGACATACTGTGAACCTCATTTAAATATATGGTTTAGTACTGTTACATAAAAGTGCTTTATTCACAAACATAAATGTGTCTACAGTTGAAAGAGAGGCTTCTTCATTTCATTTGACTAAAAATCATCCATAATCTAACAACACTGTTATCATAACTGCTTTTAAAATAAATGAATAAACAAATGTAATACACAGTTATGTCACAATGGCTTGGCTAGTATTCACATAAACAGTCAGTTGTGTCTTAAAGAGCACCTATTATGCCCCTTTTTACAAGATTCAAAATAAGTCTCTGATGTCCCCAGAGTGTGTATGTGAAGGTTTAGCTCAAAATACCCCCCCACAGATATTTTTTATAGCACGTTAAAATTGCCACTTTTTGAGGATGAGCAAAAAACACAGCATTTTTGTGTGTGTCCCTTTAAATGCAAATAAGTTGCTGCTCCTTGCTCCCTTTTAAGAAGAGGGAGGGGCTTCAAGAGCTCACGCAACAAGCAAACAGGATAATCTCATTCACTGAAATGTCACCGGTGTTCAGTTCGAACCAGAGTTGGACAATAATGCCTACAGAGCCAGAGAATTATGCTGCATGGAAATTGAATAGGTATAGTTTAGTTTAATTACGGTTATAACTTATGTTGTCACCTTGCTTTTCTCCACTACAATCCTGTTGTCCGTAAATGCATGTCATGCCGTCCGAATGATGGCCAAAACTTTACTAATGAGTTTTATGAAGTTTATTGTACATCACACGAAAAGTGAGGCATCTGTTTTCACTCCAGAAAATCAAGGTTAAGAGCTGAATAAAACAGTACAAGAAGTGCGCATTAAAGTCTTATCCATGAACTCTCTCTCTCCCTTAATTATCATCAACATACACAGCGGATTACACAAAAACACTTGTTACAACTAACAGTAAAATATCTACCTTATGCCTTTTCTAAACTGGTAAACTTTGTATCCGTAAAGCAACTCTGATGAACTGTAATAAAGTGTGCGCTCTCCCTTTCATTAACTGCCCGTGACCAGTATCGATCCGGAGACTGTAAGCTGGATCACGAACAGTTGGTACTGATCCATCCTTGAGTAACAACTTTTTAGCAAAACCTGTTTTGTATTGCCCCTCGTTCACAAAGAAGTGTGGTGTAAAAACATTTTGGGGCGCATTTCCTTCAAAAATAAAACTAATCCACTGCGTTTCAGTTCAGCGGCTCTGTTGTCAGGAGTACATGACGACTCACTCTCACATCCAACAACAAAATACCTGAGTTGCTTATGAGACATTCTTGTCGCTCCAGCTGCTCCAGCATCAAAACAATGGCGGACTGCATACAGCTGACTCAGGGCGGGTCTATGCTAAGTAACGTCACTTTGCCCAGAATCTGCGAACTGCTTGTTCTGAGACAGTGCTTCTGATTTATGGGGATTTTTAAAAAGGCGCTTGGTGGATTTTTATCATTATAGGGTGGTTGTGTACACTGCCAACACATATTAATGCTCAAAGTGAATTTTGCATAATAGGTGCCCTTTAAATAAAAGTAAATAATTGGGAGAAAAAAAGATGTGCATCAATATATTGGATCCATGGGTTTTAAAGTGACAACAGCCTAATATACCTGCTGCTGTCTTTGTTATTAATGTCAATCAAACAACAAAAGACAAAGAGAAATTCACTTACTGGTCTGGCTGAATAACTATTGCAGTGTTTTTATATCAATGCATATTTAATTCATACAGTGAAGTGTTTTATTTTAAATGAGATTTTTCAGTTGTATTTTTTGCTACCTAAAACATTTTGTGGTTTTGAAGTAGACTGAAATAAATGTGTGTATGTCAGTTAAAGGTGAAGTATGTAATGTTGGGGGGTTTTTTATGTTAAAATACTTAATATTGTCCCTTAATATGCTGGGACAACTTTACATTAACTTGCCTAACACCGCAACATTGGCTCATAAACCCTGGGGGTTTGTGGGGGAACTCTGGGGGTTTGTTATTTGATGTAAAACTAATAATACATGTTTTCACTTTATTTTGATGGTCCTTTTTAACACATTCTGTTGACTATAAGTAACATTGCACCTACATGTCTACTAACTCTCATTAAAGTGTTAGTCGAGTGTTAGTAGACTTATAGTTACTTATAGTTAGTAGATTGTCTGTTGGAGGACCATCACAATAAAGTGTTAGCAGATATTAAGCAGACAGTCTACTAATACTCTAATGAGAGTTAGTTGACATGTAGTTGCAAAGTTACTTATATGTTTTTGTAGAGCACCTCTTGAACATTCTGTAGACTATAAGACCAGACAATAAAAGACCCAAACTATGTGCTTACAACAAAAGACAAAAAAATGAGCATGAGTATCCAGATCCCGACACTGAACCGAAACTGAACCAGACAGCAGTGTCAGGATCCAGACACTATTCTCCAAAGACTGAACACACCACATGGACGAGAGAGCGCACTGCCTGAAAACCACTTAAAGCTGCATGCGCACACAGAGACAAGACAGTAGAATGCATGAGTGTGAGGATCCTGTCACCAAACTAAGAATTAAGACCAATCAAAGTGACCGGACCCTGACAATAAGTAGTTAACATCCTTGAGTGGTAAAAACTCTAATGTGATTTGAGTTGTATGGAGTATTTGAGTTGTTATGGATGTAGTAGCATTTTCTTTATGGGAAACTATGAATTTAATTATAAATTTAGTTTTGTACTGGATTAGATCTTTATACAGAGGCATTGAGTACACTTTTAGAAAGATAATTACATGAATGTTTACACAGGTGCTTCAGTAATAACAAGGCAAAATCATAAAAGAGTCGACAGAGCGTGTGGCTCTTCATACACGATTATTGGGTTGAGTAAAGCAGACAGTATACTATGAGACATCATCATTTGTATCAGTGTGTGCAGTGTAGGGTTTTGGGTGTTTACCACTTTCTCTGTCCAGCTCTGAAGCCCAATATCGATTTGTAAAGTGAAGCCTTGTGATATGAAGCCAGTGGACGCCATAAAAGACTGGACACACTCTCATCCTGGATCCTGCTGGGATCAATGTAGTAAATGATTCAAAACAAACAAGCACATAGAGCTTAGTACTGCTATAATGCAAATAAAGCTTCATAGTTTTGTTGCAGTAACAGATTTGGTGCATTTTTTTTTGCGTCCATTATCGCAGTCTCACCACAAAGACTCAAAAACAACAATCACTATTCATCATGATACCAATAAATTAGGGTTTCGTGCATTTATAAGATATGTGATCACACAAAAACATTGTCCTGGGTGCTTATTGATTTCATAATTTAATGGCACAGCAGCATTTCAAACATGCAATTATCCTTGTAACCGAGAGCAATAACTTTTCATTACTTTGAAAGCTTGTTCAATGACTTTTTTGCATTAGTTTCTGCATCATCTCTGGCTCTAGTTTATTGTTATTCCTAAAATCACTTGACAGTATGTCGGTCATGGTTACGTTAGTTTCTTTGTATTTTAGTTTGGCTTGCCCCATTTTTGTTCTTATTCCTTGTTTGTTTCTATGGACACTGATTATGTTATGCACCTGTTTCAAAATGTGTTCATTAGTATATTTAGGTCCTTAGTTTCCTCAGTTCCATTTCATCTTTGAATTATGTAGTAGTTATTGATGTTGTTCCTGGTGTTCTTCAACATGTTCCTTTTGTGGATTTATTATTAAAGACTTTTCTTGAATCTCCATCATCATATGCTCATTACTACTGCCACAACACGTTACAGAATATATGGAAGCCCACAACAAAATTTAAATGGACTTACCAGCAGTCCGTCTGCTCTGCCTAGAACAGGAGCAGCGTAACCTCGAGGTCCACACGAGGGACTTTATAGACCTGGCATGCCTCACCCACAACCCAGATTGCTTGCTTTGAGTCTTCTACTTCCATCAGCCTCAGTGAGCAATCCAAGGCACAGCTTCCTCAGGGGAATTTTGCTGTGTTTTTGGAGTGGGTGCTGGTGAACAACAGATCTCTATTTATCAATTGTCCCACTGAGCAGAACATCACCAGACCCAGAGCCCAGCCAGACTTCAGCCACGCCCACCACAGACCGTGAGCTTGAGCTCACCGCAGACTGGGAGACCGAGCCCGCCACAAAGACCGCGCCGGAGCTGAATACTGAGGCCATCTTCATCCCAGAGCCTGAGCCACACAGAGAGTCTGACCACGTGTGTGAGCCGGCAACATCGTCCTGTGAAGAGGGCATTTTAGTGGAGTATGAGGGCATGGGATGGAGACCCGCCCATACTCCCGCCGCTAAGTTGCATCTGGCCTCTGGGAATTATTTTGAGGATTTGGAAGAGGATATCCCCTAAGTCTAATATCGCGGCTGGCTTTGCCCAGCTCAAAGTCTCCTGTGTCTCTGCTGGTCCTGCCCAGCTCCAAGTCTCCGAAGATCCATCACAGTCTCCCTCTCCCACCTCCTCTACCAAAGACAGCCAGTTATTTGGCCTGACTCCACTGGCTCTATTAAGTTCCTCAGCTCCCCCTCTGCTCCGTGGATCTGCCTCGCGTCTTCTGGTCTCCAGCTCTGCCTTGGCAAGGGGATCCCAAGGCTCCCCCTCCAGCTGCCGAGTCCATCACTCCACCTCGGCCCGTCAACCAGTCAGCTCCTCTGTCCCTCAGCTCCACCTGGGACCGTCATCCTCACAGCTCTACTTCATCTCTCCAACTCCGCCTTGGTCAGTCATCTTTCTTTCAGACTTACGGGCCTTCATGTGCACTTCGTCCCTCCACCCCTTTTGGCTCAGTCTTCCCTCCAGCTCTGCTTTGGTTCTCAGTCCCTCTGGCTCTTCATCATCCTCTAGCACCCTGGCTCTAATTTAGATGCTCTTGATTCTCCGGTGTCGCTTGGTCTCATCACCTCTTCGGCTCCGCCTGGGTCTCCACCTCCATCAGCTCCGTCTCAGTCTGTCGTCCCCCTGGTTCGGTCTGCCAAGTCTCCTCCCTCCCTCGACTCTGCTGTGGGTCTTCATCCTGGCTTTCTTTTAGGTCACAGACATCCTCCCTCTGTCATACCCTCCCTGGCTCCTTCCTTCATCATCTCCACTGTGCCATTTCCCTCTGCCAGCCCCTCCTTGGTTTTGTCCTTCCCCAGTTCCACGTCCTCCCCTGAAACCCCCTACGTACTCTGTTGAGGCGAGGATGCGCCTTCCGGGAGTTCTTCTTCATCGTTTGTTTCTATAGACGCTGATTATTCTATGCACCTGTTTCGATTTCCGTTCATCAGCCTTCTTGTGTATTTTAAGACTTTAGACTTCTCTGTTTGTTCATTATTATGTGTCGTCTTTGTATCACATGGTTGTATACGTATACATATATTATATTACTGATGTTTATATTACTTCTATGTGTTCCCTTTTATAGATTTATTTTTAAAGACTGTTTCCTGAATCTCCGTCGTCTTGCTCTCATTACTACAGCCACAACCCATTACAGTCTGGTTTGCTCTTTCGCATTAAATAAGTGTGTTTGCTTATCCTTTCTCCGATATCCGCTAAATAATTCTGCACATCCTCAGTTGTGACCCAGATGTCAGACCATAAGGCTGGAATCACACTGGAAAGGTGCTTTATAAAAAACACTGAATGAGGCTGAAAAACTCACTTTCCTCCCTCTCTTCCATAATTCGCTCTGTTACTCAAAATATTTTAGTCAAAAGCCATTTAGATCAGTGGCAATTAGTCAATTATATAGTAAAATATTATTGCATGCTGCACGTGAATTAGAGAAACATGATTTCTCATTTTAAATCAAAGGCATTAGAATTCTTCTCATTTTCTATTTCTTTTTTCTTAGATAGGCAAAAAACATTGATAAACTTAAACAGTCATCTGATTTATGTATCAGTGTTTTTAGCTAAAGCTAATTCATAACACTTGTCCCTATGCCCCAACACTTGTTATTTGCACTATGGATGATTTTGGCATAAACATTTTTTTTATTATTGAGTGAGCTAACAGTGTTCAAAGTTCACTAAGGCTAAAAACAATTTATATTTTAAGAGGTCAGGTTCGATTTAGTGGAAAATGGGTCCTTTTATGACATTCATAGATGTTATTCCACGTTGTACACAACAAAGCCGTTTTCTTGCTGCTAAAAACAATCATTTTGGAAGGAAGATACTAAATATAAATGAAATCAGTACACAAAATGATTCTTTTTTTTATTTTTTATGAGAAACAGCGAGTGCTCTTTTCCATCACAGATCTGTGGCGAAAGGACTAGTGCCGGTGTTCTGACGATTTGTGCTGTCCGCTCAGATTGTGCTACCAGCATAACATTCATGTGGTGTGATGTGGTTTGAGGCTTTATTAATGTACAAGCCTACTCCGAACCCTAACACTAACCATACCCTTAAAACAATTGTGCTGGTAGCGCAATCTGATAGGTTGCCATTTTCGTCAAGACATCGGTCTGTCTGGGTTCAGGAAACCATTCAGGCTCGTAGTCAGCATGATGAATACCCCCGTATGTACACAGAGACCTATCATAAACTACAGGAAAGTTGCTGACCGCTAAAATGAACTTCTCAACTGCGATACTGCACAACAGGATAGTGATGGATCACACGTGCTTCACTGACTTCACTCCTATTAGCTATCGCTCCCGAAAATCGTGTTGCTGGACATGCCTACATCTTGTCTCCAATGTTCACCTTCACTTGTGTCGCCGGAAATCGCCAACTCTCCATTGAAATTAATCATGCATTAGATCATGTTGCTTTGTCGATGTGTAACACTGGTAGTGTGAACTAGGCTTTAATTTCAGGGGTTCCTAGTGTAGTGTGACAGATCCACTCATCACCAATAGGTTCAAGGCATAACAGCAACGGAAAAAAACTATTCTGCAAACTTGGAATTTTTTGTTTCATCCACAGATGGCGATAGAGTGGCCAAAGTTTCGTAGTAGTGCACCATCAAAGTAAACGAGAAACATTGGCTGTATCTGAAATTGCATACTTCCCTACTCAGTAGTAGTTGGAAAAACAGTATGTGACAAAAGAAGTGTGTCTGAAAGAGTAGGCAAAAAGTACCCAGATGACCTACTTCTTCCGGTGAGATTCTGAAGTGTGCATACCATGGACACTTTAATATCCCATGAGCCCACGCTGGTAGGTCACATGATAATGACAGCATGGCAAATGTAGTATGTCCGGATTACATTCATACAGTACTACACACACTCATACTATAGATTAGAACACATTTTTAGCAGCCTTGAAGTAATTACGAGAGTATGTGATTTCGGACACAACCAATTTTACATCTGTAATGTGGAGTGAAGAGGGGTTTTATTTATGAGGAACTGATTCAGAATCAGTTAGAATGGGGGTTTGAAGCAGTGCTTTGGCTTCTGGTTAAAGTGATTGTTCAGTCAAAAATGAAAATTCTGTCATCATTTACGTACTTTCTGGTCATTCTAAACCTGGAATCTTCTTTAAAAAAAATAAGATATTTTGAAGAAACAATATTGGAACCCATTGAATTTCATTGTATGGACAAAATTTATTTTGTGTGCGACAGAGGAAAGTAAGTCATACAAGTTTAGAACAATGAGTGTAATTAAATTACGACAGAATTAATATTTTTTGGGGGGAATTATCCTTTTAACATTATCTAGTAGTCAGTGCAGTTTACATCAGTGGAAAAGGAAAGTTATTTCAGAGGAAGATGGATCAATGAATCACACAATATCATTAAGAAAATGAATGTTATATCAGTTTAAACAACAGAAGCCTCCGCAGAACCAATACGTTTTAACCATTAGATACCTGAGACTTTAATGTATGGATGAGCAGGGCTGAGTGAGCGAGGGCTGTTGTGCATCTGGCAGGTACGCTCAGCAGTTTCTGAACTCAGTGCAGCATGCCGTGGGCTTTGGCACGAGTCTGCAGCGAGAGCTTCATAATGATCCCCTTGCTGCTGTGTCTTTAGCTGCCTGACTCAGCAGATAAAGCAAATAACACACGCACACATTCAAAACTCAAAATATGCATTGTATTAAAATGTTCACTATAGTAAATAAGTGAATGAGTTTGACTCTGCCATTGCGCTTAAGTCACTGGTCATGTAGTAATGTCATACTTGACATGCAGAGTGTGGTTTATTCCCAAGACTAAACTCTCTGCAAGAGTCGCATTGTTCCTCAGGGAGTGTTATGACTCTTGACTGGGTTTGCATGTATGCGTAAAGAGCAAGATATTATATTAACCCTGTAAAGTCTGACTTGAAATAATAGTCAAAGTCAGAAGGGTCATATATTTATATTTGTTTTAATCTATAAAGTGAATGGCTATGTATTTGTTGTTGGGTATCATATTTGATACACCAGGCTTTTATGGCTCATATAGTGAGGAAAAACACAGCTATATATTTGGTTCTCTGAATAAAATGTATCTATCTACAAAAAATTGCATAAAATTTTTATTTGTTACTCTATATCTTCCAATAATATGTCTTAGTAAGATGATATTTAAATGCTTAGTCAGAGTGTACATAAACATATAATGCAATACAATGATGATTGAGAATTGTGTTTTCATCTTATAATATTATTAAGTTATTCTGCTAACACTTTACAATAAGGTCTCATTTGTTAACGTTAGTTAATATATTAACATGAACTATGAGCAATACATTTGTTACAGTATTTATTAATCTTTGTTAATGTTAGTTAATAAAAATACTGTTGTTCATTGTTTGTTCATGTTAGTTCACAGTGCATTAACTAATAATTAATTTTATTTTAATAATGTATCAGTAAATGTTGAAATGAACTAAGATTAATAAATTCTGTATTAGTATTGTTCATTCTTATTTCATGGTAACTAAAGCAGTTAGGCTAACTAATGAAACCTTTTTTTAATGTGTTACCGTTAATCTTATGTTATACTTTATAAGGTGGACATTTTTACAATTATACTAAAAGGTTTTTTACTTGCTAAAAAAAGAATAAACGATCATTCAGAGGACAGATGGCATGCACTGAAGTAGATTGTGTACAACAGGTTTTTCAGCAAAGTTTGGAACATATTGATAATTTAGAGACCTTAATGTTTTGCATCAGATACAGTAGGCATATGGTTAATTACAGGATTTCTCTAGGCCATTAATTACATTTTACCTGTTTTTTAGGTTAATATTGCTGACTTTTCAACATATAGCTTTAGATGCATTCTACATTTGTGAGTGTTGGAAATAAAATCATTTTTGGCATGTCCTGATGAAGCCATGAAAAGTTAACATGAAACGCCCTTCACAGCCCAATAGCTTCTGCCATGTGGAATATATATATTGGGCAGAACTTTTCTCCATTGTGAATTGATTGGATTTTGTAAAGCGTGGATGGAGTGGAGAGGATGGGGTGAAAAATAAGAGGGATTATTTGTCATGAGCACTGCTAAATGAAGAAGCGGAGGAGCAAAACACTTTAAAAAGGAAGTAGAGTAAATTCTTTAAATAAATTCCCGATTTTTTTTTTTTTTTTACCCAAACTACCCCAGCAACTGATTCTAAAGATTTCATTGTTCATCTCATCCACAGTGGTGATTACCTGCACAACGCTGAAACAAATACTAACCCGTAATCACGCTCAATTAATTGACATTTGGAGGTCTCTGATAAAATCTGAAATAAAGTGAAGAGTCTAGTATTTGGCTGTCATCTCAATATGCCTATCACCTTAAGGGTCAACCAACCACCCTTATGTTAAATGAAATTGCTTTTTTTTTGCACTTGTCTCCATGTGAGAGCAAATATTTAGCGCAACAATTGTAAACTATAGCAATCAGCCCCAAGTACATGGTTTACAGTGAATTTAATTGAGAACAGCATTGTTCAGCGTGCCTAAACCTCTTAGCTGTTCACATCGTAAATCTATTTGTACTAAAATACACACATCTGAATTGTTTGGAGTTTTTACCTTCTTATTTCTGCTATAATTTTGACAAAGCTGCCTGTTTAAAAAAAAAAAATCATAAACAAACTTAGAAACAAGCAGAAACCATAGTTATTGAGCAAGAAAAAATTTTTTTTTAAATAATTTTAGTTTGATTTGTTTAAAGTATTATATAATATAATCATATATTCTTATATTGATATATTGGCTAGAATTGATACAGCAAAACCGACGCCATCGTTACAGTCTGTATCACTGTGTTACAGGTGCTGAGGAAGCCTCAGGAGCTGAAATTCAGATATGTTAATGGAAGTTTAGTTTCTGACATGCACTGTAAGCGGCCAATCACAACAGACCAATCACAACAGACTGGGTCATCTGACTAATCAGAGCAGACTATCTCAGAAAGGAGGGGTTTGGAGAGACTGGATCCTTTTTCGAGCCGTTTCAGACACTGCAAAAAATGAGGTGCTGTATATTGATAAAATCAAAGTGTTTTTTTTACCTTACAAAATTAGAACCAATAAAAAAAATAATGCTTGTTTGAATGAACTCAAGCACTCATTTTACATTCAGAAAAATAATAGGCAACAGTGAGTGGCTTTTAACACATCTCCCCCCTCCATTTGGTTCGACTGTATGGCGTTGGCATCTGTGATATCATGTTACTAGGGACACCCACCTAATGATATATGATTACTATGAGCTCTCTCTCTCTCTCTCGCTCTCTCTCTCTCTCTCTCGCTCTCTCTCTCTCTCTCTCTCTCTCTCTCAGATACACAAAACTAGCCTAGACTAGAATATTTTTCTTACACAAGCGCTTCGCTTCAGAAGGCCTTTATTAACCCCCCACAGCCGTGTGGAGCACTTTAATGATGGATAGATGCACTTTTATGGACTTCAAAACATAAACAACCATTCACTGCCATTATAAAGCCAGGACATTTTTTAATATAACTTTGATTGTATTCGTCTGAAAGAAGAATGTCATATACACCTAGGATGACTTGAGGGTGAGTAAATCATGGGCAATGAGTTTCTCAAAAGGAGACTCCAGTATTCCCACATCATTGAGAGCTGTAGTGCTCTTCTGCAGTCACACATGCATCACGTGAACGACTGCAATATGTTGTTAAAATAAATAGATAAATCGTTGTGCTAGTATCCTGCAGAAACAGAGTCTGCTGCAGACGGACGGACGAACATTAATTGCACAGGGTCACACACACCCCTTGCACGGATCGCATGAGAAAGCTGATAATCATCAGCAGCAACATGCAGTGCACGAGCAGCTGGAACCAACGCTTTCTCTCTCAAACACGCACTTCAATGTTGAAATGAGCCGACAGTCCCATGTTGAAGGAATTCCTCCGTCTTTCTTCCATTAGGGGATATTCATAGATAGGCAGAGGCGGATAGCGTCTTTCTTTGCTGCGGTTGTCATAATAACTACAGCTGCAGGAGACGCTGTGGCTGATGCGGGTCCTTTGTTCCGCACGGTTGCGCTTCTCTCTCTCTCTCTCTCTCTCTCTCTCTCTCTCTCTCTCTCTCTCTCTCTCTCTCTTCCTTCCTCTCCTCTTCAGCGTTGTTACTAGCAGAGCTGCTCCCTCTATGGTTTGGCCACAGGGGAGGTATCAGAGAAAAGAAAAGCATTGGGGAAAACGAGTAGGACAGGATCATGTGCTCGCATGTTATTGCTCCATAGTTGCAGATTTCATTGACAGATTTAAATAATCCCAAAATGTATTTTAGGCGAGAAACTAAGAAATAAAGGGAAAGAATGAGTTTTGGATGTCAGTTAATGCATGAGTTTGTTGAAGTAATGATGCAGGGAATGTTTTCGATTGGATATCATTAGCAATGGCAGACCTCAAGCAATGGTGTTGTTGGTGGGTAATACTAGGAATCCCAGCGGAGGTTTGTAAACCGAGAATATAGAAAGCATATTACCAGTTTAATTGATTTGTTTATGGTCGGGCTATGGTTGTTATGGAAGAAAGGGATCCTGTTATGTATAAATGCAGTCCATTCACTTCCTTTCTAATGCAGAAGAGCAGAAAATACAAGTGCATGAGAAGCTTCACCTTCCACTGTGGGTACAGAAGTTATTGGTGAACTTTGAGAAGGATGTAAACATAACAGATTGATTTCTTGGCTCAATGCAAAAGAAAACAAATTAGTATGCTATTGTGTACTGTTATGGCTTAAACTTTTAACCAGGTTAAAAAAGGTCCCATAGTCTTATATTAAATTGATATCAACAACCTCAGCAACCACACCCAAAAATCCCTTCAGAAAACCTTAGCAAACAGCTCTCAGGGTTCATTCGATTTAATAGAATAAGATGGAATTTGATGGAAGAGATGGAATGATTTAAATTGTTTTACATACAAAATACATAAAAAAGAGAGTGGAGGCATGTTTCTCTACGGTTCTGTTTATGTGATTGTATAATTTGTACCTTTGTTATCCTGTTTCAGGATTCTCCGTCCAGCGCTGACATTCAGTAAAGCAGCTTACTAAAATACACATTGTGCCAGGAAACCTGAAAATTGCTCAGTAAGCTGCAAGTTCCAACTCTGTTTGCCATGATTAAAAAAAATCTAACACGGAAGCTTAGAGAGATTTACAAAACCTCAACCGTGAAAACAAAACAAAATGTTTCTTGCAACCGATGGATGTGATCGTGGAGGCATTGTGAATCCACAACAAATGTACGGCATATGGTTGATTATTATTGTGGGTAATTCAAATCCCAGTTTGCAATGCTCACGAATTCAAAAGCGTAAATGCGGTCACTTTTGTTTAGTCTTTATCTAGATAGCTGAGCTTTAGGGCCTTTACAATGTGAGAGAAATATGTGTATGAAGCATTAACCCTGGCTAAATGAATCCTAAACTTGTGTTACTGTGTGTGTGTATGTCCGTGCTTGTATTGTTATCCAGGGCACACACTGGCTTAAGATTTACATCAAGAAATATGTTTTATCTGAAAGAGGTGATTAATTCAATGGGCAGGTGAAAGGTCAAAGGTCAGAAGTCAAGGAGGAACCAGAAAATCACAATCGTTATGTAATGAGGAAGACATGAATAGGGATTAAGTGCTGAGAGGAGAAGAAAGAGAGCTAATGCAGAGTCAACAGGCTCACAATGAATATTAATGCTTACATGTTTTGGTGAATTATAAAGAGTCATCAGGACTGTACCATGGGAGTTTAGTTATTTTTCTGTCAGACATCCAGGTTACAAAACAATGGGACAAAAAGTGATAGAATGATCAACCTGGTTCAGTGCAGGTTAGCTGAGTTCATCCAAGGTCATTAAGGGCATCTGACACATTCACAGCTTGAACTGAATTGGCTGCTGTATTTAGGATACTGAGTGAATAAACACCATTAGATGCTGCAGTACCCTATTATCATTTCTTCAACTTTAGTGACATTTAATAATAATTGCCAGTCATTATCAAATCGGTCATGTCGTCAGAGTTGTTTAGTGTGTTTATCTCCAAATAGCATTTGAGTTAGATCAATTAATGGCATATCATCAGGGGATAAATTATATTCTAAAAATAAAAATAAAATCTATGTAATTGTCAATTTATTCAATTTCCTGTATGCCAGAGTCTCTCTGTTTGATCCAGTACACGCATTCCATCCATTTTGATGAAAGTCCATTCTGCCTCAGAGCTTAACAAAACAAAATGGTGACAATATTTCTCACAGGTGGGACTTTATTTATCAAAATTGTGACTTCATATCTCCCAGTGTGCATTGTCTCTAACAAAGAGGCTTTATAGTTCACAATTGCAACTCTGTTTCTAGGAATTTCATATTCACTTCTTGCATGTGACTATCTCAGAATTTCGACTTTTTTATTGTTACTCTATCTCTCCCAATTGTGGCCTTATTCCTCACAATTGCTAACTTATATCTCACAGTGCAACTTTATTTTTTTTATTTTAAAGTCCATCTGTGGTAAAAAAATAGGTTTTAAAATTGTTAATGTCTACGTTTATATGTGGTGTTTTTAATATGCATTAAGACAAACCATGTGCAAATTCATAAATCAACACCATTGCTGAGTATTTTCTCATTAAAACAGAAGTGAACCAAAGACAAAAAACACGATTTGAAATCGTGGGTGTTTCCGACGTCACAAACTACCTTGTAACAACCAATCACATCAACGTGTGATCATCAAGGAGTGGATCTCTGAGCTGGTGTGAGTGAGTGGAGGCGGGGCTAATTTGCATATTCATAGAAGCATGTATACTAAATGAAGCAAGGGTGTAGGGCTACATTCAAGCTATTTCAAAGCATGAAGAAATTCTTATCTACGAAAAAAAATGCTTAAATATGTAATTTTGGTGATCAAAGTTTTAACGGATAAAATGATTGACTACAGGGAGACTTTAGTTTTATCTCACCATGATCATTTTTCCCTCTAAGACAGAAACTGAATTTTATTTCATATAGCAATTGTGCTCCTCAAAAAA
Organism: Semotilus atromaculatus; assembly: GCA_031834385.1. Classification (NCBI taxonomy): domain Eukaryota; kingdom Metazoa; phylum Chordata; class Actinopteri; order Cypriniformes; family Leuciscidae; genus Semotilus; species Semotilus atromaculatus. The sequence goes on along the minus strand of JAULUF010000041.1, from coordinate 9,809,870 downwards.
AGAAAAGAAAGTAAAATTAAACCTTTTATAATGTGTGCGTGGATCCCCCACACTCCTCTTGTAGATGTGAGCTCCACTTCACTTTGCAGCCAAATTTTATGCAGTCACAAAAAAAGTAAAATCTTGCCTAGGTCTCCTGCACCACTACCAGATTTTATGGCCCCCACCTCCAAAATCTCAGTGTAACCTCTGCATATCCACATTACTAAATACAAATATTATGCTTTTAAAACATGACTTGAATTGAACCATATACCAGACAGACAGATATATATCTTCATGATGTCTGGCTCCTGATCTTGACAGACGGAGAGTAATCTCTAAAGGGACAGAATAAAATGGCTGACATTAGTGTATCAGTAGGTCAGTGTGTCACAACGTTAGCCATCATTCCAGAGACCACAGAGATACTCTGTCATCCAGACAGAGAGATCAACTAACAGTTCCCCTCTCAAATATCTAACTGCACTGCTTTCTATTTCTTCATCCTCATTGTATAACACAAACATCAGGCATATATTTGGTTGCACTAATTGTTCTAGTAATGCATGAGACCTTCATACCCAAATAAATGTAATAACTTAAAAAAACGCATTAAGGACAGTTTTATTTATTATGTTTTCTGTAAAGGAAGAGTGGGACATATCAAAAGGCTCATCACCTTTTTAAATAGCCAAAAGTCTTTCATTTTACATCACAGCCATGAAACATGATTTGCCAAGTTAAAGGGGTCCTATTATGCTTTTTTACATTTTTAACTTTCTTAAAGGTGCTCTAAGCGATCCTGGGTGGCGTCACTTCTTGTTGACGTTCGAACTATTGTCAAACAAAACGGAGGCTAGCTAGACCCTCCCTCCTCCGCATCTCGTCTCCTTCCCTCCCTTCCCTTCCTACCTGAATGTCGGACTGAAAGCCCTTCTGCCGGCGGAGTTCTCGCCATCTTTCGAATGCTTTACAGATGTAAATTCGGTACTTTGCGCGTTCTTTATCCTTTTCCCTCTTCTTTGTAAGTTGATCATCAGAACGTCGTCTCTTTGGTCGTGTGTCGGCCATTATTCAAACTTCCCTCTTGATGCTTCTCTCTCCTTCACACACCCCCTTCATGTGCACGTGCACTAACCCCCCAGACCCACCCTCAAATACTTCTTGCCAGTGATTGGCTGGAACACTGTTTGTTATGTTTCGTGGAGCGGGTTGCCGCAGTTTGTTTTTGTTGCCGTTTGTGGAGCCTGTGGTGTCTACAGAGACCACGTTTTTTTACAGTGTGTTCAGGGGACAGGCAGCTAGCGGATAGTGAGGAGATGTTTGCTGTATGTGACAAAAAATGTTTTGGCCTAAAAAACGCGTGACATCGCTTAGAGCACCTTTAAAGAGCTGTAGTGAAATGAAAAATGAAAATTCTGTCATTAAATTCTCACCCTCATTTAATTCCAATCCAGTAAGACTGACAGCCTACGCAACTACCACTTTCAAGTCCCAGAAAGGTACATGGATTACTTTAACGTCTTTACCTTTCTGGGGCTTTAAAGTGGAAGTTGCATAGCTGTCAATGGAGGGACAGAAAGCTCTCAGATTTCATCAAAAATATATTTTATGTTTCGAAGAGGTCGCATTTGTCAGCCACATACATCATTGAGGCTGCTTCATTTCAGTATACTGACCACTACATTCCAAATTCATCAAGAGATTACAACAATTTACGCTTCACTGGGAACAATCTATTCTTGTAGACCTCAAAAACAAAATCAAGGCTTTGCTTAAGGGCATAATAGGTCCCCATTAACTTTTAGAAGAACATTAGATCGCACATAAAAGACCTCAAAACAGACTGACTAAAAAAAAATTTAAAAAAAAGACAATCTGCTCTGAAATCAGTTTAACAGCACTTATTTTCAATCGCATCTATTTATCAACATTGTTTAATTCAATAAAGTGCAACAAGTTTATCTAAAACCATTACCAACTCTAAAAAAGAAAGGTCACCAACACCAAAATCCTTTCTAAATATCGCACATAATTAGCACAGTTTAAGGTTACACACCCGAGCCCATGTCAGGGCTGACTATGAAAGAATATTACTCATTAATAATGTGAGAAATCACCCTGAGACCAAAGCTGTATTTAAGCTTAATTACCACAGGGCCTTCTTTAATTAAATTTTTGTGGAATCAGGATTAGTCTCTGTGTAAGGAAGGAGCAAAATAAATAAATAAAAGGATAGGATTCGTTTATCATTCAGAGAGAGGCCTGAATACAGGTGACCTGTTTTCCACACTATCCCTTTTATCCCACCATTTTTTTAGGTGATGGACTGCATAGTTATTTAATTATGATATTAGGGTACTTATGAAGTGGGCCACTGCATGAGAACTAATTGAATCTATAACAATGTTACGCTACAATGACTGGGGGATAGAAAAATGAGTTTTTCACTCTTTTCTGTTTACTTGAATTCCAGTTTAACTCTCCCTTGCCACCTCCACATGTAGTCTCCCTCTCTCTCTCTTTCCCTATTGTTGTAGTGTTTTATCAGTAGGTCAAGCTGTGCTTATAATGAAAGAACAGCATGAACGTAGGCAGGTGAATGGTGTTGGGATCTGATTCAATTACGCTTTCAGTAATTTTCTGTTGTTGATGGCCCTAACCATTTGCTCTCATTGCTAGTGTTTCTCTTGGTTGCCTTTCGTCCTCAATAATCTTCACAGTGAACAGTGACAGGAAATGACTGTGATGGAGCATAATGTCTTGTGTATGTACAGATTAACTATAATTAGGGGACTGCAGCAGTTTTTTTAACCTTCAGAACTGCCTTAATTCTTTGTGGCATAGATTCAACAAGGTGCTGGAAACATTCTTCAGAGATGTTGGTCCATATTGACATGATAACATTGTCGGCTGCACATCTCTATGATGTGAATCTCCAGTTCCAGCACATCCCAAAGGTGCTCTAATGGATTTGAGGTCTGTTCAAGAAACCAGTTTGAGTTGATTTGAACTTTCTGACATGGCGTGTTATACTGCTGAAAGTAGCCATCAGAAGATGGTTACACTGGTCATAAAGGGATAGACATGGTCAACAACAATACTGAGGTAGGCTGTGGTGTTTAAACGATGCTCAATTTGGCCCAAAAAAGGTGCCAAGAAAATATTCCCCACACCATTATCAGCACCAGCCCAAAACATTGATACAGGGCAGGATGGATGAATGCTTTCATCTTGTTTACACCAAATTCTGACCCTACCATCTGAACATCACAGCAGAAATCAAGACTCATCAGACCAGGCAACGGTTTTCCAATCATCTATTGTCCAATTTTGGTGAGCCTGTGTGAATTGTAGCCTCAGTTTCCTGTTCTTATCTGACAGGAGTGGCACCCGGTGTGTGTTCTGCTGCTGTCCATCTGCTTCAAGGTTTGACATGTTGTGCATTCAGAGATGCTCTTCTGCAGACCTCTATTGTAACAAGTGATTATTAGTGAGTTACTGTTGCCTTTCAGCTCGAACCAGTCTGTCCATTCTCCTCTCACCTCATCATCAAGGCATTTTTGCTCACAATACTGCCACTCACTGGATATTTTCTCATTTTTGGATTGTTCTCTGTAAACCCTAGAGATGATTGTGCATGAAATTCTCAGTAGATCAGCAGTTTCTGAAATTCTCAGACCAGCCCTGTCTGGCACCAAAAACCATGCCATGTTCAAAGTCACTTAAATCACTTTTCATCTCCATTCTGATGCTCAGTTTGAACTTCAGCAGATCGTAGACCATGCCTGCCTAAATTAATTGATTGCCTCAAATATTTGTTAACGAGCAGTTAACAGTTGCGATTGGTCAACTGCTATATATAAAGGTTATGAATCAATTAAAATATTTAAACTAATAATTAATTGCATCTATTGCTTAAATTCATAATCATAAATGTTTATATATTGAACCCCCAAATTAATGTAGAGATCAACATGATCAATATATAAAAGAAGTCTTTTTACCAACTACTATCATGGACAGTATTGCATATCGAAACCAATGCTGATACTGGTACTTTAAGATCATGTGGATAATTATAGCCGTTCAGCATTGTTTAAAATTGAATAGGATTTGCAAATTGAATAAACTGTAAATTATCAGACTGCTTTTAATTCATAATTTATTAACAACTATTACAGAGAATTGAATCAATCTTACACCTACTTATATAACTTAAAACTTCCAACAACCTATTATAATAAAGGCTGTATTTAGATTTGCTATCATTCAATGTGAAATAATTACTGAAGATATTTTTGTTTGCTCTCTGTGTATGAATGAAATCTGTCTGTTTTTTTTTTTGTTTTTCTTACATCAAAGCTTATTTTATGCATTCATTTTCAAGCTGTATATGTTTCAGCATTACTGGTTACACACTTGGATATATTTTTCTCTATGCAACATCGGTATTGAAAGTTTTGTTACTTATTTTTGCATTCTGTATTTGGGTTTCACAGAACACACGGCTGTGTGCATTCACATTTGCGTGTGTCCACAAATAGGCCTATTGTTTCTGTACTATCACATATTATGTTGTAAAAGTGACAGTGACATGACGTAAAGACCAAGTATGGTAACCCATACTCAAAATTTGTAATCTGCAATTAACCCATCCAAGATAGTGCACATGCATTACCAGTCTGACTCTTAACCATTAGGCCCCAGAAATATTGCCACATGCAGTTTAGATCGCAAGTTATGATAAACTTTAGTCAATCTAATGCTTAGATTAGTTTTTCCTTGTAACACAGAGCAACCAATTATATTCTGTAACACAACAAGATCCAGGTTCTCAGCCAAAAGCGACACTAATCACTATAATGGTGATGTTCAAATCAAATGTTTTTCCTCCAGTAATTTAGGAAGAAGTAGACATAGACTGCATTGGTTAAATTAGTAAATTCCTCCATTTTTTATTTATTTACATTTTTTTTTTATATTGCAGCCACATACTCCAATAACAACATATATGAACTGCTTTTACTTTTTCTATTTGAGTCTCAAAGCAAACCCCCCACCCTCCCCCGCTTTAATTTCCTTGTATCTCCTTCTCTCTCCAGCAGCAGATGGAGTTCCCGTACAGAAGGATGGGGAACAGGTAAGGAAGCTGCCGATTACACCTACATACTAAATTAACCAAATCTCCCAACAGCGCTGACACGCTATGACACCCCACACCACGCATTCCTGTTTAGGGGAAAATAGCATCCTGCTCCAAGATGGAGGCTAAGGTGTCCAGAACAGGAAGAGATTACCTCAGTTATGGAAGTGAGCCAGCTCTCCTCCGTAACCGCAGGAAAACATTGCTAGCGCACCTTTAACTGCATGTAGTTAGTGCTTACCAGAACTGGCTTGTAGTTTTTGCTGTTCTAGTCGTTAGCATTTATTTTTGGTTAAGTTTGTGTGTTCCAATGCTTCACATTCTTAAGAACTGACCCAGAAAGCCGGCTTATAGTATCTCCCTTCAGCTGCAGTGACACTGACTGATTCTGGGTCTGTGCTTAAGGGTAAGATGATGATTTTGTTCAATAGATGCTCGGTTTCGCAAATGACACATCACATTGCTTGCTTTTATTTCTTCGCCTACTCTCGTCTCTGTCTTCACACATACTGTTGCTAAATCTGAGAGAGTAAGCACATTCATTTTATCTCACACAAAGCATACATTTGAGATTTCCTCTCTCTCTCTTTTTTTTCTAAGCTTTGAAGCTGATTCCATTATCAGACACAGGGTTTGCTACATGAAGACAGATAATATGAAATTCAAAAGGTCTCTTCATGAGTATGTTCTTATCAATAAGTAGGCTAAATACACACACCTCTGTCATCTGTGTCACCCCTTTCTGGTTCTGAAGTACCTGACTGAATATAAAAATAAGAAAACAAGTGATATTCAGTGTGACAAGATTTGAGGTCAATTTTATTTTACGTAGAGCCCTAACGAAACATGATATTTATTTAATATCTACGATTATAGTTAAAGGGTTAGTTTACCCCAAAATTTAATTCTGTCAGTAATTACTCACCCTCATGTTGTTCCAACCCCGTAAGACTTTTGATCATCTTTGGAACACAAATTAAGATATTTTTGATCTGAGATTTTTGAATCTGAGAGCTGTCTCACTAATAGGCTTAATTTTCTTCTGTGTGGGCTTCTGACGTGAGTTCATGAGAGCGCCACGACGCATGCGTGAGAACTGAGAACATGACACTGAGAAGTCTCGTGAACTCACGTCAGAGGCCCACACATAAGAAAATGTATAGTTGAATAAAGTCGTTATTTTAGTTTTTTTTGCGCTCAAAGTATTCTCATCACTTGATAGTGTCGTTCTACTCGCTTGTGTCGGCAATCCGACTCTTCGCTATATTGCTTCTCGTAAAGATAGCCACGAACATCGGATTAGAGCAGTAGACTTTCAAAATAATAGATAACAAAATAATGGTCACGCCTACATTTTTTAATTCTTATTTTGCAAGTCTAAATTGCATTATAATGGTCGGACTGAACATTCAACATAAATAGAAACGAGGAGTAATTCAATAATGATTTCGGCAACAAACTAGATTTTTTCAGTGAAATGAATTTCAAACTCTGGCGGTTTCTAGCTTTGTAGACGGAAGAATGTTTTCTCTGAATCTGATAGGCGGATACCTCGTCAGATGCGTTGTTCTGGATTAGTGGGAGTGGCTTGCGGAGCTGTGCAATGTGGTGCATTGTGGGAGTTGTGGTTTTCAGTACAAATGCACCCTAAAGTTACTTTCTGTCTTTATTTGGTCAAGAAGGCACCAAATTCAAAAATTTTATTACATTTCGACTACATATATGACCCAGTTTCAATAAAGATTAATGTTCCCACGGGTGAAATGCTCCTTTAAGGTTGAGCCACTGTAGTCACTTGGACTATTTTAACGATGTCTTTAATAACTTTTCTGGACCGGTAGAATGAAATTACCTAGCAGCCTATGGAGTCAGACAGCTCTCAGATTTCATCAAAAATATCTTAATTTCTGTTCCGAAGATGAAAGTCTTACGGGGTTGGGACAACATGAGGGTGAGTAATTACTGACAGAGTTTTCATTTTTGGGTGAACTAACCCTTTAAATACTTACATTCTATACATTATATTGGCCGTTACTTTGTCTATTTTTGCTCCATCAACGAAAATAAGACAGATTGGTGTATGAGCAGTCTGCTCATAATCGCTCTCGTGGTATTTTGATCAGTTGATGGCATACATTGATCAGTCTAGACTCTACACAGCACCTCTTCAAGTCGAACACACCCAAGGTGCGTTCGATTAGACCGTAAGTGGACTTCACAGGGTATTCCGGTGTCTTAAGTGAGATTACAATCCAAAGGGAGTGAACATGTTCAGTTCGAAGGGCGAAGAGTTTTTTCTTCGATGGAGAAGTTTACATTTGCATTTGAGTATTCATACATATTTTGTTATTATTTTTACAACTATATATTTATCGTCATCTTTATAGTTATCTGTCTTGGTGTGAACGGGCCTTAATGCAGTGTTTTGATTATATTTATTATGTGTGTTTTGGATTTGTATAGCCCTATTATTTGATATTAAATTTGAGAATAAATTAATTACAATATTTATGCTATATCATAATCTGCGTGACGTTGCCTTTCTTTGATGACGGTGCAGGGCATTTCAAATGAGCGAAGTCAGCAAAGTCCACTTCAACAGATATCCCATGCTCAGGGAGTAGGGAGCAGTGAACACTATGTAGGGACCCTGTCAATTGCAATGCACATCTAATGATTCAAATGACTGACTTGTCAATGACAATCATGTGTCGCCGCCTACTGGTGTAACAATGTAACCTACAAAAAAAATTATAATAATAATTCCAAATTCTGGTATACCGAAAGATGTTTCAGTATCCGAGATAGGCTATTATTATCATTTTGAAGAAAGCTTTTTTTTTCTTTTCTTCGTTTGTAGCAACATGCTGATCTGTGGATCAGGAACATGATCAAAAGAAAATAGTGTTCATTTTGATTTTTGCGTTTAAAATTTCCGTTCTTCACGAAGTTCTGAACAGTTCTCAAATAATTTGAACATTTCTCTGACTTCATACTACTCAGCATTTAATTCAATCCACAAATACAATGACATCACTGACAGCAAATGACACCCCTTAAGTTCTACAAATAAGCTTCTGTCGAACACGACAAAATATCCTCACAGGCTTTTGTGCTAGAAATACAAAACATCTCATCTGTAGGAAGTAAGCACAGCTCTCTGGGAGTGATCTCAGCCCCTGAACCTTAGTGTATCGCTTTACCATTGACACTGGTAAAAATAGTAAGTTGACTGTACTCGACAGTCCATTACAGCATTCACTCTCTGCCCCACCATGACTGCAACACAAACTGACTACATCTGTTCGCTTTCTTTATTACTGTGTCAAGGTAGTTAAAACAGCCATACAACAGTTTTTTTTATATAGGCTAGCCTATATAGGAATAGTCTTGCTCTCAGCATAAGCTTTTGCTTTTATCTGTGCAATTGTCTGTCTATGCAATGGGTGTGAGGTCGTAGTTTTTCATGTAGAATTTATTTTTTCTAGAATGCTCCTGTCTGTCTGCCAAAAGCAAACTTCACTATTACTTTTGCTCATACGTACGGTTACGGATTTGAACAAACCCTGAACCTTAAGTATTAAAATTTGGCATGTAACTCATCCTGCACCGTTTCTGCTGCAGACATGAATGATACGTCAACTCTTGTGGCTGGTTGAGGAGAGATGTGCTATTTTCTAAACAATCGGATGTGTGATTTTTCACAGATAATGAAGCTGATAAAACTTTCGTAGACTGAGCCATATCTAGGGGCCAGGATGTCATAAAGACTTTAAGACAGGCTTTTCTGACTTGGACCACCTAACAACCACCCAGAACATGCTACTAACGCCATAGCAATTTGATGAAACAATTCAAAATAACTTTGCAACCACATATAAACCCAGCCATCACCTTTGTGACATCCCAGCCATCACATATTTTCTTTCATAAATGTTGAAATCTAGTTATTCCCTTGCCACTATCAAACTCTGTCATTGATAGTACATAAAAACAAACTAAATTAAATTAAACATTCACCCCAAAAAAACATAAACCTCCGGTTGCTATTTTCCATTCTATGACAATAAACATGGACTGAAGCTTTCAATTATGTATCATCTTTGTGTGAACAGACCAAAATTGTAAAAAAGAATAAGTTATTATTCACTGAAAATCGTGATGTCCAGTCCACTATAGCTTCCTTTGGCGCCTTCATAAAAGATCATGAGAAACTTGTCCAATTGTCCAATTGACCTTCTTTTTAGATAATCTTTTTAATGAATCAATTGATAAACCCATTTCGAATGAGACTGGTCCAGTTCTTGTTCATCTCAGTGATCTGGTCACTGGAAAGGAAGTTTATCAGTGAATACATTTTGGTATATCATGCAGAAGACATTTTAGACAGTTGTAAGGACAGCTTTGATGATACATTCATGGTGACTGAAAGCTTCAGTTTCAGTTCATTGTAAGTGCAGCGAGCAGTACATTCTTATGAATTTCTTGATCTTCAAAGAACAAAGAAAGGTTTGGATCAAACTGAAGATGAGTAAATAATGACAGAATAGATTTTTTTTTGGCTGTACTATTCCTTTAATCACAGCTTTATTCCACCTCACCGTTAGTTCGACCAAAAATTGGCTCCAATTTGTTTGTTTTTCTCCGTTCTTTTTTATTTCTCTATTTCTCCTTCAACTTCACATGTTTTTAAAATGCCTTGTTCTGTCACGATCCCCCTCTCTCTCTCTCTCTCCTCCTTTCTCTGTGGCCGTCTCTCTTGCTCTTTTCTCCTCTTTCTCTCTGTCTATCCCCATCCCTCTCTTTCCCCATCCCTCCTTCCTCTCTCTCTCAGCATGGCCGAACAGACTTTTCATGGGAAGGAATCAATGTAAGTGTTGTGAATATCATTCCTTTCCGAACCATTCCTTTCCTTTTGTTATTTCCTCTGAATCACAGTAGATGTCTTCTATCTCACACCTCATTCCCTCGTTGGATCTGTCTCTCTTTTGCGATGACTTGTTGGTGTGCTTTAGTAGTTTATTGCGGATGCAAATGACAAAAGACTACACTTCCCACCATGCAAATGTACAGAGATTAAGGCTGTTGGGAAATGTAGTTTCACAACCTCTAGCAACCACTGTGTTAACTTTTTACCCAACTTCTCTTGTCACCTCTTTCCTTCCCATAAAATGCCACACTCAAAATTTTGCATTTCATTTCTGCTCTGGTCGCCTCCTGCTCCACCAAAACCATCTATTTCTTCACCTTTCCTGTTTTCTGTCCCATTTTTCTCTCTTGAATGCCTTCCTTCATTTCAGTTGTCCATGGAGGACACAACCTCAATCCTCCCTCGGCTGAAGAAGCGGAACTCCAATGCCTATGGAATCGGCGCTCTGGCTAAGTCCTCTCTGACAGGTGTGTCAGGTGTGTGTCTGTCCTGTCAAATGGTAAAATGACCCCATGTTGACTCCAGACTGAGTTGGAGGAGATGGAGCCAACATGGACCCTTGTGGGTTTCCCTTTTCACCACCCGTTTCCATTTACAACACTCTCCAATGGCTTGTGCCATTGGTGAATTCCAAGATCCAAATAAGAATAGATCCCTGACAAGCGATATGCTTCCCACAATGCATTGTCATATGGCTTTCCATTTTATCCTAAGCAGTGGTTGATGGGAGCGGAAGGTTATTGTATGTTAAGTGCTTGTGGAGTGAAGTGCGGATATTCAGCCAGTGTGTTGTCTTTAAATATTGTGGTTTCTCAGACTCCTGTATCTGTGTTTTTGTACAGTTATGTGCAGTGCAGTGTGTAGCCTTCTCTGAAAGATCCTCTTCTTTAATAATTCATGTTCATCATTTCATTAGGCATTACCTAAGAGCTTGATAAATCTCTGAATTAGATCTGTATGTTTGCAGTAATGCATGGGTTAAAAAAATACACACTCAAGTGTTCAAGTAGCAAAGAGCAATTGATTTTGTTTTTTCCTTCTCAGTATCTTATATAAGTTCTCCACACAGATTTCATGGTTATTAAACAGATCGTTACAGCCCATGGTTTAGTCTATTACAGATGTAGCTTCATTGAATAAGCTGAAACTAATAAAAGAGAAAATGCTTGAGAGCGATGCAGGCTATTATTGTGTGTAGATATTCATTAGTGTGGAAGGATGTCATTTCAAATTCCCATTCCTTTCCATTGATTATTTATTTCTTCATACTATAACCATCTCATTATGGAAGTCATTTTTTCATTTCCTTACCTCAAACAAAAGTCTACACATATTTATCACCAGCAATAACATTATAGCACAGCACACTGAGAGATTGGGTCGGACATAAAAAAAAATCTGTCATTTAGAACATTAAACGCATAATTAAAAATCGATTCGATTTTAATTTTACAATATCTGATATTCAATATTCAAAAGTGAGATTTGTAGACAAGTCTAGACATTAAAAACAATTAAAAAATCATTTAAATTAATAAAATCTTAAAGTGCCATGGACATACAATTAATCAACATTTTTCTAGTTTGACCAGGTCTAAAATATGTTTGAATTGAAAATATTTTTTGAAATTCTTATCCTTAAGAATATCCTTACCCTTATGCAGTAAATTGCAAGACTGGAAAGTCATGCAAACTCATGGGTTAAAAAAAATGGCATGCCTGATGAATGGTCTTTGTCTATGAATTGTAAATTATAATTATCACAAATATTAACACTGGTTAGCCTCTATCTGTGGTTTTCAATCCTGGTCCTGGGGACCCATCACTCTGAAAATGTTTTATGTCTCTCTTTTATAACACACCTGATTCAGATCATCAGTTTATTAGGTGAGAGCTTCATGAGCTGAACTAAGGGTATGTTTACAACAGAAATACACTAAAAACGAAAAGGTTTATTTTTTTGCGTTTTCGAGTATAGACGACAACGTTGTCAAAACAATCCCCATTCATACAGATCCACTAAAACTACTAAAAGTGCTGTATTTTGTTGATAGGCCAGTAGTTGGCAATGTCACTTTGTAAAGAAACACTACGCATAGACTGAACGCGTAATACGCACACTGTATCAATAAGTTATGACAACATATGTTGTTACTAGGGGTGGCACGGTACATGAAAAAACATCCGAACCGTTCGGTTCGCTTGTCTCGGTTCTGTACGTGTGTGCGTCGCACGGTTCGTTCGACGCATGCGCAATGTAACCTCGTGCCCGTTACCTCAGACAGTGCGTTTACTTTTCGCGCGAAATAAGAGATTTGTGGACATACATATGAGGCTTGTTCGACTTGAACCGGCGCTGCACAGACCGATCGACGAATAACATAAAAGTACCGCGATAGCAACGGCTCCGTATGCTTTTCAATCACTCTCGCAGTCGCAGTACTTTGATGTCATAAACCGATTGGTCTGTGCAGCGCTGCAGGTCACGTCACGTATAGAAATGGCTAGTGGGAGAGATAAGGAAGGCTAACTGGAGTTGGAGGATGCACCAGCGTCGTATAAGTCCGGTGTGTGGGAACATTTTGGATTTCATGTTACCTATGATATTTAAATATATACAGTGACAGTAAGTTTAGATAAGAACTCCAGTCGTGTTTCCAAATACTGCACTTTAATTTCAAGTGAAAAAAAATGTATCCTCACTCTCAGGGAATAGAAGCATTGTTGATACTGTTTTTGTGTTGAGGTTGAACTTATGTTTCACTTTATGATTATGGCCTTTGCTATTGTTATAGCCTCATTATAGGCAATTATTTGTAACGTATTTTGACTTATTTAAAAGATAGTGCTTTAAGAGTTCCTCTCTTTTTCTTTTAAAAGATAAACATTTTGTAAGAGCTACACTGAAGTTGACAGTTTTATAAATGCAAGTTAATTTTAATCTTTGTGTGCTAAAAATGCACATAAGTTCCTGTAGAGATAGCAACACACATTCTCCTTTTTTGCCAAATAAATGTCTTCTCTCTTGCTGTATCAAAATGTCACCTAGCTTTCCTCAGAGATGGTCTCAATAATGTGCTTAAAGTCAAGTCAAATTCAGTTTGTGCATGATTACATGATATACATTTTTTTTTAAATACTGTATCCTGAATTGTGGATAATTAAGCTATAGCATATATCATATGCTGAAGTACATTTCTGGAGTGTTAAAGATTAAAAGAAAAAATAACAACAAGAACCGTACAGAACCGAAAACCGTGACCCTAAAACCGTGATACGAACCGAACCGTGGGTTTTGTGAACCGTGCCACCCCTAGTTGTTACATTGCTTTATCTTATCAAAATAATTTAAAGGGATACTCCACCAGTTTTTCATATTAAACTATGTTATTCCTTTAACTAAGACGAGTTGATACATACCTCTCTCGTCTCAGTGCGTGCACTAAATCGCTCTGGGCGCGGCGAAACTTTAATAGCACTTAGCTTAGCCTAGTTCATTCAATAGGGGCCAAGCAGAGAAGCGACCAAACACCTCCACGTTTTCCCTATTTAAAAACAGTCACTCGAGTAGTGTAACTCGACCAAGAACGGTGACACAAAATAAAACGTTGCGCTTTTCTAAGCATGTAAAATGGATAACTATATTGTATGGCGGAATACCATCAAGTGCTTGGGAGCACTTCGACTCGCGCAGTAATATCATCACGTATATAGTATATAGAGAGGATTTTTCACGAGTGTGAAAATATTACTACGCCGAGTCGAAGTGCTCCCAAGCACTTGATGGTATTCCGCCATACAATATAGTTATCCATTTTACATGCTTAGAAAAGCGCAACGTTTTATTTTGTGTCACCGTTCTTGGTCGAGTTACACTACTCGAGTGACTGTTTTTAAATAGGGAAAACGTGGAGGTGTTTGGTCGCTTCTCTGCTTGGCCCCTATTGAATGAACTAGGCTAAGCTAAGTGCTATTAAAGTTTCGCCGCGCCCAGAGCGATTTAGTGCACGCACTGAGACGAGAGAGGTATGTATCAACTCGTCTTAGTTAAAGGAATAACATAGTTTAATATGAAAAACTGGTGGAGTATCCCTTTAAGAAATTTTCAAATTTCTTTTATAAGTTATACAAGATTCAACTTAAGTCGGTTTAATGTAATTTAAGTTGAAATGACTTAAAGGTGGGGTATGTGATTCTCTTTTTTGTCCATTTTTTCAAAATCACTTGAAATCCTATTCATAACCCACTTACAGCCACTGAGTTAGAAGCACTGAAATGAAAACTAAGCAATTTAATCATCTGTGGAACGGGCAGGACTCGAAAAACTCCAGCCAATCATTTCCAAGACCACCTAGAATCATTGGACAGTAAGTCTGTCAATCAAACGGTCGTACCATACCCCCCTCCCCCCATCCCCCTCACGCGAATCAGGGCCAGCGTTGGTAGGAAAGAATGTAGGACCATTTGAGTTGTGTATTTTCAAAATCTGCCAGCCGTTTTGCAAATCACATACCCCACCTTTAAACATCCAGGTTGATTGATTGTACTTAAGAATTTAAGCCAGCAACGTTTTTTTTTTTTTATACAGTGTATGCATAGGATGTTACCATTTTCACAAATTCGTGGCATTGTTTTAAAAAAACGTGCACTTTGAGACCTGTTTTCAAAAGTTTGCGTTTTCAGGCCCCCAAAACGCCATTGTCATGTACATGAACAGTCAAAACGCATATAAAATCTTCGGTTTTTAGTTGAAAATGGTGTCGTGTAAACGGCCCCTGAGTCTGTCAGATAAGAGAGACATAGAAAATGTGCAGAGCGGTGTGTCTCTAGGACCAGGGTTGAAAACCATTCGACCAGTGGATGACATACTTCAATATAATAATCAGTGAAACTAAAACAGTCATAACAGATAAAAATACAGTAGAAGATGATGGGTACTTTACAACTCAGGCCTTAAGAGCAGCAAACAGGTCATGATTATTTGTAGCACAACCTCTGAGCATGCTAATCTATTCCTAATTTCAATGTCACATCAACACCCGTACCTATGCTGAGTCCAAATATGCCTACTTCCATACTATATAGTAGGCAAAAAACAGTATGGGAGCCGAGTATGTCAGAATAGTATTCATAAAAGAGTAGGCAAAAAGTACCTAGGTACTTCCATCGAGATTCTGAAGTGCGCATTCGATGGACATTTTTTTATCCCATGAGGCCACGGGAGAGGATCTGTGAATGTAGATAGTCACATTCATTCTATACAGTATGCGATTTCATACGCAGCACTAGTCTCTGAGCAGATGCAATCTTCTACTGTAAAGCTATTTGACTTTACCCCTCCCTCTCTCCCTAATCTAAAAAAACTTCTTCCTCTCACTGTCTTCTTATCCCTTCATCCACCCTCTGTCTATTCGTCCACTTCAGGAGTGTCTCGCTCCATGAAGGACAAGGTGACAAAGCCGACAGCGATGGCCCAGGGGCGCGTGGCTCACATGATCGAGTGGCAGAACTGGGGCATGCAGACGGTGGGCGCGGGGGGCGTAGTAGGGGGACGCACCTCCAGTCTGCACCTCCAACAAGAGCGCAAGCTGGAGAATGACGCATACAGCGACCTCAGTGACGGAGAGAAGGAGGCTCGCTTCGCTGCAGGTCAGAGACACATAGACATGATTGAGAGAAAGGCCCTAGCGCTCGGAAGGAAGCTATACTACTGCATGTTTACATAGGCTACTACTAGATTTCACATCTATACTAGTGAATCGTTGTTCGACACTGTCGTTATCAAAATTAATCATGGCTTACTTTTTTCTTTTTTTAATCCTTTATTACACTCCTTTAAATAACTATTATCATTATTGTCATTATTACTGTATTAATGTGTTAATGTAAATGTGGTAAACATGATTTTCTTTCGTTTGTTGAACATAAAAGAATACATTTTATAGAACGTTGGTAACCAAACATGTTCGGTTCCCATTGACTTCCATTGTAGGACAAAAAATACAACGGAAGTCAATGGGAAACGAAACTGTTTTGTTAGCAACTTTCTTCAAAATTTATGTTTAACAGAAACAAGAAAATCATACATATTTGGACCGACATGAGAGTGAGTAAATGATGATAAAATGTTCCTTTTTTAGGTGACTGTCATTTTAAGGGGGTTTTTATCAATATACTATACAGTATATTGCAAGTAATTTAGAGAGTTGTAATGCATTCCTTTATTTAGCAGCTTTAAGGATAGAAATAAAATGTTCACATCATTTTTAATTGCCACAAAACATGGAGAACCTTTAACAAATATACTTTTGTATATATTTACCTAAACAAAATGTAAATACACTAAAATTCTATATATTCTATGTAACTTACAATTATTTCTTTCTCAAAAGTGCTTAACACTAATACAGTGTGTCTATCCCTTACAACTGCTATATCGGCAGGTATGCTATATCCTATATTTAGGATGCTGTAGGGTACTGTGTTGAATATGTCTTGCTATTTCGTTCAGCATCAGGTGTGAGAAATAGCACTTCCCACATTAAGTTCACCTGCTACCTGAATGCATCATCATACCTTATTTATGACTATGATTATGCTGGGAATGTGTCTGGGAGGTTTGCTGCTATCTCGTATTCATGACACCATATCTGAGATGATGAGGCTCCTATATAGTTTTTCAACAGTCTGGTGACAGAGATTAAGGGTTAGGTGTGAGAATAACTGATGGAATCCAAGCTTGTTTGTGTCAAAGCTGATTTTTTTCAGCATCATTATTCCAATCTTAAGTGTCATATAGTCTGAAATTATTATAATATGATGTTTTTTTGCTCAAGAAATTATTATTAATATTTATTGTTATCAAAGCTGAAAACAATTGTGCTTCTTAATATTTGTGGAAACCCTTTTTCCTCAGGATTCTTGGAGGAATGGAAAGTTCAAAAGAACAGCATTATTTGAAATATATTTTTATGTAACAATGTAAAAGTCATTACTGTCACTTTTAATCACTGAATCAAAAGTATTCATTTTCTTACAAAACAAAAAAAACAGATCCCATATCCTATCCTATCCTATCCCATTGTGTATAAATTAATCTATATTCGCCTGATTTCACAGACAGGGCTTAGATTAAAGAGCCCCTATCATGGCATTTGAAATGTTCCTATTTTTGTTTTGGGAGTTCCCAAAAACAGTTACATATGCATTCAAGGACAAAAAACACTTTAATTGTCTTATAATATGCATTTATTTTTACCTATTTTGCTCAACGACTCTCAAATGATTTGTTTAACGATTCATTTTCCCAAACACCTCCTTTGCGTGACGCAAATCTGTAGTGATTGGTCAGATGACCCAGTTTATGTTAGCGAGTCGACCATAGCCCACAGCTCGGTGGTAAACACACAATTAAGCCATTATTTGCGTTAGCCCAACGCAGAAGCATATTGATAAAGCACTGCAGTAGTAGCTACACCAAGTAATAACAACGACAAACATTTGACATATTTCTAAACAATTGAGAGCAAACCAATATGCTAATGTTTCGTATCTACATCACTACGAAACGGCTAATGACTCGTTTCAAAAACAATTCATTTCATAGACTCAGAGTCGACTCTCACTTTTGAAAGACAATAACTTTATATACGGTGCACTTTCAGATATAAAACTTTGCAGGATGTTTTCATTCACTTACAGCTACAGTGAAGAAAATAAGTATTTGAACACCCTGCTATTTTGCAAGTTCTCCCACTTAGAAATCATGGAGGGGTCTGAAATTGTCATCGTAGGTGCATGTCCACTGTGCGAGACATAATCTAAAAAAAAAATCCAGAAATCACAATGTATGATTTTTTAACTATTTATTTGTAAGATACAGCTGCAAATAAGTATTTGAACACCTGTCTATCAGCTAGAATTCTGACCCTCAAAGACCTGTTAGTCTGCCTTTAAAATGTCCACCTCCACTCCATTTATTATCCTAAATTAGAGATGCACCTGTTTGAGGTTGTTAGCTGCATAAAGACCCCTGTCCACCCCATACAATCAGTAAGAATCCAACTACTAACATGGCCAAGACCAAAGAGCTGTCCAAAGACACTAGAGACAAAATTTTACACCTCCACAAGGCTGGAAAGGGCTACGGGGAAATTGCCAAGCAGCTTGGTGAAAAAAGGTCCACTGTTGGAGCAATCATTAGAAAATGGAAGAAGCTAAACATGACTGTCTGTCTCCCTCGGACTGGGGCTCCATGCAAGATCTCACCTCGTGGGGTCTCAATGATCCTAAGAAAGGTGAGAAATCAGCCCAGAACTACACGGGAGGAGCTGGTCAATGACCTGAAAAGAGCTGGGATCACCGTTTCCAAGGTTACTGTTGGTAATACACTAAGACGTCATGGTTTGAAATCATGCATGGCACGGAAGGTTCCCCTGCTTAAACCAGCACATGTCAAGGCCCGTCTTAAGTTTGCCAATGACCATTTGGATGATCCAGAGGAGTCATGGGAGAAAGTCATGTGGTCAGATGAGACCAAAATAGAACTTTTTGGTCATAATTCCACTAACCGTGTTTGGAGGAAGAAGAATGATGAGTACCATCCCAAGAACACCATCCCTACTGTGAAGCATGGGGGTGGTAGCATCATGCTTTGGGGGTGTTTTTCTGCACAAGGGACAGGGCGACTGCACTGTATTAAGGAGAGGATGACCGGGGCCATGTATTGTGAGATTTTGGGGAACAACCTCCTTCCCTCAGTTAGAGCATTGAAGATGGGTCGAGGCTGGGTCTTCCAACATGACAATGACCCGAAGCACACAGCCAGGATAACCAAGGAGTGGCTCTGTAAGAAGCATATCAAGGTTCTGGCGTGGCCTAGCCAGTCTGCAGACCTAAACCCAATAGAGAATCTTTGGAGGGAGCTCAAACTCTGTGTTTCTCAGCGACAGCCCAGAAACCTGACTGATCTAGAGAAGATCTGTGTGGAGGAGTGGGCCAAAATCCCTCCTGCAGTGTGTGCAAACCTGGTGAAAAACTACAGGAAACGCTTGACCTCTGTAATTGCAAACAAAGGCTACTGTACCAAATATTAACATTGATTTTCTCCGGTGTTCAAATACTTATTTGCAGCTGCATCTTACAAATAAATAGTTAAAAAATCATACATTGTGATTTCAGGATTTGTTTTTTAGATTATGTCTCTCACAGTGGACATGCACCTACGATGACAATTTCAGACCCCTCCATGATTTCTAAGTGGGAGAACTTGCAAAATAGCAGGGTGTTCAAATACTTATTTTCCTCACTGTATTTTACACACTACATGAACAGTCATTTTCAAAAATCCATGATAGGGGCTCTTTAAGTAAGTTGCTTTCAGTTGAAACAGCTCAAACATGCATTTTAGTCTGGGACTAGACTTGAGCCTTGTCTGTGAAACCGGGAGATAAATTTCTAAATAACAATGGCTTAAATACAGGAGGGTTTAGGGGTTAAGGGTCAAATTAATAGTGAGACAGTAATATTATAATGAGCCTAAAATACCCTGTACAATCAGTAGCTGAATATCAGTATAGCATCATTAGCATCTGCAAGACAAAGACAACAAGTTTCAATACACAATATGTATTCAAAAATGAGACTGCCATGTTCACACTGATTCTTACTTTAAAACCGTGAATTTTGAATCCTGTCAGGTGTGCTTCAGCAGTTTGCGATCTCTGAGGCGACGCTGATGGCCTGGAGCTCTATGGATGGGGAGAGCACAAGCGTGGGATCTAATCAGGGGAGCGTAGCCCACCTGAGCGAGGCCAACCAGGAAAGCATCACCAGCCGAGGTACTGACTACGTTTCCCAGCATGCACTGCAAGTTTAGAGAATAATCGTACCTCTTCCTACTGTGCTTTAGGCTGGAAACTTAGGAATTAAATCAATTTAGTAACAAAGCTTCCGTGTCACATTGTGAGTCCTGATTGCTGTAATTATTCAGGCAACTTGCTGTCCTCAGCTGCAATCAAACACTTTCTTTCAACAACTTTGCCCATTTTGGCATCTCAGATCAAAGAATATGTGTAGAGGAAATGTTTGAAATCCCTGACTAATTCCTCAACGACTGAAAAATTAGACCATCTCCTTTGTTTTTTTTATGTAGGCCTATGCTAAAAGGTTTCTTTCCAAAACTTTATATTGAAAGCCCCCTAGAGTGAGGGTGGGATTACTATATTGCAGCTTATTTGGAATGCAGTGCACATTGGGTTTTGAATAAATGAATAACTTAAGGTCAGGGACCCGTGACTCTCAAGAGAACAAGAACTAATCCACTGAACAGTTAGTGTACAGCTTTACAGACTCACATGAGAGCTCAGAACAATGAAAGCCATCTGCATGTTACAGATAATGTGATAATTATGTCATATGCTAAGGCAGAGGTGTAACAAAACTGTAACTATTTCGCAGCCCCAGGGGTTTTGAACAAAAGGCTTGAACATATGACACATGTCTAACAATAATAATAATGCATTTTATTTAAAGGTGGAGAGAGTTCCATAAATGAGGGGCACCATAACTTAAAGTTCTTGCTCCCTTGCTCTTGGTCACAGGTATACGTGGTAAGGCAAAAGAAATTGAGAGTGAAGATCTGAGAGACCTGCATGCCAAAGACCGGATTTGGCGTGCAGGCGCTCCAAACGACAGTCTTTAAGTTGGAATTCACTTCTGCTTGTATTACTGACATAATCAAATGAATGTTAAAATCATATGAGCATAATTATATTGGAAGACAGAGAACATATGAAGGTCAAAAACTCCAATAGTGGTGAGAATTGTAGGGATTGCCACAATGATTTTTAGGGCAATGGATTCAAATTAAGAATTTATTGGGGTTTACAGACAAAAACGTACCCTGGAGGAACAGAGTTGGTCAAATGCAGGATATCAGCGGGGTTCTCCCAGGTCTCATTTAGACAGAGGAAATCAAACTTACGGTCAGACAGCAGATCGTACACCAGAGGCCCTTTGTTGGAGAGTGATTGAATATTAAGTAATCCAAAATAGATATTGTTTTTACCAGCATTGTTGCCGGCCGATCTGCAAAAAATAAAAATAAATTGAGAATGTAACAAATTCTAGCACCAGATAAAGAGTAAAACAATTTCTGTAGGCTATAAAACATTATGTATTATATATATTATGCAAAGATTTGGGGATTTCTTTCAAATAAATCTCTTATTCTAACCAAGGCTTGCTTATTTGAATGTATTCAAACAACTATTATTAAATATTAATAAACAGTAAACGTGTGAAAAATGATTACAATTCAAAATAATTGTTTTTTTATATAATACATTTTAATAATTTTAATATATTCATTTGATGCAAAAGCTGCATTTTCAGCATCATTACTCCAGTCTTTTATTATTTTATTTTAAGTATTCTATTTCTCAAGAAACATTTCTTATTTAGATCAATGTTGAAAACAGTTGTGCTGCTTTATTTTTGTGGAAACTGTGATAAAAAAAAAATTCAGAACAAACAGCATTTATTTTTAAATAGAAATCTTTTGTAACATTATCAATGTCTTTACTGTTACTTTTGGTCAATTTAACACACTTTGCTAAAAAGAAAAAATTCTTTAAAAAAACTTTTTATTGACCAAAAACTTTTGCAATATATTATATTATATTATATTCATGAAATGGTGTGGCTTTACAACACGCACGGCACAGGAGATTCAAGAGATAGTCTTTAATAAACTCAACGATCACTCAGAAAATCCACATGAGATATAAACAAGTCTCACCACATTTAAACATAAACGTAAACGAACCGAATCAAGAACTGATGAAACTAAGGGCTTAATACACAGAGAGATAATTAACTAGAACAGTAACGTGCGGGATTAATTAACAACCAGGAAAACTAATGAGGGAACATGACTCAGGCAAACCAGAACAGGGAACACAAAACCAAAACACAACATACACATTACAAATATATTATATTATCAATAAGAATTTTAAATGTAAAAAAAAGACTATTTTACCCAAAATGTGTGTGCTATTTTTATGTAGTTAGTTAGTTAGTAATAATTTATAGTATTGCATCATTCCTCTGTGTTGAAATCATTTGTGAGTGAAGTGTGTTGCTGTTGAGCACAAATCAGTCGTTTAAGTGCTTCCATTCCAGTTAGGATGTTGCCATAGAAGGTCTATAGAGAGAAAAAGGCCAAGAGAAGAATAAACTCAGTGGGCAGTCTGTGTACGAGTGAGTGTTGCTATGCTACATTACAAAAGCCATTTCTCCACTGCCAGTGGCGTGAAGTCAGTGAACACATGAAGTTAATTTCACAATGATGGCCATGGGGTATATGCTAAAGCCAGAGATTTCAATGACAGAAATAGAATGTGCAGTTATTATTATTCAACATTGTTTTATAATCAGATATAATTGAGAACATATCTGTTAGAACATTGCTGTTGCATTCAGATGAGGCTGAAAAGTCTCACAATTTGACTCAAAGAAAAAATGATGGGAATTTCATAGCTTTGTATGGATGTGGGCTGGAATATATTAACATCTGCTCATTGTGTCATAAAAGTTTGGACTGTAACACCGTGTCCTAACCAGACCTGATGCGAAAAGATTCCAGCGACAAATAATTTGTCTGTCCACACTGCGAGATGCGTCAAAATCAATCAAAATCCACAGCCAATCAGAACAGCGTGTGGGCGGGGTCTCGCGGCAAGTGCACAGCACCAGAGAGTAATCTTGATGGCACTCGCAAGAAAATGCATTAGTAGGCTACATAATCAAATGCACAAATATTACACCATTTAAACATTTTTTTTAAAATACATAGGCTACTGAGTTACTAAAACAATCTTTGTCAAAGAATACACTTGTTTGTTCACAGTTTGAACGTTCTTGTTTCCATTTGTTTCATTTCAAGATCTGAGGTGAATTATCCATTGTTGCTTACAGGTACAAAGCTGGCAGCACTAAATGATATTTAGTCACATTACACGCTTTTAACATTAAAATAAAGCACATAAACAGTACATGAGATTATCAGTGCCACACTTTGTGTTTGTTGCTCCACAGTTCCAGCTGGAATACTTGATCCTAATTGGTCAGTCGTGACATTCTGACCACTAAACCCAAGGAACTCGTACTGTACTGAACTCATACTCCTTCACACTGTAGCTGTGCTGTAGTCTCATTTCTCTCATGTCACTCTGGGTTCTCTTTCTTCTAACATAATAAAAGAATAAAATAAACTCAGATCAATATTTCATGTCCATTTATTTATTTATTTATAAGTACTCGTGTATCACCAGACGCCAACTCAGATCAACACAGGCTGTGTGACAAATGATCTAAGATTCAAATCTGAGAGAAAAATATACAAAATAATACAAAAATATCACATTTGTAATCTCTCTCTCTCTCTCTCTCTCTCTCTTATGTGCTCTTACAGACCAGATAGTGCACCATTCCTCTGCAGAGGTTTGGCCCCACAGCTACGTCTCCCAGGGTCTTTACTGCCTTTCTTCCTCTGATGCTTGGGAGCCAATTAGTAATGAACAGTCAGGTGTGGCCTCTCCTGCCACTGGTTCATATGTCATGGCAGTCGGGACTGAGGGTGGATATGACCCAAGTACAGCAGCTCACTTCCTGTCCCAACAGCAGCAGTATCAGAACCAGTTACATCAGTTCCAGCACCTGCAGCAGATGCAACAGTACCAGCAGCAGCAGCAGCTCCTGCAGTATCAACAACAGACACAGGTGAGTGAGAAAACTACAACTCCCGTAAGCCTCCGCTGGGGCAGTGCAGGTGAGTCATAAAACTACGAATCCCATGAGGCCTGTTTCACACTGCACACGTAAGCAGTGATGTGCATATTTATTTCATCATCCACATTAACCGGTGCAGATGTGTTGGTAAGTCAAAATCATGACACTCTTTGTGTCCGGAATTATTAATTTATTAAAAATATGTTTTAAAAAAATGCAAATTCACTGAATCAATACACTTCTGTAATCAGAATGTGTTTTTAATTTCTGAATAAAAATTTATTTGGATTATTTTGATTTTTAAAGTTAAAAATGTTAGTGATACAACTTTCCTAATATCATTAAAAAAACATTTTCATTTTTGAAACGAAAACACTAAGTTGTTTTACAATCTTTTAATATTATTTCTTAGAAAAAAAGCCTGAAATATGATACATTTTGACACTTTACAATAAGGTCAGTTTAGTTAACATTAGTTAATGCATTAACCAACAACGAGCAATACTTTTTTTTACAGTATTTATTCATCATTGTTAACTTTAATTGATAAAAATACAACTTGTTAGCTCATGTTAATTAAATATTAAAAGATACAACTATTGATTTTAATAATATATTAATAAATAAAACTAAGATTAATAAATGCTTTAGAAGTCTTTTTCTTTGTTAGTTTTGTTATAATTTATGCCCATGAAATTCTCAATGTGGAAACCCATAAATAATTTTTTTTGTACAGAACCGTAGCTTTGTAGCCGAAACACTTGTCAGTGTGAAAGTAAAATGTGAACCTTCATCATTTACGCACTGCTTATGCGTGTGGCATGAAAGCAAGAATTAAATAAGTCTCTGCACCATCATCTTCTGTATTAGTAACAGAGGAGTCATAAAATGGATCGTCCATATGCCTTTGCAAAAATAGTTTTTGGCACATTAACATAAGTCTCCCACAAGGCTGCAACAGATCTTATATATGTATCAACAGGTGAGTTACAAAATTACCATTACAATGAGCTCATTTGCGTGTTCTGCAACAACATCTCTTGCTCTTCTGGCTACAGCATCATGTTTGTCTTGAAATAGTACAAGTCCCGGTGGTCAGTTCAACAACGGCTTTAGTATCAGCAGTAAGAGCAGTGAAAACTTAATCATGTTCCATCATCCAGCCATTAACCAGAAGCCATTGATCGTCACAGTAATTGAGGTCTCACTGGAGCAAATGGGGAATCTAATACTACAAATCCCATCAGCCATTGCAAAGGGAGGGTGGGGGTAATGTTGTTGTTTTTTTCAATCACAAAAGAACACAAGTCGGGTTCTAAAAGTAAAAACTCTCATTCCTTTTTCTCCGTTATAAGCTTTTCAAGACAGACTTAGCAAAAGCTCTTGTTAAATATTGATAAATGCTGTTGTAGAAGCCATTGGTCACTGTGATTTCAGTTCTCACAGTAAATGCCCATTCCCATGAAATACTACGAATGAATTGAAAAAAAAAATTGAAAATAGGATAAGAAAAATAAATGTATTGACAAATATAGTTTTTTAAGTATAAACCTCACAAATTCTGTTTTCCAATAAAATATCTACTTTTAGATAAAAGTAAACAAAATATATCCTATGACATAATTGAAACAGCAATTATTAATAAAACTATTGACTTAAGACAATTTTTAGTAAAAACAAAAAAGTGAATTGCAAAATATTTGTGTATATATATATATATATATATATATATATATATATATAAAATACATATATACACAGTACACACACATTATATGTATATATATATATAGAGAGAGAGAGAAAAATATTTTGCAATTCACTTTTTTCCAAAATATATTTTTTACTAAAAATTGTCTTAAGTCAATAGTTTTATTAGTAATTGCTGTTTCAATTATGTCATTGCTGTTGTTTTATGACATGCATAAATCAATCCTTATCATATTTATAATAAAATTAATTTGAAATAGTATACTTTATCTTTTTTCATTTTTACGATTTAAATTTTTTTCTGTAATCAAAGTTTGTAATTTTGTTTTCTCTTTGCTTTGGTTCTTGGCTTATAACTCTTAATTTTCAATTGAGAAAATTATTGGGAAAACAAAGGAAGCTGAAAGACTGGGCTTTTACTGTTGTGCTCTGTTACTGCAATGGAAACTTGAGCTGTTTTCCTCTCTATTTGCAGATGTTGGATCAAAGACTACACAGTGCCACTCATTCTTTACAAGCTACTCCCAACAGCACCATCCACAGCCTGCCCTCCCGTACTCACCCCCCGTTAGTGGATCTGTGGGGGACAGTGGGGACAGAGACCTATCAGGCAGACATGATGGGCTACATGAGCATGCCTGTAACAGTAGATGGAAATCTAACAGTCCCCACAGAGGAGGTGACGACAGATCACTCACCTTTACTGGAAGCCCAGGAGGAAGAGATCAAAGTGAGTGGGAAAGAAGTGAAGTGGCCCTTAAATGACACTTATGCCACACTTAAACATATCTAAATGTCACTACACTAAAAGAAAAATAGCAAGTGATATCTACAATTGATGTTTGATCTTTTCTCAAAACTAACTTCACTTTTCTAGTTATTTGAAATGACTTTTAACCAACTGGTCCCAAATTGTTTTAGTGGATGTATAAAGTCAGTTACCTCAAGTTCGCACAGGCGCCATAGCAGAGTGTATAGCACATAGCACAGGTGTAGTTCATCACATTAACTATGAACATGATCATGCACATGATACCAACAGACAATTATACAGTGTCTGAGGGTATGTTTACACAACAAAGAAGATGGAAAAGTTTTTCCTTTGCATTTTTCTGCATTCAGGCAACAACGTTGTCAAAATAATCCCTGTTCACACGAATGGCGAAACTACTTAAAACATTGATTTATTCATTCCAGGTCAGTTGTTGGCGATGTCAATTTGTAAAGAAACACTACGCATATTTAAACAGAACACATAATGCGCATGCACCAGGGTGGGAATTATGTAATTTTAGGGGCAAGGCCATTTGGCCTCCACCTTTTCTTTTTTTTTTAGGGGCACCAAGGCCATATGAGAGGGCACAAAGGCCATTGAGTACAATTCGATAGTTTTCCCATTCAGATTGATACCATAACATCCTAATTTGGAATAAGACATGGATTATGACTTTTTTAATAAAAAATTTTAAAAAATTAATGAGAGAGAGAACAACTGTTAATTTAAATGTGCGCAAAGTGCGCTCCCTTAATAATCCCTAAAAAGCTGACATCATCGCGATCTCAAACATCTCTGTTATTATCAATGAAGCTGATTGCACAATGAATATTTCATAATATCTACACTTTGTTATAATCAGAGGATTTTGGTTTTGAGCGGTGATGGGAGTCTATCTTAAATGCTTCTGATTGGCCATTGTGTTTAAGAAATCAACACATACGTCTGTGATTGGCTACATCGCTCAACGCTGCAAACATGTTACAAATAGAAACTCTGGCCTGTAAATAGTCTCAATTTTGTTTAGTTGTTCTTTTCTGCAACAGATTAATAACAATTTATTCGTTTTTATGTTTTATTCATTGATATTCATATGTTGCGGGAGTCCGCTCGAATCGTTTTATTCTCCCGCAGCCCACACACACAGAGTGAGTGCATTACCGCCAGCGCTCGGCCATCAAATCTAATCCTGCGCCGCACGTCTCTAGATCATTGGCCCGGCCCGAGGATGGCGGCGGGAAATATCGGCCCAAGTTCTGCCTCGGGCAGAGAATTGGGCAGAAAATCGAAGTTATAAACAGGACAGAGTAACACGGCGGATATCGCTCATAAATTTTTTTTGTGTTGCAGGCGGCCGCCTTAGTTACAAAGTGCTGCGGGAAACCCTGAATCTGTAATGGAAACGCGACAGCGTTTAACATAGACTAACTTCTCAGAGTTGTTTTGCAACAGTGTTCATTATACTAACAAACAACCATTCAACTCCGGATTGATTCTGGAATCTTCGCTGGGGAATCTTCGCATGCTGCTCATGTTTTGAGATCGTGCTCGAAGAGGAGGGGCTATTCGCTATTTAATTTTAAAAAGCAAGCCCACATATGCCGCACTGGCGCTTTATACATGGAACTTGGACAGGGCCAGGGCACACAGGCCACTGTGGCCGTATGATAAAAAAAAATTCACGGGGCATGAAGGCCAAAGTGTAGGGCAACGGCGGCCATGGCCGCGTGGCCGCGGTATAATTCCCACCCTGGCATGCACATATCATCACCTTTTTCACAAATTTGTGTTTTTGTAGTTTACACAGAGACAATAACAGTATCCTTTTTTCAAAAACGTGCATTTTTAAGAATTCAGAAAGCCCTTTTTAAAAGTTTGCATTTTCAGGCCCCCAAAACGGCATTGTCGGTATATAAGGAAGCGTGCTTGTTCTCGCACATTCAAGGTTTGCGCTGAGGAGCCAAGATGGTGTGTCCCGGCCATTCAGCAGTGGTACAGCAATTGTGGCAATGGAATGTAACGTCTCTGTTCCTTCCTTCCCTATCAGTCAATCACGTTCAACTTTACATCAGAACTGAAATGACTAATTGTTATCCTACCAAAGCGTCACTATTGCTGCCCCTTCCAGTGCCCTGCGACAGAGACAGCCACCTACCAGGGCGGAAGACGAGACAGGGCTTGACTAGGAGGATTTTGATCACTGTTGTTCCTTCTCACCCATACAGTGAGACTACTGGATAACACTGGGAAAGCGTACCTATGGAAAAGGATGCTATGGAGACCATATCCTGCCCCCAGGGATATTACATGTAGAATTAGACATATGGACTGGCCAACAGGGCAGTGCTACATATAGGTCTCCATGGTAGATCCAGCCTAGCTAGGCAGAGCGGGCTCTTCCAAGGGAAAAAGACACATCCTCGCCGACAGGGAAGCAGCACCGTGGAAGAAAACACACGTGGGATAACCCGTAGAGGAATCACAACACATGGGCACCTAGTTTAGCACAAGGGGCTGACCTTCTGGGCATACACACGAGTGGTAGACTTAGCGTTGGAGACCTCTGCCCCTTTTAACTGCCGAGAGTGCTAGAGGAAATCCATGCAGGGTTCACCGGGTGGGGAACTCACCTGTGGAGCAGATAAATGCATGTATCCTGTCGGTACTGAGCAGGTTCTCCATAATATACTTGTCTGCTTGTGGCGAGTACACGAGAGGACACAGGCCCAATACGGAGATTGTAAAACCTCGCAAATGTGTGAGGTGACGCCCAGCCCGCAGCTCTACAAATGTCTGCTAGCAACCCCAAGGGGGCACGGCTGTTCTTGGGCCTGATGTGCCAAGACTATGGCATCCACTATCCAGTGGGTCAACCTCTGCTTGGAGACAGCCTTTTCCTTATGCTGGCCTCTATAACAGACAAAGAGCTTTTCTGAGTTCCTGAAGCTCTGCGTTTGGGCCACGTATAGGCCAATAGCAGCAACATACTCTTTCAGGGTGGAGGGAGGGAGACCGCTATATATCCAAATCAGCTATACCATCTGGGGGTGGAGTCGCCATTCTCCCGGGAGCGTGGACTGTCGTGAGAGCTTGTCGGCTGCATTATTGAGCTCACCCAGAATGTGAACAGCGCGAAGCGACTGCAGATGCTTCTGACTCCAGATGGCGTGCGAGTTGGGACATGTGATAGGAGAGTAGACCACCCTGATTTATGGTTGATGTACTCAACTGCCACAGTATTGTCCGTCCAGACCAGCACATGCTTGCCCTTTAGCAGCCATCTGAAGCAGCGCAGAGCAAGCCATACTGCTTGCAACTCAAGGCAGTTGATGTGCCAGTACAGTCAAGGTCCTGTCCAGGAGCCAGAGGCTTCACGCCCATTGCACATGGCACCTCAGCCGGTGGTGGAGGCATCTATTGAGACAATGCGGCTGCAGATGCCAAATGCCCCAGGAGCCTCTGAAATCGTTTCAGTGGAACCTCTCTCCTGACCTTGAACGAATTCAGGCAGTTCACCACCGACTGAGCATGTTCGAACGTGAGACGTGCTTTCAGGTTGACCAAGTCCAACTCCATACCGAGAAAAGAGATCCTCTGCATGGGGGAGAGTTTGCTCTTTTCCCAATTGACCCGAAGCCCCAGATGGCTGAAGCACTGGAGCACCAGGTTCCTGTGTTCACACAACTGCTCTCGCGAGTGGGCCAGTATAAGCCAATCGTCGAGATAGTTGAGAATGGAAACGGCATGTTCCCTCTTAGGAACAAGTGCCGCCTGCCTCCATGACTTTCGTGAAGACACGAGGGGACAGGGACAGCCCAAAGGTGGGGACTTTGTACTAATATGCTTGTCCATCAAATGCAAAGCGCAGGAACGACCTGAAATTCACATTACTCTCAGGCAGGATCCTTATTCGTTAGTTCAGTTCTAACATAACCTTGAACATGACTGACTTAAACTGGAACTTAAACTGTTGCCTTGGTAACTAACTGAAATACAATAACTAATTTTAAATACTAAAAATACTGAAAAAATACTGAAAAAATAAAGCTAAAAAGAAATGTTAAAACACTAAAACTAATTCATTTTATTTACTAAAACTAATAAAAATGGAACATGCTTATAACAAAATAACTAAAACTTAAACTAAAACTAAGAATGGAAAAACTGGAAAAATAAAAGTTAATTCAAAATATTAATAAATACTATAATAGCATTATGATAAAATAACGCTGATATTGTCTTATTTTTTTAACAGTATACTGAATCTATTGATTTATCATTTAAAACCTAACAAACATCTATTTCTGTCAGCAGCTAGAAAAGTATGAATCCTGACTACATTTTCTGTAACTCCTCTCACTGTTGCAGTCAGGTATGAGCTGCTGTGTACTTTTCCAGCATTAAAGCTGAAGTGTGTAATTTCTGTGCCAATAGGAAACTGCAAAAATAATTGTTTTTCAAACAGGTTTTTCAAACACTCCACCCATCTCCTTTTGGTCAGGCAAAAGCATAGTCCCAGCCCCAAACTTAGACTATTGGCTGTATCAATGTTTCTGTAGGTTTGTTTGTCAAATATATCCGCAAGTTCCATCATCACCAATATGCTCTCGGCCTGTACATTATATATCTTTCATTCCATTTAAATATATAGAAATTTCAATCTATATATTTTAACATATCAAACAGTGCCATTTTTTAAGAGTATGCATAAATGCATACGTTAACCCTGAAGTGTGTGTTAGGAGGGAACCTGCGCTGAATCAAACATCAAATAAAGCAAAATGACATGGACTAAAAATAGTGAAATCATCTTCACCACATTCATATGGGAGTAAAGTCTACGCCAAATACATACTACTAGTTAACATGATAAAAAAATGAATGTATAAATTGACTAGAATAATATGACATTAATTGTGACCTCAAATCAATCGATTAACAGAAGTTATTCTTCCACCACCTTCGATGATGTCATTAACGACAGTCCTATACTAGCACTGCAGATGATCCTGTCTTTAGTTATTCTTCTACAGTCAGTTTCAACAGGGACAAACTGCTGAACATTCGGCAGTACAAACTACACAGTCTATCACCGGCTTTTGATTCAGACGTTTTGCTAGTCAATATAGGTGGAGGGGCAGCGGCGCTGCTCAAGCACTCTAAATTCTTGTTTACTTTCGCCTAGCTCCACACCTCGAGCCTTCACTGACTGCACGCTTACCTCTTCAAATGGACGAGGCGTTTATACTTGATGCACTCACTGTTGTACTATTGTTTGAAGTGACAAGGCCGACTCTGACTAATTGTCCTCGAAACCATCAGAAAGCAGCAATGAGATGTAGAAATGTAGTAATGTACACATATGATGATGTTTGTTTTTATTACACTTCAACAATTTCACACTTTCAAATGAACCAAAGAATCGTGTAAAACCCAGTAAACCTTGAGATTAATTCTTGTGACAATAAAATATATGGACATGAGAACCTAAGTATAAAACTAAGTTAAACAACAATCTTTTAAATATTTTCTAATTTAATTTAAAGTTTTCATTTAATTTCATGAACATTTTATTAAACTTGGACCTTTATTTTCATTAAAAGGGATTATTTCTGCTAGTGTAGGCTCATTTTGTAAATGTAAGCAATTAATTTAGACAAGCGCAAACTGGGTGCTGGTAAGATGCTGGTAAAGACGTACCTGCTTGGCCATAATCTCCTCAAAGTCGAGCATCTTCAGAAGCGGAGACAAAGTTACTGTGCACACCACCATGTGTTTCATGGAAATCTGGTTGAATCAAGCCATTTCGGACAGCGTGTTACATCTGCCAGGCTTCCAGCTGTTCAGAGTGGATTTTGACGCAGAATGAGGAGGGAAAATGCAGTGGGACATGCCTCTACATCAACGAAAGGTTGTGTAAAGATGTAACAGTGTTGAAGTAGATGTGCAGTCCTGATCTAGAAGTTCTCTTCATCAACTGTAAGCCTTACTACTGCTGGAGTTTTCCTCGTTCATTCTCAGAAGTGTTTACATTCCTCCACAAGCGTGTGTGAACACAGCGCTGCAACAGCTGGAGGATCAGATCACAGACATGGAGCAACAACACCCGGACTTTCTTATATAAATTCTTGGGGACTTTAATAAAGCAGATTTATCCCGTGAACTGCCAAAATACAGACAGCGCGTTACATGTCCTACCAGGGACAGTAATATACTGGGCCACTGCTACACCACAATAAAGGATGCATATCATTTTGTTCAGCTTTGGGGTTCTCTGATCACTATCAGGTTCATCTCATACTGACCAACAGGCAGAAACTTAAATCATCTGAAACTGTTGTAAAGACTGTATTGTGGGCAGTCTTGGGCATTGATGGGCATTGGATGGAGCGGGTATTACAAGGCTGTTTCAAATGTGTACTGATTGGAGTATTTTTGAAGCTGCTTCCATCGATCTGGACGAGCTCACATATATATACTGTAACAATATCAGTTTCTGTGAGGATATCTGCATTCCTACAAGGACTCATTCAACATACAACATGACAAACCATGGTTCACAGCAAAACTCAGAAAGTTTTCAAAGAAGTTGCCTACAGAGGTGGGGACAGAGTCTTGTATAATCAGGCCAAAAACGCACTGACAAAGGAGATCAGAGTGGCTAAGAAAAACTACTCTGAAAAGCTGAAAAAACTGTTTTCAGCCAATGACCCAGCATCAGTGTAGAAAGGCCTGAATTACATCACCAATTACAAGACACTTTCCCCCAGCACTGTGTCGAATCAACTACTGGCTGACGACCTGAATGAGTTTTATTGCAGTTTAAAAAAAACTGGTTCACACCCCACACCGGTTCTGACCTTCTCTTCATGCATTCATCAACACCTTCAGCAACCACCTTTCCCTCCCTCCTGCACTTACAATATGTGAAAAGTATGTATCCCACGTCTTCCAGAAACAGAAGACAAGAAAAGCACCAGGCCCAGATGGCATTTCACCAGCCTGTCTGAAATCCTGTGCTGACCAGCTGATCCCTATCTCCACAAACATCTTCAATAGATCACTGGAACTATGCAAAGTCCTTTCCTGCTTCAAATGCTCCACCATCAGTCCCATCCCAAAGAAACCCCAAATCACACGACTGAATGACTACAGACCTGTTGTATTAACATCTGTGGTCATTAGTAAGACTGATGCTGGCCCATCTGATGGTCATCACTGGACTCTTGCCTGACCCCCTGCATTGTGAATGATTTAGTCAACATCCTGCAACATCTCGACAGACCTGGGACTTATGTGAGGATCCTGTTTGTGGACTTCATCTCGGCTTTCAACACCATCATCGCAACACTCCTCCAGACCAAACTAAGACTAAAACCAAGCTTTCTGACAGCTAGGCAAGAGCTAGTGAGACTTGGAAAATTCACATCCTACACCTTTACATCAGCACTGGTGGCTCCCCGTGATGTGTCCTCCTCCCACTGCTCTTCTCTCTCTACACCAATGACTGCACTGCAAAAGACCCCTCCGTCAAGCTCCTAAAATTTGCGGACGACCAGGACGGTGACGAGTCTGCTTACAAACTGGAGGTTAAAGAGCTGACAGTCTGGTGCAGTCACAACAACCTGGGGCCTGATGTATAAACGTTGCGTACGCATAAAATAGGCATAGAAATATGCGTACGCATTTTTCCACTCACATATCGGGATTTATAAAAAATAAACTTGCCGTAAATAAGAGCGCACCGTAAGGATGCTCTTGACCGTGCGTACGCACTCTTTTAGAAGAGTATGTGTTTTGGCGACACCAACTGGCCCAAATAGCAATAACTATTTAAAATGAAAAACTTCTAAATTAACCTATTACATCACCCAATTAATCAAATTGCATCAACCTGAATTATCATTATCAGCATTCTTAACCAGGTGCAAATACTATATAAATAAAGATTAATACTATATAAATAAAGAAAAACATAATTTCACTCACCAAGCCTATCACATGAAGCAGGGCCGGCCCGTGGCATAGGCAGTATAGGCAAATGCTAAGGGCGCCGAAGCAAACATCCATCCCTTCTTAAATGTCCGCGCCAGCGAGCGCGTTGGGCCGTTTAGTGAAACTGACGCAGCCTATCTAAAACCATACATCTTCATTATACGTCCTAATCATAAATACAGTGCATGTTCACAATAATAATTTAAATAAATAAAAGAATGATTTAAACTATGTTTTACTTCTGATATAAACATTTAGATTAAATATGCCATTCTCATTAATGTAGTCTCATAAACTACATGAAATCATTACTGAGAAGTTACAACATTTTTATATTCAATAAATAGAAATATTTGTTGTGGATGCAATGCAACACTTTTCCTCTGGCATGCTGTGTTTTAATGTTTTAACTACAGAGATTAATAGCTTATCATGATAATAGCAGATTGTCTGAGAAAATAGTTTTGCGCAAATAATGCACAACAAAGTCTATCTTTTTCCATTAAAAATATAAATCAATTAAAAATACTGTTTGGCCAGTGGAAAAGATTGAGAAAAACTTTCTCTGAAATGTATTTTACACTATTTTAATTATTTATTTATTCAAAAACATTTTTATTAATGACATCCGTATTTTATATTTTCCTAATGCCTGGTACCGGTCACGTGGATGAATAATAATATGCAAATGATATGCAGATGAGGACATGCATAGTAAAACTAGGCGTTGTAAGCTCCATATATGGTTATTTCGGGGTGGAGACGCATGGGCGCACAATCTTACGCTGACTGGGATTTATAAAGTGAATTCTACGCAGATTCTGGCGTACGCACGGTTTTATAAGTCTGAATATTTTTTTGCGTACGACATTTTTGGCTTTCCGGCGTACGTACACTTTTAGTAAGGATTCTACGCAGAGTTTTATAAATGAGGCCCCTGGAGCTGAACACGCTCAAAAGAGTGGAGATGATCGATGACTTAAGGATAAAGTCCCAAACACTCCCCCCACTCACCACCGTGAACAACACTGTGACAACAGTGGAGTCATTCAGGTTCCTGGGCACTGCCATCTCTCAGGACCTGAAGTGGAACAATCACATTGACTCAATTGTGAAAAACGCCCAGCAGACGTTGGACTTCTTTTGCCAGCTGAGGAAGTTCAACCTGCCACAGGACTTCTTCTCTGCAGTCATAGTGTCTGTCCTCTGCACTTCTGTAACTGTCTGATTCGGCTCTGCTACCAAATCAGACCTCAGAATACTACAGCAGATAGTCCGGTCTGCTGGGAGAATCATCTATACACCCCTTCACACTCTCCAAGATCTGTACTAATTTAAAGTGAGAAAAAGGCTGACAAAATCACTCTGGACCTCTCACATCCAGAACACTTCCTCATGAACTGTTGCCATCTGGTTGGCGCTACAGAGCACTGAGCACCAGTATAGCCAGTTACAAGAAAAGTTTCTTTCCTCAGGCCATCTACCTCATGAACAATTAAATGCCCCCACATGGGCAATAAACAGATTCTGCCAATATGTCCTCAGCACCAGGTCCTTCTGCTCCTCCCATCCGTTCACAATCACCCGAGTTCTGACCAGTTCCACCTGTCACCGCCTAATTACCTCTTCTACATATACTCACCGTGCGGTCTTGTCGGTCTCATTTTATACTTACATTTATTTAGCATACCATACCTCTTATTCCCATTCCCTTGCATTGTATATAACCTACCTGTACATACATGTATGTCTGTTTTGTGTATATTTTATGTATTTATATTTATTCACTTATTTTACTTTTTATTATCTGTCTCGTCGCTGTCATGATTCTGTCTGTACAGTTGGAAGCTTCTGTCACCAAGGCAAATTCCTTGTATGTGAAAGCATACTTGGTAATAAAGCTCATTCTGATTCGGATTAATTCTGATTGTTGAACAATGTAGTTCAAACGACAAGAGGTGCAACCATGTTACTACGTTTTCAGGACCCAGTCGCTAGTCAATTTCTCCAATGATGC
The DNA here is from genome assembly GCA_031834385.1 of Semotilus atromaculatus. Lineage (NCBI taxonomy): Eukaryota > Metazoa > Chordata > Actinopteri > Cypriniformes > Leuciscidae > Semotilus > Semotilus atromaculatus. Next base: position 9,773,521 of record JAULUF010000041.1, on the reverse strand, counting down.
ATCAAACTATGGTGGTTAAACAGCAAGTTTGTCGTTGTACAGGAAACGCACCCCTAGCCAGGTCGATCAAATAAAAAAATATTTGTTTAAACTTTTTAAGGGAATCAACTTAAAAATGACTTACCTGACCTACTACAAGTAATAATAAAACAACTTTTAACATTGGCCTGTTTATTTGAGTGTCCCAAAACAAAACCTGTTTGGAAACTTACAAAACATTTGTTTGCAATTTCGTTTAGTGAAATGACACATACCCAGACTAATGTCCAGCCTCTTTTCCAGGAGGAAGATATAACGTTATGTATGGAACCAGAACCAGTGACATTAATTCCATCTCCAATGACGCAGAGAGAGGAAGTGTCCTCAATGGGAGGAAGCAGTCCAGGTCAAGCCCCTGGAGATTTTATCACAGAGCGAAAGGCGTCTGATGTCTCACCGTCTGTAATTGAAGAGCTTGAAGAAAAGGAGGAGGAGTCAGAATCCTTGCCTGTAGACATCACAGCAACCAACTAAGTGGCCGGCGAAAGACTTGAGCTGGTTTTGACAGACATTTCAATCAGCATAATCAAACAATATCAACTCCTATTTCAGGAATCAAACACTATTGTGAAATTCAAGTGACTGCTCGAACCCAAAATGGAAAAGCAGAACTGACCGTTACTGCACTGCGTACGTGAACATTATGATTTTTTAAGCCTTATATTATGGATGTCTGAAAAAGGAAGGTGCGTAATGGAGTTGGGAATTCCTTGGGACTGGGAATGGAGGTATGTAATTCAGGAAGATGAATATGAAGAACATTCGGTTAAATATGTGCATGCTTTTACAAGGAGTGATGGCTCTCGTTATTCAAAATAAAGACAATAAACTATAGTTAATAAACCATAATGATGATAATAATACAATTATTATCGATAATAATACAATTAAGAAAACAGCAAAAAAAAACTAAATATATAATTGTAAAATAGACAGTAACATGAGCTTTTTCCATGCCCTTCATGCCCTCCAGATCATGCCCACTTACCATAAGATATCCATGTGATTTGACCACACAAATTCTCTTTTCCTCTTCAACTACATTTGGCCAATTTTTGAAAGTTTTTAACGCTATTAAGTGGAACATAAGTTCAGTGTTTCAGGGCTGTGAAATGTGGAAATCGTTCAACTGAAACAAACCACTGCACAATCTACACAATTCTGTCTGCTGTTTATATTGCAAGGTATTCAACCCGTCATAGACTCAAATACACATAAAGACAAGTGCATAGGGTTCAAAAGTTTGGGGTCTGTAAAGTTTTTTAATGTTTTTGCAAGAATCTTTTAGTCATCAAGGCTGGATTTATTTGATAAAAAAATGCAACAAAAACAGTAATATTGTAACTATTTAAAATAACCTTTTTCTATTTTTATATATTTTAAAATAATGATGTAATTTATTCCTGTGAAGTATCTTTTTTCAGTATCATTACTCCAGTCTTCAGTGTCACATGACCCTTCAAAATCATTCTAATATGCTGATTTGCTGCTCAAGAAACATTTCTTATTGAAACTATTGAAAAGAGTCAATATTTTTGTGGAAACAGTTAATAGATTTTTTTCAGTATTCTTTGACGAATATCAAATTAAAAAACAGCATTTATTTGAAATAGAAATCTTATAGAAACTTATTTACTGTCACTTTTGATCAATTTATTTATTTTAAATTGAACACACAATATAGAAGATTTTCAAAGGAAAGAACCAATGATACATGCAAATCTTATTGACCCCAAACTTTTGAATGGTAGTGTACAAATATACACTATACTTGTGCTCTACAAAAGCCAAAATGCTGTTCCTACACCAACACTGGAACCAAGAAAAATGAAAATGACAGATTGATTTAATTTTCAATTTTAATGCTGTTTTGCCTTTGTATGACAGCAGACTCTCCTATTGTTCTTAAGCTAATTATAAATTATTAAATCACATCCCAACCCAAGTAGTACTAACTGTCACAAGTTGGTTATTAGGAGATTTTGCTATGTGTTTTAAAGATTTCTTTTTGGTTTCACTTTATTTTGACGGTCCCTTTAACACATTCTGTTGACTATAATTACCGTTGCACCGACATGTCTACTAACTCTAGTTAGAGTGTTAGTCGAGTGTTAGCAGACTGGGTTAGGGTTAGAATAAGTTTATATGGAGTTGCTTGTCTGTTGGGGGAGCATCACAATAAAGTGTAGCAGATATTTTGCAGATGTTTTACTAATACACTATGTGAGTTAGAAGACATATATAGTTGCAACGTTACTTATAGTCAACAGAATGTTCAAAAGGAACCATCAAAATAAAGTGTTGCCTTATTTTTTGCCCTCACAAGTGTAATGAAACAAGCTTTTTGATCCATGTACGTACACACGGATATATTTCATACTGGATTGTGAAATGGCGTGCTTCCTTCTCTGTGTGTCGTTTGGCATGCATGATGTCATTGTACTCTGGAGTCATATACAACACTTTATAGATATTTGCACTGGACCTCAGTACTCTGAGACTTACTCTGTGTGTTCTGTGTGTTTAGAGATTTGATTAGCTGCTTAAAGGAGAGAAACGTTTGAAAAACCTTTTTGCACTTGCATTGGTTGTTGGGTGAAGGTCAGATGCCTTTTAGATTGGAAACCAATTGTTTTATGAGACACAAAGTCACACTTCCCATTGGATTTAGCTTTTGCTATAATTCTGATACCACATTTCCCATTTTCTTTTACTCGCATGGATTTTGTTATCTTTGGTTTAGTAAAACCTTTGACTTTAGGATTTTGAAATATCTAGATTAAATGAACTCGGATCAAATTATCCTTAGCTTGTTTTCATAAGAAATGACAATTGAGAGGAGCATTAACCTCAAATTATTCATTAGAAAAAAGTTTTGTTTTTTTCTCCTTCAGAACATTTCCTGTTGGCTACTCGAACGTGTATTTCTTGTGCCACTTGCAGGATCGGTTCTTGATGATTATTTTTGTAATAAAGCATGTCATAATTTCTGATTTAAAATACGTATTCCATTGCCTACAATTCTTTTCGCTATATATCAAGGGGAGAATAGAACAGGGCCTGGATCCACATACTGTAAATATCCTTTATCAAGATTTCAAGAAGAAAAAGTCTCAGCAGAATGAGAATGGAAATGGACGTTGATCCGAGTTGAAAGTGACCTCATGAACGACTCAGGCCGTATGGAATGTTGAACTGCACAGGCGTCTTCCTGTCCGTCATGGTCGCTGACTATTACAGTCACTATGATGCTACAAACTTTGTGTTGACTGTGTGTTTGTATGTAAACGGATGTGAAGCGTATGCATCGATTCCCAAAGTAGGAGAAGCCCGGTTCAGAAACAGAAGCTACATCATTCTGCATTGTGATGTCATGCATGAGTCACTAAGGATTTAACAACAAAAAAAGAAGAAAAATAAAGGCAACTGTCTGGTTTTTATGACCGTTTCTTTGGAGGACACCGTACACCTTTGATGATTGAGTGTAATACAAACTTGGTGGCAAGAATAGCGTTAATAGCTATATGAAGTGTATTGACTTGAATGAATTTATTTATTGACTGATTATTTATGCAATGTTGGGACAATGTTTATTTTTCTACAGAATTGTGTGCACTCCCTCCCGTATATGTTGGGGTACATATTATTTCACTGCTGGGCTCCAGAGGAAGAGCTGACAGGTTTTTCGTGTACAGTATAAAACATTTCTTAAACATCTCATTGTATGTCATATGGTTAATGTTTTAAAATAATGTTTTATATTATATAAAATCACAGTCCAAGCATAAAACTGCAGCATGACTGCTGTTTTTTTTTAATTCAGTGTCATAAATTCTTATTTTAGATGAAGCATACAGAACTCCAAAAGTTGCTCACATGAAATAATATGTGCCCATTTATTTATTTAAGAATTATATAGGGGAGGGGTTTAACTTTGAAGCCTGTGTGATATCTATTTGTTGTTTTGAGATAAATGCACCTTTTGTTGTAATGGTATCACTCTGGTTTGGTGAGAATGTCATCATGCGTGGTCATCCATCTCCCTCTGGTTTTATTTATTTTGTGACTCGTGAAGCAAAATGATACCCAAACCTAAACGTTTCCATCTCTCACAGTGGTATGCTCGTATATGGTTCCGACTTCAGGACGATTCTTTTCCGCGAACGTTATTTCGAACAGTTTAAAATATAGTTTGGTTAGCACAATGACAAATATCCATGTGCGTAGGCTGTAGCTGATTAACAATTTATTCAATTAAATAACATTAACAATACATTTCCTTCATTGGAGATTGACCACGATGTGCAAACGTGGAAGTTTTGCATGTCTAAATGAATAAACTAGCCAATCAACTCCTTTTAACAGCGAAACTGAAATGTTCGCTCCCTCATTCGAGTCCTAAATGGTTCACGCGTTCTCGTAGTATCGGCATCTCATCTCATATCCGCAGACATTTCCGTGACTCGAGACCGCCAATCAGATATTTAATCCGTCACGTCACTATGTAGCCTAATTACAAGTTTCCTACTTGTAAAACGTGGTTCACGTCATCTCTCCTCTAGTTATTTATTTTTCGCGCTCATACTAATGTATATCAGATAAATATATTCAAAGTTCACAGCACATTGTCATCTCACAAGTAAGTAAGCCTAAGCTATGTTTTTTAATGGAAGCTTGTTTCCGGCCGGATTTTTTATTTATTTATCCCATCACAGACTCATTCTTTCTCATTTCATACAAACACAGCTGGTGCCATCTTGCATTTCAGTCATTGATTGTATTGAAAATAACCTCAGAGGACTTCAGTTTTACTGTAAATCTGTTGCAGTGTTCATCTAGACCGGTTTTGTACGTTGTAATGGAGGATTTGAGCTGGTCATTATTGCCAAACAAATCTTTTACAATAACAACGCTTTGACTGTCCTTTTTTTTTTTTTTTAAGCCATACTAGACGTACAATATGTCAGCTGAGGGATATTAAATTACCTTTATATTCCTCATTAATTAATCTGGATGATCTGACAATTGACTAATTCATCGTCAATTCAAGAGCAATTTAATGATTTCCTCTGTTGTGCCTGTAATCCCACTATATTTCACCTTCCATCTGAAAAATGCCTCAAAGATTTCAACCATATAATCCACCAACATGCCAATCACACGAATCCAGGTAATACTACTGCAACCAAAGGAGTGCTTCTTTTATTGCTTTTTATGTAAGATAAGGTATATATGAATGAATAAATAACAAAAAGCCAAATGTACTTAGTTGGATGTAGTTGTTTATCATTTGTGTTTACAGACTAATAGGATTTTTTGTACGATTCTACTGCCATCTTTCACAACAAAACTTCTGTCTGTTGGCTTGATGCTGTAACCGGTCCTTTGCTCTACCTCTCCCTTCTTTCTGTGAACTTGTCTTTCTCTCCACTTTCCCTTCCCATATCTGTCTATAACTCAAACCCTGTGTTTTCTCCTCTTGGTGGAAGAATCATATTCAGAGAAAGGAATACTTTGGATACGAAACACTGTCATGATCGAATCTATGATTCAACATGTTCAGCGAACTATACAGACACGCATCCATTGACTGAGCTGTAAGAGGTGTGATTTAAGAAGTGCTCTGTGATACGTATATCTATGCATGCTTTACTGAATGTTATAAGATGGTTCTTCCAATGTGCTCTTCCTCGTCCTCCATCGAACTCTCTCTCTTTCCCATCTCTTCTTCCTGCACGAACAAAACACCTCCCTGACCTTCAAGAATATTGCTATTTGTTTATTTTCCCCCCAAAATAATGAAGAAACAAATAAATGAAGCAAACAAAGCCTTATTGCGCACTTTGTGTATTTTTAAGACATGGCAAAAAAGCCTGCATGCTATTGAGACCATTAGAACACAATTATAGACAAATACAAATTCATCTGATATTCATCAATAGAATAATCAAAGATCCAATGATAAAAGTAATGACTTTGCAGCTTTAATTATGTAGTAAACAAACCTGTTTCATAACAAATGACTAGTGATTAAAGGAATATTCCAGGTTCAGCACAAGATAAGATCAAATTACATTATATGTGTCATAATGTCAATAACCCCCAAAACAAGGAGGTAATAAAAGTAGTAAAAATCTGGGTTACAGTGAGGCACTTACGATGGAAGTGAATGGGGGCAATACATTTATGTTAAAATATTCACTATTATAATATTATAGCCATATGATGTAAAAACTATGATTTTAGTACAGACAAAAATAACTTAAAACAGCTGTAAAAAATAAAATGCGATTTGACCCGCTTTAACAGACAAATTAATGTTAGTGCTTTTATAAAAGAACCAGCTTCTTATTTCTGCCTTTAAATCAAAACATTTGTGCCGTTTGATTCCATTGTAAGTACACTGTAAAACTAATATGATCAATAAGTTGACAACATATATTTTTTACATTGCTTTAACTCCTCAAAATAAGTTAAGCAATTTTCAACTTTTTTTTTTTTTACAAGTTAAAGTTAGTTTGATGTAATTTAAGTTGAAATTACTTAAACAACCAAGTTGATTGTACTCATTTTAACGTAGCAACTTTTTTTAGAGAGAATTTGTTTTTGTCACAAATTCTTTTAATTAAACCAGTTATTCTAGTATTATGTATATACTATTATAGCATCTATTAACATTTTGAATTAGCTTATTTTTACATGATCAGTTTTCCTTATAATAATTTTGTGACTCTGAGTTTATATTTTTATTTCTATACATCTTTTTTTCTTACATTTTACTTCAACAAACATATTTGAACTCAACCTTTTCAATCTAATATTTACATTTTATTTAAGCTTCATTTCAATTACCGAAAACGATTTATAATAGTCATAGTTACCAAAAACAACACTGTATTGAACCTTGAACACTCCTTTAAATTTCACATTTACATTGTAAAAAAAAAAAAGGAAACCTAAAATGTGTTTCATGTGGCAACATTTAAATGAGCAAGTCGAAACATTAGTATAACTGAATGAACCTGAATACATTGGGTTACACCGAGACAAGTCGTTTTTTTTAAGGGTCAGATCAGGTATAAAAAGCTCAAGGTAACAAATCTTTCATTTTTACAGTGATATAATAAGTAGTACAGCAGACAAACACTGGGATGGATTGGCAATGAGAGGGGAAGACATTCAGTGAGATGTGTCAGACCGACTGTCCATATGTACAAATGTAGTAGACAACAAAAAGAAACTTAACTGAATAAAAACATCTAGAAAGAAAGAGCATAAGAGTCCAGTCCGGAGAGTAGAGAATTACCAACAAGTCAGATAGTGGCGCTCTGGTGCTCCGCGGCGACCCATGCCGGGCTCAAAGGCAGCACCATAATATGGTTTGCCTCCCCCTAGAGGCCTGAATTTGAGTAAATTACAAAACAATAGACCTATAAAGGCTCCTCATCACTCTCTCTATCAGCATCCGCCTCTGTTTCAGGCACAGGATGAAGAGAGGAGAGAGGGAGTGTGGAAGGGGAAGGCAGTTGCTCCCGAGGGGTGCAGACGCTACTTCTGCCGCTGTTGCCCGTGGCGACATCACACTCTTTCTCCGCTTTCTGGATACAACTTCTAACGGACTCGTCTTTAGTCTCTCTTTTCACTCCCTCGCTCCACAGCTCTCTGTCCCGTGTGGGAGAGGACTGGATGGAAGAGGAATGAGAAGGCTTTTTGGCCTTGCGTCTGGCGTCCCTGAAACTGGCCAGAGGAGGACGCAGTCGCACTCCGCTACGAGTCGAACCCTCGATCGCTTTCTGGAGCTGGGTGTGAAAAAGAGAGAACAGCAGAATAATTTATTTACTCCGACACACCAGCATATGACCGAAAGAATGTAAATATAAATGTAGACACGGGCGATAAATCATGTTTACCTCTTTAAGTGCGACCACCCCAACCAGTTTACCAATACTGGTTACATACGCATGACTGAGACCCAGCAGAGAGAACAGGGTGTGAGTCTGAAACAAACAAGCAAACATATACTTGTGTGTGTACAATAAATAAATATATATATACACACACACACAGTGGTGGCCAAAATTATTATAACGGTAAGATTTTTTTATGTTTTAAAAAAAGTCTCTTCTGCTCACTAAGGCTTTATTTATTTGATCCAAAATACAGCAAAAACAGTAATATTGTGAAATATTTTTACAATTTAAAATATCTTCTCTATTTGAATATATTTTAAAATGCAATTTATTCAGTCTTCAGAGTCACATGATCCTTCAGAAACCATTCTAATAAGATGATTTGATGCTCAAGAAACATTTATTATTAGACACGCAAATAATATCGCATGCCATTCTTCATGATTTGTGAATTCAGGTGACCCGGTCCCAAATCAGTGTTTTATTCACAGTGACTAAAACCAGTGTCATCCTGTCCTGCTTGATTTGTGAATCACTTGGTTTAGATTAAATCTGATTTGTGAAATTTGCATTTTATCATATTTCAGGGTGTTTCTCACTGCTCTGTCCTTTTATCTATCCTTTTATTTTTCTTGTGTAATAACAAAAACAGGCAGTGCCAATGAATAACGGTCCAAGCCGTTAGATAAATCAGCTTATAAGTTTAAAAAATGCTCATCTAGTCGGGTCATGCTAGGCTCAAATAGACTATCTGTGATATGGTGAATGGAGTACATTTGTGGTCAGTTAACTCTTCCTTGAGTCCTTAACGTCACTATTCTGATTTGTGAAGAGCCAAGTTTTTGTCAGTTAACCCTTTCCTAAATCATTACCTTCACAATTCTGATTTCTGAAATCTTTTACAGTACAATTGTGATCAGTTAACCCTTCCTCGAGTCCTTAACTTCACTATTCCGATTCATGAAAGGTTTCAGTCGAGCTTTTAATCGGTTAACCCTTCACTTAGTGATTACTTCCCTATTCTGAAATAATTTGTGAAGTAATTTGTGAATGATTTGTATGCTTAATTTCACAAGTGTGTGATTAATCAGAAAAATTATATATATATATAGTATAAAATCACAAACACTATAAATATGTATTCATGTATGTACATATACATTTTTTGAAAATCATGTTAAAAATAATACTTGACATTTATATAACATTGAAAAACTAAACATTAACAATTAACATTAAATAAAAATAATACATACAATTTCATTATACACAATTGTTATTCTAATAGAGAAAAACAGAATCCTTATTCTAATAATCTTTTAAATATTGGACAAATATATTAACACTTTTTAAATGTCTTCTTTTTTTATTTGTTTTGGGGCATATATACAGTGAAGAAAATAAGAATTTGAACACCCTGCTATTTTGCAAGTTCTCCCACTTAGAAATCATGGAGGGGTCTGAAATTGTCATCGTAGGTGCATGTCCACTGTGAGAGACATAATCTAAAAAAAAAAAATCCAGAAATCACAATGTATGATTTTTTAACTGATACAGCTGCAAATAAGTATTTGAATACCTGAGAAAATCAATGTTAATATTTGGTACAGTAGCCTTTGTTTGCAATTACAGAGGTCAAACGTTTCCTGTAGTTTTTCACCAGGTTTGCACACACTGCAGGAGGGATTTTGGCCCACTCCTCCACACAGATCTTCTCTAGATCAGTCAGGTTTCTGGGCTGTCACTGAGAAACACAGAGTTTGAGCTCCCTCCAAAGATTCTCTATTGGGTTTAGGTCTGGAGACTGGCTAGGCCACGCCAGAACCTTGATATGCTTCTTACAGAGCCACTCCTTGGTTATCCTGGCTGTGTGCTTCGGGTCATTGTCATGTTGGAAGACCCAGCCTCGACCCATCTTCAATGCTCTAACTGAGGGAAGGAGGTTGTTCCCCAAAATCTCGCAATACATGGCCCCGGTCATCCTCTCCTTAATACAGTGCAGTCGCCCTGTCCCATGTGCAGAAAAACCCCCCCAAAGCATGATGCTACCACCCCCATGCTTCACAGTAGGGATCGTGTTCTTGGGATGGTGCTCATCATTCTTCTTCCTCCAAACACTATTTTGGTCTCATCTGACCACATGACTTTCTCCCATGACTCCTCTGGATCATCCAAATGGTCATTGGCAAACTTAAGACGGGCCTTGACATGTGCTGGTTTAAGCAGGGGAACCTTCCGTGCCATGCATGATTTCAAACCATGACGTCTTAGTGTATTACCAACGATAACCTTGGAAACGGTGATCCCAGCTCTTTTCAGGTCATTGACCAGCTCCTCCCGTGTAGTTCTGGGCTGATTTCTCACCTTTCTTAGGATCATTGAGACCCCACGAGGTGAGATCTTGCATGGAGCCCCATTTCGAGGGAGATTGACAGTCATGTTTAGCTTCTTCCATTTTCTAATGATTGCTCCAACAGTGGACCTTTTTTCACCAAGCTGCTTGGCAATTTCCCCATAGCCCTTTCCAGCCTTGTGGAGGTGTACAATTTAGTCTCTAGTGTCTTTGGACAGCTCTTTGGTCTTGGCCATGTTAGTGGTTGGATTCTTACTGATTCTATGGGGTGGACAGGGGTCTTTATGCAGCTAACGACCTCAAACAGGTGCATCTAATTTAGGATAATAAATGGAGTGGAGGTGGACATTTTAAAGGCAGACTAACAGGTCTTTGAGGGTCAGAATTCTAGCTGATAGACAGGTGTTCAAATACTTATTTGCAGCTGTATCTTACAAATAAATAGTTAAAAAATCATACATTGTGATTTCTGGATTTTTTTTTTTAGATTATGTCTCTCACAGTGGACATGCACCTACGATGACAATTTCAGACCAGAAGTGGGAGAACTTGCAAAATAGCAGGGTTTTCAAATTTCAAATTTTCTTCACTGTATATTTATATATTGTAACAGATATTTCAGTTTTTCCATACCCATAGAAGAATGGAATTAAAAATCCTATGTATATGGAAAAACTGACAGATATTTCACTCCTGAATGCAGGAAATAATGAAGATCTTTTTTTGTTTTGTTTTTATCAAAAAACATTTCCCAGAGGGCATGAAATAATAAGAGCATTGGACTGACATTCACATACAGATGAAAGACTAATTCATAATTCACTTGGAAACATATAAATCCTCAACATAATACAGTATTTCATATGTGATCTCAATCGGATTGTGGATTACCTTATGCAGAGATGTTCTCTCAACCAGCTGAAAAGGTGAGGGGTCAACACGGATCTGATCAATGTCAATCGGCTTATCCAGCTCTTCCTCTTCCCAGGCTTTGATCTGAACACCCCAATACAACATAATCAGGGTCAGCTGACAGCTCACAGATCGCTGCAGTGGTAATAAATCAATGCATCACTCTACCTCTTCAGGAGTCATGTCATCAGCTACGGGAGGAGCTGCAGGGCTCTACAAACACAGAGGAATGAGAGGTAGACAGAGTGTCGGAAGTAGTACATGAATGTTTGGAGGATATCATCATAATTCACAGTAAAAATAGCCCCTTGAATTTTTCATCCTGTTTTGCGAATCCAAATGCCCCACACAGCATATTTGATGCCACCTGCAGGTGAGAGCTGATAACTGCTGATGTCAAATTGTGCTCTCAGTGAAGTGAAAAGGACAAAACGTGTCACAACCAGCTTTTAAAACGCAAAAATATAAAAATGCGAGATTTGTCTCCGTCTAATTCAAATATGTTAAAAGCAATCTATTGAAAAAGTAATAAAAAGCAATTAATTTTAAATACTATGAGTTATTGTATGAAAATATTGATAATTCAATATTGTGAATCTATCATTTTATATATATATATATACAGGTCCTTCTAAAAAAATTAGCATATTGTGATAAAGTTTATTATTTTCCATAATGTAATGATAAAAATTAAACTTTCATATATTTTAGATTCATTGCACACCAACTGAAATATTTCAGGTCTTTTATTGTTTTAATACTGATGATTTTGGCATACAGCTCATGAATACCCAAAATCCCCTAAAAAAATTAACATATTTCATCCGACCAATAAAATAAGTGTTTTTAATACAAAAAAAAGTCAACCTTCAAATAATTATGTTCAGTTATGCACTCAATACTTGGTCGGGAATCCTTTCGCAGAAATGACTGCTTCAGTGCGGTGTGGCATGGAGGCAATCAGCCTGTGGCACTGCTGAGGTGTTATGGAGGCCCAGGATGCTTCGATAGCGGCCTTAAGCTCATCCAGAGTGTTGGGTCTTGCGTCTCTCAACTTTCTCTTCATAATATCCCACAGATTCTCTATGGGGTTCAGGTCAGGAGAGTTGGCAGGCCAATTGAGCACAGTAAACCATTTACCAGTGGTTTTGCCACTGTGAGCAGGTGCCAGGTCGTGCTGAAAAATGAAATCTTCATCTCCATAAAGCTTTTCAGCAGATGGAAGCATGAAGTGCTCCAAAATCTCCTGATAGCTAGCTGCATTGACCCTGCCCTTGATAAAACACAGTGGACCAACACCAGCAGCTGACATGGGACCCCAGACCATCACTGACTGTGGGTACTTGACACTGGACTTCAGGCATTTTGGCATTTCCTTCTCCCCAGTCTTCCTCCAGACTCTGGCACCTTGATTTCCGAATGACATACAAAATTTGTAGATAGGAAAAATTTTTTAGATAGGAATTTTGGGTTTTCATGAGCTGTATGCCAAAATCATCAGTATTAAAACAATAAAAGACCTGAAATATTTCAGTTGGTGTGCAATGAATCTAAAATATATGAAAGTTTAATTTTTATCATTACATTATGGAAAATAATTAACTTTATCACAATATGCTAATTTTTTTAGAAGGACCTGTATAGAGAGAGAGATAAATATTTTTTTGTTTTTACTATAATCCAGGGATTCTCAACCAGAGGTCTAGGGCCCCTATTTAATATTTTTCATATTATTAATATCATACGCCCAGTATATGTTAATAACAAAAATGTGAAAACATTTTAAAACAATGTTAAAACAATTATAGCAGAAATACTGGAAATTGGACATGCTGTTATTAACAAAATATTTACAGAGGAAGTCTATTAGGCAAGACATGAACCGGGATAAAAAAAAAAATTATGTTATAATGTAATATACAATTTATTTAGTCACAACGTGACTATATTATCACCCAGCTCTTTATATAAATTTGCTATATAAAAGTGTCCTATTACATATGCATACAGCACACATAAGTATGTTATCTTATATACCGGTATATATATATATATATATATTGTTTGTTTTGTTGTAAAATGTAAACGCTACTATCTGCCTAGAAAGCTGCTTTGAAACAATGTCTATTGTGTGCTATATAAATAAATGTAAAATCACTATATAAATAAATTTGAATTGAATATACACAAATACCAAAAAAAATTGTTAACAACTTTGTCTGTGCAAACCTTAGTATATCTAAACTCCTGTAATGTCAATGTCAATGTCAATGTCAATGTAAAGCCGATAAACCTGTAATGCATTAATACACTTGCATTGTAGGACCATTACTGTACAAAAGACTTTGTTTATTTTACAAAATGAGGGATAAAATGATCATCTGAAGTAATCAACAGTATGGCATAGATGATTTCCTGCTTTAAAATGCACTCGTGTTTTCAGTAAGCTGCCTTGATAAGTGACAATCATGTTAAAAGACCCACCTCTGGCTCAGTCTGCCCTGATGAGGAAGACGAGGAGAAAAGACGACGAAGTGTCCTCCTCATGGACTGCAGGGCACCTGTTAGGATCAACTTAAACAGCTCAGTGTTGATATCACAAACCTCTTTAGGTAAACATTTATCTGGAATGAATGAGAATGCGTTCTAACACAAAAGTATGGTCAGTAGGTGTAGAGTTGGTTGTCTATTAGATAAAACCTCAGGGTAACAACATGTATAAACTCACCAGATGTGGTGTGATTAGTGGAGATGTCTGTGGTTTTAGGAGACCCCGCTGGGCCGTTACGCTCTTCAGAAACTGTGTTACCCTGTTAATCATTTTAGTTACAGTGTAAGATTTGTACACTCAGATAATTTGCTTGATTTTCAGAACAGAACATTGATTTAAGACATTCTCTTAGATGGCCTTCTAGGAACAGCAGTGTGTGAGAAAACATCTAGAGCTCCTCTCACCTTATCTCCATTCTCCTCTCCGACCTCTTCATCCACGAAGGCGAAGGACTCCCAGCTGACCTGTGACCCCGGGCTGGGCACGCCCTCACCTCGGTTATAAACCCGCCTCTCGGCTGAGAGCCACCAATCAAAGGCAGCCTGAAGTTCACATCTCTCAATTGAGCCCAATAGAATCATTGACTCTGGGAATGGGAAAATAATTTACATCAATTTCAAATATTCGCAGGAATCATGATCATACACCTACAAGTTACAAGATTCTGTTGAAAAGTCTAGCTTAGTTGATCATCAGTATATATTAACTAGCTTTTTAACTAGTTAAACCAGCCAGACATCCTTGGTCAACCAGCTTCACCAGAAAGACCGTACTGGTTGACCAGCGATGAACAGCGCGGCATAAAAGCTGTTCCTGCCTTCGAGGAAAAAAAGGTAATTATAACTTATCTAATTATAATAGCAACTTTGTTTCTCATAATTGCAACTTTATTTCTCACAATATGACATCACATCTTGCAAGGTGACTTTATCCCCCAGTTTCACAGACAACGTTTAAGTCTAGTCCCAGACAAATGCATGTTTGAGTAACTAAAAGCAACTTGCATTGCTCTATCTTTAAAGGTGCAAAACGCAAGTCTCTGAGTTTTTGCAGAACTACGCCCCCTCTGGCGACAAGCGAAACTGCAACCAGAGTGGTGGCACTAGACAAAATTTTTCTTTTCTTTACTTTACGTGGAGTTTGCGTTGGGGTTTGGAATGGACTACAAGCCGGTCTCTTTGAATCCATCTTCTACCTTTGACGCACGAGTTGTCTTCGCTGATGCGGAGAATGGCGGCTTATACACAAACCTGCGAGACATAGCCTGGTGAGCGTGAACGCGCATGACGTCACGCCCAGTCTCAAATTCGAGCCCGAATCCCTCTTATACATTTTACTGTACAGGATTATAGAGGCAATCTCAGTGAGCAGAGAAGGGCTCATTCAGCCCATCAGGCAGTTCTTTAAGCATGTATAGGATAGAAAAACAGGTATTTTAACATGAAAAGTTGCGCAATGCACCTTTAAATATGTCACTGCCATTGTTTTGTCTCAAGATACACAAGAAAAAAAAAATTCTAAGGCATATTTATAAAAGCTAATTGAACTAAGGCCTAATCCTTTTTTATTCTGCAGCGATAATGGGCTTCCATATTATATCTTGCATTCTGACTTTATACCTCATCGTTGTGACTGTTTCTCGTAATTGAGACTTTTATTTCTCACAATTTGACTTTATACCTTGCAATGTGACTTTGTATCTCACAATTGTGACTATTTCTCTTAATTCTTTCCCCGCCATTGACAGATTTTTCCGGAAATCCATGATATCACTGTTGTACGGGCTATTACGCCCGCCCATGTGTTGGGCGGGCTATTACGCATCTTCTAAAATAGTACTGAATCTCCGGATTAAAACGTGTGAAGAAGCAGCATAAACAAGCATTGCTTACGTGTAGCGCGATCATCAAACTTTAAAAAGCATATAAATCAAAACTGCCAAATGGTATTGAATGAAATGTCAAACCCACAAATAGGTATATGACTGTGCTTTGGGGGTGTTGATGGAAGCGATCTCCTCGGTCTGTTTTCATGATCATCGGTCTGAATCCGATCCAGACGTAGTCGTCAACAAAAACGTGAACTTTTTGTTCAAAATGTAGCTTTTTGAAACTTACCCACATTTAAGTGTTCATATAAAATGCATGCAAGATTCATGGCATGAAATTTTAAAAAATGCTTTCTTTTGATATGTATGACCGTGGATCACAAAACCATAAGACACATGGGTATATTTGTGGCAATAACCAACATAAAATACATTTTATGGGGCAAAATTATACATTTTTCTTTTATGCCAAAAATCATTAGGATATTATGGACTGCATTTATATAGCGCTTTCACAGACCCACTGGGCCACCAAAGCGCTTTACATTTGCCTCACATTCAACCATTCACACACACATTCATACACCGACGGCGGTGTCTGCCAAACAAGGCGCCATCCAGCTCGTCGGGAGCAGCTGGGGTTAGGTGTCTTGCTCATGGACACCTCGACACTTGGTCAGGTGGAACCGAGGATTGAACCACCAACCTTCCGGTTTGTAGACAACCCACATGAACCACTGCCACTGCCACCCCTCTTTATTAAGTTTAGATCATGCTTCATGAAGATATTTAGCAATTTTCCTACCATAAATATATAAAACATTTTTTTTTTTTGAGTGAATGCAACATAATCGCGAACATAAATGGACAAATGGATTTTCTCAATGTTTTGATATTTTTGCACCCTCAGATTCCAGATTTTCAAATAGTTGTATCTCGGCCAAATATTGTCCTATACATCAATGAAAAGCTTATTTATCCAGCTTTCAGATTATGTAAAAATCTCAATTTCAACTGACTGGTTTTGTGTCACATATTGTATGTTCAGATATTCATACATATTCTAGGGGCCATGAAAGTTTAAAAAAAATCTAAATGTCTGGCTGGCTGACAACTTGACTATATATATATAATATATACAAGCAGATATATAATATCTGACTAGATATATCATAACTGAGAATGTATTTTGTTTCTTGTAACTGACTTTATTTCCCATAATCAGACTACTTATCTCACAATTACAGTGGAAATAGTCTTCCATACTATATCTTTGGAGTGACTTTATATCCGTTTCTCCTAATATCGCACAATGTGAAACTGCAACTATTTCATATAATTGCGACTTTATTTTTCTGACAATGTGACATCATACAGATAAATATAATCTTTTTCCCCCACATAAATGTTTTTATTCACCCAACACAGACCTTTGGAGTCAACGAGCGGGATGGTTTTGAGAGACGTGGACTCCAGCAGATCTTTCAGCTCTCTGTAAGTGGACTGTGGTGACAGAAACTTGATTTTCTTCACCATGATGTCCTCCACAAAGATATTATATTTACTGCCATGCAGAGAAAGAGAGAGACAGATATTTTATGTCAAGAGCCAAGGTAGTTTCTGTCCATCATTTTTTCATTTCCCTTGTGTGGGACATAAAGAGCCACATCATCAAATAAACAAGTTATACTATTTGAAGGGAATAAAAGGTCAAAGACACTATCATCAATTCAGATCCAATATCACATCTAAATACGTCAGTCTCCAGGGGTCTAGTAGATGTACCTGATGTGGCCAATGCCGAGCTCTGGGAGATAGGGCAGCTTTTTGACCTGAATGATGGAGTCATAAAGAGACGGCTGTAGACCCTGTGCCACCATGTTGGCAAGAATCACGGCCACCATCATGGGCAGGATGTGTGAGATTTGACCCGTCAGTTCAAAACAGATCACTGCAGTTGAAACTGTGTGTGTGACTGCTCCTGTCATAGCTGCTGCCCCTACACACACACACACACACACACACAGGGACAAGCAAAGCGTCAGATTTCGACAATTTGAAAGGGGAAGCACATGAGAAGTATAAATCTACTACTATAAGAGTAAAAAGGGATTTTAGGGTTTGTTTATGATTGGCTGGAAGAGGAATATTTGCAGACCTATCACTGCGTAGCCTCCAGGCAGGATTTGGTACACGATCCCATCAAACAGAATTCCGTTCGGGAAAAGCGTGGCCATGATCTCACCCACCAAACGGCCGAATGCTGCTCCTGCTTGTTTCAGAAACATTATCATATTATCTGTCACACAATTACAATTCAAATTATGATATGTATTATGTACCTTATTATCTAATTATTTTAACCCTATACACAAATTTCTAAAGCCTTTAAATGATCAACATGACCAAAACTTTCTTCAACATGATTTCTGTCCTCTGATTGATAGGTCATAAATTTTTTGCAAGTAAAATGCCTCTTAGTATAATTCGAAAAACACCACAAAGTTCAATTTTATGCTTAAAAAAGAGAAAAGAATGACTGACCCAATATAAAAACAGGCATGAAAGCTCCAGAAGGGACCGGCATTGTTGTAGAGACCGCAGACATCCAGAACTACGCATGTATGAATGTGGGAGGAAACGGAAATTAGCATTCACACAGCATACGTTATGAAATATGGTTATAGAAATCTTTCCGTAGCAGTCAAACAACAGACGAGCACCTTCATGACAAAGAAGAGGAGGAGGATGACGAAGACGCTGACTTGTGGGTGGAGCCAGGCAGCAGAGCGACCCAATCCGGGAGGGGCCGGTAAACCCCAGATCTTCGTCCAAGTGAAGTTATCAAATAGTGAATTAATGCACTCTCTGGGCATCAGCTGTGACAAAAGAGAAACCTTAAACAGAGACTCTATTGCAGCTCTTTAATGGCAGTGTTGTAGCTCAAACTAGCTTCAAATGAAGTGAAAACCTTTTCAATTATAGAATGGTGTTGGAACTGTGTAAGGATATTAATCTCAATTTAAAGGGGCACTTGGTAAGTTTTAAACAAATAATGAACAGCAAATATCCGTAATTTGATGAATACTCGCATTAGATGAAGAATCTAGGCATTTGTCTTAAAAAAGCTGTTTCTACATGGAGTGGGTCACCCCTTTATGGATGCATCCATGTTTGGGTCACATGACCAGTCATTTCAAATGCATCAAGAGTTACCAATAATTACGATGACCCGCACATGATGTGGGGGGGAAACCAGGTATTGTGGCGACAATTTAACTAAATTAAAATGACGGAATAAATTTGTGGAATAAGTTGTGGGGTTTAATTGTTCATTTGTGTACATATCCATTTTTTCTCAGGTGTGTCATGTATGAGGTTCCATAGATAACAGCAATAAGGATAATAATAATAATATGTGAAAAAACACCCGTGCTAGATGCGCTTTATAGCATAAACATAAAAGCAAATCTAAATGAACACAATATACAGTACATACACAACAGATACAAACTACAAAGATAAACAAGCAAGTGAAACGTAAGAAAACCTTACTGAGTGCACTTTTATCAAATCCATTTTAAAGCAACACTATTGCACCAATAATTTGGTGCATGTTCAAATGCGGTTTTTAATAATGAGCTCTTGTAAACAAAGGAAACCGGTTAACTTTGAGTAACACTGCTCTATGGACGTCTACTTAAAGAGTAAATACACACCTCTCCAGCCATGAACTGGCCGAAGCCCGCAGGAAATGTGAGGGAGGATATAATTAGTGTCACGACACCAGGGTAAATCAAGCGACTACAACAAACAAACACACAGATGTAATTAATTACCACTGTGATGGTGAGTATTAATTTGCAATGAAAGTGAAATTGTAGAATAATAAATAAGTATAGAACAGTAAAAACTGTTTATGAAATAAAATGAAAACAGTTTATTTAAAGAGAGTATTCATGTGTAATCTGTGACTTGCTGTTTTGTGAGAAAGCGCGTAAGAGCCGTCTGTCTCCTCATGATCAGAACAACTTGTCTGTTCAGATAGACAAAGAACGCCCCTAGAAACCCACATGAGATCCTACACACACACACACACACACATTTAGAAATATATCAGCTAAGGAACAAAAATGGCAACATCTATTTGAAGAAACAACAGTTTTACAAAACATTTTCTATCTATGCTACATTTAAGGTGCATGTATGATGTATACACAAGCATACAGTACATGCACATACACTAACTCACATACACACCCGATTATTGCAAAAGCTGGCAGTTCCTGCAGGTCAAAAGGGAAGTCCATACGGAAGTTTGTACGAAACAAAGCTGTTATCGTGACTGTGGGGAAAAAACAACACTGAAGTCATATTCAAGCAAAATCACACAAGCAAGAGTGCAGATCAGTCCTGATATTCATAACAACACTAAGATTGAATTTGTGATATTGCTTTTATACTTGAAATAGTTCAATAAACAAGTTATTATGAGTAATTTACATTTTAAACACAATATTTCCAGTTACTTTGTCTATTTTTGCTCCTCAAATCAAAACCATTCCAAATGAAGACAGTAAAGTAGGATAAAACTTGGTGTCTCCAAGCAACACACTATAGTGGATGAAACACCCAATTATTCAAAATTAATCTGCAGAGTGAATGATTCAGTGACTCACTTATCTAATAGTGTAACAATGTAAACCCCAAACATTCCCACCACTAATACACAGACTGCAAACACAAATGATACAGAGAATGTAACGTCTCAGTGCTGCTGGATTGTATATCAGCACTTTTGGAACACTCCTTGGCTTATCAAAATTGAGGACCGGAACAAATTGCTGAATAATGTGTTCAATTTAAAGAGATCAGTAAGCAGTGGACAGCTTGACATATACCATGAAATTAATTAATTATTCATTTATCATATCTGCTTGTGTGTGTGTGTCTCACCAGAATCTTTGTTCCACACGGACAGCACTCGGAATATGAAGGCACTGAATGTGGCAGCGAAATATCCTCTCCAGTAATTCCTCACAGCAAAATATGTTGACGTGACCTCAATACTGAACAACACACCTGGGAGACAGAGAGAGCAAGAATAAATATAGATGAAGAAAGAAAGTTAAATAACAGCAGAGAAAGAAATTCAGAGAAGGGTGCAAGAGAGGTGAAAAGGAATAACAACAATCAATAAATAATATTTAATAAATAACAATAAATTAATAATTAGATTGTTAATAAACAATAACTTAAAAATATAGCTGCAAGCAGCAATGCAGGGCCAAGCTCAGTCTGAAGGCACCGTATTTTAAGCAGAGCAAGCTCAACAAATACAGCGTGTAGAGCAAGCATAATCACAGCAAGCAGATCAAAGTGCATCACACTAAACAGCCAAAGGCTCTACAGTGTGAATCTCAAAACACAATTTTATTGTATAAATGCACTGCATTTAATTCAAGCAATGCCTGGAACAGAAGCAAACGTTTGGACAATTTCTGGCCACGGTATCTCTTGCAGTCTGGGCATGTTCCACATGGGATTCAAACTACTGTTGTCAAAAGTACCAACTTCGGTAATAAGTCAGTACTGACTTGTTCGTTCACGCACTCAACATACATGTCTGTGATTGGCTACAATGATCAACGCTTCAAAAACACTTACACAGATACACACGGGAGCGTCTAAAAGCAGGCTTCTCTCAGCGGATCCCTAACATATCCACTGATAGACGGATCCGCTGATAGCACCTGCTTTCAAACACTCCCACTCATAGTTCTTTCTGGATGTTAAAGGGGTCCTGAAATGGAAAAATCACACCGTCCTTGATATTTACACAATATATGAGGTTACTCTACAAAGTATCATACCACAAAGTGCCCGAGCGATTAAACAACAAATTTCACACCATTTAAATTCATGGCAGTGGGCATTTACTTAAGATTTAAGGAATGACAATTAAAATAAGAATGGAACGAGATCATTTTTACAAATATTTGAACTTTTTGGTGCTACAAGCTAACCCCCAGAAACATAATATAAAGGTCTGAAAATGCATTTCAAGTCTCCTTTAAGCTAAGTATTTTATCATCATCAAAGATCTTAACAAGATCTTAACGAGAGAGAAAAAAAATTAAGTTATGCAAGATCAAAAGGAATTTACATTCACAATTTCACACAAATACACTTAGAAATCCACATTCACTCTCTAAAAGTACTTAATGTTTTAGCACACTCTTTATCATGCTCTCCTCTGAGTATACACTGTTTAAGATACATAAAACATGCACAGCATATGAATTTATAACACGCGGGTGCTTTTAACTGTGAGGAGTTGATGAGGTTAATTATTCAGCAGGCATCAAGCTGAAAGAGAAGGAAGAGTAACTGAAATCAACAGTGACAAGAAAGAAGGGGAGATTTTTTACCTCCAAGAGGAGTCCCGAAACAGCAGCCCACCCCAACAGCACATCCTACTGTCAGTATGTCTGTGTAACCATAGGGGTTCTACTGACACCAAGACAAAAGAAAGAGAGAGAGAAAGAAAGAAAGAAAGAAAGAGAGAGAGAGGGAGAGAGAGGGAGAGGGAGAGAGTTTGAGGTGAACGTAAAAAGGAGAACAAGGGTGTTAGAGTGGAGGGAGATGAAGGGATGTAAAGAGAAGAATAGATTTGGAATGTCAGCGGGTACATTGCGTGGGAGGGAGAGATAAGTAAAGATGAAAGAGAAATAAGAAGAAAGAGTACAGCCGAATGGAAGGAGAAATAAAGGGAATGATGGGTAAAAAGAAGCAAAGGAAAAACGAAAGGATTAAGTGAACAAACAATTTTGTGGATTCGTTCAATGTCGCAACGAAAGGCAAACCAAAGCTTTACACACACACCAACTAAGCACAAACACACTAAACAAGGGAAAGGAGATGAGAGAGGAATAAATATGTTTTGAACTCTGATGTAGAGTGCATATACATGATACAACGCAATGCATGCTGGGTAAAAGTGGGCGTGACTTGCCTCCCACTGGGGCGGCGAAACAGGTGGCCACTCCCACCGCACAGGCACACACCAGCAGATCCTGAACATGGGCACTATTCTGGGTGATTTGGGTGGGGTTCAAATAACAGCATCAGGACACACACATTCAAGACGCATGCCAAAAAACACCATCACTATTATTACAGACAGACGAAAATAATGAGGTATTAGGGGAGAGACAATGAGACAGGGATAAGATGAGGATACAGGGAATGAGAGCAGAGAAATATGCAATTAGTATGTCTCTAGAATATATTTAAATTCATAAACTTTAGACACGCACACAGATTGAAATATTAAACTGAGTATAACATTCTAAAGCAGTTCTTAACTGTTGATCCGAGACCAGTTTTGGCATCTGTCTACTCATAAAATAACCTGTGACGGTTGAGAGAATTTATATGCCATTGAGAAGTAACTTGATCCTAGATCAGCAATTAAGGTCAGCAGCTTCGGTAGAGTAACTCACATATTAATGCCACACACACACACACTCACAGGGACTGATTTTTACCTCATACACACCGGTGAAGATGGACATGACTCTGCTCAGCACTGCTGCACATATACTGGCAATATGCACAAAAGGACCCTGAGGATTTAATGGAGCTTATTTAATCAATAAAAATGCAGCAGATGAATAACGTACTGTATCTATGAAGATAATTTATGTAACAAAATTTATTTCTCTGAATTCAACAAAGAGCTGCAATTAGTGATAATTAGTGCAACCAGTTAGCAAGATATCTGAACTAATGACAGATAGACAATTATATAGACAGACAGACAGATAGAAAGAGCCAATTATAGGCCGACAGACAGATAGAAAGAGACAATTATAAAGACAGACAGACAGATAGAGACAATTATAGACCGACAGACAGATAGAAAGAAAGAGACAATTATAGACCGACAGACAGATAGAAAGAAAGAGACAATTATAGACCGACAGACAGACAGATAGAAAGAAAGAGACAATTATAGACCGACAGACAGACAGAGATAGAAAGAAAGAGACAATTATAGACCGACAGACAGACAGATAGAAAGAAAGAGACAATTATAGACCGACAGACAGACAGAGATAGAAAGAAAGAGACAATTATAGACCGACAGACAGAAAGATAGAAAGAAAGAGACAATTATAGACCGACAGACAGACAGATAGAAAGAAAGAGACAATTATAGACCGACCGACAGACAGACAGACAGACAGTTAGAAAGAAGAGACAATTATAGACCGACAGACAGACAGACAGACAGAGATAGAAAGAAGAGACAATTATAGACCGACAGACAGAAAGATAGAAAGAAAGAGACAATTATAGACCGACAGACAGACAGATAGAAAGAAAGAGACAATTATAGACCGACCGACAGACAGACAGACAGACAGTTAGAAAGAAGAGACAATTATAGACCGACAGACAGAAAGATAGAAAGAAAGAGACAATTATAGACCGACAGACAGACAGATAGAAAGAAGAGACAATTATAGACCGACAGACAGACAGACAGACAGAAAGATAGAAAGAAAGAGACAATTATAGACCGACAGACAGACAGACAGACAGACAGATAGAAAGAAAGAGACAATTATAGACCGACAGACAGACAGACAGACAGAAAGATAGAAAGAAAGAGACAATTATAGACCGACAGACAGACAGATAGACAGACAGATAGAAAGAAAGAGACAATTATAGACCGACAGACAGACAGATAGAAAGAAAGAGACAATTATAGACCGACCGACAGACAGACAGACAGACAGATAGAAAGAAAGAGACAATTATCGACCGACAGACAGACAGATAGAAAGAAAGAGACAATTATAGACCGACCGACCGACCGACCGACAGACAGATAGAAAGAAAGAGACAATTATAGACCGACAGATAGACAGAAAGATAGAAAGAGACAATTATAGACCGACAGATAGACAGATAGATAGAAAGAAAGAGACAATTATAGACCGACAGATAGATAGAAAGAAAGAGACAATTATAGACCGACAGACAGACAGATAGAAAGAAAGAGACAATTATAGACCGACAGACAGACAGATAGATAGAAAGAGACAATTATAGACCGACCGACCGACCGACCGACCGACCGACCGACCGACAGACAGATAGAAAGAAAGAGACAATTATAGACCGACAGATAGACAGAAAGATAGAAAGAGACAATTATAGACCGACAGATAGACAGATAGATAGAAAGAAAGAGACAATTATAGACCGACAGATAGATAGAAAGAAAGAGACAATTATAGACCGACAGACAGACAGATAGAAAGAAAGAGACAATTATAGACCGACAGACAGACAGATAGACAGATAGAAAGAAAGAGACAATTATAGACCGACAGACATACAGAAAGATAGAAAGAGACAATTATAGACCGACAGATAGACAGACAGATAGAGACAATTATAGACAGACAGACAGACAGATAGAAAGAAGAGACAATTATAGACCGACCGACAGACAGACAGACAGACAGTTAGAAAGAAGAGACAATTATAGACCGACAGACAGACAGATAGAAAGAGACAATTATAGACCGACAGATAGACAGATAGAAAGAAAGAGACAATTATAGACCGACAGACAGACAGACAGACAGACAGTTAGAAAGAAGAGACAATTATAGACCGACAGACAGACAGATAGAAAGAGACAATTATAGACCGACAGATAGACAGATAGAAAGAAAGAGACAATTATAGACCGACAGACAGACAGACAGTTAGAAAGAAGAGACAATTATAGACCGACAGACAGACAGATAGAAAGAAAGAGACAATTATAGACCGACAGACAGACAGATAGAAAGAGACAATTATAGACCGACAGACAGACAGACAGTTAGAAAGAAGAGACAATTATAGACCGACAGACAGACAGATAGAAAGAAAGAGACAATTATAGACCGACAGACAGACAGATAGAAAGAGACAATTATAGACCGACAGACAGACAGATAGAAAGAAAGAGACAATTATAGACCGACAGACAGACAGACAGTTAGAAAGAAGAGACAATTATAGACCGACAGACAGACAGATAGAAAGAAAGAGACAATTATAGACCGACAGACAGACAGACAGACAGATAGAAAGAAAGAGACAATTATAGACCGACAGACAGATAGATAGAAAGAGACAATTATAGACCGACAGACAGACAGATAGAAAGAAAGAGACAATTATAGACCGACAGACAGACAGACAGACAGACAGACAGACAGATAGAAAGAAAGAGACAATTATAGACCGACAGATAGACAGACAGATAGAGACAATTATAGACCGACAGATAGACAGACAGATAGAAAGAAGAGACAATTATAGACCGACCGACAGATAGATAGAAAGAAAGAGACAATTATAGACCGACAGACAGACAGATAGAAAGAAAGAGACAATTATAGACCGACAGATAGACAGACAGATAGAAAGAAAGAGACAATTATAGACCGACAGACAGACAGATAGAAAGAAAGAGACAATTATAGACCGACAGATAGACAGACAGATAGAGACAATTATAGACCGACAGATAGACAGACAGATAGAAAGAAGAGACAATTATAGACCGACCGACAGATAGATAGAAAGAAAGAGACAATTATAGACAGACAGACAGACAGATAGAAAGAAAGAGACAATTATAGACCGACAGATAGACAGACAGATAGAGACAATTATAGACCGACAGATAGACAGACAGATAGAAAGAAGAGACAATTATAGACCGACCGACAGATAGATAGAAAGAAAGAGACAATTATAGACCGACAGACAGACAGATAGATAGAAAGAGACAATTATAGACCGACAGACAGACAGATAGAAAGAAAGAGACAATTATAGACCGACAGACAGACAGACAGATAGAAAGAAAGAGACAATTATAGACCGACAGATAGACAGACAGATAGAGACAATTATAGACCGACAGATAGACAGACAGATAGAAAGAAGAGACAATTATAGACCGACCGACAGATAGATAGAAAGAAAGAGACAATTATAGACCGACAGACAGAAAGATAGAAAGAGACAATTATAGACCGACAGATAGACAGACAGATAGAGACAATTATAGACCGACAGATAGACAGACAGATAGAAAGAAGAGACAATTATAGACCGACCGACAGATAGATAGAAAGAAAGAGACAATTATAGACCGACAGACAGAAAGATAGAAAGAGACAATTATAGACCGACAGATAGACAGACAGATAGAGACAATTATAGACCGACAGATAGACAGATAGATAGAAAGAAGAGACAATTATAGACCGACCGACAGATAGATAGAAAGAAAGAGACAATTATAGACCGACAGACAGACAGATAGAAAGAAAGAGACAATTATAGACCGACAGACAGACAGACAGACAGACAGTTAGAAAGAAGAGACAATTATAGACCGACCGACAGATAGATAGAAAGAGACAATTATAGACCGACAGACAGACAGATAGAAAGAAAGAGACAATTATAGACCGACAGACAGACAGTTAGAAAGAAGAGACAATTATAGACCGACAGACAGACAGTTAGAAAGAAGAGACAATTATAGACCGACAGACAGACAGATAGAAAGAAAGAGACAATTATAGACCGACAGACAGACAGACAGTTAGAAAGAAGAGACAATTATAGACCGACAGACAGACAGATAGAAAGAAAGAGACAATTATAGACCGACAGACAGATAGATAGAAAGAAAGAGACAATTATAGACCGACCGACAGACAGACAGACAGATAGAAAGAAAGAGACAATTATAGACCGACCGACAGACAGACAGACAGATAGAAAGAAAGAGACAATTATAGACCGACAGATAGACAGACAGATAGAAAGAAAGAGACAATTATAGACCGACCGACAGACAGATAGAAAGAAAGAGACAATTATAGACCGACCGACAGATAGACAGACAGACAGACAGACAGACAGACAGACAGACAGATAGAAAGAGACAATTATAGACCGACCGACAGATAGACAGACAGACAGACAGACAGACAGACAGACAGACAGAGATAGAAAGAAAGAGACAATTATATAGACCGACAGACAGATAGAAAGAAAGAGACAATTATAGACAGACAGACAGATAGATAGAAAGAAAGAGACAATTACAGACAGACAGACAGACAGATAGAAAGAAAGAGACAATTATAGACCGACAGACAGATAGATAGAAAGAAAGAGACAATTATAGACCGACAGACATACAGAAAGATAGAAAGAAAGAGACAATTATATAGACCGACAGACAGATAGAAAGAAAGAGACAATTATAGACGGACCGACAGACAGACAGATAGAAAGAAAGAGACAATTATAGACCGACAGACATACAGAAAGATAGAAAGAAAGAGACAATTATAGACAGACAGACAGATAGATAGAAAGAAAGAGACAATTATAGACCGACAGACATACAGAAAGATAGAAAGAAAGAGACAATTATATAGACAGACAGACAGATAGAAAGAAAGAGACAATTATAGACCGACCGACAGACAGACAGACAGACAGATAGAAAGGAAGAGACAATTATAGACCGACAGACAGACAGAAAGATAGAAAGAAAGAGACAATTATATAGACAGACAGACAGATAGAGACCATTATAGACAGACAGACAGACAGACAGATAGAGACAATTATAGACCGACAGATAAAAAGAAAGAGAAAATTATAGACCGACCGACAGACAGATATAAAGAAAGAAACAATTATAGACGGGCCGACAGACAGACAGATAGAAAGAAAGAGACAATTATATAGACAGACAGATAGAGACAATTATAGACCGACAGATAGACAGACAGATAGAAAGAAAGAGACAATTATAGACCGACAGACAGACAGATAGACAGAAAGAGACAATTATAGACCGACAGATAGACAGATAGAAAGAAAGAGACAATTATAGACCGACAGACAGACAGATAGAAAGAAAGAGACAATTATAGACCGACAGACAGACAGATAGAAAGAAAGAGACAATTATAGACCGACAGACAGACAGATAGAAAGAAAGAGACAATTATAGACCGACAGACAGACAGACAGACAGATAGAAAGAAAGAGACAATTATAGACCGACAGATAGACAGATAGAAAGAAAGAGACAATTATAGACAGACAGACAGACAGATAGAAAGAGACAATTATAGACCGACAGACAGACAGATAGAAAGAAGAGACCATTATAGACCGACAGACAGACAGATAGAGACAATTATATAGAGACAGACAGACAGATAGAAAGAGACAATTATATAGAGAGACAGACAGACAGATAGAAAGAGACAATTATACAGACAGACAGACAGACAGATAGAAAGAAAGAGACAATTATATAGACAGACAGACAGATAGAGACAATTATATAGAGAGACAGACAGACAGATAGAAAGAGAATTATATAGACAGACAGAAAGATAGAGACAATTATATAGACAGACAGATAGATATATAGATACAATTATATAGACAGACAGACAGACAGATAGAGACAATTATATAGACAGACAGATAGACAGACAGATAGATAGAATTATACAGACAGACAGATATATAGATAGAATTATATAGACAGAAAGACAGAGATACAGACAGACAGATATATAGATAGAATTATATAGACAGACAGACAGACAGTTCATCTTTGTTGCAGTAAAAAATAAAAAATAATTAACTTATAAAACAATCTACATATTTAAATTAATTGTTATACATTTATATATAAAAATATAATAAAATAAGTAGAAGAGGTCCACCTCCTTCCCGATGGGCATTCCACTGCCCAGACCAGCCGTAAGACCAATGACTTTAGCCACAAACGCTTTGAGTGTCAGATACTCCTTTAACACCACACCTCTGAGGATGGTCTTGAGTTCAGGGATGCCAGAGCCTGAGGGACAGATCAAAGAGAGAGCGTGAAATTAATCTATAAAAACACAAACATCATTTTACAGAGAGTGTAGATCCTGTCACAGCGATTATTAAAGATGAAAAGGATTGCTGTATATCCTCAAGTCTGATGTGCGGCACATGAGAAAGCTATCAGAACAATTGTGGCGTGGAGAGGCGAGAGAAAGCAAGAGAAAACGAGACCATGATGATCACATTTTGGAAAGCGGGTAGAAGAGTTGATGTATTGTGGGTGGTTGAGAAGGATTGAGGACAAAACCTAGACAAAGATTGAATATAAAGTACAAAGAACAGATGACAGAACAGAGAAAAAAGGCCTCATGGATTTGTGAGACTGTGAACAGATGCGCAAATAGAAGTGTGGAAGGGTAAAGGACAGAGACAAAAAGAAAGAATGTTGGGGAAATAAAAGCAGGAATGAAATAAACGCATACCTATAGCTTGAGGAGCGACCAGATGACAGAAAAGGGATGCAAACACAATGAGGATGATGGGATATGAGACCCAGGCCAGATACTGCAGAGCCACATTCCCTTTCAGCTCTCCATGCATCCACTTATATGCTGTTAGAGAGAGGAAAGAGAGAGGTAGAAGACAAGTTCTAGGACACTTTTTTATTTGATCAGGTCCCACTATAACTATATAAGTTTAATATTGGGGGGAAAAAAAGAGTTTATACTTTTTCTAGCAAGTAAAAAGCCATTTAATATACAGTACTTGTAAAATGATTCACCTAC
Source organism: Semotilus atromaculatus (assembly GCA_031834385.1). Taxonomy (NCBI): domain Eukaryota; kingdom Metazoa; phylum Chordata; class Actinopteri; order Cypriniformes; family Leuciscidae; genus Semotilus; species Semotilus atromaculatus. Next base: position 9,743,181 of record JAULUF010000041.1, on the reverse strand, counting down.
AAGTCATGTTACACATCTTTTTGCTGTGAAATCTTTACTGATTTTCATAAACTAAACATAAGAAAATATTTTATATTGTTAGCGATATTTTAAGATGAATACTTGCTGGACTGAATCACTTAGGATTACTTGAGTTTTCAAAAATTGATGAATGGATGATCATGTAAAATGAGAGTATCAAATATGAAACATCAAGGTTTTGAGGCACATACATTTATTTGTTTAGCTCTCAATCATCATTATTGCGTTACATTGTAGTTTTTATTGTGGGGGTCAAAACATAGAGAGCTTTGATCATAAAACTAAGCATTTAAATATCCTCTTACTAAGACATATTATTGGCAGGTATAAAGTGACAACTGATATTTATATGCATGCAAGCGGTCTGCTATACAGTTATAAAGACCTCATTCATCTGACATTTGAGCTATATTAATATCAGCAACTGTTCCAATTTCATTCTGTATTTTTGGTCAGTTTGGGCCTCTGAATAAAATTTAGCTGTTTTTTTTTTTCTCTCCATATTCTCCTACATCATACTATGCACCATAAAAGCATGATAACATATGGAAACTTTTACAAAAAAAAATTTCTAAGATTTTGTCTAAAGGTTCAATAAACTGTTCCATTTCTTAGAATGTGACCAGGAAATATGGACTACTATTTCATATGTCAGGCTTTACAGGGTTAATTATTTAATTTCCTTCAACATATGGTAACATTTGATCCCTGTAAAAATAGGTATAAACCTGTAATGGGGAATTCATAATGCAAACTGTCACCTAAGATATTTCGGTATAGACATATATAGGTAAGTATTATAAGTATTATAAGACATGATAACATATGGCACGACAAATTAAAGTGGTTATTGATTAAATGTAAGGATTATAATTCATCCAGTCAGAATTTTTTTTTTTTTTACTGTTAGGGTACAAATATGCACCCTTTATGAATAATTAAAGCAAACTAGCCAATTAGCAATTTCACAATTCAGAAAATACACCCCACTGGAAACATGTCAATTTAGAAAAAACTCCCATTTATCGCAAAAAAGTTAACGCTCGCAATGAGGTGGTTTTTCAGGCAATTCGAAAAAGAAACATTTTGCAAAACTGCAATGGAAACACTTTTTGCGCATTTACAGGTCACGTGGCGTAGATGGTGTATGTTTGGACAGAATACGAGATCTTTATCAAATTCATAAAAGACAAAAGAAATACAAGAATACTGGATTCTAAACATCATAGAAATGCCACAATCAAGATATGAGGGAGAAACACCCAGAAACACCTCATATGTGCCACTCTCAAGTATAAGGGTCTTTTCTTGCCATTAATGATTGGATAACACACATACGTCTACTTTGATTATTAATAATGGCCAGTGCGGTGGCTGAGATATACATAAACTTACCAACGTCCGTTGCCAAGATTTTTGGAATGACTTATCGCGTAACATCAGTTAAATGGAAACGGCGTCATTTCGCATTTTTTTTTTTTTCAACATTTAGAAGAAAAAAAAAGAAAGAAAAAAATCGCACAAGTTTTGTGCAAATCTGTAATGGAATAAACTAGACAGTTTTAAATCTAGACACAATAAATCCTGTATTGTGGAATAAACGTTGGAATAAACAAATCTAACGTTTTGCATTGTTAGTGTCGGTAGTCTATGTAAATGAGCAATGAACTCATTCTCCGTGTTACCTGGACAGAGAAATTTTACTGCAAAAGACTGCCGGATTATGCAATACGTCATACATACATACACAAACATTTACATATACATACATATCTGGGAATACACACATTTTTATTTTTTTTAAGTTTGGGTTGGTAAGATTTTTAAAATGTTTTTAAAAAGAAGTTTCTTATGCTAAGCATATATTGGATTCCAAATACAGTAAACATTTTGTGAAATATTTATTATTAGTGAAATATTGTTAAGATTTAAAACAACTTTATAATGGAATTAATTCCTGTGTTGGCAAGGTTGAATTTTCAGCATCATTACTCCAGTCTTCAATCACGTAATCCCTCAGAAATCAGTCTAATATGCTGATTTGGTGCTCAAGAAACATTTCTTATTATTATCAAAGTTGAAAACATCTGTGCTGTTAATATCTTTGCAAAAAAAAAAGAAAAAAAAAAATGTGATTGTAGCCTGTCTATGACAGGAATCCTACTCCGCAATGGTACGACCCGAACCAGTCTAAAATAGTCTGAAAATAAACACTTATTATAGGTGTACTGTAGTGATTCAGGATAAGACAAAAACACGTGTTGGAAAATGGATTCAGGATGTACTCGCTTATAATCTACATTTTGTACATTTTAAACACAAAAAAGTAACGGACTGCAGCTTTAAGGCGGCGGGAGTCCATTTCAGCTAAAAACGAGAATACTGTGATATACCTTGTAGGCTCTTGGCACTGGCATAGTCCATGCTCCAGCTAACCAGAGCCATAGTGAGACCCAAAAGAACCAAGAAGATCCAGTCCTCCCCCAGCTTTGTCACCATATACCTCTGGATACGGCCCAGACAGTCTGCAAAGCAAACACATTCTAATGGCTGAGAATGTCATGTCATTTTTAGGTAACCAGAATGAGTTTGTTTTTTTGTGTCACTCACCCTGGCATTTGGAATAGGGGCGTGGCTTCTTTATAGAGGAGGAGGGGCTTAAACCTGGTGTCATGGACCCCACATCCAGGCTGGCGTGATGTGCTCGGCCATGGCCTCTCCTGGTTGCCTTGGCATTGCCGGCATGCCTCTTCCGTTGCCTTTCCGTCAACAGACGTGTGGCCTCCCGTCTGGCAACATTACCCAGCTGCTCCCGGTATTCCCCGTACAGCTGAAAAAGACAGAACACGGTTTACTACCAAGAACAGAAATGACAACATGACACTTACATTGATCAGCAAAGTGAATAAACTCAATGGAGGTCAAATCTGCTGTTACTGCAGTGAAAATACAAAACTGAGAACATCTGTAAATAGTCTTGATGATATAGATTTAGATGATAGCAATTCAGTAGTGAAAAATCATTTGATGTTACACAGAAGTCCTGATTTCACATAACTTTGAGTGCTCATTAGTTCAGTGTGATTGTGTGCATGTTATACTTGTAGAAGTAGGAATGTGAACTGAATCATTGTAAGTGTGTGTGGTGGTGAGTTACAGTCATTTGTATGTGTCAGACAGAAATAGTCAGGCTGTCGAACAGGGCAGAATGGAAAAAGCGCTCCCCTGAGATACTCTCAATCATACAGTGCACCGACACATACAAGATCCACCCCGAAAATTTAGCCCTCAAACTGTACAATGGTATTGCACAAACAAAAAAATGACAAACAACCCAGAAGAAAGAAAGAACAGATTCAAGTTGGCATGGACCAGAAATTACTTCCAATTTTTCTTCCCTATTGTGATGTATATACAAGTGGCTTATTAAACGAAAAAAAAAAAAAAGCAGTGCGGGACTTGATTTTGTCCATCGGAAATTGACTGGAACATTGAAAGTGGGTGTTTCAAACTAAATGGAGGCCATATAAAAATAATAATTATCAATTCTGATTTCATTGCGACTACACAAGTATACAAATGCACAAATATTGAGCTGTCCATCAGGATAGACCACACTCTGACCAGTGAAGGAGGAAATGATCCACGAAGACATTCTTCTCCTTCCTTCCATTACACCTAATACACACGCCTACACACACATTCTGGAGCAGCACAGACCCCACATGGTGCGAGACTGAAGGGATCAGATTCAGCCCCCTCATGCACACTCAAAAACAAGAAATGCTCAATAGAAATGTACGACTCAAAATATTCAGTGTATTTGTATGTATAAATATATAAATGAATAAAAGCATGTTAGAATTAAATTACAGTAATGACATCATGAATTTGGGGGATTTAACTTATTTCAAAAAGCTCAATAGCTTTATCAGTCAACGAAACAATTATTTGATCATTAAGACATGATAGCTAAATTATACAAATAAGTTACATGTAAAATACAGTGTTCTTTATTACTTACAATAAATTAATATTAATTTCAATGCAAATTAAAGTCATTATCTTTCTCTAACAATTGACAGCGATATAAACAAAATAATCTATTCATTAATTATTATACAGTAAACCAGTAGTCAGACTCAGAATCAGACAATCAATGTTAATGGCAACTGAGGTATGAAGATATAATTAAATACTGAGGAAAGTACATTAAATAGTGATCTGTTAAGTGTGTGTATACTGTATGCGTGTGTGTGTGTGTGTGTGTGTGTGTGTGTGTGTGTGTGTGTGTGTGTGTGTGTGTGTGTGTGTGTGTGTGTGTGTGTGTGTGTGTATATATATATATATATATATATATATATATATATATATATATATATATATATATATATATATATATATATATATATATATATATATATATATATATATATATATATATATATATATATATATATATATATATATATATATATATATATATGTACTGTGCAAAAGTTTTAGATCGGTAAGATTTTTTATGTTTTAAAAAAAAGTCTCTTCTGCTCACCAAGGCTGCAATTATTTGATAAAAAAATACAAAAAAAACAGTAATATTGTGAAATATTATTACAATTTAAAACAGCGGTTTTCTATGTGAATATACAGTAAAGTGTAATTTATTCCTGTGATCAAAGCTGAATTTACAGCATAATTACTCCAGTCTTCAGTGTCACATGATCCTTCAGAAATCATTCTAATATGATGATTTGATGCTCAAAAAACATTCATTATTATTTTCAATGTTGAACAGTTGTGTACAATTTTTTTTTCAAAATTCTTTGATGAATAGAAAGTTCAAAAGAACAGCGTTTATTTAAAATAGAATATTTTCTAATATTATAAATGTCTTTACTGTAACTTTTGATCAGTTTAACTCATCCTTGATGAATAAAAGTATTGATTTATTATATTTCTTTCCCCCAAAAATAAAATTTAAATTCTTACTGACCCCAAACTTTTGAAGGGTAGAGTTTAATGTTACAAAAGCTTTAGATTTCAGATAAATGCTGTTCTTTTTTAGTTTCTTTTCATCATAGCATCATGAAATAAAAATGTAAAAAACTGTTCACACTGATAATAATCATAAATGTTTCTTGAGCATCAAATCATCATATTAGAATGATTTTTGAAGGATCATGTGACACTGAAGACTGGAGTAATGATGCTGTAAATTCAGCTTTGATCACAGGAATAAATTACACTTTACTGTATATTCACATAGAAAACCGCTGTTTTAAATTGTAATAATATTTCACAATATTACTGGGTTTTTTTTGTTTTTTTTATCCAATAATTGCAGCCTTGGTGAGCAGAAGAGACTTCTTTTAAAAACATAAAAAATCTTACCGATCTAAAACTTTTGCACAGTACTATATATATATATATATATATATATATATATACACACACATACAATATACAAATACACTGCATATCTGTGCTTTCGCAAAATATTTCTACAAATGTAAGCATATATAACCTTAAATATTATGATTATTAATATATACATTAAAGTTAATGTCATCTTAATAATGAATAAGTAATTACTGAAAATAATACTAATAAGGGTAACACTTTATTTTAAGGTGACGTAGTTACACATTACTACATGTACTTACTCTAGTAAAAACAGAAACCAAACCCTAACCACAACTCTATAGAAAGTAAATGTATTTAATTAATATTAGTCATTACTTATTAAAGTAAAGTTCAATGTAACTATGTCCCCTTATATAAAGTGTAACCCTAATTAATAAGGGTTATGAAACAAATGAAAGTGAACAAGAATGCCAAGTTTTATAAAATGCATCTATAATAGAGACTAATGCAAACCCACCTCTTGTGTAGCTGCGGTCTTGAACATACTGTATAGAGATTTTACACTCTTCCATAGCATTTATACACTACACTTAAACATGCGCGCGCACACACACACACCCGATGATTTAACTAAAACCCGGAGTGAAAAAACCTGACAGAATAAGCAGTATACTGAATAAAATATTTGACAAACTTTGTGTTTTAATTCCTTTCTCATCTATTACATTACTGTGATAAGATACTAGAGTTTGCGTCAGATATAGAGAAGACCCAAGGCTGACTCGATCATTGACTCTTCAATTTTCCAAAAAGTCAGTACACTGATACAGGATGACAGCGTGAGAGAGACTGTTCCGGAACAGAAAAACATTGACTTTAGGACAACATATTCTCTCTCGCTCTCTTTCTCTCTCAAACACCTGTTTTCCTCATTCCTCTAACTGATTTTCACAGTGAAGGCTTAACTTTACAACCGTGGCTTAAAACTCATTGGGCCTGACAAAACACAGAACAGATTATGTCTTCGCCAAACAACGGAAATTAATAAAAATGATTCTTTAAAACGATTTGAATTTGACCATAAGATATATAGGTGGATTTGAGACACACACACACACACACACACACACACACACACACACACACACACACAAAAATCAAGAGGAAGAAAGAGGAAGACAGGCTGAGCAGAGCGAGTGAAAGTTGCTAACAGACGTAAGCATTGAAGGACATAGTGACTTTGAGAGTTAATTAAAACACAGTTATGCTGGTCAGTGTGTGTGTGTGTATAAGCGTGTGTGTGTGTGTAAGTATAATAATATAATCTGACCCATTCACTGACAGACTGATCAGGAGATCAAGACACACTAGTCATACAGTATCTTAATAATAATTAACAGTCACAGATTTATGTTTCTGCCGGAGAGAGTCCACACTTCATCCCACAATTCGTCTTTCGATGTTCACTCTTAAAAATACCACTCCACATAGACGAGACCTACAATCCCATAAAAAAAAGAAAACGTGGAAACTTTCAAACATTACCATATACCAATACATTACCCTTAATAATCACTAAAAAGCCGTCACTCATCTCAGTCAATCGCAATCTCACAAAGTTCCGTTATGATCAAGAAAGTTGTCTACACGGAACAATAAATTTAAATCTCTTACTAACATCGTATCTACACTTTGTTTGTTAATGAGAGGATTTGCGAGCATGCAGAAATCAAAACTGGAAAAAAATGGATTCTGACTAAATTCAACACCTCTGATTGGCCATTGCATTCAAGAGATAAACCAACATGTCTGTGATTGGCTACATTGCTCTGCAAAAACACATTGTAAATAGATACATTTGCAATCTCCAAAGCACAAGCAAAAACACGAACTGGAGCGTTTGCCAAATCATTTTTGCCAATATGATATTATTACAGTACCAAATGAGGGAGCTCTTGCTTTCATGTGAGGTTGATTAGCAATCGATTTTTTGTTTGGTTAAAATGAATGGAGAATATCTCGTCTTTCGGTGGGCGCTCAGCCATTCCAGCCACACACGGGATCGGCACCTATGCACAAACATTTCAACTTAATAGTACATTTTATCGGTATATTAATATAATTACATTAATACGTGATAATGTTAATTATCATTTAGTGTTGATATATTTAAATTTGGTCTTAGTAGTTGACATAATGAGCAAATTAACTTTGCAAACAAACACAAATTAAAAAATATAAGCAGTAATTTTAAAGCACACCAAAAAAAAAGGAATTCAATTCTGTGAGACTTCTAGAATATAGATTAACCTTCATCCCAAGTTTCCATTTAAGAGTTATGAAATAGAACACTGTACAGTATTTTGTAAGTAGTAACCAAAATGTTTAAGCTGAGAAAAAAGAAGAAATATAATAATGTTTAACCTCACCAGAATCTGATCATAATTTAGAACGGTCTCAAAAGTGTTGATGGGCTCCCTTATCATCTTGCTCTTTTAATCTCTGTCAGTCTGTTCCTATCTTCATTTTCTTTCGCCTGCTATGTACCTCGGCTCCTCTTTTCCTTCTCCTTTTCACCTTCACGAAATATTCAAATATTAGTAACTGTATCTGCCTTATAGGAGGTGTCCTGTATGTTAAGACATAAGTAAACCACATTACCCATAATGCAGAGCACTGGTGGTTGACAGTGGGCTGTCAGCAGCTATTAATTCACAGGTCTGTAATTTCCTAATCCTGTCTGGCGGTCAGATGAAGTCCACTGCAGGTATCTGGGCGTGCAAGCGTTTTCGGCATCATTTCATTCATTGTCGAGTGTGCTTAAGTTGAATTCAGTTAAACCTGCATTAATGGTGTTGACTGATGCGTGCGCTTTTATGCTGCTCATCAGCTTTGTGACGTAAAGCGACATCTCTAACGTTTTACCTCTACACTGTCCTTTCATTAACACGGACTGCTCTAATCTAACTTGACGATTTCAGATCGCAAAAAAGTTTTTGCAAGTCCATCTTGAAACAAATGCATAAACTGGATTGATTCAGATTGTAAGTGCTTTTGATTAAGTAGTAATGATTGAGTTTGGTAAAAACTAAGCTAAACCTTATCAGCCAAGGTTACTGGCATTGAATCAGAAAGATATTAGAAGAATATTAGGATTTTGAATATTACGATTTGTCATTCAAATAATCAGTTTTACTACTTTGGACAAATAGAAATTCTTACTATGAAGTAACATATTCAGGCACATTTATTCTGTGTTTTCTGTAAAGCAGACCCCACCCTTTAAACAGCACATAAAAAAAGTGGACCAGACTTTGTGTCGATGGTCAAAAACCAAGATATACAACACTATGTAATGCTGAATCTCATTAGATGATAGACATTTAAATAAGAAACTTTTTTTTATATATACATGTGTATTTTCACACAGTATCCATTTTTTAAAGTACATTAACTACTGACCAGTAAAGCATTTATCAATTATCAATAATTACATGAAGTTATTAAAAAGTTACAAAAAAGAAGTTGGTTTACAAACTTGCTTGGATTTAGATATTGCAGAATCCTGTAGTCTGCAATTCTCAGAACCTCAGGAATATGCTAATTCATCATCAAAACTTTATTATTTGCATTTCTGCCCGATAATGAAGTAAAAGTTCAAACACAACAACCCTTTTATCTCCTGCACACTTCCTCCACTCTCACCATTTCAGTCTCAGTCTGTTCATTGCTGTCATTCAGCAGTCAGACTCCCAGAGGCCTCTGTGCTAAAGAAAGGTCATCAGCAGCTGTATGACCTGGAAGTGAAATCACTTAACTGTGACTAGTAAAAACATCACGTAGTGATGTTAACATTAGTATAAGCAAACACTGCTGTAAACGAATACACCGATCATCTAAGAGCATTCGCACACATTGGCTTTCCTATCATGGTGGAAACTTTCCATTGACTTCTTTTCTTTTACACCAAGCAAATAATTTTTTCCATCCTCCAACTGTAAACCTGACCCTCACAGAAACTGTTCGGTACGGATCCCCTAAAGGGGCATGGTGTTAGGTTAGGTAAATTAGTTGAGAGGAAAATTATGTTTCAATGCGTTTGCGTTCTCTCGCTAAACTTTTGCTTTTACTTTTGTGATGGAAATTATGTGGGAGGAAAATATACATTTTAGTGCTTTTGCTTGTTTTGTGCGAGAACACAAATGTTTTGTCACAGTCGATTTTCTCATGGAAAAGCAATAGTTTTTAAATATAACTCCTCCCACATTATACCCATCACAAAAACTGAACGCAAAAGCTTAGCAACAGTACACAAAAGCAAATCATTTTTCCTTTCATCTCATATATTTTCCCGACACAATTTTTCCCTTAGTGGCTGCGTAGTTCTGAATTATTCTTTCACCATTTACTCTGACTTACTTCTTGACTTACTCTTTCTGTGGAATATAAAATGGGTAATTAAAAAAAAAAAAAACTTAAAATCTTCAATTTACTCACCCTCATGCAGGGTATATGCAGGAATCTTGAAGTCAATTTTAATACCTTTTCAAGACTTTTTCAAGACCTTCTCAATATTTTGTAATACCTCACCGCCACTTCAAGCTGTAACCATTTACATCAGTGATACTTTTAACTTAACAGTTTTAGTTAGTGATAAAGACTATAGACCACTCTGATACAAAAAAATCAAATAGGTTGGGAAAGTAAATCAAAGCAAAGTTTATTAAAAAAACTTCCCCATTCTGTTCATGCGTTCACCAACCTTCTCTTAAAACATTTCGGTGCGTTGTAATACGCACTGGGAACGCCAGAGCGTACATTGTGTTTTTGAACTTCCGCCCGCCTGCCGTTCTGGTGCTCTCAGAGGCAATTTACGAACGCACCCACAATAGCCTAGTTTTTTATACCTGTTCGTGTTTTTTTTATAAAAATGACTAAATTCACACACTTTTACGATGTTTTTGGGACTCAAACTGTTAATTCAGAAAAAATACTTTCAAAATGTAAGACTTTATAAAGCCGTGATAAGACTTTTTAATACTTTTTAAGGGTCTTAATTTTCCCAAAATTGATTTATCACCTTTTAATTCTTTTCAAGACCCCGCGGATACCCTGTCATGTCATTCATCTTAGGAACACAAAAATTAAGATATTTTTTAATGAAATCTGAGTTTTCTGTCCCTCCATTGACAGTTACGCAACTATCACTTTGATGCTTCAAAACGTTCATAAAGAGATCGTAAAACTAATCCATATGAATTGAGGGGTTAGGCCACATTTTCAGAAGTGACGCAATCACTTTATATGATGAACAGATTAAATTTAGGTTTTTATTTACCTATAAACATTGATCAGCGAATATAAACAGACGCTCATTGGTTCAAAGCTCAAACGTGCTGCGTAACACGAGAATGAACCTCATTGGTTCTTGCAGAAACTCAAACATGATGCGTAACACGAGAATGAACCTCATTGGTTCATTCTCAAACATGCTTGAGTTTCCGTTTACCACAACCGATGTGTGCGTTGAATGTTTATATGTGAATAAAAGCCTAAATTCAATCTGTTCATCATATAAAGCAAATTGTGTCTTTCTTTTTTTTGTCTACACAATGTTTTGTTACCAACAATCAAAATATCTCCATGAGAAAGAAAGTCATACAGTTCTGGGAATAGCATGAGGATCTTTTAAACATTTGTTCTTTTATACATGATTTATCCCTTCAAGTTGGCAAAATCTGACTACACACACACTTGTAATGTCTTGGGTGAAAAAAATACTCTTTCAGCAGCAACATGGTAACAGCATATTAAATCTGATTATACAGAGGTAAACATTCACATAAAGCCTATGAATAGGGCTACTGATCGAGTTTTTCTCTGACTGGATCATTTTCCCTACAGGAATCTCCTGCGTGTGCGAGACAGACAGAAATGGGGCAGCAGGGGCAGTAATGCATTTATGCGTAAAATTTACAGAGGTTAAAAAAAGCTCTCGGCTCTGGCGATCTTCCCATATTGTGCAGCAGAAGAGGAAAATCGATGTGGGAACTCGTGAGTGAGAGAAGAGAGGAAGACAGGTGGAGAAAAGGAAGGTTGAGGGGAGGTTGTGTGTGGGAACTTGTGACTTGTGACAGTGCAAAACTGACAGCTAAAGAATTGACGCTCTTTCGCCTCCCTCGTCTCTCACACCACATTTACGACTATTTTCTCACGCTTGCTTTTGACACCTGACCTTTCGAGTTCAATCGATTTCCTTTTACTTTAATACAATCTTCAGGCCTTCCTAATAAGCTGTCCGACTTAACCAAACTGTAACAAATAGCTTAATGCACCTGACCAGCTGACCATACGTTCCTCTTGGCCGTATAGCAGCCACCGAGAGCAGCCCGACAGAGAGGGCTAGGCGTATATTTAACCTGCATGCTCAGGTTTCTGCTAGCATATAGCAGCAGAGATGTACTGCGTAGGTTAGCACGAAGATGCACAAATCACGAGGTTTGGTCCACACATCTGCTTAGTAAAGCAATTCTCAAGGGTGTTCGATATATTTTACAGAATCTTCAGAAAACTGAGACTGAGATCCAGTAAACAGATTTTGGACAGAAAATGTTCCAACTGGAAGCTGCCTAAAGCAATCATAAAATGACAGAAGCAAAAAGCAAAAAGGTGGGAAGCAGAACACACAAGCATGGTTCTCTGCCAAGAAACACCTGACAAGGAAGCACAAATCCACAGTATTGACACTAATGGAAATTTACGAGACATATTGCCTTTAATCAGCAGGGTGTTGACACAGGTTACGACAATTCTCATACCTATTCATGAGTTGTGCTAGAACAGCACAGTGAGCTCCATGTGTGTCGCCACTAAGAATAGAATGGAAAATCAATTAAAGCCGAGGCTAGTGAAGTGAAAGACTTTGAGACCCATTATTTAAAGAGTCGTATTTTGGGCAGACAAGCGTTTCTAGGTTAGAACAGACCCGACTGACCACGGCAAACCTCAGCAAGCCACCCACCAACAGCAAGACAGCGAAACGCCTCGGCGTAAGACAACAAAACAACGGGAGAGAGAAAGAGGCACAGAAAGACAGTGACTGACCAGGGTTTGCTGGTATCTCAGAGCTTTCCTTTGCGACGCATCGGCAGCCATCGACACGCTCGCACTGAGCCAAAAATAAACACACACAGTCTCGCTCCTGTGTTACAGCATATGAAACACATACACTCACCGACTCTTACCCGTTTATTCAGTTACACACACCACCCCACTCAAAGCGCGAGATACACACGCTGTCTCACTATTATGTTACAGTACCCGCAACACACACATGCAAGAAAAATGCTGAGACATGTGATTCTTCAATTAGATACACTGGAACACTAATGCACACCATCCACAAACGGTCAGAGTCGGCCTACCTGTAAAACACTACACCAACAACACACATGAAGGTGCAGCGCACACAAACAAGCTTACTAAACTTTATGGTGGTAACCATAGTTCCTGTCCAATACTTGGTATCAGTGAATTTGGTCTAAGCTCAATCATTTTGAGTTATGAGTTTCCATAACTTTTACCATTCTAGAGTATGAGATAAGGATAATAAAAAATAAAAAAGTTTTTGAGATTGCAATCACTTAGGAGAAGAGCATTATTTGAAATCAGTTCATTTCCATAAAGTTTTAATATTTTTTCTTTTTTAACAGACCTGATTAGGAGAAACAATATGCATGCATTTACATGACTTTTCAGTGACCTTTTAAGATTGTATTAATTTAATTATAAATTCCTCGATATTTCCAAAACCATGGGAAACCTAAACCTAAAGTGTATTCTTAAAATGCACTAAAAATGGATTAAAGGTTTCCTTTGGATAACTGTATAAAAAATTACGTTTTTAAAGTTTCAATGATTTTATTTATAGTTTTTATAAATGTTTTGTTACTTTTCCAAAGCTGTAAACCGCACTTTTGAAATTCCCTGATATTTCCAGGTTTTGCAGTCTTGGAAAACGTAAAAATCCAAGGGATTTATTTTTTTTTTTTGTCGTTTCACAATGTTAATAACTTGCAGCTCTGGTATTCTGGAGGAAACTACGATTACTTACCATGTTAAAGTCTTATTAGGGAACCAATTTTATCTACACAAACACATCCTGTAATCAATAGGAAACATATAATCCAAACCCACATATAGGAAATAGATTCAAAGACGGCAAGATGATAAAGGGATATAAAGATGGATGGGTGAATGAGCAACATCAGTGAAAAAAAAAAAGACTCAAACAGAGAGCTGTTGATGAAACAGACAAGTGCAAATAAGCGTACTTGTGTAAAATAGATAATGCAAGTCCAGATCTGCTTGTCTTTTCTTAGCCGCGGCACACAGCTAATCGCACGCCTCATCTCACATAAGCGCCATCCCCGCTCTCAGCCATTACTAGCAGCAACACACGCCTCCACATCTATCTTCCGGCCTGAACCCCTCCCAACTGGATTTCCGTTTTGCTTCTACCTCTTCTTGTTTTCGTTCCTTCTGGCGAGCACGGGTGTTTTTTTTGACAGGACACCACCCTCTCGGGGGCACCCGTGTAACATGATGAGTGAGTATGCGTTTTGGAAGGCGGTAGAGGGAGGCAACGTGACTCAATACAACAGCATTTAATTCAACAGCGAGGAAACTCGGAAGCCCTGCACAGACTTAAAATACAACACACTCTAGCTGTGATTCAACCACGACTCTGATTAACAGGCTGATGAATATGTCAACTCTCTGCCAAGTCCCTCGCCATTCTGGATGGCTTCTAGAGACCGAAGGGTTTACAGACATTTCCCAAAGGCAGGGGTTCCTAATCTTTTAGTCAAACCCTTTAGACGTATATATTGAATATTTAAGGTCACATTCGCATGTTAATGGTTCTCTCTAATGTTGGACGTGCAAAGTAAACATAAAACATTCAATCTGTTTTTAGTAAGCTTTTTATTTTGATTGCTTTTATTATAAAATGATGTATATATGAGCTGTGTGTGGAAGTGATTTAATCGTTTATGGTCAAGTGACCCAGGGTGACAAGTCCTCGCAATTCATTTTAAATCTAGATATGGCTGGAGAGTTGCGAGTATAAACAGAATAATTCAGGGTTTTTTGTTTTGTTTTGTTGTGATACATCACACACAATTTCGTCATGCATTTCATATTAAGTTTAAAAAGGTTTCATAGGTAAGAAATGTGTTTAATGTGTTGTGTTTTATACTTAAATGATAAAGGTAAAAGAAGATCGGGAACACATACATTAAGCATATTTTTTTTAAAGTTCATTATACTGTAAATGTACATTTATTTGTATCATATTAACAGCAAGCAAAAGGATTTTCCAGTTGTTGCTGCCTAGCTTTGTTGTAGTAACATTCAAGCTAATGAGCAAATTACGTGGTCTTTCATTGCTCCCTTTGCCAAGAGTGTTCCAAACGGACATTGTGCTCTGCTCCCTGTACAAAGTCCCGCTTACACAACACCGTTTTCAACTGAAACCCGAAAACTTTTAATGCGTCCTGGCCATTCATTTCATTTACACACCAACAGCGTTTTGGTGGCCTGAGAGCGCAAACTTTGAAGTAGGTTTTCAAAGTGCAAGTTTTTGAAAGCAACACCGTTATCATCTCTGTGGAAACTTCAAAAACATGAGTCTATCCACAAAAATGTATAAATAAAGTGAACCCAAAATTCATGTTGAACTGCACATACAGCAATGGAGTTTAGTTTTTTAAAGGTTTAGTTTTTAACAATTAAAAAGATCTTGTTATATTTTTGAAACAGCTTTATAATGTATTATATCTTACTAGTAAGAGAGTGGAGTATCGGATATCACTGTCATGCAATGTTTGTTTACCCTTGTGGCTTATGTAAAAAAAAAAAAAAAAAAGTATTATAATTTTTCCTTTTTTTTTTTCTTGTTACATGACTTGTATAATTTGTCACCTGCTTGAGTGTGTCTAATTAAGGTGATCAACTGTTTTCTATAAAAAGCTCTTTTTATTCCACATTGGTATTGTGCCTGGTAAAGACCTGAAGGTCGAAACGTTGCGCAATCAATAAAATGTGTTTCTTTTTTTATATTTTCTTGTGCTTAATACGTCACGCTTCTTTTTTCCATTATTATTTTGTTGTCCTGCACCTGAGCCAAATTAGGGTGTTTGGGATGTGTACACCTTTTATATATTTTTGATGCCAAAGCAACATTTCTCATTTTTATATAGTTTAACTTGGTGTACTAAAAAGACTAAATTGACTAACTAAAACAAACAAAGTATAATACAAAAATAAAAACTAATTTAAAATATTTAAATAGTATTTCAATGATACTAAAACACTGCACATGTGCAACAGTGCCGCTCTTCACGCTGATACACACATTGCAACAGACTATATTTAATTAATTAAAGCCCAATCTTTGGTTTGATAATAATGCTAAGCTATATTGCGATTTCAGTCGCAATTCAATCAATTGTGCAGACACATTTACGTTTTTTACATTTGGTTTAATTATTAGCTGTTCATCAAATCACAAACCCCCATTTATGAATCCCTGCCCAAGGGGGACGTCCAGATGAATCTGTCAAGCTAAATGACCAAAAAAAAGTGCTGCAAAACCAAGCCTGGAATCACATACAATGCCTTCAAGTGAATCTGAAATGCATTGTGTAGATTTTATCTTTTTATGACAACTGGGCCTCCAAACTGATATACCTGGAAAAACAGCTAAATAAAGCTTAAGAACAAAGTGATTAAAATAATCCTCTGCACATTACATACCATCTGATCCCGCCGGCAAAGACTTCATGGAGTCACGCTAACAGGTCGGGTGGGTAGGTGTTATGGGATCGGCACAATGACGGCCGTTCCTGCAGCCACGGCAGGACAGAGAAACCCGAGCACATGGATAAAAATGCATCACCACGGAAGCCGAGGACAACTCTGAAAAACAGAGGGAGAGGGAGTGCGAGACATCTAATACTAAACAAGTCAATACTTAAATACAGAACATAACATCCAACATGGCTATGAAACTTACCAACTCAATTATAACCAAACAGACAATACACAGTGTTACTCAAACACACAACAAATGATACATTTATCCATGCAAATGACAAGTGTTGGGGGTTGCACATTACAAGTAATGAGAGCTATGTAATCAGGTTACTTTTTTCAAGTAATGAGTAAAGTAATGCATTACTTTTAAATTTACTTTTTCAAATAAAGTTACTTTCGCATTAATTGACAGACAGCTCTGCTGTAGTACCAAGTAAAACACTTACTAACACAATTACAGTAGTCAACATTTGAAGTGGATCAAAAAAAGTTGTCCTAAGACAAGAAAGGGTTTTGTTCAAAATTCACGTATAACTTTGATGAAAGGTTTTGATAGTTGATACACTTCAGATGTTGACTACTAGTTGCTTTTTTAGGGAGTAACACATTACTGTAATGAATTACTAACTTCCCCAACACTGCAAATGATAATAAAACGAAAACAAATCAAGGGTCTTTGGAACAGTATTTTTTTATTGAGTGGCAGTTTCAGCATTATAAAAATACAAAAATTACAGTTTCCCTATAGTTGATTTAAGCACCCTTCATAGCTGGTTAGTACACATAACAAAGGCAGTGAATAAACCATTAATATCAAGTTTACTAGGCACTCATCTGGCACAGTCAGGCTTGGGGGGGGGGTGGTTGAACACTTTCATAGGGGAACTTTAAACATGTTACCACAACAAGAACCTGTAGGGCTCAGTGTCACAATGCTGTTACAGTTCTGAACACATATTCAAAACTAGGTGAACAAAGCCTGAGAAAAACATGGATTATCTATAAATACAGTAAGCAGTTTAAAATGAACCCAACTTTCTTTTCATCTTAAACCGATTTTGGAGAACATGCATGTGCTGGGGTTGCCTCAATAGAATGTCTGCAGCAATAAACAAATATTGCTATACTATTACTAAATATACACATTTTCTATTTCCATTTGTTTTTCATTAAAAAATAAACATGACTTCAGAAAACGACTTCTAGTATTTTATCAAATAACCAGTAATTTGTTTAAATACTTGATTTTTTTTTTAAATCACGGCACCATTTCCATTCATCTTTTATAATCTTTTATAAATTATGTATCTGCACCAGTCCCTCATTTTTAAATTTAGAATTTTAATATTTGTTTAAAATGTGCATCTGCCCATATAACTCTCCCAGTTCAAAGAAGCTTATTAGTTAAAATATCAAGATTTTTTTTTAAAAAGCATTAAAGTAAAATAACCATGTTGAGTGATAACTCATGCTAAACGTGACAAGTGTGAAATGTAGAAGAGGGCTTGAGGGATGCCATGGCAGTGCCAAAAGGTCAAAGGTCATGACTTTAAACCTAAAGGTCATGCCTATTAGGTAAGGAAGACGCATACACTTAAAACGGCACCCTTAATTTACAATCTGTTTTCCCAGGAGGAATAATGTTGTGTCTGCAGAACAGGAAGACTGTGCGTCTAAACACTGGAACCTCTATATGACACAAGGTCTGCTGATGAAGTGTAAAAGCTCTCTACTGCCATCTGCAGGTTTTTTCAGTCTTTTTGCATACTTCCAATCTTCATAATGTGCATTCATTGGCACACACAATATTTAAAGCAAAAAGGAATGTGCAAGAGTGAGGGGCATATGCAAAAACTGCAGCATATACAGGCATAATGACACAAAACGTTATGAGAATATATACACATTTCATTTTGGCAATACCCCGCATGAAGCGCCCTTAGAAAAACAAGTAGAAACACCATTTGGAATGCAACTTCAATCTGGAAGTTTTGGAATTACAGAAATATCTGTAGAATGATCAAGCGTATTGATATGCATCATATTAATGGGTTGAAAATTAACTATTATATGCCAAACAAAAGGTGAAACAGTGTCACTTCGTAAAGAAGCCCTATTAAAAGATTTTTAAAAAAAGAAAAAAAGATTTTATATATATATATATATATATATATATGCATGCTGCCATTGTGCATACAGCATAACTGTAACTGATGTTGATACAATGTATGTAAAGTTGCATTAAGGAAACCTAAGATAAGAGCAAATCTGCTCTGCTCAAATCCACTGAGTGAAATGTAAGGAGGAGTGAAGTATGGTACTGGCACAATGTTAGAATGCATGGTTATGCATGCAACTGTGTGTGTGTGACACATATGGAGGGTGTGTCATCAAGCTGCTCTGAATGTACCAATGAAAAGTTCATGGTTTGGCTTTAAAAACGCTTCA
This sequence comes from Semotilus atromaculatus, assembly GCA_031834385.1. Classification (NCBI taxonomy): domain Eukaryota; kingdom Metazoa; phylum Chordata; class Actinopteri; order Cypriniformes; family Leuciscidae; genus Semotilus; species Semotilus atromaculatus. Next base: position 9,724,470 of record JAULUF010000041.1, on the reverse strand, counting down.
CAATTACAAAACATAGAGAACAAGAACTACTGGGCGGGGAGAGAAACTGTACAAAGAAAATTATAGAAAAAAAAATAAATAAGGGTAAAAAAACTGATTAAAAAAAGTTGCCTTTGTTAAAAAAAAAAAAAAAAAAAAATGTATACAGCTGTTGAAAATAATATTGGAATAAAAAAAGATTTTACTTTCTGGCTTATTTTTAACCCTAAAGGTATCATGAACACAAATGGATATTTTTCACATATACTCGCAAATGTTATCCTCACTCTTTGCTAAATAAATTCATTTATTTAATAAAAAAATAAAAAAAGAGCAAGGCAAAGAGAAAGAATATATGGAGAAAGAATGCGTAATATTTTTAAGTGCACACTAGAAGACAAAGTTCTTATGATAAAAAAAAAAAACTCTAAAAGCTGACCTTAACAAATCCATGCTAAATAATGTACAAATGTAGTGTGCTGAGGAATGTGAAATAGATGACACATGGAAGATGTACATTTACATGACTCTGTGTTTGTATACTGAGCTTACAGCGGGTGATGGATGAACACACACGTGAGCTGAGCTCCCACTGCAGCATCACAATCAGTTCTAAGGGCAGTGTGTTATGTGTGTGCTTTGTGCACGGGGAGTGTGTGCATGTGTCTAGTTGTTGGGGTAGTACTTGGGGAAGAGGTAGAGGTCTTTACAGAGGGAGCTGGTGAACTCGGACATCTCTTTACAGCGATGATGGGCTGAACCGGGTGCGTATCCCTCTCTGCTTTTAATTCGACCGTTCACCTATAGAGAACAACGTGAATAAAATACTTTTTCAGTGAGCATAATTCCAAAAAAGTCCACTTTAAGGTTGTGGTATACATGTCTTTTTGCTTTGAAATCTTTACTTATTGTTATCAAGTAAATATCAGATTAATATTTATATTGTTAGTAATATTTCAAGATGACCACTTATTGGTGTGAAGCAACTGAGGATCACTTAATTATCCAAGCATTGCATTTTTACAAGCATTCTAATAAAATGTGAGTATTGAATATGATACATCAGGCTTTTGAGGAAGGTATATTTGAAGAGTTTGGTTCCAAAACGCAATAAATCCATTTTGATGAATTTGAGTAAAAATGTGTTTTCTTTACCAAGAAAGTGGAAAGATGAAAACCACTATTTTCGGTTTTAAATTTTCACATAGCATTTGTAGGTTATGATAACAATAAAAAATTAAATCCAGGTTTAGATTTTCAAAGATTTATTATAAAAACAGATTTTTTTTTTGCCCAATATGCAATTAATCAAAATAAAATTAATTTTATATACATTGAATTTGTTGTCTTGTGCATACTATAAATCCATTGCTTTAATATAAAATCTGTGTAAAACTGTTCAAAATAGAACTGTAAAGAAGATTTAAAACTGATTTGCACATGACACCTAGACTACAGAAAATTACATTCATATTTAAGACATCTTTGTTGTATTGATTGTCTTGTGCATACTATAAATCCATTGTATTAATATAACAATATTCGGTAACACTTTTCGGTAAGGGTACATGAATTATCATGAATTCATGTATAAATTAATGCATTAATTATGCATGCATTAATATCTCATGAATCATCAGGAACTAACACAAGTTCAATGTTCTTCATTCATGACTTCATGGATGAACAACACCTTAATTAAAACATTAACATGAATTAAGATTTATTACGCATGATCATGATGTTTTCACATAATTCACGTACCCTTACCGTAAAGTGTTACCCAATATTCTTTGTAAAAACATTCAACAACTTATCATTCATTAAGAAATCAGTGAATGGTCACTCTCAAAAGGCTGACAGAATGGGCAGCTACTCTTCATGACTGTCAACGTCGTTCGTCTGTGACTGAGAGAGTGCATTATCATAGAAGGCACGCACGGTTTTCATTGACTTTGAATAAAACAATTGAACGTTTTTCAAAATGTGTAAGCGTGACAGAAGTTTGATGCTGTCGTGTGAGAACAAGCAACAGCCGGCATTTTTCCTCATCCCGAGTGCCTCATCTTCTCCTCACGTAAATTATTCGATTTCAATGCCTTACGTTTCTTACCCACCGCAGAAACCACCACAGGTTCATCAATGTCGTCAAAATTATTCATTTTTTTGTTCGTTTGTTGATCGAAAAGTATAACATAGATAAGAAAACCTAGGAAGCCGCGTGTATTTAAAGCGATGCCGTTACGGTTTACATTGCCTGGAATGGTGTGTTATGATTGGTTGAGCGGATGTATCGCATTTTGCAGAGAAGGGATACTGGCGTTTGTCGCGGTTTGGAAAGAAAGGGAGAAAACATTACAGAATAACACAGCGGATATCGCATTTTACGTAAAATTAAACATTGACTTTTCAATACCGACCAGATACAATACTGATTTTTGCAGTAACAATTTTTTTTTAAGAATGCCGTTTATCGCGTTTTGGAACTAAACTCTTCATTTGTACAGATTTCAGTTATAATTGTTTTGAATTGCATTATATGTTTTTCACCCACTATATGATCTATATACTTTATGACCCGCTTTGATCATAAAAATAAGCATTTAAATATAATATTAGTTAAACATATTATTGGGAGATGTCAAGAATCAACTGATATTTAAATCAAGTAGTCTGCTATACTGCTATAAAGATCTCATTGATTTACATTACAAGCTATCAGAAGTCCACATTGCTTTTTGCCACAAATATAAAGGTATGCACCGATACCACTTTTTCAGAGTCCTTGTTTCTGATATTTCGTTCATAAAACTTCTTGACCTGCATATGTCCTGTAATAATGTATGGAACCACTTGTTGTACATAAATCAGGTAACAGTTCATGTTTTACTTGCATATACGATTTAGTTTTAATCAAAATGAATTAATACAGAAGTGCTCTCTATCTCTCTCTTTACCGTCAGATAACGTTAATAATACATGTCTTGTTTTACTTTCTTTGCCACTGACATCCGAACCACAAACTTTCCACTGATGTCCGGGGATGTGCTCGACAACCTCACGCGCTTGTGCCGCTGTGCGCTCAATCCACTGCGTGTTTTCTCTTATCAGCTCACGCACCACAGCTATATAGGCTTTAATATATTGTGTTTAATATTCCACTAAGTAGATACATTTACTTCATAGACAGCCTTGTCTCTGTTTCCTTGTCACAAGCACTGTGCTGTACACAAATATAAAAAATATACAGATAAGCCTATAATTTAATATGTGGTCACTGGTTCTCTATGGCTTTAATATTTCACATTCACATTTAATTTGATGGAATTATGTAATAAGAAATAAAAATAAATTTTTAGTGTGAACATGCATTCCTTCTGGAGATGCCTGAATGTTTTGTTAAAGTATTTGACTTGCAGTAGCCACATTATAATAGACCGTTTAATATAGTATCTACAGACCTACATTACCCTGCATTGTGAAGAGCCAGTGTCAAAAGTCCAGCACACTTCTGAATGGTAATTCCCAGTTTTTTCGTAATGCATTTCAGAAAGGTAGGTGTCACTTTATAATGGTTTGTGGCATTTTCTCTCAAACTAGTTTACAATTATATAAAATAACAGACTGGTAAATGTCACTTTGTAATGGCACATACCCCTGCTGGTTGGTGCCACTTTAATTAGAACATTTACAGTTTTTAGTTGTGATCACCAAAAATATATTTAATTCCAAATGACACAGATGAACTGTCAATCCTATGCAAATAGAAAAAAAATGTGTTGAGTTATCGAAACAACTGTGTATTTACAATATGTATTTAAATACACTGTACAAATAATACAATTATTATTAAAAGTCTTTCTGCTGTTAAGTGTGCTTGTTACACCATTTACATAATGCTCTGGCAGACAGCAGCCATGTGTCACTAGGTTATATTGGAGGTGCCACAACAAACAGCGACATGCTCCCCAACAATGTCAGTGGCACATGACACAATCCATCGGCACGTCACAAGATTTAGTAGCACATGCCACTATCCACTGGAACATGCCAATGACAACCGGATGTGCCAATGGCTTATGCGCGTAAGATGCCATGCCACTTAATGTTAATACCGCCTCTGTAAAAGCCTGATGCATCAAATATGATACTCAACAAAAAAAACATATTTGCATTTTTTTTAAAGGTTCAATAAACTAAAAAAAATAAAAATAATAATTCCTGACTATTTCATGCTGTAGTGAATAAGGTTTTTATGAAAGTTTGTCTCTAAAATCTGATTTTAAATGGATATCAGCAGGACATTGGACTAAAAAATTTTACCTGCACAAGCATGTCTGACAGGTGTGTGTTATTGGCTCTCTGTCTGAAGGCTGTGTTCAGCTCCTGAATAAACCAGGACCCTTTCTTGGTGTTTCTCATTGCAGCAGTGCCTGAAGCACAAAACACGCACAAAACGCAACACGTCAGCAATCTGCTCAGCCTCTAAATGTGACATGATGAATGAAAATAAAATAACTTAATGTGTGATTAAGGAATATACAACAATGTGTACACACTGAAACCTTTGAGGGTGGCGAAGCCACAGATCATATCAGATCTCTGGGGTAGTTTGACTCTCAGACTCTCCCTTTCTTTCTCCATCCTCACTTTGTTGTCTCTCTCCTCCTCTCTCCCAGCATCCCTCTGTTCACAGCCTGGAGATTGAGTCCGTTCCTGGCCATCTATCTGGTCCACACCGTTGTCCATCTCCTCTGAAATATAAAGAAATGTTTGTTTGCTTGCTTGTTAACAATTTAATATCATGCCAGCTTACATTACTATTTAGGGCCTGAGCACCGATGGTGTGAGGACCCTATTGGAATTGCTCTGGAATTTAGATTTCAAGGCCAAGTTAAAATACAATAAACTCAACAATGACTCAAATCTATTCAAATGTTTCAGCTGATTAAACAAATTTAATTTTGGCATGAGGCATGTAATGGTAGATCTTAAACTCATTTTAGCAACCGAAACAACCGATTAAGCAGCAGATTTATGTCATTTTTCAAGTATTGTATCATTCAGTGAATGTGTCAGCACTTATATCTTGAGTAATACTGCTTTATTGCTCAACACAAATTTCATTCCAAAAATAATACATTACCAGTCATAACCATGACTATTTAGTCCAGCTCATCCATTTCGTTTTTTGGGTTTTAATTCTTAAAATTTGGTTTTGTAAAAATATTCATACATGGTTCAAATTTGTATACAAAATTAATTATTCTAAGCACTGAAACCTTTAGATCAAAATCTTTTTTTTTAAATGAGAAAAAGTCACTCCATCGTTATTTTAGTTTTATTTATTATATAATAGTATTTATTCGTGCCACTGTAGTCACCTGGACTATTTTAACGAGGTCTTTACTAACTTTCTGGGCCGGCAGATGCAATTACCTAGAAGCCTATGAAGGAGTGAGACAGCTCTCAGATTTCATCAAACATATCTGGTTAAATAACTGATAACTCTCACCTCCTCGACATGCCTGAATGAAGAACATCTTTGGCTTATTCTGGAGCAGAGGGCAGCGGGCGTTATCAAAAACCTCAAACACCCAGTCCAACTGAGAGACAGAAACATTGAGGAGTTGAATCTCTTGTCTGTGGTTTAAAACTCTGATATCTAAAGGAATACTAAAAAATAAGGTATTAAAATCAGGTGCACCTCCACTAGCTGTCCGTCTGTCCCGTAAATAGATCCCTCAACACCATGAGACAGTAAACACACAACAGCGCAGTCATACTCTGCATGATCCTGCCGCTGGGCAAACTGTTCTAGGCACCCACGCATTGCCTGAAAAACACACACGAATCAAAAAATTATTAATGGATCACTTTGCTTTGCAGGGCAGTCTGACTCAGCAGCGTGTCTAACTCACTTCTGCTGTTAGGTCTTTGTGCAGGCTGACTGTGAAATCCATCTCTGTGAAAAGTCTCCTCAGCGTCTCCTCATCCACCTCTCCACCCCTCCGGATGTCCAAATCAGTGTTTTCTGAGTCAAACCTCACATTACTCAGCACCAGGGCTAATCCTCGTGGGCAGGAGCGCATTGGGTAAGCCTAAAAGGAAAGACATTTGCATAGAGGATCACACTGAGCTAAAATAGCGTAAACATATATGCAAATAAAGTGGGTATTTGTGTGCGAGTGTGCATTGAAAGGAAGAGAGTTTGTGTCCTTATACCTGTGATCTGTGGGACTGGTAAAATTCCGGTGTGCAGGGAAGTACCGCTGTGGTCACGGGACAGTCAGCATCTAAACACATCTCCATGGACTCTAAAACATTTTTAAAAAAATTTTTTTTGCATAATACTTTCTTATATATGATTGTGTGCACATTAGATAAATTCTGCCATGACATTAGCATAGTTTTATATAGTGCACAAACACAAATAAAAGCACTCTAAAGTGCTCACCATAAGTCCTGGCTCTTTTTGCAGGTATCACACATTCCTGAGTTGGTAGAGATAGTGGGGGCTCTGAAAAGCTTTTCTGTAAAGATAACACACAAAATCATTTTTCTACATTAGCTACAGGCTTTAATGTAGTGAATACATACAACACATAAAGTCAGTGTATTCCAGGTGAAAGGAGAGTTTGTACTTGTCTGTTTGGTTTTTGTGAAAGAATCACTGCAGTTTGGGTGTGGAAAACTGGTGCACAATATGGACGTTGCTGCACAGTAACTTCCCCTTTAGTCCTACTCTCTCTCCCTTTTATTCTACTGATCCATCTCTGACCTTTGTGGGTGGCTCGATTTCTATACGTCTCATGGTCATAAGATTTATACCACAACTCTTCCGATCACTTATTGTCTGGGAAGATTTTGTATTTTGGATAAGAACATTTTTTACATAGTTTATTTAATATGCATAGTTTTTGTTTTGTTTATATTGGCAGTTTTATTAAATAAATATGCTTTAATCTCTTGTCATTAAAGGACAACTCCGGCGCAACATGAACCTTTGGTCTAATTACACATTGGTACATAGTCAACCGTTCTCTGAGATTTGTTTTCATGATTGTCGAATGTAAAGAGTTTTATCTCTAAAAACTGTTTCGCTTATAACGCTAGTATATTGGGCATAGAGTAAAGAAAATAAAAATCTACTAAAATCTAACAAATAACGAGGCTCAAAATAGCCCAACACTAACACGGTAGCATAATGAGGGTCCCTACCTGCAAACTGAAGCATTAAGAACGTTGTAAGTGTACAGACAGTTTCATAAGAAGATATTTTATAAAGACAGTCCACTTTGTTTTCCACAGTGGAAAGTGCGGTCTCGATCAGTCGAATCATGAACGCCGAGCCGAGTGCGTTGAACTGTCTTGGAATCTCATATGATCCGTTGTTCGGCTCGGCGTTCATGGTTTTGTTTTCCAAAGACGGCTCCTGTCTGTGTAAGCGAAGTGGACTGTCTAAATTTTTTGCAGCTAGGTGGCACCCGCGGGCGGTACACTCCGGTTTAGAGGGACTACTCAGCACTCGTTAAGAGTTTATCAAAGTGGCTAAATGCATTAGAAAGCTGAGATTCTAAGCTTTAAGATGACATATTATTGTTATTCCACGTTTGAAAACAAGCACGGACGGTTCTGGGAACATTGGAAAACGCATTGCATCCCGGAAAGATGAGAGAGGTTTTTTAGCCAAGTGTGCATCACTTTGTGAGGAATATCTCGTGATCAACGCAATGGATTATGCTGTGTTTGGGCTCTTTGTAATCGTGAGACTCTGTTGTCAATAAAGATGTAAAATTTTCCACAATTCATGCATGTTTAATGGAGTTATGAGCTTAAACGTCAATGTACCATCTATATACTTCATTGAAATGTGCACAGGTTCATGTGTTAGAAGTCAATGAGGAATATCTTTAGATCTGAGTGATGGATTATGGGCTCTTTTTAATCGTAAATAACGATGTGCCATTTTCCACCATTTATGCATAGAACTCCATGAGGAATATCTTTAGATCTGATTCATGGATTATGTTGAGTGTGGACTCATTTTAATCGTAAGCATCTGCTGTAAATAACGATGTTCCATTTTTAACAATCAATGTATGTTTCATGAAGATATGAGCAAAAAGGCCAAGTCAAAGTTACCTTGCTTGGCTATGTGTGTCTGTGGGATTTTTGTGTTAGAACTCCATGAGGAATATCATAAATCATATAATGTGTCATAAATTCAGCATCCGTATATGAATTACATATGGGTTGCAATTCATAAACCCCTTGAGGGGTTTCATATTTTAAAAAAACGCCGGCAGTACACTTCAGGTTTAAGGGGTTAATATACATTTGCGATTAGCTTAAATGAGCGACCTTTAGTCGAGGGCAGCCCTATTGAACACTGCAACCATTATGTTCTTATAAAAACCTGTCAAGTGAGTGTAACTGGGTGTGATTCTGAAGTGGAGGCACCAACTCACGTCTTTCTCAGTGAAGTCCATAAGCAGTCTGCAGAGGTGCTGTTGCTCTGTCGCAGTAAGAGCAGCACAGAAGCTGCTAAATGCCAGAGGGCCACGTTTGGGCAAAAGAAACAACAAATGGCGACTCTTGCCCTGGGACGTTGATTTAGCCTGAAAGATTCAATTCATGCCAAGGTTAAAAGTAATCAAAGCATTATTTATGAGGCTTTACACTAGAGGCTGGATTTTGCAAATACCGATAACCAAGTTGAGCAGTACCTAACTTTAACTGAAACATAAGTGCTGAATCTAATGCAAAAATAAAGATTATTGACTGAACCATGACAATTTTTTGAACTTTTGAATAAAATATAGAAATATTAATATATTAACTAAATTCAATTAATCCAAAATGAATAAAAAAAAAAAAAAATTATATATGGATGTGACTTCTGAAACTTTGCAGTCTTTGTGGCCGTTGTTCCTCTTAGCAGCATGAGAACATTAACTCATAAAGTCTGGAAAGAGCGGTCCCTTTGTCACTAAAAAGCTGTCACTCATCTCTAGGGCTGGGTCTGGTTCAAATTGATTTTCGATACTCAAGGCAATTCGGTCTTTGTGAAATATAGATGAATCTGTATTAAAGTTACAAAAGCTATTCAGTCAAGATCAGCGAGTGATTTTCTTTTTTGACAGATTTACAGGTTTATTTTAGGCTGCTGTCACTTTAAGAACTAATGCACAAATAAATAAATATATAAAACACACATGCGTTTTCTTTCTCAACTGTTTATGTTCACTTAAGACAACCTACGAGGATATTTTTACAGAATTGTGTGTATTTTAGGGCTGTCACTTTTGAGAAAAAACATCAAATATCAAGCAATGTATTCGAATATATTCAAATTTCTACGAGCAATTTGAATTTTTGTATGTACTCTCTTTTAAAACACATTATGAATCACTAGTAAAAATAAAAATATTACAGTGAAGATTTTTATTTTTTTTACTGAAATCAGATGCGTTCCTGATTTGTTACACATCTCTCAGCTGCATGAACACATTTCACATCTTGCAACTTAGCTGGATAACAAATGTATAAACATGCCAGCTGTATAAAGTATTGCATCGTAATTATAATGACATTTAAACATTTGTTTCGGATTTGCGTGAATTTGTGTCACATTGTTCTAATCACTTGAGGTACTAATGTTAACGCCCTCTCAGCCTCGTCGGCTAACAGCGGCTCTTCTTTACTAATGCAGCATATAGTATTTTAAAAGGCGTGTCGGTGGCACAACTTCATTTAACCAACGGAAATTATATGATAAAACAAAACACATGGTTTTGGTGAATGCTTTGCAATCTGTAATTCGCATTAGATTTTCTAAGCGACACAATTGGTTTAAACACGAGACAAACTACAGCTTAAAATCGTTCAAAGTGTTGATTACAGCATTCCATTTTGAATTTCAGTTGCAACAACATTCTCTGTTTACAACATATTTACAGTGATTTCATGTGGATCTAAAATTAAGCTTTACACTTACCATTATGCTCTCTGCCATGCTTTCTGTGAGGATTCCATCTTGTTGCAGACACTGGATCAGAAAGTCATCCACCACTAAGTCCTGCAGCATCGTGACTGAGTTCTTCCTGAGTGCTAGTCTCTCCCATTCTTTCATGCCACACTCTCCCAGCATGATGAACCGCTATATTAAAAATGGAAAAATAACAGACATAAGTTACAAAACATGCAACAATGTAACAAAGTTAAAAAAAAACTAACTTAGGTTTTTGTTTATCGTAAAACAATAACAGCTATAAAAATATACACATATAAATATCAGATGATACACTATATATAATCTAAAAAATATATAAAGTAATAATAAAATTATAATACAACATAAGCAAGTGGTCATTTATTATTATAAGTATAGATATTCTTTATATATTATTTTAAGGAAAATGAAGCTTATTCTAAGGGACATTAATAAGACTGCATTGTAAGACTTCATTAATGTATTCATTTTGTATTAATTGTTATGAAGTATTGGGAGATCATAGTAGTATTTGTTGTGGTGCTGGCTTAATCTGATTTCAAATTAAAAATGCACTGAATATAAAATATTATTATAGTACCTCTTTAGTATTGACAATGACAAAGTCAAAAATAGAATAAAAAAAAAATTTGTTTAATTTTTGTATATATATATATATATATATGGTGAAAGCGACCTTCCATGCTACACTAACCCGAATCACACTCGCACACGCACAGGTGAGGAGTGTCAAGTGATCTAACAGTTAACGTTACATGCCTTCACACAGCGTTCAGCTAGTGTCTGCTAAGTTATACTGCCTACAAGCCAAGGTTCACTTTACCTGTTGTTTTACACCCCTCGTCGTGTGAAGATGACAGTAAAAGACACTACACGAATGATGTATGAAGGATGATGTTGATTTGAAGTAAATCCAGAATGATGAATGCCAGCTCGCGCTGCGACTAGCTTAGCATGCTAATCAAAACAAAATCACAACTGTCAATTTAAAACACTCCCGACACTAACTAAAGCATAAAAGCAGAACAGCTGCAAAACTGCAGCTCAAATCGTTTTTTTTTTTTTACTCTTTTTCGGTGCTGTTTATCAAGTTGGCGACCGATACAAAATTAAACTGAATTAACAACGAGCTACACAATACTATTAGCTGTCAGGTGCTAGCGCTTCATGCGAGTTTTGTTTTTCTATATGCAGAATTCGTCCTTTTAAACTTCATTGTCTCTTTCTTTTTCGTCGTCGTTCACGGGGCTACACGCGGAACGACAGTGTTTGTGCAAAAAAAAAAAACGGACGAGTATTTTTTAAATATATAACTGACAGTACCCCGATTCTCTCTGTACAAACTTCCGCGGGTCCTGATGCAGCGAGCCAGCCAATCGGCATTGTGTGTGAAGATGATTGACGCGAGAAGCAGCCTATCACAGCCCCGTTCGCCCACTAAAGGGGCTGATGTTGATGTTTAATCCACTTATTTGAAATTTTAAACTTGTGTAATACCGCACACACATACGTTTCCATGGTTTAAAATGAACATCAAATACCAGCACAAGAGTAATTTCTGTTCACTGAGCATTTTTTATTATTTCAAGTTTCAATATTTCCCAGACTTTTTCAGTATAAATCTAATAAATCCCAGACTGTTTCAGTCACGGTGCAACTGGAATGCCTATTAAATGGGACTCTATTAAACCCACAACCTTAAACTTGTTAATTACCCACATACTGTCCTCTAAGTAAACAACTTCCTGACGGTTATAAAACTTGCAATTCTTATTTTTTCTGTTTGTTTTAATAAACACTCCTTTTGTCCTAGTTTTTTTATTATTATTATTTTTATTATTATATTTATTAATTAATTTATTAATTATTTACCTAGAACACCCTAGCAACCACCTAGCAACCACCCAGAACACCCTAGCAACCACCTAGCAACCACCCAGAACACCCTAGCAACCACCTAGCAACACCCTAGCAACCACCCAGAACACCCTACCAACCCAGAACACCCTAGCAACCACCCAGAATACCCTAGCAACCACTTAGCAACACCACAGCAACCACCCAGAACACCCTAGCAACCATCCAGAATACCTTAGCAACCGCCTAGCAACACCCCAGCAACCATCCAGAATAGCATAGCAACCATCTAGCAACACCATAACAACCATCCAAAACACCCAAGCAACCGCCTAGCAACCACCCATAAAACCCTTGCAACCGCCTAGCAACCACTCAGAACACCCTAGCAACCACCTGAACAACATGAATAAGCCATATCTCAGCACAGGAACATTGTACAGACATGATTGTTGGCTCTTATGCAATCATGTACCACACTCTAGCAAACGGGCGGCGAGTTTTGCCACTGCAAGCACCACTTCACATTTTCTTCAGGAAATGTGCATTCTAGTTAACGTTACCCACATACTGTCCTCTAACTAAGTAAACAACTTCCTGACGGTTATAAAACTTGCAATTCTTATTTTTTTCTGTTTGTTTTAATAAACACTCCTTTTGTCCTAGTTTTTTATTTATTTTAATTTAATTTTTTTATATTTATTTATTTATTTATTCGAACACCTCACCCTTTGAGTGTGTAGTCTATTGTTAAAATAGTCAGAGCGATGGAGAAGAAACGCAAGAAATGTGCTGAGAAATAGCGTGAAAAACAGAAACAGACCCTTCAAGTGCCTGATGAGGATAGTGAGGAGGATCAGGAGAGAAATTATGCAGATGTGGATATAATATAATAATAATAATGCCTGGGTAATGGGTTCTACTGTTAAAGGACAAGTTCGGTATTTTGCAGTTAAAGACTTCGGACTAAAATACCGAACTTGTCCTTTAAAGTACCTAGTTCTGCTTACCACAGTTCTCTACATCCATTATTTCCATTTTTTATAGTCTATGATTGAGACGCGTTTGTTTTCCGCCAAAATTAAAGCTGGCAGTTTCCGGTAAAATAAAAGTTGATCTCTTTCAAGTATAGAAATTAGTACAAAACAAATAATTAAAGTTTATTTTATTTTTCAGTGCATTTGTTTTACAATATATGTATATTAATGGGATTAATATTATAACTATTATTATGTAGTAGTGTAATGTAGATAGACACTATATCACAACTAAAAGAGGTTTGAGTTTTTCTTTGTTCAATTTGCACACTGAATATGGGTTGGAGCTCTTAATTTTGAACTCTCAAAGTGCACCAGATGGCTGAATTTAACATTTACTAAGGTACACCCAGCACAGATTTGCCAAAAATCCTGTGTGAAACACTGGTATTGCTATGCCAATGCAACTTACACTGTAGCTTGTTTTACGATTCATCACTGTGGAGTGTTGTTCAATTGTATTTTACAATTAGTAGTTATTTCATCTGTTATCTCTTACTCATTCCTTCTCACTCATTACATGGCATTAGTGGTTTTAAGGAATAGGAATTGGTATACATATTCAAGGGCGTGCAAAGATACGGTTGTGTTTATGATCATATGTGGGCCAGTCTGGGGCCAAAATGCCATCATCGCAGTCCAGCCCTGCCTCGAAGTAAACAACTTCCTGATGGTTATAAAACGTGCAATTCTTAATTTTTTTGTTTGTTTTTTAAAACCTATATAAACACTCCATTTGTCCTAGTTTTTGAATTATATTTATTTATTTTAGACTGTAATATAATTTTTTTTTGATTAGTTTTACTGTAAAAGCTTGTTTGTCACAGACTCACGTTTTGTGATCATTGTCATTGATTTATGCTTGGGGGGTTCACCAAACAAAAGTAAAACCCAACCTATAAACCTATATATAGTCTTTTAAGGTGATGATACACAGGGCAACTTTTTGAGCAATGTTGCTGGGCAATCTTGCTGAGCGATTGTTGCTTGGCCACTTTCTCATTGAAAATGGGCAATACATTTCTTTCTGGATAATTTAGATCGGTCGTGGGCCCTGTGTCTCATCTGGTTGCCCATTGACGGCAACATTGCTCAAAAAGTTGCCCTGTGTATCATCACCTTTAGGCACTAAAAATAATCTCACATAAATTTATATTATGTGTAATATAATACTAATTTCTAGCCTGGGTGCCAGCATGATGACGTCAGGCTAACTCATTTCCACCCAACATGGCACATATGCCTCTAAAACTTCAATGTAAAATGTATAACATGCAATTTATGCCGATAATAGAGGAAGTGAAGAAATTATTGACATTTAATCAACCAGCTTGTCTCAAGACCTGTTTTGAACAAATAGTTCTTTAGTCGTGTGTAAGCCAGAGACACCATTTGTTTTCTAGAAAATAATTTGTATAATATCCAGCAAAATGTAAACTCTGTGAAGAACTACACAAGTGCATACACAATTCAGTAATCAAACACTTTATTCATACTTTCCAAAGCAAACAAAATGAATGTTTTCACACAAAAATGATAAAGAACACAAAAACAGTAAAGTCATCTCTTTGCACAGGCCTGTATCTCATGAAGCACATCGGAATAACATCAAGCCAAATGCGTCATTTCTGCTATTATTATGGACTCTAGTTATAAAAGCAAAGCATTTCTAATCTGATACTATAGAAGTGCTTTTCAAAGAGCCGCTAACTCACCTTTAGACACAGACCAAAACTTAAATGATGCATAACAGTAGAGCACCTTGTATGGCTTATAACTATCAGCTCTGTTCCTCCTGATCTTGTAAATAGTTGTAATGCTATGCTCTATAGCTCAAAAACAGGAGTGTTTATGCTCATTTATGATCTCAGCACTTCAAGGGCATAGAGAAAATGAATGACTCCACTAAAAACAAAATCAAGCATAAAGCTTTCAGTGCATACAAAAACACGATACATTAACAAAAGCGTTAAAAGAAAAATATACTGCTGCTGTCTTAATCTGAAATTTTGTCCTGTGCTTTCTACCGAGGATTTACAGTAATTCCTACAGTATGAAATAGATCCGACAGTCAAAGAATCACATTAATATTTGCAACATCAAAAAGCCAAAATTCTGAAAAACTAAATGAAAAGAAAACCAAACATATGGAAACGCATTTCCTTTCACATTTTCTTTCAAGTTGTTTCACTTTAACTGTTAATTGTTGTCAATGGTAATGTGCCACAGATGACTTTCTCCAAGAACACCTTTTTCCTCAAATGTATCTTATGATCGCAATTTATTGTTAATAACATCATTCAGAAACATCACATTTAGGTTATAACAGGCTGAAGAGGTAGGCCTGATCCTTATGTAACTTCTCCACAGTAGCAATATTCCACAACAAATAGCCAATTTGGAATGTAAAGCGAAGCATATTTGTGAGTATAAATTTTCAAATAAACAATTTCAGTGACTTTTTTGAAAATTCTGATATAGAAAATTCATGTGTAACATTTTTTGAGTTGGTGGAGCATGAGTTAAAAAAAAACTTAATTTCAGTTTCATCAGACATGGGTTCAAACTGCATGTAAAACTTGATTAATCATTCGAATGAAAATAAGTACTTGTACTTTATACCAAACTACATCTATGTGGTGACCATCTCACACAGTCAAGCAGCATTGATGTCTTTTACTACCTATAGAGACTGAAAACAGCGGCAGTGTTTAATGTTGATGATATCTTGCCATACATATTAAATAACCAAACCTATCTGTGGGACTTTGGATTTCTGAAAACTAGTTAACAAACGCCAAATTACCATTTTACGGGATAAACAGAGAATAAGTGCTATTGGGAAGTTTAAAAAAAAAAGGAAAATCAGCAGCACTTCTGACCTAGGAATACACCTGCTGAACTGAACATCTCTCTTTGGGTTTCAAAACCATAAACTCTCCAGCCTCTGTTTATTGGTTGTTATGATTTGGTCACATGGGAAGTAAATGGTCATCCCTTTCCTCCGGCTCCTCCCCAAGAGTTTCAGTAGCCACACCTCTGTATGTGGGGGCTTCTGCTTTGTTACCACGGGATCGGCAGACGAAATCACATCCGTCCTGTTAGGGTAATAAAAGGATATATTTGGTTCAGAAAAGAAGAGAAAAAAAACAATGACTGAAACAGGAGACAGAGACCTATATACATATTTACACCTACAGCAGATAAGTTGCCGATCTGTGACCAAAAGGCATAGTTGGGGAACTGTTCAACTCCCTTGGCTCCAACTACCAGTCGCTGATAGAGGAATCCACCGGTAAGATACACAGCCAGGCAGGAGAATACACTGTGAACAGCAAACAGGAACATTACATGTATAGTATGTCCAAAAGACATTAATGTTTCTTCTTGATTGCCACTAATGGTGTGATGATCCCTCTGAATGTTGAAGCACTCACATAATAAGGAATATGGAGCCGCCACTGAGTTTGGATGGGATTTGAGTGGCATCTGATGAGTTTTCAGGACAGAGTACATTGGTGTCCAGCTCAAACAGGTAATAACAGTCCGATTCCTTCTGACTGTTCTCCAAAACCACTGAAAAGTCATTCTAACAAAACACAAAGCAATTAATGATTAATAGGAAAATGTATTAGGTTGAACAACAGTTGATTAGGTTATTCTGGCTAATGTCATGGTAAAAACCATGCTATCTTGCATACCTGAGATAATTGTTTAGTCCAAAAGTGACAATGCACTAATGCTAGTATCCAACCAGGGCTTGACATTAACTTTTTTGCTCACCAGCCACTGTGGCTAGTGTTTTTCCAAAGTTACTAGCCACTCAGCATTTTCACTGGCCACAATTTTAACATCGATACCATGGGGGAAAACTGCCATTTAAATATTTTTAAATATTATCTCATAATTTGGAAGCAGTTATATTAGGCTGCTGTCACTTTAAGACCTGACGCACGGATCCATTATCCTGTTACACATGCGTTTTTCTTTCTCAACTGTTTACGTTCACTTAAAACATGTCTGACTGTGTTTACGGGAATACTCTGCAAGATCGGCATTTTAACATTATTTTGTGTATTTGACTGTTTAAGCGCAATAAGCAGCTAACACGAACTCAAGGGAGATTTAGGTTTGAGCACAAAATCTGCGGGAATGAGTAAAATGATCCCACGCTGAAATTCAAGCACTGTAACATCAACAATATTCATCCGGAGCAAAAGAAACGAGTGAGTGAGGGGAGGCGGGTTTGTGTTTCTGAACCATCTTTCTTAAATAATTTTTTAGACATTTCAAATCTCAACTGAAAATTGCCACTCTGACCCCGCTCTACAAAACATTGGATTACTCCATAATTATTAATCCATGGCATTTAATATTTTGGCTTTCATCACTATAAAAAAAAATATGAAAGGTTTCTGAAATGTGGTTGGTTGGACACGGAATGACCCGAGCCAATAGTCCTGCTCAGCTGAAACATTTTCAACTTCAATTCAACAGGGAGGATATGTGCAGGTAATCCCACAAATCCAAGCAAGCATTTCCACTGATATATCTCAACATGCAATCTATGCCATTTCAAAAGCATTAAAAGTTCATACCTTAGGACTTTTGCTGCATGAAATCATAATCATGGCTTTTCTTGCCTCTTTTGAACAGTGGGTGTCATATTTCTCACCCCCCTCATAGATTAGCAAAATCCAGTCACCTGCAAGAATAAAAGCAGAACTATTGTAGAAAATGAGTAAACAAGACTTCCTGTGACACCTGTAATAAGTTCTGTAATTTAATCAAATGTGATGCGTGTATTATGTGTTGTTGCAAAAGAGCATTGTAAATAAATCCTTGTCAATAAAAAGAAAATTCCAGTTGTCATTATTATAAATCAACGGTGATATGAATGACTACTGAATTAAATGAATATGTAATTCAATTGGAAAGAGATACAGAAGACCATAATGTGTTCAGAAAAGTCCACCTGTAGCAAAAAAGAAACAAAAGCAGATACGTCATTTCTAAAGGTCAAGCAACGTAACATACTTCCTTTAAAGGCTCGTGTTTTAGTGTAGCTCCCAATTGGGACCAGTTTTCCATTTCTCTCATCTTGCTGCACAAGACCTGCATCCTTCAATCCGCCAGCATCTCCACACACCTGAAAAATGTACGAATATGGATCCTTCTGTTGTCCTGTCACGTTGAAGCTGTTCAGAGTGAATATGAGGATAGTTAGGAAGTTGGGAACTTTAACAAGACCAGCACAACCTGCAAAAACATGAATGCAAGACGAACTTGCAAAAAGCTGGCTTACGTTTTATTGGCGAGAGGCTCTAGCAAACTGAGCGCGTTTTTCTCAAATTCGCTGGGTATAATCAGCTTGCAGTTGTCCGTGAAGCGCTTAGCTTGCACTCCAGCAAGTAGGAGGAAAAGAGGAGTGATTATTCTCACAGACAGCAACATGACTTTCAGAGGTGATGCCTGATGGGAAAAGGGCATTAGATAAATTCACTGACAAGTTTATTTATCGACTGAATGATGCATGCATACAATACATACAATCACATGACGGAATTGTGGGCAGTGTAACAGTAGCATTACACAATATATGCACAGAATATATACACATGTAATGCATATTGTATTATACAGAATCATGTGTTCTATGATTAGTAAAGACCTCGTGGACAAAAATTAGACAAACTGTGTCCTTTTTCTTGGTTAACTTCAATCACTTTTGGTATCTTATAACATCTAGCATATTTTATAACATTTATTCAACATTATAAAAGCTATTCGTTTTTTTTTATTGCCCACACCTTATGTGTACTTCACAAATACAATAAATAAAAAACTCTGAAATATCGTGAAATATTTTTCCTCAAATCTGATTCATATTTCAGCTGCATAACACTATAAAAAGGTCAGAAGTGTTTCTAATTATACGTCATATTTGTAAAGACCAAAGAATGAACCCATTACTTTTGAAACTAAAATTTAATAAAACTCGAGGAAAATTGCAAACTGCATGTGGGTGTTTAATTTCTACAAAGCCTGGTTCTAATGCCAAAAATAATGTAATAATCTGTATGTGATATTACTGAAAACGGTTACAAAAAGACAACAAAAAGTTAAACTGCATCGATCCAAGGTCAAGTAAACAATGAAGCAAACGGTAATTAAGAACTTTAATTAGGAAACCAGATACACAAGCTGCTGTTAGCATAAGCTGCCATCTTTAAAATGTAACGTTATGCAATGAAATAAATGCACAAAGTTAAAAACAAACGTACCTTTCGGAATTTGTATGAGTGTTAACTGTAGAAAAAATAAAAGTGGAAGGTCTCAACTAACGTAGTTGTCTAGACCAGATGTGGACACCCAGCCAGAGGGGTTCTTCTTTCCAAAAGTGTCGCACTAGTTGATGTCCTTAAACAACACTTAACGACATTCCGTTAAAACATACGCTAGTATCGATAATAACACAGTGAATAAACAAACTTCGGACAATATTAACATTAAACCAATTACATGATTTAAAGGAATTGTCTGTTTCTGTTCAAACGCGGAAGTGAAACTAAACAGGCGCCACATGTGACTGTGCATGACGCGGAAGCTGATGCGCTGCTACACGTGACGTGAACATGGGACATTGAGTGCTGCTCAAACAAGTGTGAGTGCTTCCTTATGCTGTAGATCTAGTTGATCATCAAACAAAACGTATTTTTCCCTGATAAGTCTCAGTCGGCTGTCCTGTTTGACTTAGATATGATCGTAGAAGTAAACTGTAAAAGATCCAGTCAGACGAAGAAGTGAGGATGATTTTTTTTTATATAAATGATAAAAGAATTGCAAATGAAGAATACATTTGAGTAATAAAGTGAAATGTTGGGCCCTTGTAGCAGAGAGCTAAAAGAACAAGAGCATAATGTACAGGAAACTAGGCTACATCATCCCTGTGTTTATGGCCCAATCCCAAATGGCACACTTCATGTGCGGTTTCGGTCTTGTGGACTTACAATGGCTGCCGCGAGCGCGTGTCCGTCAAGTCCGTGAGACCGCAGTGTGTCCCATTTGTCATTTTTAAATCTCAGAAGGGTGCTCGCGATCGCCCCCTCTGCGGTCGATTTGCGCCCTTGATGCGCACTTTTGCCGAGCCCGCGCTGATGCGGACTCCACAGCAGACTTCTTCCCGACATTCAAAGCGGCGTTACGTCGCGAAAGTGCGGACTCAGAGGAAGACCGCGAGTGCTTAGGGTTCCATTTGGGACGGGGCCTATGTCATAGGTCAAGTATCCATTATGTCAGACTCCTGTCTGACATAATGACAGGCAAAACTACCTTTCTGCAAAACATGGCTCCAACACTGATCAAACACAAATGAAGCAGCTGGGTTGCGTCCGAAAGCGCATACTCTCTTGAGTAGGCCTACTTATTCTGGATAAGTAATTACTTCACGACCGCTAAAAAAGTACATTCTATAGTATGAGTGTGTGTAGTATGAATGTAATTCAGACATACTACATTCGCCATGTTGTCATTATCATGTGACCTACCACCGTGAGCTGTGGCCTCATGGGATAGTAAATTGTCCTTCGTATGCACACTTCAGAATCTCGCCGGGAGAAGTAGGTCATCTGGGTACTTTTTGCCTACTCTTACCGTGAATTCGGACTTGGCCTACTTCTTTTGTCACATACTGTTTTTTTGCCTATGATAGGCTATATGTGATTTTGGATGCAGTCAAGATCTTCAGAAGCACTTGATAAGTACAGACAGGTGTGTCTGTTCAGGGTTGGATCTGAAAGTAGGTCTCCAGGAACAGGATTGGGCACCCCTGCATTATATGTTTGTGTAACGGCGTGACCTGAGGCTTGTTGTTGCACAAAGCCGGTTTGCTACCCAGGGTTGTGTTTCCCAAAGCCAACTGGTCACAAGGTCTGTCATTACCAACATAATTCAACAGAACTTGCAACCATAGTTGGCCAACAATACTTTTGGGAAACGCACCCTGGTAAGTTAGAGATTAGTTTGAGCAAACTCTAGTTTTTCGTGCTCAAAAAGGTGGATTAATTTTTAACTTGGGTTACACGGCTAACCTGCTCCAAAGCAGGTTTTGTTCTGGGTTAGAGACTGCAAACCCCAACTTTTTTTACTCACAATCAGCTGTGAGTAATGTGACATTTCTGATGCAATAAAACAATTCCTCCTGTATCTCTCACTCCAAATTAAAGCAGTTTATAATGCCATTTTAGAGACAAAATTGCTCATCTTTTGCTGCTAATTATTTATATTATATTCATTATTATCACGTAATTTATCAAATCTATACATCTAATTATAAAATTCAATGACAATTAATATTAAACTCTGCGTTTAAATTAATATAAATATCATACATGCATTCATAAGCTTTTTAAACAGATTAAGCTTAGGCTACATGTATTTGAGCTTGTAGTGAAACTTTTATAAGGTCTATTTGTTTGATTCACATTGATATAGTTCGAATTTTTTTTCCAGCTGTCTTCTTAAACTCATGCTGCAGCAGCAAGGCTTATTATGCCTGCCTTGTGAATGTGGTTCATTTTCATGATATTTTTTATAATGATCTCAGCAGAGAAGTGAATTGTGCTGGCTCTCTCGCTCTCCATGTTCCGTGATTGGCACTTTCAGGAGTTAATTGCGAATCCTGGATCAAACCTGAGTTGACAGAGAACGTTTATACAGAGCATGTTGAACCTGATCTAAACCAGGTTGGATTTGTATGGATTCATCACGAGTTTGTTCAACTAGCTTCATGCAACAGGCTTCTGGGCTGCGTCCGAAAACTCAGGCAGCTGACTTGGTGCCTCGCTGCCTTATCAGGTAATGACTTTGTAGGCAGCGTTTTCACACAAAGGTATCACAAAAAAATGATTTCAGACAGACTTCTGAGGCTTCGTAAAGTTTAAAGGGGCCCTTTTCACAAGATGTAAAATAAGTCTTTGATGTCCCCAGAGTGTGTATGGGAAGTTTTAGCTCAAAATACCCCACAGATAATTTTTTAAAGCATGCCTGCCTTTTAGAGATCCTGTAATATTTGCCAAAAACGGCTAAAAAAGGCCTACCCAAATTAAAATGCATGCTGTTCTTGAAGCCTTTGGAGTATATGCATGCTTTTGGTCTATTTTGAAAGGGGACACTTTGAGGTTTCAGAATCACTGTAAATCTTACTTGTATTGAGTAATAGAACTTTGAACACACTAAAAAAATTTTCGAATTTCCGCCTACATTTTTTTTGTAAAAAGATGCCTGCCGATAACTACAGCTGGGAGGTATTAGCTGGAAAACACAATGGGATCCTTACCAAATGAAGCCTTACCAAACCCAAATTAAAATTTGATAACAATACATTAGAAAATGAGTGTTTTACACATGTTTATCTATAGGCGCTTTCCAAAAAAGGCCACTTGGAGACTCCAAATGGCCCTTTGTAACCACAGACACATAAAATGCTGCTATTCTTGAATGCTTCACTGTACAGTCATAATTTTGGGCTCTAATGAAAGGTTACACTTAGAGCTATTATATTCCTTATCCAGATTCACTGTCAATTATTGCTGACACATAGTAACTGAAGGATAAACACATTAGTGTTTTTTTTTCAATTCTTGAAAACAAACTTTCTACAAATAAAGAGACAAAACAAGTTCTATTGAATTAAAACACTTTAATATTAGAACTCACACTATATATATATATATATATATATATATATATATATATATATATATATTAGGGCTGTCAAATGATTAATCGCGATTAATCGCATCCAAAATAAAAGTTTGTGTTTACATAATAAATGTGTGTGTACTGTGTATAATTATTTTATATATATATATAAATACATACACATGCTTGTATATATTTAAGAAATATTTGCATGTATATACTATATATAGATTTATATATAATTTATATTATATATAAATATAAATATTTTATATATAAATAACACTTTTTTCTTAAATATATAAATGCACGTGTGTGTACTTGTATATATATACAAAATAATTTTACACCGTACAAACACATTTATTATGTAAACACAAACTTTTATTTTGGATGTGATTAAGCGTGATTAATCATTTGACAGCCCTAATATGCTGAAAGCATTCTTTAGAAATGTTGGCCCATTTTGATAGGATAGCATCTTGCAGTTGATGGAGATTTGTGGGATGCACATCCAGGGCACGAAGCTCCCGTTCCACCACATCCCAAAGATGCTCTATTGGGTTGAGATCTGGTGACTGTGAACTCATTGTCATGTTCAAGAATCCAATTTGAAATGATTCGAGCTTTGTGACATGGTGCATTATCCTGCTGGAAGTAGCCATCAGAGGATGGGTACATGGTGGCCATAAAGGGATGGACATGGTCAGAAACAATGCTCAGGTAGGCCGTGGCATTTAAACAATGCCCAATTGGCACTATAAGGGGCCTAAAATGTGCCAAGAAAACACCCTCCACACCATTACACCACCACCACCAGCCTTCACAGTGGTAAAAAGGCATGATGGATCCATGTTCTCATTCTGTTTACGCCTCTTTCTGACTCTACCATCTGAATGTCTCAACAGAAATCGAGACTCATCAGACCAGGCAACATTTTTCCAGTCTTCAACTGTCCAATTTTGGTGAGCTCTTGCAAATTGTAGCCTCTTTTTCTTATTTGTAGTGGAGATGAGTAGAACCCGGTGGGGTCTTCTGCTGTTGTAGCCCATCCGCCTCAAGGTTGTGGATCTTGTGGCTTCACAAATGCTTTGCTGCATACCTCGGTTGTAACGAGTGGTTATTTCAATCAAAGTTGCTCTTTTATCAGCTTGGCCCATTCTCCTCTGACCTCTAACATCAACAAGGCATTTTCGCCCACAGGACTGACGCACACTGGATGTTTTTCCCTTTTCACACCATTCTTTGTAAACCCTAGAAATGGTTGTGCGTGAAAATCCCAGTAATTGAGCAGATTGTGAAATACTCAGACCGGCCCATCTGACACCAACAACCATGCCACGCTCAAAATTGCTTAAATCACCTTTCTTTCCCATTCTGACATTCAGTTTGGAGTTCAGGAGATTGTCTTGACCAGGACCACACCCCTAAATACATTGAAGCAACTGCCATGTGATTGGTTGATTAGATAATTGCATTAATGAGAAATTGATGAAATTGATGAAATTCCTAATAATCCTTTAGGTGAGTATATATATATATATATATATATATATATATATATATATATATATATATATATACACTCACCGGCCACTTTATTAGGTACCCCATGCTAGTAACGGGTTGGACCCCCTTTTGCCTTCAGAACTGCCTCAATTCTTCGTGGCATAGATTCAACAAGGTGCTGGAAGCATTCCTCAGGGAGTTTGGTCCATATTGACATGATGGCATCACACAGTTGCCGCAGATTTGTCGGCTGCACATCCATGATGCGAATCTCCCGTTCCACCACATCCCAAAGATGCTCTATTGGCACCAACCAGCCCTTCTGGCACCAACAATCATGCCACGTTCAAAGTCACTCAAATCACCTTTCTTCCCCATACTGATGCTCGATATACACTCACCGGCCACTTTATTAGGTACACCTGTCCAACTGCTCCTTAACACTTAATTTCTAAGCAGCCAATCACATGGCGGCAACTCAGTGCATTTAGGCATGTAGACATGGTCAAGACAATCTCCTGCAGTTCAAACCGAGCATCAGTATGGGGAAGAAAGGTGATTTGAGTGACTTTGAACGTGGCATGATTGTTGGTGCCAGAAGGGCTGGTCTGAGTATTTCAGAAACTGCTAATCTACTGGGATTTTCACGCACAACCATCTCTAGGGTTTACAGAGAATGGTCCGAAAAAGAAAAAACATCCAGTGAGCGGCAGTTCTGTGGGCGGAAATGCCTTGTTGATGCCAGAGGTCAGAGGAGAATGGCCAGACTGGTTCGAGCTGATAGAAGGGCAACAGTGACTCAAATAACCACCCGTTACAACCAAGGTGGGCAGAAGAGCATCTCTGAACGCACAGTACGTCGAACTTTGAGGCAGATGGGCTACAGCAGCAGAAGACCACACCGGGTGCCACTCCTTTCAGCTAAGAACAGGAAACTGAGGCTACAATTTGCACAAGCTCATCGAAATTGGACAATAGAAGATTGGAAAAACGTTGCCTGGTCTGATGAGTCTCGATTTCTGCTGCGACATTCGGATGGTAGGGTCAGAATTTGGCGTCTACAACATGAAAGCATGGATCCATCCTGCCTTGTATCAACGGTTCAGGCTGGTGGTGGTGGTGTCATGGTGTGGGGAATATTTTCTTGGCACTCTTTGGGCCCCTTGGTACCAATTGAGCATCGTTGCAACGCCACAGCCTACCTGAGTATTGTTGCTGACCATGTCCATCCCTTTATGACCACAATGTACCCAACTTCTGATGGCTACTTTCAGCAGGATAATGCGCCATGTCATAAAGCTGGAATCATCTCAGACTGGTTTCTTGAACATGACAATGAGTTCGCTGTACTCAAATGGCCTCCACAGTCACCAGATCTCAATCCAATAGAGCATCTTTGGGATGTGGTGGAACGGGAGATTCGCATCATGGATGTGCAGCCGACAAATCTGCGGCAACTGTGTGATGCCATCATGTCAATATGGACCAAACTCCCTGAGGAATGCTTCCAGCACCTTGTTGAATCTATGCCACGAAGAATTGAGGCAGTTCTGAAGGCAAAAGGGGGTCCAACCCGTTACTAGCATGGGGTACCTAATAAAGTGGCCGGTGAGTGTATATTAGCGGTTATTAACGGAGTTAACGCAAACCCATTTTAACGCGATTCATTTTTTTATCGCGAGATTAACTTTTTGGCCTAGCAAACTTTGTCGTTTTTTTCCTATGCTTTTGCAACAGGACACGGCATGCGTTCATGCAAAATTGAACACAGTATTGTCAATGTTGTTTTCAATAAAAAAAAAAACATTTGCACAAAGCAAGCCGGCACTTTTCCATGTTGATGAGAGCATTAAAATGAGAAAAAAAATAATGGGACAAAAAGAAATCAAGAGACATTTTGAATAGATAAAAATATGCGATTAATCGCGAGTTAACTATGGCATTAATGCGATTAATCGCGATTAAATATTTTAATCGTTTGACAGCACTAATATATATATATATATACCTATATATATCTTTCCAACAATGTAAGATATGTTTAGCTTTTAATTTTTGAGTTTTTGTATATCGCGAAGTTATTGCGCAATAATATGTGACATACCGATGACAGCACGTCGGACTTTTAACAGGTTCAAATTGTTCATTTTTGAGGGTGAGCAAAAACGCTCCATTTTTGTGTGTGTCCCTTTAAATGCAAATGAGCTGCTGCTCGCGGCACAGAGGGCGGAGCTACAACAGCTTGCACACAGATATGCACTAAACATTTAAAAAACCTTATGTTCAAACTGGAGAGTTCAAACCGTCGTCAGACAAAGATGGAGAGACTCAAGAAGATGTGACAACGTGTAGACAATATTTCTGAATGGTTAGTTTATGAATTTATTTAGCTTATTTGTAGTTATCTTCTAGTCATACATACTCTGTCATGACAATCTGTAAATTGTATTCCTTTAAATCTATAAATCAGTTTATGTTAATTGTAGGGTTAGTGATGTCACAAACCCTTAAGGAAACTTGTGTAGTCTACAGCCAAATAGAGCTAGCTTTGGTGATAATTAAGCAAATATTTAAAGGGGTCATGACATGAGAAACCAAATTTGCCTTGATCTTTTGGTATATAAGAGATCTATGTACTATTAAAACTTCCTGCAAGTTTCATAGCTTAAGATGTCCTCCCCATTATAAACGAAGCATTTATTTAATCAAGCTCTAAATACATCTCGTTCTGGATCTATGGTATGAAATGACGTCACGGTACGAAGTGACGTACCAGTCGTTTGTCTCGACGTACCACGCCGCTAGCTTCCGCGTTGTCCTACAAAGTGACATCATCACTTCGGCACTCAATAGAAGTTATGACGTCACTTTGTAGGACAACTCGGAAGCTAGCGGCGCATGGGTTCCCTCGATCGAAAAGCTATGCATTTTCCCCATAGACTTTTGGAAAATCGCAAAAAATAAGGTCTGTGTTCAACAAAGAGTTGTGACCCTTACACGTTTTGTCTGTCAAAATAATCTCTACAAGTTAATACAAAATGTATACATTTTGAAGCCTAAATAAAGCCGTTAGATATACAATAATAATGGTAAAAAGTTTAAAAAATCACAAGCAGTTATAACTGGTGTGTTCTATGTCATAGATCAAAACGTGAAAATATTTAGAGGCTTTGCTAACCACAGACCTTATTTCAGGCGATTTAGCAAAAACCCATTCAAAAAACCCGACTTTAAGGCGAGGGAACCGGAAGTGCTAAAATGCTAACTCACTTCCGCGTTTTGGCCTACAAAGTGGCGTCATAACTTCGGACCCCTTCACGAGGTGCGTTCCATTCGACAGGGTCCCTACACAAGTGTTCACTGCTCCCTACTCCCTGAGCACGGTATATCAGTTGAAGTGGACTTCGCTGAGAGTAACCGCTCATTTGGAATGCCCTGCAAACGTCATCAAAGTACGTTAACGACGGGGTTGCAAAGCTTTTGATATTAACATAAATATAGGCTTACATTCAAGTCAAGTCAAGTCAAGTATATTTATATAGCGCTTTTCACAATACAGATTGTATCAAAGCAGCTTCACAGTATCAATCAAAACAACATAACAATGTTTGTTTATTAGTGGAAAACAATAAAATAAAAAAAGACATCCAAGTTTGGAAGGGCTGATCAATGTTATTAATGATTGGTTAATTAATCTGAATATCCCCAACTGAGCAAGCCAAAGGCAACAGTGGCAAGGAACCGAAAAACTCCATCAAGTGACCCAGTGGTGTCCTGAAACTCCATCAAGTAACCCAATGGAGAAAAAAAAACCTTGGGAGAACCCAGGCTCAGTCGGGGGCCAGTTCTCCTCTGGCTTTTATGAACTAGAGGCCGGATTTACAGTAACTGTAAGTTTTAAAATTTTATATGAATGCCTGGCTGAAGAGATGCGTCTTTAGTCTAGTTTTAAACTGGGAGAGCGAGTCTGAGCAACGAACAATATCAGGAAGGCTATTCCAGAGCTTCGGAGCTAAATGTGAAAATGCTCTCCCTCCTTTGGTGGATCTGGATATCCTAGGTATGACCAGAAGCCTCGAATTTAGTGATCTTAAAGAGCGCGATGGATTATAGGGCGATAGAAGGTCCGTTAAATAGACTGGAGCTAAACAATTTAGGGCTTTATAGGTCAGTAGCAATACCTTGTAATTAATACGGAACTTTATAGGTAACCAATGAAGTGATGATAAAATCGGTGTTATATGATCATATTTTCTTGATCTAGTAAGAACTCTAGCGGCTGCATTTTGGACTAACTGTAGCTTGTTTATTGAGGATGCAGGACAACCAGCTAATAAAGCATTACAATAATCTAGTCTCGAGGTCATGAATGCATGAACTAACTTTTCTGCATCAGAGACTGATAGCATATTACGTAGTTTAGCAATGTTTCTAAGGTGGAAAAAGGCTGTTTTTGTAACATATGAAATATGCTTATCAAAAGACAGGTTGCAGTCTAATATAACACCCAGGTCTTTTACAGTACACTCAAAAAAATGAAACATTGACTTTAATTAACTTTTACTTGTCAACAGGTTCCACATAACTTATTTATGTAAGTTGAAAACAAATATTCAAGCTTATCTAACTTAATGGGGTTGTTTAGGGAGAAATAATATTTTTGACTTAAGCCAACTATTATCAATCAGTTTTGTTCAACAAGAGACATTTGAGTTTAACTAACTAAAGTCAGTTGTGTTATATGGACTAACAAAATCAGTTTTTTACTAGTTAGGTTGAATTAATTAAAGTTCGTCAACAGGTTCCACACAAATAACTTAAGTAAACTCCACTTAACATTTGTTAGTTCCTTTATTCAACAACACAAGAGGTTAACAACAACTCTTTTAGCTTCTTTTAAGCTACTTTTTAGCTTATGTTTTACAAAAGAGAGGAAAAAAGTCAAACATACCCATGAGTGGCAGGATTTAAAGTGGGTTATCTTTACCTTTAAAAAAAAAATAGGCAGGGCCGTCACAGCTGTCACCCAGAACAGTGGTGCGTGTCACAAAAAAAAAAGTTAATCTTTCAAGTGTTTGTGAAAAGCAGGCCTTTATGTTAAAGTCCACAAACTTTTTAAAGTTCCCAATGTTAATTCACTCAGTTTAAGCATCACACTATGACAAAGAAACATGTCACCGCATGAACAGTGGTGCGTCACAAAAAAAAAGAGAAGGCCTTCATGTTAAACGCCACACGCTGTTGGTTCACTCGTACAGTTTGTTTTTAAGCATCTGTACCTTGGTTGAGAGTCTGGAAGCATCCAGCTGTAGGAATATTTTCTGAAGCACCTCAAAAAACGCTTTCAATTCCTCAGGATAACTTAGGTTCATTGCATATATGACATCCATTAAGAGCGCACATGCAGAAGCGATGTCTCCCAATTCGTGAAGCACTTCAACACCCTCAATCACTATTCCAACATCAGCTGGAGTGGTGGTGGCATCACCTCCCTCTACATTAATGATGTAGATGCCAAAGACCATTTGATCAAGGTTCCTCTGGACAGCACAGCCTTCTGAATCCTTTCCACACACAAAAAAGGACAACAATGAAATCACCAGCCAATTACAAAGAGCTCATTAGCATTGCAGTTTTCTCCGTTAATGTTTTAAATTAGTGCTTGATTACTAACTTTTGGTCCAGACTGATTCCTTACTATTTGTACACTCACTGGCCACTTTATTAAAGGTGGGGTATGTATTTTCTTTTTTTTTTAAACCATTTTTTCAAAATCACTTGAAATCCTATTCCTAACCCACTTACAGCCACTGAGTTAAAAGCACTGAAATGAAAATTAAAACATTTAATCATCTGTGGAACCGGCAGGACTCGAAAAACTCCAGCCAATCATTTCCAAGACATCCTAGAATCATTGGACCGTCAGTGCGTCAATCAAATGGTCGTACCATACCCCCCTTCCCCCATCCCCCTCTTCGAATGGATGGAGTCAGGGAAAGAAGGCAGGACCTTTTGAGTTGTGTATTTTCAAAATCTGCTGGCTGTTTTGCAAATCACATACCCCACCTTTAAGTACACCTGTATGATCTGATGCCATCTAATATAGCAGCTCTGCCATAAATTCTACTTTTATAAGATTATAATTTTTTCATTTTTAAGATTAAATGATCAGAAACCTGATTTGTCTAGACCAAAATTGCCATTCCTACAAGCCAGATCCCACAATGTTAAATGGATATTTTGATATTCTTAAAAGCCCTAGGATACTGTTACTGCTGCGGAAATTGTTATTACCTACCAGATACTCTTTGAAAAGACTGCTCGGATCTTCGTTTAAATAGAGACAAAGAGCCCTGAGGAGGCACTCCCTCTTCTTTTCAACAGTTTCAGTCTAAATAGAAAAAAAGCAGCATCAACATACATAATATACAAACCTATTACACTTCTATAATTATGTGAAATGGGTGAAACTTTAAAAGTTTTACAAATAACATAATAACATATTATAAAAAATATGACTTAAAATAATAATAATTTAAAAAAAAATTATATAATCTGTTAAAAACTAAAATGATCAATTACTACTGATAATTAAAATTAAACAGGATACAAACAGAAACAAACAACTCAGAACTTACAAATGAAATGGTCACGCAAGAAACAGTATTTACATTAGTATATGTTGCAGATCTTACCTGTTGTGAGTAAAGCACCTTGGCAGGAACACAAGACACACCTTTCATTAAGGACCTGAAAAATGGCAAAGGATAAAAACAAACAAAACAAATTGATAAAGATTTTATAAAAAATAATTATTCTGAACTGAAAACAACACACAAATAAAATAATCACACTTTTGAATTTTCATTGAAAGTATCACAACCACTGTTATATTACATGGCTTGGTTGAATTCTAATGTAGAATGCGGTCTGTTATGTAAGGGATAATGTATAGCGAGGCAGTTGTAGCGAATACCACCCCGACAGGCTGACTAGGAGCCCGACGCATGCTATAAAATATAAACATACTAGTAACTTATAACTTTTCAAATGGAGTGAACACGTAGCAGTTTTTCCGTGAGCGGGAATGGAAAACCCGGAGTGGAGTTGGAGCGGAGTGATTAGCAGAACCCCAGAGTAGAGAGAAGAACGTGCTTTTAATCCACTCCAGGCTTTGATCACACACCCCTCAGCAGGGTGAATTCGATTACACCTAAATTAGTCTTTTAAAATTAAAATGAAGACATTTATTACACTATTTGAGAAATGTAATCCTATTTACAGCCTTAAAATTATGAAAAGTGAATATAAGACATTAAGGACAGACAGAAACGCTGCAATTGATGGGGGAAAATCCGTCGTTGACTCGCTCCAGTTAACGGAAATCCATCGTAGCGACGGAGACTTTTAATCCATGACTTATTTCTTATTATTTTTCGCCCAAATAATGGAAATATGCAGCGGACCAATCTGCCCCACGTGGCTAAGATAGCATGCAAACTTCAGCATGTCTAAAACACTAGAACTCTCGAAAACTAAAGCAGGCCAAAAAAAAAGAACATCTCTTATAACAAATAAAAAAGATAGATACTGGTGGAAAAACAAATAATATCCTCCTACCTTTACCAGCCGTTGAAAGGATAAGACGTCCCTCTGTCAAACCAATCGAAGAAAAACTTCACAGGGAGTCACTGAAGTGTGCTGAGCTTTGCCCACGTGTCGTGTAGTCTGAGTCTGATGCGTCTTGCTCTTCTTCTTCTTTGGGGGTTCATGGCAGTTTGCGTCGCACTATACTGCCACCCTTTGGATGTAAGAATTTTGTACTTAACATAAATGGATTGTGTTTAGACAACGCGTTAGGAGTTTGTAGAGTTAAGTTTGAACATAATTACGTGGACCTTAATAGAAAAAAACATTTAAAGTCAACAAACACAATTATTATAAGTAAACTGAATATAAATATATTATGTAAAGCGCACAACCTTCCTAGTTCATTTTTTTGAGTGGATAAAGTAACAGGGCATCCTACTATGTTAAAGTAGTGTTGTGAGAGGTTTTGTGGACGGTTTTTAGAACCGATTAGTATTACTTCTGTCTTGTCTGGATTTAATAAAAGAAAATTACGCGTCATCCAATCTTTTATATCTTTAACACAGTCTGTCAATTTGGATAATTTAGCGTATTCATCTGGCCGTGATGAAATATATATTTGAGTGTCATCGGCGTAACAATGGAAACTAATTCCATGTTTCCTTATAATATTACCAAGTGGCAGCATATATATTGAGAATAATAGAGGGCCTAACACAGATCCCTGTGGCACTCCATAGTTTGCCGAAGTTATGATCGATTTTTCTCCATTTAAATAGACAAAATGGTAGCGGTCGGATAAGTATGACCTGAACCAGCTTAATGCTTGTCCTTGAATACCAGTATAATTTTGTAGTCGATCTAGGAGTATTGTGTGATCTATAGTATCGAACGCTGCACTAAGATCAAGTAAAACTAGTATTGAGATACAGCCTTGGTCCGAAGCTAAAAGTAAATAATTTGTTATTCTAACCAGCGCAGTTTCAGTGCTATGATGCGGTCTGAATCCAGACTGAAACTTTTCATAGATGTCGTTTTCTTGTAAGAAAGAGCCGAGTTGAGCGGACACAACTTTTTCTAATATTTTAGACATAAATGGAAGATTTGAAATGGGTCTGTAATTTACTAGGTTATTTGGATCTAATTGTGGTTTCTTAATAAGAGGTTTTATAACTGCCAGCTTGAACGTTCTTGGAACATGACCTAAAGATAAAGATGAGTTAATAATATTGAGAAGAGGCTCTTCCACTATAGGTAACACTTCTTTCAGTAGTTTAGTTGGTATAGGATCTAATAAACATGTTGTTGTTTTAGATGAAGTGATAAGTTTGTTTAACTCTTTTTGTTCTATAGTTGTAAAGCATTGTAATTGCTCTTGCGGAGCGACAATTGTGGCCGAATCATAAGGCGGGAGCAAGGATTGAACATTTACAATTGTGGTTCTGATGCTTTCAATTTTCTCGTTGAAGAAGTAGTGCAAATACAGTTCACCCGAAAATAAAGTAAGCTAAAATAATAATATCGCAGTTAGATCGGCGGGTAAAGCCGCGTCAGGCTGACCGGGAGAGAGGGAGCAAGAAGCGGCCGCCGCCAGCACCTGACTAGCCTTCTTGTGGGTTAATGAGTCTGAAGAACTGGGCTGGGTGGACTCAGTAGAGGAAGACAGTGGCGTGTCTTCTTCCTCAACTCTTGCTTTTTTCAAATAGCACATTAAAGAAAGTTGTTTAGCCATTATTGTGGCTCCGGCGCCGCTGAGAGTTTTCCTGTCGGTGGTCGGAACCCCCAGCAACCATAGCAACCAATAACGTTCCGGAGGCTTTCTACAACCAAAGAGTATACGTTCTTTGCTACAACTTGCTTCAACAGTTCCATTTTATTCGGGAAACAAATTAAACACACACCGCAGTCAACAATAAATCAGGTATATATTAATATATTTTCTTAAATACATTTGAATAATAAAAATAAACAAAAAATGTATTTTTATCAAACTTGCCTGGGCGGGCCAGTGAGTAATGTGGGCGGGCCAGTGCCGCCCTGGCCCAATACTGGCTACGCCCCTGGGTGGATGGAAGGATTGTTCTGCCTGGTCGATAACATGGCGCAGCATGACATATTACAGACGTACGTAATATGCAAGTTACCATGTAATGGTCAGTGACATCATCACTTTGTGGAATGATATCTATATCGGTTGGATCGGTTCCATATGATATAATTAAATCGAGTGTATGATTAAGACGATGAGTTGGTCTGGTGACGTTTTGCTTGACCCCGAAGGAGTTTAATAAATCTGTAAACGCAGCCCCTAACGCATCATTTGAATTATCGATGTGTATGTTAAAATCTCCAACAATTAATGCTTTATCGACGTTGACCAATAGATCTGAGAGAAAATCTGCAAACTCTTTTAGGAAAACAGTGTAAGGCCCTGGAGGTCTATATACGGTAGCCAAGGCTAGAGATAATAGGGATTTTTTTCTTACATCTAAGAGCGTAACATTTAGCACAAGTACTTCAAACGAATTAAACCTATGACGAGTTTTCTGAGTAACATTAAGGATATCCCTGTAGATTGTTGCAACACCGCCGCCACGACCGATTAGACAGGGCTCATGCTTATAACAGTATCCTGGCGGAGTAGACTCATTTAGACCGAAATAATCATTTGGTTTAAGCCAGGTTTCAGTAAGGCACAGTACATCGAAATTATTATCTGTGACCATTTCATTTACAATAACCGCCTTAGGTGTGAGCGATCTAATGTTAAGAAGACCTAGCTTTAGAAATTGTTTTTGTTCACTAATAGCGTGTTTTTTTGTTTTAATAACAATTAGATTTTTTCTAGATCCCGCAGTAGATTTATTATTTGATCTCAGTAAACGAGGAATAGACACAGTTTCTATGCAATGTTCTACACTAGTATTAATATAAATTAAATTGGTGCAGCAGAGACTGTGATTTGGATTTTTGGTTACTAGTCAAACGGTGTTTAACATCTTAGAGATGTTATCCGACAGAAGATCTGCCCCGATTCTACTTGGGTGTAAGCCATCAGCGTGGAATTGTTTTTTCATGTTTCATGTTTCAACATTCATGTTTTTATTTAATTTTTCTTTACTTTACTTCACAAACTAGCTAAGCTGGCTACATTCACTGAGGTAAATTGTTATGATAATCGTTTATAAATAAAGTGCCTAGGACATACAAAAACAATATATGTAAATGTAATATTCACCCCAATAACCATTAAAAAATACTGTAAAAATGTTTATAATAATGACAAAATGTATGAAAACTACACATATCATGTAAACTCCTCCGTCGTTATGACCGCTCTGACCATAGACAGTATAAGAAGGCTCTGACTGGTGATGACGTCGTGCGCAATGAAGGTTGGGTGAACATCGCTCTCCACTTCCGGTGAAGTGTGTATCGATGTTCCCTTATTCCCTATGCCGTTTGCAGTGCCCTTCGAACTGAACATGTTCGTTCCCTTCGGATTGGAATCTCACTTAAGATGGCGAAATACCCTGTGAAGTCCACTTCGCAGTCCACTTACGGTCAAATGGAACGCACCTACGGTTGACGTCACAAGAAAATTCGCTGTTCGCAGTACGCATGCAAGGGGGTAATCCATCGACCGGAAGTTGAAGCCGGCCGCGTGCCGCCATCTTGTAGCAGAACTTCACTTGCGTTAGCATTCCCATTGACTCCCATTCATTTTGGCGTCACTTTGACAGCGAATAACTTTACGTCTGTGGCGTTTAAAGACTCCATTTGTCCATTATTTATTTCTAAAGACACACGACAATGTATAAAGGGCTCCATTACCTTCTCTGTTACATTATGGCCCCGTAGAAACAGTTTTTGTAAAAATAGGCTAACGATTGCGTCATAACCACTCGACCCTCTGTCGCACAGTACAGAAATTACCGTACAGACAGGAGGAGAAGCTCGCAGGCAATCAATGCATTAACTTAATATGGCGTACTGGCGTTACATTTTAAAATAAATACTATACAAAATACTTACTCCTGCTCACTCACGCCAAAGAACTCTCTGCTCAAGCTCGCCGTCTCTGCAAGATCAACGTTGGCAGTTTTCACGCACAGCTACTAGAAGATTTACATCTGTCAGACAGGTTGCTCACGTCATCAAGCTTAGTTTGAGTCGGTTTGAGTCTGCGCGTCAGGAACGGAAGTGCTAAAAAATCGCTAAAAATGGGCTTCAGTTGTCTCAACTGAGTTCCAATGAGATGGCTCTGTCCACTTCTTATACTGCCTATGTACGCATGTCGGGGTCAGAAAGTTCATTCCATCCCATTGAATTGTGTGGTAACAAGAGAATTTCTCGTCAAGAAAAAAATGCCTACTTGTTGCGTCGTGGACTGTGAAAATCGCACCAGTTGTGGAGTCAAGTTTTTCAGGATTCCGGCAGGATCTCATCCGTTAAAAAAAAAAAAATAGACGACATCTGTGCAGTTTTAAAGGTATTTGAAGTCCTTCAACGGGCTGTGCACGATCTGTGTCTTATTTAGCGAAACGATAGGTCATTTTCTAAATATATATATATATATATATATATATATATATATATACTTTTTAACTACAGTTGTTCAGATTGATCTGATCTGCAACGCGCCGGGAATTACGTCATCACGTCGATGTCGCCGGCGCCGGCAAAAGTACCGCCCCACTGTTTACAAAGCGACCGTGTAGTCCGTGCTAAGGAGGATAGTTCAAATCTATATCGCTATATAAAACCGTCTGGACAAGTGGATATGCCCACAGACTACGTTATTATAAGCGTCTAGCGATTTGTAGGCTCTTAGTTTTTCACTTGTGAAAAAACACTCGGCTTGTCCACCAGATAGCTGTAACGTTATGTGGCGGGCCGCTTGCTAACGTTGTCTACCCATTATGTTAGGAGCTCGGGATCAGGCAGACAATCGCCATTAACCAAAACAAGTTTATTATGGTACTTTTCCCGTTTGTGGTGGCAAAAACAGTGAAACAATATGCCGGTCTATTAGCCGCGCCGTTTTTCTGACCCCATGCTACACATTTTTTAAATTTTTTTGTACAAAAAACTATAGTAATACTATAATTGTCAGTGAACGCGTACCGCTATGAATGCCTGCGGCAATGTGAAAGCACACACGCAACTTCAACGAAGACTGTTCTCGTTTTTACTTAATTATCGTAATGCTATTTTTTACTTTTTTTTTTTTGCGTTGCGGTTCAGGGCTCGTTTAGCATATCGTGCAGTGAATGAGCCAGATATGAATAAAACATGATGTATGTAATTAATGAAAATTACATCTCTGTCTGTAAACGTGAAAAAAATGTAGGGCGGGGCTTGATTTTGTAGTGATTCTTAAGTTTAAGTAATTTAAGGATTCTTAAACATGAATGATTTTGCGTTTAAAGGTTAACGTTCTCAGCACGTGAGACATTTGTCTAAGTGGTCTCTGGTGTTTGTTTTAAAGTATATTTTGTGTAAAATTGATTAGAACGCAGGCCTACTAGACCGGACGCGAGCGGCGCGACGCAAGAAAGCAGGGATGGAAATGAACTTTTTTGTCCACTGGCCACTGTGGCTGGTGGATTTCAAAATCTACTACCACTCAATGTTTTTACCAGCCACTTTCTTGTTTTTAATCGACAATGTGTAACTGCATGTGAAAATCAATACTACAAGATCAATACTTAAGCAGTTTATTTAATCTCAAGTCTCAATGAAGTATGGCATTTTTTCTTTCTCTCTTATAGCCTACACACACAAACCATGAACTGGTATTCATTTCTAGTTCGCATATGAGGAAAAAACAATGTTACGGACGTGAGCGCTCTGAAACACAGTGCTTGAAGCGACTGCCAGGAGCTGGGACTAGGTCAGAAATAGGATGGGGAATCCGCGTGCTGTTGGGGATTCCACGGGTCGCGTCGCACCCTGGTGGCACCGCTCGCGTCCGGTCTAGACTGAAAACAAAATATGACGTAAAATATACTTTAAAACAAACACCAGAGACCGTTGTCAGAGAGTGGCAACCTCTTGAACCACCACCACGTTCGCTGGAAAACTTCTGCAGTCCCTAGTTGGCCAAAATACTCTGTTCGACTTTTCTGAGATCATATACTCTTCCCTGTGACCTACTTTCTGTAAGATCTGAATTTTTGAGATTGAATTTTTGAAACTGAATTTTAGAAAACTGAATTTGAAGTTCCGAATTTCTTCATCTTGAAAACTTGAATCTGAATATTTGCAGTATTTGAATTCAGAACACAAAAACTAGCTGTTTGAAAATACATGTCTATAAAATTCAGCCATAAAAACCTTTCAGTTTGTAAAATTTCAGATGTTCAATATTCGTTCCAAAAAAATTCAAATTCAGAACTATTTAAAATTCAGTTTTGTTAGATTACACTTGCAAATAATTCAAATTTACAAATTCAAATTCAAATAATTTTGTCATATTAATAGCTCCATAGTATTGTAGCCTATGTTTTATATATCTGTTTTCCTGCAATTACTTTTTGTAATACTATTTAACTAACCAACTAACTAACCTTTTTGGGTGTCAGGATATGCTCAATCTTTGCCATTGCACTAAAAGTATCTGATTAGTTTATTGCAGTCTTCCCAAATTAATTTTTTTTTTCTTGCCTTACAATAGAGCATGCTTGTTGATGATTGATAATTTCTCTAAACCTTTGTACAGGACGTTTCATTGATTTGTATCAGCTTTGTTTAGATTAAGTTGAGCATGTTTGCTTTGAGATAACAGCACACTCTGGAGCTGAGATTATTCAGATGGTTGAATATGATGACAGGAAACTTGACTATTTATAACAAAATAATCAATTAAACTTGAGCATTTTTGGATTACAAAGATAATGCTTACAATTTTAAAAATCTGCATTCAATATTGCTGACTGACCACTCAAAAAAAAAATCTCAAAAATATAATCTTAAACTAAAATCTGTATACCAGAAATACACTGATTAAACATAATTTGAAAAGCTTTGCACATAAAGAGCAAAAATAAGTAGATTTCTAAAGTTTTATAATACATCATTGTTCTCTGCGTTTGTGTCATGTGCTTCCCACTGTCTGTTACAGATTTTTTCTGAGAACTGTTACTTTTTTGTGTGTTACGTAAGCTGCTGATGACATCACGATGTGTGGACACACTCATACTTGTCCGCCCCTCCCCCCTTGCCTTTACCTGGGAAAACAGACACACCCAGCATCTTCTACTCCACCAATCACAACACAGAAGAGAGGAGCAGACTGTGAACTTCCTGTTTCTGTGAGGCAGAAGCATGCAGTGCCAGTGAGGGTGAGGTGAGTGAAGGGCTGAATTACTGGAACAAGCTGTAACGCAATCACTGTGAGTCTACTGAGTTTATGAGAAGCAAAGAAAAGCTGCGTGTAAGCCTAAACAGACGTTTGCTTTTGGACGCCTCTTTAAGACAGTGCTGGAGGGGAAAAGTATAAGGAAAACAGTAAGAAAAAGAGGAGGGAGGAAGATAAGTGTCAATCTGTTCAAACTTGTTTGGGAATTTGAAAAGGGCGGGAGGAGGGGACGAGAGAGAGAGAGAGAGAGAAACAGAAAAAGAGAGAGAAACACGGTCAGAAACTTTACTGTGCTGAAAACTACTTTTGATTACATGAACAGATTAAGTACAGAGACAGGCCGGATAATTAAATCAGTGTTTTCAGTAGATCATTTATCTCACTTGACTTTGGTTCTCTCAGTGGGCAAACACTGATATGTGGAATGTCTATGAGTTGTGCAATTCCTGCTAGCTTCACTTTGTCTGGAAAGCAAAGAAAAAGAGGGGGAGAGATAGAGAAGCGTCCCCCAAGACACTTCTTAGGTGAGTCCTCTGCATTAGTCCCTAAACTTTTTCTTCTGTCCTTTTTTTCTAACTTTAGTAAAACAAACAGTTCTTGTAAACAAACATGTCCATATCACAGACAAATATTGCCTTGTCATGCTTGGGAATATGTATCTGTGTTTATGCTGTAGAATTTGTTAAAGCTTTTGTGTGCTAATATAATTCACCACATCTTGACATGAGTCAGCTTTGTTGAAGCTGTGTTGAAATGCCTCTGAACAAGGTACAAGAATAGCATAAGTCAGTGGTTGGTTCAACTGCATTCTTTGTAAGCACTGATTCGTTTTCATTTAGCTGAACTGACAATCAGGCTGTTTTGCATATCAACTGCATTAATATTTCATAGTGTGACTGTTCTTATTAGTTAAATTAGTTTATAGGAGTGTATAAGTTTAGTATAATTGCCAATATCTATTATGCATCATAACACTGATTTGAAGTGACTTATTTGACAAGAACTGTATATTTCTGTTGCGTTGTAACGTATCTGGGAGTGTATGGTGCAAGAAAATGCCATGTAAATGCGTTGGGAATGCTTGGGAATACAAAATCTGATAAAATGTATTCTTTGAATCCATCGCAAGACACTTTGGATAAGCATCTGCCAAATTAATGTTAGATATTCAACACATTTTTAAAACAGGCCACGTTAATTGTGACTGTGTAAGCTGCCAAGATGTATATCTGACATGTTGCAACAAGATCCTTTTAAAGATTTCCCAGAATATGTTTGACTGTTATCCTCTTGGAATATGAATTTTGGTTGGTTTATTTTTTGACTTTTCACAACATTTCACCCCTTGTAGGTTCTCTATTTTGACATGGGAACCTGTCAAACTAATTGGGCCTTTCAAGACACTGTGCAAATTGAGTCTTCTTAAGGTGCACTAGACAGGTTGTGTCAATCAACGGAAACCGTGACCAGCTAATCAGCAAAGGTGACCTATGTGAAGAGACTTGGAAACAACAAAACATGGACAGACCAAGAGACAAAGAAAGAGAAGTGGAGCCAGCCTCATATGATTGGACTAGGGGGAGGGAGAAATTTCCTGCAACCAGAAGAAGAGATGGAGAGATTGACTGGAGAGAAAGAGACAGGCGGAGAGATGGAGATCGACATGCAAATAGAAAGTCATCAGTGTCAGAACATGCTGAATATGGAGACCGAGACAATGAGAGGAGAAAAGGGGACACTTTTCCAAGAATGACAAAACCAAGCAAAGAGAGAGATGGAAGGATGCCACATTCAGAATATAATAGGGAACATCACTTAGGAAGACAGAAAGACATTTTGTATGAAAATGAAAGAGAGAGGGATAGAAGGAGATACAGAGAAATGGACACACAGAGTGAAAGAGAAAACACAAGATACAGGGAGGAGTTGAAGAAAAATGAAATGAGAAGGCCTGTGAAGGAGGAGCCAGAGAGACGAAGGGAACGAGATAAGGAGTTTGACTCTGGAAGCAAAGAAAGAAGGAAAGAAAGTTACCCAGGGGTTGTTGACCTTTCAGGCATGAGGGAACGAGAGACAGACAGAGAGAGAGCCAAACTTAGAAAAAGAGACAGAGATGACAGGTATTTTCCTCGACTCATGGAACGAGAAATAGAGAGCTTTTCAGATAGGGAAATGAGGACTGAAAGACAGAGAGAGGGAGAGAGATCTAAGAAAAGAGATACAAAAAGCGAAGGAGACAGTGATGGAGACAGGGTTAAGGAAAGGAAGAGAGAAGAGGATGCTAAACATGGACACAAACTCTGCAAGAGTGAAGGAGACAGCGATGCAGATCGAAGGGTACACAGAGTTAGAGAGAGAGACAGACGAAGAGATAGAGAAGTAGAGAGACAGCAAAACATGGTGATGCCAAGAGAAAGAGATAACCGGGAAACAGGTTTTCGTGATCCAAAAGGGGAAAATTTGGAGCGAGTCAGAGAGACGGATAAACTAAGAGATAAAATTAAAGACTCCACAGAGAAAAGAATGTACAGAGATGCATACTCATACACAACTGAGAGAGTAAGGTATAGAGATGGAGAAAAGATAAAAGAGAGGGATAGGTATTCTGAAAGAGAGATTGATGAGAGGGAGAGGCGGAGGAGAGAGAACAGAGAGAAAGAGAGAAGTAAAATGGAGAAGAGCGGACAAAGTAGTGGAGAGCTGATTTCAGGAAGTGTTGTCGAGAATGAACAAGGGAGGGAAATAAGAGAGAACCCTAATGACAGAGAACGAGAAAACACTTCTGAGATTGATAAAGAGAAACTGATGGGAAAAACAGAGGAAGAGCAGGAAGTAAAGAGTGCACTGAGGGAAGAAGAGGAGCATGAACGCTTTGCTGCTAAGGAAGCAGTTACAAAGCA
Source organism: Semotilus atromaculatus (assembly GCA_031834385.1). Lineage (NCBI taxonomy): Eukaryota > Metazoa > Chordata > Actinopteri > Cypriniformes > Leuciscidae > Semotilus > Semotilus atromaculatus. The sequence continues at coordinate 9,682,518 of JAULUF010000041.1, read as the reverse complement.
AGCTAAGACCAGGATACGGAAAATGTGGCTGGAACCTCGAAGTGAGAGAAAAGAATCCCATTTTGAAGAGAGAGAGAGAGCTAGAGAGAGGTACATCCAAAGATACAATGAAAGCAAGACAACTGGTAAAGAAGAAGAACCTGAGAGAAAGAAAGAAAACAAGAAAAAGAGCCTTGAGGACAAGTATAGAGAACTTGAAATGGCTGGGGAGTTCATGAGGGATGTGGATGTAGAAAGGGAGGAGAAAAGCATGGAAGGGAACGTGGTTTGTGAAAGAGAAGCCCTGGAAACAGAGTGGCAGGTGGAAACGGAGAATGTGACCGATAACATGGAAGAGGAAGGCAGAGAGGAACAGAAAAAAAACAATAGATACGAGTACTTGGGTAATGAGGAAGGAAGTGAGGGAGAATCAGAACCAGAGAAAGACAGAAGGATATCAGCAGATGATGGATTTGTGACAGTCTCCAGTGGAGGGGATGATGCTGAGGAAGAGAATTTTGAAGACTGCAAAGAATTCTGGGATGGTGGAGTTGCTGAAGATGAAACTACTCAGGGCAGAGAGATCAGAAAAGATGAAGAACTGGAAAACCAAACATCGAACGAGAGAGCAGATTGTAGCGCTCCAAAAGGACCCCTAAAAGTTTATTGTGTGATTGGTCAGACCCTTCCCAAGTCCCAAAACAAACAGAATGCATATGTAGATACTACTGTTGAGGAAGCAGCCAATCAGCATTTAAGTCATGATGTGGACAACCAAGGTGAAATGAGCACTGCAAACACATTTGAAAAGGTTGAACACAGTGAACAAGACATTGAAGGAGCGATGGATGACCTCACTCTTTCTGTTAATGAGGACAAAGGGGAAGGAACAGCAATTAATGACCCGGCAAAAGAGGGTGTAACATCACTGGAAGGCCAAACAATTATTTCCAATGAGGCATCAGAACAAGGCACCCAACTCTTCCCAACACAGCCTTCTGAAACTTTAGGGCCATGCAAGGATGATGGTCATGGGGCTCCAGAAATTCATATTGAAGACACATTACAAGGAGGAGAAAAAGAAGCTACTGAAGAAACAGTGAAGCATTTTGATTCAGATGACACATGGGGCACAACCGAGGAACGAAAGCGGTGCTCTACTGCTCCTCATCTTAGATGGGCCAAGAACGTGGTGAAAGAGATCCTGGGTCTGAATGCAGTGGACACAGAAAATACGAGAGGTAGTTTTACACACATAGACATGCAAACCAACACACAAACAGAGGGTGAGAGAGAAATTGACAAATCAAGGGAAGAGGAAGAACTAACAAAGGGAGGAGAAAGACAGGGAGGGACGGAGAGAGAGTTGAGTGAGGAACATGAACGGGTTGATCCTAGTTCTGTCCACCACATGGTTTCCTTAGGAGAGGCAGACAGGAAGGTAGAAGAACAAGTTTCTAAGAAGAAAGATTGTATAAAGGAAGTCGTTCTGAGCTCTAGTAGTTTTCAAGATTTGGGGAATGAGTCTCGCATAAAGAGACGAGGGTTCCGAAAGGCAGCAGAGAAAATCAAAGAAGATGAAGAGAATCAGAAAGAAGAGGAGGAAGAGGGAGAAGGAGTTGGAAGGGACCGCAGGACGAGAATATTCAACATATCAGGTGAGAGGAGAATTAACATCAGAAGGCTAAATTGGACATTCAATGATCCCTTTGCTCTTCCCTTGCTGAACCTATTCTGTCAAAGTTAATATCACTTTGTAATAATAACATAATATATAATATAACCAGTGCTGTGATGTCAAGTAGAGAGACTAAATGTGCTTATGCAAGAGTGTAACCCAGAATTCCATGAGTCATCTTCCCATGAATAAGTGTCAATATGGGCGGGTCAGGTTTATTTTCCTGTCATGCAATTCTGAATCCTTAACATTTCACTGACAGGTATGTTGAGACTATTATATCTTTATTTATATTTTTCAGCCATGGAATAGATAAAAAAATATTCAAAATCATATCCAGGGCATGCAGGTCTGTATTAAATGTTTTGGTAACACTTTAGGGTCAAATTGTCACTATTAACTTGTTGCTTATTAGCATGCATATTACTAGGATATTGGCTGTATATTAGTACTTATAAAGCACATATAAATGCCTTATTCTGCATGACCATATTTTACATCCCTTAATCCCAGTACCTAAACTTAACAACTATCTTACTAACTATTAATAAGCAGTAATTAGGACTTCATTGAGGCAAAAGTCATAGTTAATAGTTAGTTAATATTGAGAATTGGACATGAATCTAAAGTGTGACCAATGTTTTTAAACAGCGCAGGGATAAAAATATGGCCCCTACATATTTTCTTGTTGAACATCCAGTTTTTCTATGAAATCTGAAATGATTTGGTACCAAATTTGGTGGTGCACATATACACTTTAAAGTAAGAGAGCACAAAATGTCCCAGGCCATTTCTATTGTTTTCCTTCACAGTTTTCCTTCATATTGACTGTGCCTGACATAATTAGCCAAAGACAGATTTTGATGACAACAGAAACATACAACTGATTGTAAACTAGTCCTGAGAAAGGGTAAACTTTTAGGACTATTTTAAAGAAATTTGTGTACTTTTTTTGTGTGTGTGGTCCCATTTTAATAGCCTAGAAGCTCCTGGGGATTCTTGCGGGGGTTGGAGTCATGACCACTAAAGACAGCAGCATTTCTTGGAAGAGGCAGAATTTTTAACTTCCAGATTTCCGTTGTTTCACAAACTAAACCATTCTCATGTAATCACTAACAAGTCATCCCACAGTACCTTTTCCTGTTTTTTTTATAGTTATTAGAAGTTTATTGCAACATTTCCATTAGAGCTGTTGAATTGCGCCAGAGGTCTTACAGTCTAGTCTAGTCTATGTTCAGTTATTCACTGGAAAGCAAGATCTTGAAGCGATTCCTTTTGTACAACATGTGTAGGTCCATGTAAAACATTCCCCATCTGTTTTGCTTGAGTTGACATATTACTTGTTTTCGGCTGCTTAAATTCTAATTCTATCTTGGTTAAGGGAAGATTAAGAAGTAAGATGCCAAATAAAGCATTGTGTTATGTGCTGATTTCTGTGTTTTGGTTGTATAGATGGTGAGGATGAATTAAGTTCCTCCTGGAGTGAAATGGATCTAAGGTAGGAGAACCAGACTTTACAGCATGTATATTTCCCATATTCCAAAATAGGGGTTACCAACCACATATAGGATCTTAATGCAGTCCATTACCTCTGGCAGTATTCTGTTTGTGGAAAGTCTTACAAATGACCACAATATCTCAATTATCATTTGCTCTCTCTCTTTGTCTTACTTTCAGGAAGTTTGGGAGGACAAAAAAGAGGAATTCTAAATTCTTTAGTAAGTGTCTGTTTTTTTATTTTCTTGTTATGCAACACATGGCTGACCTTTACATGTACATGACAATGCATATGTACATGGTAACAGATGATTAGTATTTTAAAGTTCATTAAAACATTAGAAAGACACATACATGTATCCCTTTTTTTGTTGACATGACAAGAACCATTTGACCATTTCACTCTGTACTCATTGTACTGTAGTGTACATAATATGATTGTAACTGTCTGTAATGTGCAAAATCTTTTAAATACATGGTTCTTACATGGGTTAAATTTAAGATGTTCAGAGCAGTGAAAGTTTTGTCATTCCTAACTATGCTACTTTATAGGCCTCAAGGCAAAGAACATGTTTGTGCTTGCACATCACTTTGGAACTGCAGATAAACAGCTGCAAATGCTAACTTAGTATTACAAACAAAAAATGTTTTCATGCATGTTTGTGCTTGTACATCTTTTTTTTTAGCTATTTTAATTTACTGACCTTCTGTAACTACTGTACTCTGACCTCTTGCGATTTTCTCTATGTAAACTAATGTTTCTCAACTGGTGGATAAACTGGTTTAGCTTTTTTCTCTGCCTTTTGCTGTATCTAACTAGACATGATTTTATGATTATAACTGTATTATTTGCCATTGTTTTTCTTTGTAACCCCAGTCTGTTCTGGGGAGGTTTGTGGAAAGCAGGAAAAAACAATGCTAAATCCAAATAATACAAAATGCAACTAAACATAAAGTTATGCATAGTTAAATAAAACAAATTAAATAGACTTTGTAACGTTTTAAAGGCAGGAGAAAATGCTGCCCATAATTTTGGTGCAAATTCTGCAGTTTTTTTGGTAAAAGCTATGCCTAATGCCAGCATAGGCAGGTTGCATGACATACCCTCATCCTCAAAAACCATTAACAAAACAACCCAAGGTAAAAGATATTACCCAGTCTGCATTAAACACCAGATCACTTGCAATGAAAATAAACATGGCTGGTTTGTGCCAACCACAATGTATTTTGCACAAATTATTGGTTGCTTATGATGTTCCTGGTAATATTTATAAATGGCATTGCTTGATTTTAAGGACATTTGTTTATTTTGTGTGACAAAACATTTTAGTACCTCACTGTAATGTGATCAGTTGACTTCATTTAAAAGTGAGGGAAACCCATTGTCTTAAAATGAAAGTCACTCTGTAGTCAATAATTGTATCCCTTAAAACTCAACTTTTATCACCAAAATGTCATATTTAAATGATTTTTCCTTTTATAATGTATTCATGCTTTAAAATAGCTTGAATGTAACTCTACACCCTTGCCTCATTTAGTATGCAGTTCTATAAATATGCAAATTAGCCCCGCCTCCACTCACTCACACCAGCTCAGAGATCCACTCGTTGACGATCACACTTTGACGTGATTGGTTAAAAGATAGTTTGTGATGTCAGAGACACCAGCGATTTCAAAGAGCAATTTTGGGACTGTCTTTGGTTCATTGCAGTTTTAAGGAGAAAATACTCTTACGAATACTCTTATGAGTTATGAATTTGCACATGGTTTGTGTTAAAGCATATTAAAAACACCACATAGACATAAACAACATTAAAACTTGATTTTCGCCATAGGGGGACTTTAAGTAAATAAACCAATGGGTTTTCCTTACGTTTTTTAAAAAAAGTCAACTGATCACTTTTTACAGTGATATCCAATATAAAGTCAGGGTCTAGGTAAGAACCACTGCTCTAGATCCATACAGTTAATGATATCTCTGTCTCTTTCTCTTGCAGACTCTCAGTTGTATCAGGAATACAGTGAGGTGGTCCAGAACCGAGAAATACTGCTGTCTCATACCGATTCTATATCAATAAGTGGAGATAATCTCAATATCCGTCCATCTTCTTCTCCAAATCATTCCCCTAAGATATCACACAGACCTCTCCCACCTCTCCCTCAACTCATCCTACACCCCCACACTCTGTCTCTAACCATCTCCTCTAAAAGTCTTAATGTGCCTCAGCAATCCATAAACAGACCCCCCTCCCCTCGCCTGTCCATCTCTGCTTCCTCACCCACACTGTGGCAGGAGCTCCCGGGAGTGAGGAACAGCCCAGATTTTGGGGAACTCTCTGAAGATGCGAGACGTCTGCAGGAGGTAGAATTATGAATTCAGTATCACCTAACATTGCATAAAACTCAGTTGCCATAAAAAGTATTTCGACACACTAAGGGGGATTTACACTACACTGTTTTCAACTAAACATGGGAAGCTTTTATGCGCTTTATTATTTACATTATAACAACGTTTTGGGGGCCTGAAAACAAACTTTTCAAAGTGCAAGTTTTTGAAAACAATATTGTTCTCGTCTCTGTGTAAAATATCAATTTGTGAAAAAGGTAATGCAATGCACATGTATATTACGTGTTCAGTCTATAAATGCGTAGTGTTTCTGTACAAATTGACATCGCCAACTACTGGCCTAGCAGCAGAATAGAGCGTTTTTAATCGTTTTTGTGGGTCCATGTGAACAGGGATAATTTTGACAACGTTGTCATCTGTGCGCGAAAAACACAAAGGGTAAACTTTCCCGCTTTTAGTAAATCGTTGTCGTGTAAAAGTGCCCCAAGTCATAAACTTAAAAATATATGAATGCCATTATGCTAGATAATAACGTTTCAAACCAAGTGCCATATATTTAAAGGACAAACAGCACAGGCATGCTTTTCAACAAAACAATCAACTGAAGTGAAGTCACTTGTTTACAGAGGAGAATCCACTATGATATTTTGTTATCAAATGCCATGAAATTCATACATATAATGCATACATATAATATACATACAACATTGTGATATATTCATTTTTATTAGTAAGGACATAACCATAAAGAATCTGTATTTTTCAGGTGAGGTTTGAGGTCGTGACCTCTGAGGCATCATACTGCCACAGTTTGGACATCGTAGTGGAGAACTTTGTCATGTTCAAGCCGCTCAGTGGTATCCTGTCTTCACAAGACAAAAACTGGCTGTTCTCCAGGTTAAAGGATGTTAGAGCCATCAGTCACAGGTTAGAATCATGTCATTGAACAATAACAGAATTATTGAAGAAAAACGTTCAGTTCTCTACATCTACTGTGTGTGCTGCTGACACCATTTGACAACTTTGACTTTGACAAATGTGAATGATATCTTCATCTCCAGCCACTCGTTTTCCAGTTGAACTCTGACAACATCCTGGAGACAGTTCTAAAATGTCTGCTCTGAATTATGCCACTAATATATGCTTCTTTGAATTTAGGTTTCTGTCTCATTTGGAAGAAACAGTAGAGAAGGACATAACGCACTTTACCGTCTGCGACATCATTATCAAACACTGTCCACAATTCCGAAACGTCTATGTGCCGTACCTTACCAACCAATCATATCAGGACAAGACATATCAAAGATTAATGTGAGTATTTGTTTGCAATTGTCTGAAGTGGAAATGCGCTTTTCTTCTTGTCCATATGATTTATTTGATTCTTTCTACCATCTCTCATAGGGACGAGAGTCATGAATTCCGTAGAATTGTGGAAAAGTTAGAGCTTAACTCGGTTTTTCAACGACTGCCTTTACGATCTTTCCTCGTTCTGCCGTTCCAAAGGATCACTCGCCTCAAACTGCTAGTGCAGGTAATGTCTTCATCGCTCCAGTTTAAATCTGCCACTCACATTCTTCATCTATGTTCGAATGTTGTCCAAATTAGCCAATAGTATATCAACATGATCATCAATGCTCTCTTTTCTTTATCGGTAGAATATAGTAAAGAGAACCGCTCCAAAGACCAAGGATGAAGCACAGGCCATCAAGGCCATGAAACTACTTGAAAAGGTGAGACTACTCTAACAATGTGGTTATGTCACACACATCTCTGCATTGGAATTTCTTATCAGTTATCTCAGTTTCTCTCTCTTACCACTGTCCCATGCTTCTTTGCTTCTTTACAGATGATCCAGGAAAGTAATGAAAGTATCTCTCAAATGAAGAACATTGAGTCACTTGTGACTCTCAATGCCAAAGTTGACTTTGAGTGTAGGGTGAGCATGACACATTAAGCAATTTCATTTGTATCAACTTCATGCCATCTAGATAATCATATTTATAATGACTGTATTTTACTTGTCTGTTAGACTCTTCCATTGATCAGTCAGTCCCGCAGACTGGTACGAGTGGGACCTGTGTCTGAGCTGAGAGACTTTTCCCTGAAAGACAGGGAAGATGAAAGAAGTGTTTATATGCACCTTTTTAACGACTATCTCCTGCTCTCTTTGCGGAAGGAGTATGTTTGACCTTCATTAACATTAATTTCTCAATTGTCATTCATATTCTTTGAAAAAATTAATTATTATAACTTTGCTCAACTTCCTTTTTGCAGAGGGGGTAGATTTACAGTTATCGACCATGTTCCTGTGTCAGAGCTGCGGGTTGAGAACTGCAGGTTCAAACTGCATTCCTTACAGAAAAACCTGTTCCGTCTGCACATGTCGCAAAAAGCATTGCTTTTGAAGACAGACACCCAGTAAGTGTTATAATGTGTATGTTTATTCATGAGAACAAACCAGTTGCACTTGTAAACATGCGATGGCTGATGGCATACATCAGTTGTACACTCTTTATTGCAGTGCAATGTGGGATTGAAGGAGTGCACTATTTTGGTATTATTGCACTATTTTGGCACTATTCAGGAGTGTAATTTTCAGTCAGAACACATTTCACACAGCAGGATTTTGAATCGCAGACAGGTCCAGATATTTAGCATGCTAAATATCTCACGGGCATCTGCGATGCATCGTCGATTCTCACAGATCGAGTCTTTGATAATTCACACTGTCAACGATTTCGCAAAACCTGTCGGCGAGTTAAAATCATGCAGTGTGAACTTGGCATTAGGGGCCGGGTAACACTTTACTTGAAGGGGTGTGCATAGGACTGACACGATACCGTCATAATCATAACATGACACATGAATATGAAGGAGGTTTTATGCATGTTTATGACAACTGTCATTAAGTGTCATTCGCTCAATTGTGTGTGATGACATTGTGTGAGATGTCTTTGTTATGACAACTTTGACATTACTAAGACAACACAACCTGTCATAAATATGCCATAAACATGACATCGCAGATGAATTATCAAACTTAAGAAACCACTTCGCTTTATGGGTTAACATTTCATTAAACTGTCATGTGGTTGGTTTTGACATTGGCTGTCATGAAGCCATTATAACATTTTAATGACAAATTAAATTTGTACCACTGTAGTTGAGGTCAAGAAAAACATTCATGACACAGTTGTAATGGCCTCATGACAGCCAATGTCAAAACCAACCACATGACAGTTTAATGTAATGTTAACCCATAAAGCTAAGTTTCTTAAGTTTGATAATTAATCTGCTATGTCATGTTTATGACAATTTATGTTGTCTTGGTAATGTCAAGTTGTCATGACAAAGACACTGACAGGTTATGATGTATTGGTTTATGTCAAGTTGTCATAACAAAGAAACTCAAACAATGTCATTTTTGTATTAAAAATGTCATAATTGAGCGAATGACACTTAATGACAGTTGTTATAAACATGCATATGACCTCCTTCATATTTATGACATCTGCCATGTCATGATTATGAAGGTGTCATGTCAGTCTTATGCACACCCCTACAGTAAACACAGTAAAGTGTTACCAATTTCGATTACCCTTCAAGTTGTGAAAATGTAAATTGCGAATTGAAAATTATGCCCAATGGAAACACTTAAATCTTAAAAAAAACTTCCATATATCGCAAAAAAAAGTGTTAACTATCGCATGTTTTTTTTTTTTTCAGGCAATTCGAAAAAAATTATATTTTGAAAAACTAAAATGGAAACACCTGGCGTACATAAAAGTTGATCATTCGTAATGTTTGGACAGAACACTACCAACATCCGTTGCCATGATTTTTGGAATGACTTTAGCCGCATAATATCAGTTAATGAAACTGGTGTCATTCTGAAATAGTTTTTTATCAACATTTAGAAAATATCGTAAAAGTTTTGCACTAATCTGTAATGGAAACCAGACTAGAGTTGTGAAAACGGTGACGTCATGTGCATGTGTATAACATGTTTAGTCTATAGGCCTTATATAGCTCCGCCCCTTTTCAGTGCTACGCTCGTTGTGTTCTGTCTTCCGCTTTGTATTTCCACAGCATGAAGTTAAGATCTTACGCCTTTATGAATGAAACGCTCATTTTAAAATCTTTCCGGTCTATTCACATTTCTAATGACTTCTGCTTCAAACATTACAAAGCACATGATAACTTTCGATTACTCTTCAACAAGTAAATCCACTTCACCAGCTAATTCTTCGACAGCGGTGCCATAGAAATATACAGAGCCGGAAGTTCAAAGACAAAATTCTAAAGATGGCTGTGCGCTCGTGATGGGGTCCATGTGAATGGGGATCGTTTTGACAACATAGTCTGACCATAGTCACAACTTTTCCATTTTAGTTCATCATTGTCGTCATTAAACGTACCCTAGATTAAACACACCCGAACTAGCTCCTCAGGATCACTAGAAACTTTCATACAAGTGTGTTGGAGCTAAACTCTTCAGGAAAGTGGCCATCCAAGAGCAGAATTGGACAACCCTGCTGTAGGGTTTCGTCATTTGTAAAATTTGTCTCTTGGAAAACTTAATTTGCATAACATAACGTAGTTCATTCAGGCAGTCTAGTGTTTTGCTATCTGGTTGAGCAGAATGATGCATTAAACTAATCTGTACCCATCTTCTCTCAGAGCTGATAAATTGCGCTGGATATCAGCACTCTCACGTCCTTATCCTGAGATTGACTTCAGTGCAGTTCAGGGTATGTTCCACTTCCTGCTCTTGCAATTTCAAAATAAATATTCTAATGCTAACCATCTGAATTTCTCTCTTTACCCATTTGCAGACTTCTCACAAATGCAGTGCATCAAAGCCTTTGCTGCCCAGCAGCCAGATGAACTCAGTTTAGAGAAAGCTGACGTTCTATTAATTCACCAGCAGAGTAGTGATGGTGAGTTACAACGCTGAATACATGAGCACATAAAGGAAAGATAAGTCTTTCTAAAGCATTATGAGTAGAATTGATTTTTCTATCGCTACACCCAAGGCCAACTCAGTTTGGTTTCTACAACTGTACACTACACATGCAAAACATTACTAATGAACATTACCACATTTAGATTACTGTACAGTTACAAGGCCTGTTCTTCTGGAGCAACCTAAAGTTAAAAAGTTAGTTCATTCAAAAATTTACTAACCCTCATGTTGTTCCAAACCTGTAAGACTTTCGTTCATCTTCAGAACACAAATGAAATATGAGAGCTTTCTGTCCCTTTATTGACATCTATGCAACTACTTTTTGATGCTTTAAGAGATCGTAAATCTAATTCATATGAATCGAGAGGTTTAGTCCAAATTTTCTGAAGAGACCCGATTGAATTGAATTTCGGCTTTTGTTCACATTGCTCACGGGTACAGTGGTGATAGTTCATGGATCACAGCAGTCAAAGTGGTTTGAACCTACAACTTTGGTTAAGCTCATCTTCAACCAAAAGATTGTAGCACTAAGAACTGTAGTGTCATGGTGATGATGTACAGAATTGCCTGCAGAGCCTGCATTGGCCTTTTTTGTACAGTTATTGTTTAGTCTTGGAACTTCCACTGGAAGTATATAACCAATATTATGAGACTTATGAGACTAATCTCCACTGTTGATGCAGAAGAGATTTTAGGGAACCAGTAGTATAAGCTGATGTTGTTTTAGAGTTCTGCAGTGTAGACCATGAACAAAAAGGGATATGGGACAATTCTTTGTAGTAGTCTATGATCCAAGAACCTCCTACAACTTCCTAAGCTTTTTCAAGCGAGTTAATGTACTGTAGATCATAATCATCATCTATACCGGTGTATAGGGTAAGTGACAGTCCACAAATTTAGAGCAACTCCTTTTGGCTTAGTTATAATAAGAACTACTACTAAAGACCTTCAGAACATAGTCTGGAAAATGCCTTAAGCCTAATTGCGATGATTCTTCAAGTCCTACAACATTTGCAAAGGTTCACTGGTTCTTATCTCGCCTGGTCAGCTAAAACTAAGACTATCGAGCATCGTCTGTGTTTCCCTGCTCCACCGGTTGAATTGAATGGTCTTGTCCTCAGCAAGGTAATCCTAAAAAGGTAATCAAAGTACAGCAAGAGCGATTTGAAAGCCGTCCGATCGGTCTATGCAGCTCCAGGACCAGAGCTGGCCATCCCTGCTCTAACGTGATGATGAATTGAATCAGGCATGTTTGATTAAGGCAGTGTGTTTCAATCCTTGGCTGTGTTCGAAATCACCCCTTATACTCTTAAATAAGGCACTATTTGAGGGAACAGCCATTTGTGTGGACGTTACTGAGTGCATTCATTCAATCCACTTTCGGTGCACTCAGTGTCCAAATTTGCTCACTGGTTTTCATTCACTCCTATATTAGTGTAGTAATGTAGGGAATAGTGAATGAGGGTATATGGGGCGATTTTGAACACAGCTCCTGGGGTCCCATCACTCTGGACATTTTGTTGTCACCCTTATTTAACACCTGATTCAGATCATCAATTTAACTGAAGTAAGTGGCTGTGTCTGAAATTGCATACTCTCTTTAGTAGGTACTTATTTTAAATAAGTGGTTAATTCGCAAACCACTTTTTTACTCTCTATATATATATTTTAGTTGGTCCAACACCTGCCTGGAAATTTGTGATCGTAAGGACCTCGGCTGCATCCGAAATCACATACTCTCTTGAGTAGGTACTTATTTAAAAAAAAGTAATTACTTCACGACCGTCAAAAAAAGTATGTTTATATAGTATGAATGTGTGTGTTAGTAAAAATGTAATTCGGATGTACTACATCTGCCATGCTGTCATTATCATGTGACCTACCGGTGTAAGTTATGTCGCTTCACTGCCTCTTCGCTTCACAAGTCCTCTCCCATGGCCTCATGGGATAATAAAGTTTCTATTGCATGCACACTTCAGAACCTCGCCGGTAGTAGGTCATCCGGGTACTTTTTGCCTACTCTTATAACTGTGAGTGGTGTGAATTCGAACACTTCTTTTATCACATACGATTTCGGGTGCAGCCCTCGATTAGCTAGTTCAGGAGTGTTTAATCAGGCCTGGAGCAAAACTCTGCTGGAAGGTGGTCTTCCAGGAGCAAGACTGAACACATCTGTTGTAGAACGTCTGGTAAAAGTCAGAAACTGGATTTGGCTGTTAATCAAGACGTTTTGTAATTTGCCTTAGAGGGTCGTCAGGTGTGATAAACATTCTTTCACGACTAGAATTTATTCTTAATTGCCACAGTTTATGTAGACGGGCATATTCGCTCACACACTGTATGAGATATAATTGTAGTACTGAATCTGATGAGGTGTCCTGTACAGTGTCACCTGATGGAATTTGGGTTCCTTGCCACTGCTGCCTTTGGCTTGCTTTGTTGGGGTTTAAAAGACACTTAAATGAAATACCCTTATTCAGCAATATTATCGATTTGACTGTACTGACAATTAGTAATTATCAGCTGAGAACAAAACTGAATTGAGCTGGATGACACCACTGTGTTCTGCACTTATTGCTGAATTGAACTAATTTCATAATTGATGAATTTTTCGCCGCTATTGAATTTGACTTGAGGTGAATAATATTGCCTCCTGTAGAGTTGCTTTACAGCTGAATTTTTCTATGAGAGGATGTTTACATCATTGATTATTTATTTTCCTTAAACAAAAGAGACTTGACAGTGCTGATAAATGAATTAATACTCCACTGAGCATACTGTATATTTATTCAAGGAACTACTACCAAAACCAGTTCCTATTAGACATGATGTTAGTGTTGTTCTACAGCAGACTTATTGAATTGCAAATGGATGTTTGACAAAGATTCCTTTAATGGAATTCTCTCTTTCCTTCAGGCTGGGTGGAAGGAACCCGTCTGTCAGACAGGCAACGTGGATGGGCCCCCGAGTCTCACCTAGAGACAATAGTCAGCGACAAAACAAGAAAGCGCAACCTGCTGGACACCATGAAAATTGCTACAGCTGCATTGTGAAGCCATATGTACATTCAAGGTTCTCAGGCACACTTATTCAACCAGTTTTTTAGTGTTACTTTAAAGCCCTGTGTAAAAAGACCTTCAAGAACTTTGGACTTATGTGGGAAGTTTCTATTTATTTTGTGGATATCTTTGAGCAGATATAAGGGTGATGCGGGCGATGTACTCCACACCCTGAGAAAGACTCAGGGATGATGCTGAATTGTGCCAACAGAGCTCCTTGGACATCTCAGGATTTCTTGCAAATGACACAGCCAAATGCAGTACCTGCTCCAAATGAGCATCTATGCAAAGTGTTTATGTAAGCATCATGTAAAGACTGTCTTATAATTTGGAAGTGGGGTGTCACTCTGGACAGAAAATCAGACCACCGTCTGTTTTCCTCTTTTATAAGTGAGTTGTCTCACTGAGGAGCAAGGACAGCTGGATATAAGACAGTGGAATCAGTGAGAAATACAGTTCTTTTCAACATAGAATATCAATTCTGTCTGCAGCCTCGTGGAGAAACAGGAGTTTGTTGTGCTCCAGGACACAAGGTGGTAAAAGGACAAATTGTGAACTTTTCCTTTAAGAAATTGTGATAATTTTATTCAGGATCATGAATTATACATGGCTACTCAAAAGGGTGTAACACCCAAGGTTATAACAATGTACATAATTCCTACAATGTACATAATATAGGTTTTAAACTTTAAAGATAAAAAAAGTATTATGTTTTCAGGGAATAAGTCCATCCCTGTTCAAACAGAGTGGCATATAACTGTAATATGCTTTAAAAAATAAACTGATCATTTGTTTCCTGAAAGAACATTTCATAGATTAGCAGATGAGATTTTTAGTCTTATCAAGTGCACTTTGATTTTTACTGGTAATTATGCAAGATCTCAAGGAATATGGAATCAGAATGAAAGAGTAAAGAGGCACAGGATTCAGTAGGAAATCAAATGTTTTAGTGTCATTTACAATATGCAGAATCAATATGAATTCATTTCATAAATGTTTCTCTCAGTATGACAAGAAAAGACCAGACCATAAACAGCTTCCTGGCTACATGGAGAGAGAGAGAGAGAGAGAGAGAGAGAGAGAGAGAAAAAAAAAAACATGACAGTGAAAAATGGCTTTACGATCACCTGAACTGTACATGAAATATCCACAAATGATTGGTTCCTGAGGCAAAACTGAAATCTACTTGAGCCCTGACCCGTAATCAAAGGTTGCAGAGTAAAATGACATTAAAAGTACAAGAATGCAAGAATGCGAACAAAACACTTTACGATTAGGTTCAATTTGTTAACATTAGTTAATAAATTAGGTTTTATGAACTAACAATGGATTTTGTATTATTATTAACATGCTTTTTTTTATATTTTCAGCCTTCTTTAGTGTACTAGGGAGCTGATTGAGATGCCTCCAGTAAAATATGTGAACAATATGGTGTTTTTGAACATTCAAAGCATGAAAACCTATTCTAATAGACCACAAAATCAAGACTTTGTAAAAGGGCAAAATAGATTCATGTTAATTTCCAAATATATGAATACATTTGTAAGATTTAATGTTGTATAAATACACATTAACTAATGTGTTATGAGCAAAAATTAACAATGAATAACAGCGTATTTATACGTTTACATTAATCTTCATTTTTAGTTGGTGACAACTTATGTATTAACTAATGTTAACAAACTGAAACTCAGTGTTCCTGAAAACATTATCTGATGGTAAGGAATGGGAAGATTGTGGTTTAAAGAGAAACTAGCCATTTTTTATTAGCCACTTGGAGCCATGAATAGTCTAATCTCAAGATCGCTGCATACTAACAAACACCCAACATGCATCCAGACATACACAGTGAATTCGACAAACACTCATGAGAGCTTCAGCACCAGGTAAGACAGGAACTCACTGATGCACCTCACACATTATCATCTGCACTATGCGGAACTAGACTAGACCAGAACTATTACCAGCTGTTTTAACATGTATCATCACTGATTTACACTATATAAACTTTTCACATGCTGAACAGTCAGTGTCGTCTAATAGGAATCAGGGCTTGATTAAGGGAGACACATGCACAAACACTCCACAAATCAAATCCAATGGGGTTCTAATGAGAACATACAGGTGCCGCTTGTGTAGAGTCGCACAGTGTTAAACCGGGAGGAGTGCATGGGTCTGTGTGTGCACCGCTTTCTAGTAAATCCAACATTTCAAAAGTCAGTAACACTCCCTTTTAGACATTCTGTAGACTATAAGTAACGTTGCACCTACATGTCACCTAACTTTCATTAGAGTATTAGTAGACTGTTTAATATATGCTAAAACTTTATTGTGATGCTCCCCCAACAGACATTCAACTGACTATAAGCAACTTTGCAACTATGTGTCAACTTATTCTATTAACTCTAACCCCTTATTCTACTAACACACTGCGAGCCTTAGCGCTCAATTCCAATTTATTGCTCAGATCCGCTGTTCGCATTGGCCAGGTTTCCATTACAGATTTGCGCAAAACTTTCGTGATATTTTCTAAATGTCGATAAAAATCTATCGCGAAATAATGCCGTTTCCATTAATCAATGTTATGTGACTGAAATAGGTTTTTTCCTCTTGCTATAGACCTTATGTAGCCCCGCCCCTTTTCAGCGCTGCGCTCGTTGTCTTTTGACTTCCGGTCTGTATTTTCACAACGATCTTGCATAGATGAATGAACGGCTCGTTTAAAAAAGTTCCCGGTCGACATTTGTTAAGACATCTGCTTTACAGTGCTTATGATAAACAGTACAATGCTCGTGATAACTTTCGTTAACTCTACAATAAGTAAATCCACTTCACCAGCTAATTACTCCTCGACAGCGATGCCATAGAAATATATACGGAGCGACCGCAAAAACAGAAGTTCAAAGACAATTTTCTAAAGATGGCGGCGCCCTCATTTCTCTGGTGCATGAGGTCTAGAAGCCATTCCAAAAATCATGGCAGAGGATGTTGGTAAGTTTACGTAAATCCCAGAAACCGCACTAGTCATTATTTTTAATCGGTTTATCAAGCATTAATGGCAAGGAAAGCCCCTTATACTTGGGAGCGGAGGTGTTTCTGGGTGATTCTCCTTCAAATCTGCTTTGAGGTCTTGATAAATTGTGGCATTTCTTTGTTGTTTAGAATCCAGTATTCCTGTAATATTTTTGTCTTTTGTGAGTTTTAAAAAACTCGTCTCGTCTTCTGTCCAAACATACCATGCCGCCTTCAAAGAATTATCGAATTTTATGTATCCCATGACCTGTAAATGCGCAAAAACTGTTTCCATTGCAGTTTTGTGAAATATTCCTTTTTCGAATTGCCTGAAAAACCACCTCATGCGAGCGTAAAACTTTTTGCGATATATGGGAGTTTTTACGAAATTTACGTTTCCATTGGTCGTATTTTCAATTAGCAATTTGCGCAATTTAAAGGGTAACGGAAATGCAGCTATTGTTGTTTTAAATGTGGTCCATATCTGATTCCAATAGCAATTGAAAAGATCAAATACCATGGGGTTTGTGCTGTTGTGTGTGCTTTAGGCCACATTTACCTGCAGTCTGAACGTAGCCTAATACTGAACGAATAATTGAATGATAGTTAGTTGACATGTAGACTCGCGTAGCCAGATCTTCAGGCTGACGGCAGAAGGTCTGGACTCTATCACAGCTTTCATTAGCCAACGACCGCCCAGAGGCCATCTGGCTGACATGTAAAGCAACCAATCAAAGTGCGTTTTGTTCCGCGTCATATTTAGGGGCGTGAAAATGTAGTCGATGTCCCTACAATAACAGACCGGCATGCATCTAATAAATTATTCATCGAAGACCATTTAGTTGGTACTGTTAAGCGCTCATTGTCACAGTAGTAAACATGACGGCCATCTTCTTCCATGAGGGGGTTTGGCTTCACGGCATCTTTGTGTCCAGGCGGACCATTAAAGAACGTGACACACACGTTTCCCAGACATCCTGTAGAATTCAACCAACCACACGACGACTTCGATGACTGAAGTGTTTCCAGTTATGTGTGCCATAAGCATCAGACCTTCAGGTAGCGGTCCGTGGGCATGATGTCTGAGGTCCACATGTAGGTGTAAATTATAAACAACAGAATGTCTAAAGGGGACCATCAAAATAAAGCGTAACCCAAAAGTCTTTCAGGTAAGTGCTATGAGATACAGAGAACAAAGACACACACTTGGGACCACTGTGTGGATCACATGACCCAACCGAGAACTTCTGCGCAACACATAGGCCGACTGCTATAGAGCTGCACAGTAAAGAGGGCTGACATCACTGGACATTTCAGTTTGATGTTTAACTGAAGGGAATTTCTTGAGCTTCAACAAGGGATGTCAATTTACATAAATTCCCATAATCGAACGTTGTTTAAAGTAACGGTCAACTAATCGATTAATACTTAACCTTAACCTCTAAATCCGAAGCGGGTGGCGCTAAGTATCACGTTACTTAACAACCACTTGTTAACCAACACAAAATTGGTGAATATAGGGAATATGACCATCACTTAGTGCTTTTAAATTTGCTGACATGTAAGAGATCTATTTTCATGGCATGAAAAAAAATAGCTTTAAATGAAAAAATGAGATTTGTAAAATCATCGTACATAACAGATACACTTGTGTCATATATTGTTGAAAAGGTCTCAACAAGCAGAATACAACAAGCATGTCTGTTTCGGTTAGAGACCAAGTATTAGTATGAAAAAGCACCGTTGATGCTCGTGCAACCAGTATACACATGATGCTTTTGACCCACATAAGACAATGCATAGATCACAGAGTGACATGACATGTTGCCAGGCTAAAGATATAGGATTTTAAGGATCCGATTACGTCGCGATTATGGGGACCTTTGCTTAATCCACCATTGACAAGTTGTCTCGATTAAGTTATTATCGTCAATTAACGGATTGTCGATTAATCGTTAGCATCCCTAGCTTCAACCATAGCAACAATCAATCAGGGGTGCGTTTC
Source organism: Semotilus atromaculatus (assembly GCA_031834385.1). NCBI lineage: Eukaryota > Metazoa > Chordata > Actinopteri > Cypriniformes > Leuciscidae > Semotilus > Semotilus atromaculatus. Next base: position 9,663,975 of record JAULUF010000041.1, on the reverse strand, counting down.
CCGACAACAACTATGGTCGCAAGTTCAATCGTTACCAACGCAATTTAACGGAGGTAACGATGCTTTTGGGAAACGCACCCCTGAACAGATACTATGAAGTCCATTTTGTGGGTTTGAGAACCAAGTTCTCTTCCAAAAATAGCGAACCTGAAAGCATAAGTGTGCAGCCCAACCGCAGCTGTGAGCATCTAGCTCTATGAGTGAGGAAACAGAGGTAATAATAGTAGACATGGTTCAGAGCACAGTGGATCTGAACAGCACAAAGTGGAGATTGAGATGGTAGATGTGTGTTCTGTGGTACATTAAAATACAGTGAAGGGGTTTCACTGTACAGAAGGATGAGAATCACTCCACTGAGTCTTCCAATTATCGATTATCCGTTCCTTTCAACCTGAAGGAGCATAAGAAAAAGACAATCCAATGGACAGTTTTTATGTGCTTATGAAAGTGTTTGTTAATACAGGATTTTGCACCTTATGTATATGTAAGAATGTGTATTTCTGAATCATTTATAAACTTCTTGTTCTCTAAATTGTCACATCAACTTCAAAATATAACCGTTTCTGTTAGAATGGTTATATGAATGATTTAGACAAATGTATTCTGCTCAAGACCCACTGATAACAATAAATCTTTCATAAAGCTATATAAAGATCAGAGGGCAGAAATAGTAACAGTAAGAAAAAGTCAGCAAATAGTAAAACTTACTAGTGATATGCTAATATTTTAGTATCAATATTAAAGTTTATTTCGTTGTCAGTACCTGTTCATATTGGATATTTATACAATACTGGATTTTTAAATTGTGCATGTTCATTTCCACTACTTTCATTATTTACATTAAGATAAACTTTAAGCGTTTGGATGGCAGCAAAATGTAATATTTAAAAACACAATAAATTAATAGTAACATACATCTTTAGCAAATCTAAAAATGGTCATACTGTAAATTATAAGTTTATTTGTAACATTTCAAATTATTTCAAATTTTAGTATGCTATTTTTAATAAATAAATAAATAATAATATCTGCATGAGAACAGTTTTTGATTATCTATCAGCTGGGTATATTTTTAATTTTAACTACTTAGGTTAATTATGTACAATGATTATATTAGAAAATGTGTAAAAAGGACATTTTAAGTGTTACAATAGCCCCTTTCACACATACAGTCTTCACTAGTAAATGACATGTGTGCGCAGGACCTTTAATACCATTACCAGTAAATTCCGGGTATAAAGCTGTGTATAAACAAAGAACAAGATTACCGGTATGAGCAGATACGGGGTCAGAACATGCTGATGTAAGAAGTCTGCTTAGTTTGGACCAATCATAAAGCTCTGTCGGAATTGTACATCTATGTAAACATGCGCCAGACAGACGTCTGACCGTAGCGCTGCATCTCGCGTTTGAGACCTTGCCTTCATTTCCATTCATCAGCACTGCCACTCTGCAATTACTACTGTTAATGCAGTACTATAGTAACTAATATGCGTGTCATGTTTTTAAGAGCAAAACTGAGTTCTGTGTGATCATTCCCTTATGCCTGTCACTCAGAAGTAAAACAGCTGCACTTTATTTTAAGGTGCTCTTGTTGCAGTGTAATTATAAACTGAGTAATAGTAATTAACAACATGTATTTAGTATAGAATTAGCGTTTGGTTTAGGGTTAGTTGCATGTAATTATGCATAATATGCTGTTATTACTATAGTAAATACATGTTACGTGATTTCTAATGATTGACATCACAGGGTTTAATGGTTTCTTAGTAATGATGTGTGATCTTGCCGGTAAAAAGAACGCTGCTGCTTGTGTGAACAGCACATTTGTGCAATTACTGTAAAATCGTTCAGGTAATGTTACTGTAATTTGCTGTGTGAAAGGGGCTTATGATTGCTAAGCACTGTATTAATACCTGTATGAAATGGGTAGGAGAAGGTTGTTCTTCTTCAGAGCTTGCACTTTGCCGAGAGTCTGTGGGTCGAGGGCGATGTAACAGCGCCGGGCGTAGTCCAGAAGCTTTTCTTTAGACGGGTCGAACTCGCCCACCTCAGCCACCTTCTCTGGAGCCACCAGCAGAAGCTCAGCAATGGGTGTGGTCGAGGCCACCGTATTACGATCGACACCGTGGATCTGAAAGGCCTTGGACATGTTCTTTAGCCTCTGGTATGTCACCAGGATCTTTTTATAGCGGAACAATACACCTGCTGCGTCTTTCACTGGAAAAACAGCAAAAAGGAGAGAAAGAAAAAGAGGAACAAGCCTTCAGAAAGAGAAAAATCACTTGCCGGTCACGTTTCCTCACTCTGAATGCTCACGCTCACCTCTCTGTCTTTCTCTCCCTCTGGCGATTCTGAAAACCCTCCTCCTCTTCAGAGCTGGGTGGCTGCCGGAGGGTCTTCCAGCTGCGCCGATATTCCGGAGGGACATGCTGTCTGTTATCACATCCTCTCCTGACATCATTTCCTCTTCCTCCAGGTAGCTATCCTCCAGATAGTCATCCTCTTCATCTCCCAGAAGAGAGAGGGATTCTGCGGCAGCACAAGTAGATGTACGTGAGTCAGGCGTCGTAATGTGTCTTTATTAAATTCATTCAATTGAATAAGTGACAGTTAAGATATTTATAATGTTACAAAAGATTTTCATTTCATTTCTTTTGAGCTCTCTATGCATCAAATCAAATCATTATCGTTTCCACAAAAACAACAGCACAATTGTTTTCAGCATTAATAATAATGAGAAATGTTTCTTGAGCAGCAAATCAGCATATTAGAATGATTCCTGAAGGATCATGTGACACTGAAGACTGGAGTAATGATGCTGAAAATTCATCTTAGCCATCACAGGAATAAATTACATTTAAAATTATTATTTTAAATTGTAAAATTGTTTACTGTATTTTTGATCAAATAAAAATGCAACTTAATGAGCATGAAAGACTTTTAAAAATCTTCTTTTTAAAAACTGACCTACATTTTTTAAAGGTACTATATGTCATATATTAACAAAGCCAAATAATAACCACTTGACCGATTATTGATTTTGAGTTAATATCATGTAGCTAAAATGTGTTAATTATGTGTTAATATAATGTCGCTAAAGAGATGTTGCCATTATTGTGACATACAAACACTACCAGGCAAATTTTAGACACACCCATTCATTTTTAAATATTAATATTTTCAGGTGACATTTTAGAAAAAAAAACTATTTAATATCTTAATATTAAACATACATAGAGGTATGCCGAAGTAGCCTTCACTATTTCCTTCCTTTTCAACTCATCCATTTCAAAACATTGTTTAAAATTATAATGTTAGTTGTGTATAGAAATGTATATAAAATGTATATTTCTATTAATATTTTAAGCTTGAACCTTACATCAAAAGATTTGATCACCAGACACAAATTCTTCATCAATGATGATCAGACACGCATCAGTGAACCACAACATGTTATCTACAAAAATACATTAGATCCAGGGAAATTATGCAGAATAATGATTGCTGAAATACTTTTAGGTAATTGTAGGCATGAATATTTCAACCACAATGACGATGATGTGGAGCAAAAACGTTGGAGCTGGGCGATCGTGTTTGTACAATATATCAATGTATTTTTTTAAATAAATTATATGGAATGAGGCGATACCGTTTATATCGATACACACTAGTTTCCAAGCGCATCTGCTAACCTACATGGTTACATTCACTATATTCGTTTTCATAGCCTTCAATATGAACATTGTTTGTAGGACATCATTGGGCGGGCAGGATGTGAAATAACTTCAGACACACCTTGCAGTTCATTGAGGGACCGGTTGTTGCTACTGCAGCTGCTGCTGGTACTGCCGCCACCGTGGCCCTGCAGGAGCGGCTGAGGGTGGGGGGGGCCGAACATGGAACTTATCTGAGCGCTGACGGGACCGGGAACAGAGCCCAAGGCCTTGGAGTTGGCTGAAGTCTGTTGGGTTGGCCTCTGCTGGAATGATTGACGGTTTGCCGACCGCTGGCTCTCTGCTTGTTGATCTGAAACATTAATGATTATCGTTGATTCTGATCTTTATATTACAGTAAACAATCTCCTCTTACCGTACACAGAACAGACTTTGGCCAGAAGGGAAAAGGAACGTCATGTAACAAAAGTATGATGTTTTAGTAAGGGTTTATTCATGTTCTGCACAAGTTTATTATAATGAACTAAAACCAAAATTATTAAAACATTTCTGTTAACTGAAATGAAGCTGAATTAAATATATATATATGTGATGCGATCTGGGAAAACCCTCCACATGGTGAAATTTGACATATTACAGGTTTTGAGACCATATTAAAGCTGAGTTCAAGCCCTTTCAGTTTGATAACAGAAATTAAATTAAAACCCTGTTTTTATTTATTTTATCGTTTGTCTGTAACAAAAGCTGTGGTTATCTGAAGTCAGCTGATCGCTATGATTTTCAGAGACGGAATTTTGAGAAAAAACGGTTTAATTAACTTTCACGTCCTGCTAGCGGGACGACTGGCGCTCTTTTTTATTGCCTTTTTTACATATTTTAGTAATCATAGATTAGGTATCATTCGAAAGCTTACGAACTCAAAATTCATCCCGTGAAAACCGTTTTGAAATTGGACGATTGAGAGGCGAGCAAGACCTTTTAAGCTCTTGTGCTCCGCATCACAACACACAATAACGCTGGATAATAATAAATAAATAAAAACTTGCGTGCCGTTGTAGTTCACCCAGGACTGGACTTTATTCTGTTATGTGGTTTATTTTGATAGCTGAACTGTCTTTGTAGTGTTAAGAGAAGGAGAGCTAAACGGGAGATATTGTTTTTTTGCACCTCCGCTCTGCCGTGCGTGTTCTTAAAGAGAAACACGGTCTTTTCAGCTTTCTACTATAAATCACTATTTTTCTGCACTAAACTGAATTTTCCCAAGATATATTCAGAGATGATAAACAAGATGTTATAGAATAACAATTTAATAAAAACCCAATTTTGACAAAAAACTGACATTCAATCTATTTTTAGATATTACTGAAAACGTAACAGCGCATCACATATATATATATATATCTTTTTTTTTTTGATGAATTTTTTTTAACTAAAAGCAATAAAAGGACTAACTGGAAATAAATAAAAACTAAAACTGAACAAAAACTAAAATAAAATCTAAACAAAAATATTAATATTAAAAACGAAACAATAAAGACAAAAGAACATTAAATTACTAAAAATCAAACAAATTAAAAAAGAACTTTCTAAATGTAAAAATTAACAATTTCAAAATATATTTAAAAAAAAACTGTAATAGTATATAAATACTAAAATAACACTTTACCCCGATCATTTTCTCTTCTCCTTCTCCAAGAAAAACTCCTGGAATCATTACCTGCAGGGGAAAAAAGAAATTCAGTTTTACTCTTCTAGTCCCCTAAATCTGTATCAATACCCAGCACTTCTGCAGCATATGATCACAAGAAAATCTACATGAACATCTGTTTTACAGGCACACAAACTAAGGTGAAACATAACACTGTTCTCAGAAACATTCCGCTATTTCTCAAATGACCTTTGACCCCATTCCATTCACAATTTCTTGTGGCTCTAAGGGGCCGTTTACATGACACCGTTTTCAACTAAAAACGGAAACCTTTTTATGCGTTTTGGCCGTTCATTTACACCTGAAAACGCTGAGGGCTCTCAAAAACGGGAATATGTGAAAACGTCATGCGTATGTGTGTTACGTGTTCAGTCTAAAGGCGCATAGTGTTTCTTTACAAGGTGACATCACCAACTATTAGCCTGGCAGCAGAATTAATTTTGACAACGTTGCCGTCTGTATGTGAAAAACGCAAAGGAAAAACGTTTCAGTTTTAGTACATTGTTGTGTAAACGTACTAGAGCTTAGATTCTCTGCCCGAGCCGGGCCGATATTTCCCGCCACTATGCTCGGGTCGGGCCCCTGATCAAGCACGTCACGTGTCATGCGCAGCGTCTCCTCTACTCGCACGCTGTGCTGTATTGTCCAACATGGAGCTTGAAGAAGTAAAGAAAAAATGAAAACAGGAGAATTCACTTTGAGCAAGTATGAAGGAAAGTCGGAGGTAGCCTATGTTTTTTTTTTTCTTCTTTTTTTACGTTTCTTCATTCGGATCCATTTGCGATCCATTCGATTCTGAATAAATAAACAACGCAGTTTACATGCTTCGTCCTTGTTACATTATTCATAAAGATAATAATTAAATGCACGCAATAAAGGCAATACATGCCTTTCAACTTATATGTACAAAATTCTGAGTTAAATGAATGTGCACTGTGCAGCAATTTGTACAAAGAGTACGTTGTGTTGTAGCCATTAAATAAGCGCCTTTAGTTTCATATTTATTAAAATATTATAATGTTATTTTTTCCCATGAACAGAGTAGATAGGAGGATGCGCAATGTCGGGAGACATGGAGTGGTTCAGGGCAGGCATGCCACTTCATTATGTTTTGTTTTGTAGAAAGCCTTTCTTTAAAGTGAATTTCGTTTTGCATAAATTGTATCTTAATTTTAATTCATTTTTCATCAACCAATTGTCTGGATTTAATAAATAAGAAGCAAATATAGCAAACAATATAATCATGACATGGAGGCGCCGGCGAGCCGCGGTCACCATGTGAACTGGAGCCATCTCATCATAAAAGAAATCAATTCACGGCACGTTTGTCACCGAATTTACAAATGCTCATCTTGCTTGTTGCACGCACACATATGTCGAAATAACATTAATAATAATTATGAATCTTTAGGAATATTTGATTGAATGCTGAATGTTGTGCTTGTTCAATTTAATAAAAATAAAACTTTCATTGTGATAATTAAAATAATTGAATATTAAATATTAAGTGGCCAATTTTTTCACATTTATTAATAGTATTTATAATATACACACACATATATATATATATATATACTGTATATATATATATATTAGGGCTGTCAATCGATTACAATTTTTAATCTAATTAATTACATACTCTGTGATTAATTAATCTAAATTAATCGCATACATAATTTTATTAGGTTTAGTGACAACATGTTACAATGTTTACATGGTACAATTTCTGGTAAGCTACGTTTTTTAATTATTGCTAGACACAAATTTCACGATTTCAATTAAATTCTTGTGATTTGATTAAATATTGACTCATTTGGATAAATATTAGGTACACAAGATAGGTGTTAATTTTTCTCAAGAAAAAATTATCTCACCCAATGCTGTAAACATACAGAGAGCCTATCAGCTGTATGGTTAAAAATAACTCAAATTAAATATAATGCGTTTTTATTATAAATAACTACTTTATTTAATGATATAAGTAAAAATTGTAATGCATATGTAATATAGTAGGCTACATTTAGAAAAATACTCTCTTTAGCTCTTTTTTATAGCCAACTATAGCCTACTAGGCCTATATGGTCATGTTTATGGCTTTCCTGAGGTAAATGTTTAGTGACATAATTGTTCTCCAGCTGTTTTATTGACCTCTTTTCGCGGTTGAAAAACACTGATTGATCGAGGAATATAGATTTCGGTAAGTTGTACGTATCTTTCAACATTGTTAACTCGTGTTTATTTACTAGCTAGTAACGTTAGAGATGATCGGTTCACGTGCAGCTAGGGATCTGTCATGTCACATTTACAAGCACCAAAACGGTATTTATTGTTTGAATTTCGTAATAAAATTGACAGAATCTTAGAGCCGAGATTTTTTTTATATCATAAGTAACGTACGTGCTCGGTCTTGTCTGTCGGTCTCCGTGTCCTCTTTGGTGTGCGATTTTTCTGTGCGTGAGAAAATGGTTGTGTGGCACGCACGCACGCACTCACTCACTCTCTCACACACACACACACAGATTGGCTAAATTTGCGTTTCAGTGTTTGAAGATAACTCTACTAGAGTGGTATCACGTGACGTGCTATCGTCGTACATCCGGATTAATGTTAACTCCTGGATGCTTTGTATTGATGTGGTACTTTAGAGTTTACGAACTCCGGTGATATGCAAATTCCTTGCAGACGACTTTATTTTTATCAACACTTCCATCAGGCTGTTTGTAAGTAAATGTTCCAATCAATGATCCAGGCAGCGCGTTCTCGTCTCCAACTTTCATTTTACAGTCAAATGGTGGCTTGAACGGCTCCGGGTCAACGGTCAATACGGAATGGATTAATCTGCGTTATTTTTTTTAACGCGTTATTTTTTCTCAGATTAATTAATCGAAATTAACGCGTTATTTTTACAGCCCTAATATATATATATATAATTGCGCAGCTCCCCCCTATATATGGTCTAGCACCCTTTCAGCACCTGCGTTAAAAAATGATCTGGCGTCGCCCGCGGTTATAGCGGCCCACGTATTAAAAATGGTCGGGTTTTAATCGGGCTCGGGCTCATAATTAGAGTTAATGTGTTCAGTTAATGGGCCGGGCTCGGACACAACGTGCACGGGCTCGGGTCGGGTCGGGCTTGATTTTTTGGGCCCGATCTAAGCTCTAAAACGTACCCTAAATATCCTCTATTAGCACAGAGTGGGCTCACCCTCTAGCTGTGTCCAAATTTAAAAGGCTGCATCCTTCAGAGGGCTCATTCGAAGGCCGATTGCGTCACAGCAGCGCGACGAAGACTGTCCCAGTTCAAAGGCTTCTTCAAATGTGGCCTCAAAATGCGTCCTTCATTTCCTGGGCAATGAAGGATACAACAGATGGATCCTTCAAGGCCTTGCCTAGCCCAGAATCCATTGCGCGCTGAGTCGACAAGATTTTTGGGGGTTTAAATTACCTTTAAATTGGGTTTCAACTTACTCGGATATCTAATGATAAGAAACTTTAAAGTGGTTCAAATTATGACATATCTTACTAAGATGCGATTATATATATATATATATTTTTTTTTTTATATCATTTTTGTAAATAACTATACGCACAACCGGCGCAGCGTCATAGAGCGTCTCTGAACAGGTTCACGCCCACTTTTAGGGGAAAACAAACCACCACACAGTATCGGATTGAGGAAGTGTACTAACCTTACAACATGCCAAAGCCAAAAATTTCACACAGTACGACTATTTTGTATTTGTATTTAAATAAATTTTTCCACACAGTATTTTGTTTATGCCCATCTCTGCCTGCCATCATCATCCATATCTTGCTTTTATGGAAATATCATGAATTACTGATGATGCTATCGAAAGCTAAATCAGGCTATTGTATGGCTGGACAGAAAAGTGCACTCAAGTACTCTAAATATAAAGACATAATATATACATTTAAAGATGTTTACTTAAAAAAAACTAAGTAAAATCATTCTGGTGACTCGATGAGGTACGAGTAAATGTCCGGGTAAGACACTTCTGGCCACTGGGTGAGGTTGTTACACAAATTTGACGCTGGCAGAATGAGTAAGGGACATGTTTTTAAATTGACCAAATTAAGTTTGTGGATGTATCTTTCACGCTCTATGGCAGACAGGGTGGACATATAATTAATCAACATATTTAATCTAAGTGATTTCTGAAGTTATACACATCTGCCGGCTGTGTACGGATGTTGTTTTGTGCCGCTATTTTGTATTGAAGTCTATGGGAAGTCTGGTTTGTTTTTCCCTAAAAAGGGGCGGTTACAAAATTGACAATTAAGTTCCCGGATGTGCCGGTAGTCCGTATATCAAGGTGAACATATTTAGGTAAGTTGTGAACCCTGTTTTTTTCAGACAGTCCAACTTTCAAAAAAGTAACTGTCACTTATCAACGGTAGCTGTCAAGTTGCTAGGCGACAAGAACAATCCTCCGTAGGCTAGACGTGCCATTTAACAACGCTCGATTTGACCTTTGTGGGCTTCGAAGGCGTGGCATTTGATGTCTACGTCCTTTGAAGGATGCAGCCTTTGAATTGGGACACAGCTTCTGTCTCTTCTCATCTCACCATTGCTTTCCTGACTCTTGGTTGAGAAGATGAACCGATCGAGCTGGCAGCGCAGGAAGTCCCGCTCCTCCTCCAGGTCCTCAATGCGCTTCTGCAGCCATGAATTTTTCTCCAGCGAGATCTGCAGTTGTGTTCGCAAGTTAGTGATCAACAGATACGAGTTGCTCGGTGCTGGCGGATCACTACCTGTAACATAACATAAGCATCATCACACATTGACATACAGCACTTAAAGGGATAGTTCACCCAAAAATTAAAACTCTGTCATCATTTACACACGCTTATGTTGTTTCAAACCCATAAGACATATGTTAATTTTTGGAACACAAATTAAGATATTTTTAATTTCTCTCATCATTTTTGACCATCCATTGAAAGTCCATGCAACAAAAACTTTCATACTTCATACGTACAAAAAGACATAAAAGTTATCCACAGGAATTTAATCCTTTGTGTTATATAATGAAAAGATATTCATATAAAAACATTGGTTAACACGCATTCATAGAGCATATTAAATATGGTTAACAAAGAAACTCAACTGTGTGTGCTTGATGTGACAGAATCTATGACATTCAATATTAAATGAGATATAAAATGAGAGAACATTAAAAAATATCTTAATTTGTGTTCCAAAGATGAACTAAAGACTTAAACCCCATTTACACCTGGTATTAAAATGCGATCTGTATCCAGATAAGTTATCCGGATAATAAAAAACGCATGTTAATGCAAGGTGTTACGTTGTGATCGGATTGTGATCGGATCTGCCTGACCACATATGGAGGTAGTCTGGCTCGCATCGCATTGTGTTCGGATCTTTACTAGGTGTAAACGCAATCCGTACGACGCGATGGCATTCGTACCTGCCAAACATACACCGACGACCGCAGCAGAGGCCGCAACTTCTCGCAGATGTAGTCGAACAAATGTCGGTTCATTCTGAAGTTTGCCATCCAGTCATCTTCGCCAAAAGACCCCAAGACAATACGTTCCCACCACTCATTACTCCGTTCTCTCATCCACAGAGACCGGTTCACTGTCGTAGCATTCACAGTAGCCGCAAAAACAACAGCTGCAAACAGGGCCTGTCGTCTTTTCTGTTTGCTCCTAATAGAAAAACGTTGAAAATGACCCCTACCGCGACAGAGAAAAAGTAGAAATAGGCGGTAGGCTACAGTAATAGCATCTCTAACGATCATGTTGACAAACTACAGCTGATTTCCCGCTCACGCGCACGTCGCGCAGGTGTCACTCTGGAGGACAGAGATCCGAACTCAATGTGGATAACGAGAACGCATTAAAAATACAAGGTGTAAACGCAAAGGTAAGATCAGAACACTCATTATCCGGATAACTTATCTGGATACAGATCTCATTTTAATACCAGGTGTAAATTGGGTCTTATTGACGGTTCACACCAAGGACAAAAACTACACTCACCGGCCACTTTATTAGGTACCCCATGCTAGTAACGGGTTGGACCCCCTTTTGCCTTCAGAACTGCCTCAATTCTTCGTGGCATAGATTCAACAAGGTGCTGGAAGCATTCCTCAGGGAGTTTGGTCCATATTGACATGATGGCATCACACAGTTGCCGCAGATTCGTCGGCTGCACATCCATGATGCGAATCTCCCGTTCCACCACATCCCAAAGATGCTCTATTGGATTGAGATCTGGTGACTGTGGAGGCCATTTGAGTACAGCGAACTCATTGTCATGTTCAAGAAACCAGTCTGAGATGATTCCAGCTTTATGACATGGCGCATTATCCTGCTGAAAGTAGCCATCAGAAGTTGGGTACATTGTGGTCATAAAGGGATGGACATGGTCAGCAACAATACTCAGGTAGGCTGTGGCGTTGCAACGATGCTCAATTGGTACCAAGGGGCCCAAAGAGTGCCAAGAAAATATTCCCCACACCATGACACCACCACCACCAGCCTGAACCGTTGATACAAGGCAGGATGGATCCATGCTTTCATGCTGTAGACGCCAAATTCTGACCCTACCATCCGAATGTCGCAGCAGAAATCGAGACTCATCAGACCAGGCAACGTTTTTCCAATCTTCTATTGTCCAATTTCGATGAGCATGTGCAAATTGTAGCCTCAGTTTCCTGTTCTTAGCTGAAAGGAGTGGCACCCGGTGTGGTCTTCTGCTGCTGTAGCCCATCTGCCTCAAAGTTCGACGTACTGTGCGTTCAGAGATGCTCTTCTGCCCACCTTGGTTGTAACGGGTGGTTATTTGAGTCACTGTTGCCCTTCTATCAGCTCGAACCAGTCTGGCCATTCTCCTCTGACCTCTGGCATCAACAAGGCATTTCCGCCCACAGAACTGCCGCTCACTGGATGTTTTTTCTTTTTCGGACCATTCTCTGTAAACCCTAGAGCTGGTTGTGCGTGAAAATCCCAGTAGATTAGCAGTTTCTGAAATACTCAGACCAGCCCTTCTGGCACCAACAATCATGCCACGTTCAAAGTCACTCAAATCACCTTTCTTCCCCATACTGATGCTCGGTTTGAACTGCAGGAGATTGTCTTGACCATGTCTACATGCCTAAATGCACTGAGTTGCCGCCATGTGATTGGCTGCTTAGAAATTAAGTGTTAAGGAGCAGTTGGACAGGTGTACCTAATAAAGTGGCCGGTGAGTGTATAATGATATCTACAATAATAAAGTTTGAATAATTGTTTAAATCCCTTAAGAATAGGGAAGCCTACACCATAGTTATAAGGATAATGGAAAACTTGACATCTTTCTTTCTTCTGACTGCTGTTAGCAATATCTCTGTTGTGAAAAACACTATTGTGGAGGTTTTCTTTTGCTATTTTGAGCAAAAGGAAACACAAAAAAATATTTAATGTATAGTCTCATCCACCACTATAGAAGTTTACCCAACTATGATGGCTTCCGCTTCTGAGAAACACAAAAATGTGAAAGGGTGAATAATACGGTTTATCTGTGTCGTTATCATTATAGTTATGGTGGACTCTGCTTTTCTTTTAAATGTATAACAATTTTTTTTTTTGTTAATAATTTATTGGTATAATTATCGTACTTGGTGTGAACAGTTAAAGGACAAGTGGTCACAGCTTACAACAAAAAGAAGTGATACTCAACTGAACTGACCATCAAAGTTCTGGTCATTTTGGTTGTAGAAGCCTCCCTGCTGCTCAAAGTTGTCTTCAAAGGGAATGGAGATTTCATAGGCATCCTCATTCTTGGGTGCTGAAGAATGATGATTAAAAACACGAAGGATGCACATTATTCTTCTGGGAAATAATTCACAGCTCACACCTAACGTTCAATAAATACCAACTGCGATTAGAGCGCGAGCACTCACTCTGTAACTCTCGGGAACTCGCGTGCTTCCTCGTGGCTGAATCCGCATCATTCATATTTCCGTTTGTTCAGTTTATGATCTAAGTTGAGACACAGAGAGCGTCGGTCACCCCAAAATACTCATGACATCTACTGTATTTTCTCTGCAGAGCATCAGATGCAGACGCGCATGCGGCTAACGTTACACATCACATACATGATGTAACTTACATGAAATATCTAACGAGCTGTCAGATGACCAGCATCTGTCTTCTCTCTTAATCACGCAACATAGTAAAACAGTCAGTATCTAACGTTACCATTCACAATCCAAACATTTATAACAACAAGACGGGTTAACAAGGTTATGACATAGGCTGCATTCTTCTTAAAAATACGATGGTTAGTGTAGTGATGCATGCATAATGCACCGTTTGTTCTGCATTATGATGACTAGCAAACTGGCTAATCTTTAGACCGTTCCAGACAGAAAATACAATAAGCGCAGTATTTCTGTCACGTGGTGACACAAAACATACAAACCGTTGCTCGCTCTTGGGCGCGCTTCCCTGTCACGTATTTTAAGCGTGTCTCAGTACACTATCATCTGTCTGTGCTTGTGAAAGAACCAGCTTGCGAACAATAACAAGTAAATTACCCTCAGCAGCAGCACTAAAAACAACGGGAAGGAAGTCACTATTACAGCACCTTAAAATTGGCACGTTCAAAATAAAAGCCTATTACATTAGGTGTTTTTTTTTAAGTCACAAAATGCACAGTAGTATAATAGTCTGTAGTATAGTAATAGTAAGTCTATTTAACTTATTAAAAATCTGGGTGAAATTGCAAAAGGGATTAGTTGATCCCATTTAGCCTTTATCGAAAATATCACGTCGCGCACGAACATATACGTCACACCACAAATTCGTGGGAAACTGGACAATCAGGGTGCTTTCATCCTGAATGTACACGTAGGCTACTACATGACTAATACTAGATTATCCAAAATAATCTGTGTCATTTTTACTAATTTGTCTATTTTATTATCTTTACTGACTTACTGATTTAACAAACTTTACAGAATTGAGCAAGCTTGTCAAGGGGTACAAAAGGATGATTAAAATGTACTAGCCTACTTTGCTCAATTCTGTAAAGTTTGATAAGTCAGTAAAGATACTAATATATATATATATATATATTTTTTTTTTTTTTTATTCTGTCCTACGAACCAAAATTCTAATATGTTTTATTTTTTGCTGGGTAAACAAGCGATAGAACATGAACATAATAAAACATACATTCAGGCTAGAGTCAATTAGGTTAAGGCAGGTTTTAACTTTTAACTGAAATGAATTGTGCTCAAGGCGTTATTAAAGTCATGTCCTCTCAAGTATCTGACATAATTATCAAACTATTAAAAACATAAATATTGTCCTGGCCAAATCCCCTCCATTGGGCCTTATCAATCATGTTCTCCAAATAATCCCCATCCTCTGAATTGGCTCTCACTCTTTTGCCTGCTCCTCTCCAGCTGGTCTGGCGAGCGTTATAACCGTTGTTCTGTGGCTGCAGTCGCATCATCCAGTGGATGCTGAACACTGGTGGTGATTGAGGGGAGAGACTCCCTGATATGATTGTAAAGCGATTTGGGTGTACAGTAGCACATAGTAAAGCGCAGTCATCATAGATATCTATATAAAGGCAGTCATGGCCTAATATCCCAGAAGGTTGCAGGTTCAATTCCGGCAGGAAATGACTGAGGTGCCCACGCCTATTGGCGAGAGGGAGATTTTAAAAAAAATGTATTAAAAATATTTTGCACAATTTATAAATTCCTTATGAATATTTTAGGAAATTATTTTGACACATGTAGGCTATTACGTGTATTTTGGATTTAAATTTAAAGGGGTCATGACATGGTTTTTTGTTTTGTTTTATTATGTTCCCTTAGGTGCAATTATAGTATTACTATAGTTTTTTGTACAAAAAAAACTTTTAAAATGTAGTGATTTATGACATTTTCCCACACTGTTTCTCACCTCTGATTCAAACAGTCTGTTTTGGACGTGTTTCCCCTTTAAGAGTTCAATGTTAACGCCCACTGTTATGATTGGCTAACGTCAGTGCTGCTTCTGCATAAATTATTAACGTTAATCATTTTGTATCACATGTAGACTACACAATGCTCCACCACGTGAAACTTCGGTCTTCCAATCTTTTACCATCGTGTCAATTCTCAATTGATTTTGATTCATATGCGCGAGGGAGGGAGGGAGAGAGAGAGAGAGCAAGACAGTTTGAAGGCGCGCGCGCGGCCGGGGCTCTCTCTCTCTCTGCTCGTTCTTTCAGTAACATGCCCTGTCAGTCACACTCATCTGATCACTCACCGATCAAATAAAGCTTTCGGCGTGCTGCAAATAAACTGCATCCAACTGCTTTCCCTGACGTCTGGATCGTTCGGCAGCGTATTCAAACATGTTGTATCTTGTAAACAGACCCACTCGCTGCTTGACAACGCATGCGATGATGCGAAATGAGGCGTAGTTGTCTTGCGCTGGAGGCGGTCATATGCAAACGACTGGTACGTCACTTCTAACCGTGACGTCACTTCTAACCATGGATCCAGAACAAGCTGTATTTAGAGCTTGATTAAATAAATGCTTCGTTTATAATGGGGAGGACGTCTTAAGCTATGAAACTTGCAGGAAGTTTTAATAGTACATAGATCTCTTATATACCAAAAGATCAAGGCAAATTTGGTTTCTCATGTCATGACCCCTTTAATTATTTTGAGGCCTAATCAACACAAGTTCGGAAGTTATGTTGTCAACTTTTTTTTACAGTCTATGGTTGTCAACGGCAGGCAGGCTAACGTAAGCGGTCTCCGAGATTTACCGCTGAACAGGAAAAAAAAAAAAAACATCCATCCATCCATCCATCCAAATTTTATGACAGAAACAAGGAGGAAATATGGCACGGAAACAGATTTCTGATTTTGTTTGGAAAACCACCAGTGAAGAAGAACACTAGTAACGTTACTTCAACCATGACAACGGAGAGCAGCCTGGAGCCCAGTCCCAGCCTCAGCCCCCGCAATCCAACCTAGCGTGATTGGATTCGACGAGCCCTTCCAGCCAACATCCAGTTTCACATTTCCTGCACTGCGTTGTGGTAATGAAACGTTCTCATGTTCTGAGGCACCGGCTTGGTTTGCTAGATGGCAGTGAGAGATCAGAGTTGCATAGCGAGTCAATACAAAAGTTGGCCGCTTTGGATGACGTCCCAGATGCTCGCTTATCCAGCGCTCATTCCAGAAAGCAGGCTACTGCCCGACACTGTTTGGGGCTTCTCTTCAGGACCACCCGATTCCTTCAGCAAGGGAATTGCCTTCAGGCAGGCACGGATTAACGCACGGGCCTACTGGGCACTTGCCCAGGGCACTGGGCCAGCAGGGGGCCCTGTACAATTTACTGTGTCTATTCTTTTCAAATAATTATTTTTATTTTATTTGTATTTTCAGTAAAATTGTGTTAAATATTGAAGAATAATGTGATCTTTTTTTGTAGTTGCAAAGTATTAACTAGTAAATAAATCAAATAAATAATTTTAATATATTGCTGCGCTGTTGAGAAGGACATCTAGAGGCGAGTGAAAAGCATTGCGTTATACACTCACCGGCCACTTTATTAGGTACACCTGTCCAACTGCTCGTTAACACTTAATTTCTAAGCAGCCAATCACATGGCGCCAACTCAGTGCATTTAGGCATGTAGACATGGTCAAGACAATCTCCTGCAGTTCAAACCGAGCATCAGTATGGGGAAGAAAGGTGATTTGAGTGACTTTGAACGTGGCATGATTGTTGGTGCCAGAAGGGCTGGTCTGAGTATTTCAGAAACTGCTAATCTACTGGGATTTTCACGCACAACCATCTCTAGGGTTTACAGAGAATGGTCCGAAAAAGAAAAAACATCCAGTGAGCGGCAGTTCTGTGGGCGGAAATGCCTTGTTGATGCCAGAGGTCAGAGGAGAATGGCCAGACTGGTTCGAGCTGATAGAAGGGCAACAGTGACTCAAATAACCACCCGTTACAACCAAGGTGGGCAGAAGAGCATCTCTGAACGCACAGTACGTCGAACTTTGAGGCAGATGGGCTACAGCAGCAGAAGACCACACTGGGTGCCACTCCTTTCAGCTAAGAACAGGAAACTGAGGCTACAATTTGCACAAGCTCATCGAAATTGGACAATAGAAGATTGGAAAAACGTTGCCTGGTCTGATGAGTCTCGATTTCTGCTGCGACATTCGGATGGTAGGGTCAGAATTTGGCGTCTACAACATGAAAGCATGGATCCATCCTGCCTTGTATCAACGGTTCAGGTTGGTGGTGGTGGTGTCATGGTGTGGGGAATATTTTCTTGGCACTCTTTGGGCCCCTTGGTACCAATTGAGCATCGTTGCAACGCCACAGCCTACCTGAGTATTGTTGCTGACCATGTCCATCCCTTTATGACCACAATGTACCCAACTTCTGATGGCTACTTTCAGCAGGATAATGCGCCATGTCATAAAGCTGGAATCATCTCAGACTGGTTTCTTGAACATGACAATGAGTTCGCTGTACTCAAATGGCCTCCACAGTCACCAGATCTCAATCCAATAGAGCATCTTTGGGATGTGGTGGAACGGGAGATTCGCATCATGGATGTGCAGCCGACAAATCTGCGGCAACTGTGTGATGCCATCATGTCAATATGGACCAAACTCCCTGAGGAATGCTTCCAGCACCTTGTTGAATCTATGCCACGAAGAATTGAGGCAGTTCTGAAGGCAAAAGGGGGTCCAACCCGTTACTAGCATGGGGTACCTAATAAAGTGGCTGGTGAGTGTATATCTCCACTGTAAAGTGGATGCGCCTTTAGAGAGAAATGCACCTTTCATATCATAGCCTATCAGCCTAATCAGCCGGTATTTGCTTTCGATTTGATTTTTTTCGTTTAAAAGTGGACATTTCAAGCTTTATTTAGAAATATTCATCATGTATCTGAGGCTATACACTGTGTTTCAGTTCATTTTTTAGACGCGCTCCAGTTCACGCACGGAGACGATGAAAGCGCGCCCTGTTTGTTTTATTTTATTTTACAAAAGCACAACGTTTTCTTGTTATTGTGAGTTTACAAAAATAAAAGTAGCTACTTGCGACTGATGCATTATTCTTTTCTGTATAGGCCTATAACCAGAAAAGATAGAGTATTTCAAGTTGTTTCCACTGTTGATAGGAAAATGCAAGTGTTCGCGCCGACGCCTGCCATGCAGTGCGCGCTCCACACTCCGCACAAACACATTGGATATGCATTTATCTAGGTTAAAGTTAGAGCGAGCTGCCATGCCAGACGGATAAGTCCTTTTCATGTTTAACAAATCAAATCATGCATTTTCTACCTACCGCGAGTAAACGCTGCACCAGTTTGAAAAAGGTAAAAGCATAACGAGCGTAACGAGAGAGGGGCCCCACTAAGAGGGATGCAGAGATGTTGCTGCATCTGTATATTAACATTTCTGATTGTTTAAATGATCAGCCCTCGGGGGTCCCCTTAAAATGCCTGGCTTGCCTGCCCTATTGTGGCACCTGTGCATACAGGTGCAACACTGTTGTACAAAAAATTGGGGAAGGGGGCCTTTGAGACATCCGTGCCGGCGTGCCCAGGGCACATCATCGCCATAATCCGTCCCTGCCTTCAGGGGTGACAGACAGCACGCGAAGGAATACTGTATGATGTGATGCTGGAGCGCACATATGATCTCCCTGAAGAAAGAAAGTTGATAGAAGGAAGAAACAACTGGATGTCGGACACTATACAAAATGAAATAGTTGAAAAGTTTGCTCATGCTATATCCAGAGGGAAATTGTTGCCTGCTCATCGCACTGCCGATTTTATGGCCTCACAGCTGACGGTACAACTGACATTAGCAACACTGAGCAGTTCTCCTGCAGTCTGAAATATGTTGACAGCAGTTTGGAGCCTCACACTGTGTTTTGGGGATTTTATAACGCCCGGGACAGCACTGGAGAAACTCTTTTCAGTTGCATCAAGGATATTTTTGTTGAAATAATTATTTAAATAAATGGTTCACATTTACGTTGATGTATTCCTTATATAAGTGTATGTTAGACCAACATTTCATCAGTGGAACTACTAACCCACTGTTACCTTATGATAATAGATAACAAAATAATGGTCATGCCTAAAATTTTATTCTTATTTTGCAAGTCTAAATTGCATTATAATGTTCGGACTGAACATTCAAAATTATTAGAAACGAGGAGTAATTCATTAATGATTTCGGCAACAAACTAGATTTTTTTTTCTGTGAAATGAATTTCAAACTCTGGCGGTACCCAGCCTTGTAGACGAAAGAGTGCTTTCTCTGAATCTGATAGGCGGATACCTCATTAGCGTTGTTCTGGATTAGTGGGAGAGGCTTGCGGAGCCATGCAATGTGGTGCATTGTGGGAGTTGTGGTTTTCAGTACAAATGCACCCTAAAGTTACTTTCTGTCTTTACTCAGTCAATAAGGCACCAAATTCGAAATTTTTATTACATTGTGACTACATTTATGACCCACTTTCAATAAAGATGAATGTTCCCACGGGTGAAATGCTCCTTTAAACGCGTCACTGCAGCTTACGCCACTCTCCTGACTCAGGCCCGGCGCCACGAGGGGGCAAAAGGGGGCATTGCCCCCTCAGATCTGATTTGTGCCCCCTCAGTTTCATTTTTGTATTCATGGTTTCAAACGAAATATTTAACCGTTTGAGCGGTACGGGATTTATATTTCTGTAAATGTTCAGTGACGTGACATCACTGCCAGATTCAAACTGTAGGCTTGTTCGACTTCATGCAGCTCTGCGCAGAACGATCGGCGGCTGACTTGAAGCAGTGCATGCCGGTTAGAAATTTTGTCCGACTTGATACAGCACCGACGCCACGTGACTGTGACGTATGCCATCAAAGTAACGCGAGAGCGATTCGAGAGTAGCCGGAGAACTCAGCCAGCGCAGCTTCTGAAGAGCGGCTGCTCGGGGCTGCACGAGCGCTGATGACGACACAGCTGTTCCCTGATTGGCCGGATTCACCGCATGACAACGATCATGTGTGTTTCGTGTTTATTCGAACACCTTTAGTTCCTCTACAGCTCTCAAATCATTTTTATAACAGTAAGCACTCTTTTCATGTAGTCACAATGTTATATTGTGTCATGTTTATCCAAATAAAACTGATTAAAAAACGTTGATTCCACTTCATTGATAGTAGGCTAGCTGTAGGCTTATGGGGAACTTTATTCTTGTTCAAACAGACACTGTATGAAGCAGTACATAAAGTATTGAATGAAAATGCCTCTGAAACATCTGTGTATTTAGCAAATATTGCATTTATTTCACTTCAGCTGTGATAAAGTATGCAAACACCACGTGAGCGGTCACTACGGGAACCAGAAGTGTCCGACTTCACGTCTCCGTTTGCAGCTCCTCCCCGCCTGCACGCGGCTACTCTCGCCGATCGCTTACATCCAGCCGCAGCCGATGTCGAACACACCTTGTGCGTTCGCGAGCAGGCGCTGAGCCAGAGACGTGATGTATATTCACAATCACATCACATGTTAACGCAGTGGTACAGTAACACTCACGGGACACTGCAGTTCATAAAAGTTCATTATCTGCCTGTGCATTAAATCTTTGCCGGTTAAACATTTCATTCGCGTGCTGTTGCGCGGATCTAACTAACATGCGCTTTGCTGAGCGCGTACCCGAAGCACACACACTAAACCGTCAAACAGCGCCTGATTACTAGACTAAGTTATCTATCAAGTCTTATTGCGCTAATATACTGTCAAATACACACAAGGTTTACATAAACACTTATGTCTAACGTGAAACCACACATTTGAGAGAAAATAGAGTGCGTGACATATGCGTGTCCATTAGATGCGCGCAGGTCTTAAAGTGACAGTAGCCCAATAGTAAACATGCCTATATGGGGAGGCTGCAGACCTGGAGCCGGCAGATATACGCCCCTGGCAGTTTTGCGCCCCTGACAGTTTTACGCCCCTGTTGTTCCTAATGCGTCCAGTAGGGGGAGAAGGATATACGGCGAAATTACATAAATCGACGCTCGAAACTAACACATTAATAACTGTCCCGTCTATAGACTAGCCTATATTACTAATTTAGAGATTTTTGTTCATTTAAATAAACGTTATAGACAGTGGAATAATCTGCACGACGGATTAAAACATCCAGATGTTCAGTTGGGCTTCACTCTGCACTCAGCCTACAGAAGACTATTTGTTTTTGTGAATTTTAAAATGATTAATACACACAGTTGGATCAGATGGACAAAGTAACTATATGACCTACTGTAGAATTTATTGTTTTTAAACTGTTTTTATATACATGAGCCTGAGTGATATATGTTGTTGTGAATTTATATAAAGTTACTTTTAGGTAGGCCCTATTAACCATATTTAGCCCATTAGACATCCGTTTAATCATATGGATCCTCAATGAAATATCTGCTGTACTATTCACAATTGGTCATCATACAGCTGGGTCATTCTATGGAAATGTCCATTATTCTCTCCCTAGCCTTTAAAGAAATATTACACTTAAAAAACACTTTAGGGTTACAATTTCTTAACATTTTAAAATAAAACAATATGTTATTTGAACAATTACACCTTCTTGAGCCATCAATATATTTGATTTTTATTAATTATATATAATTCCAAGCACCACAGAAGTGCTCGTCCCCACAGTCATGTACAGAGGGAAAATGCTGTATTTTGAGGTCAATAACAGGTTTTTACACTATTTAAAATACAATAATGTATACATAACTATAAAATAGCCTATATTATGTAAATTAAATAAAACAAACAAAATGCAGAATAAATATTATAAAATGTATAAAGAAAGTAGTGGTCCCTGAAGTTGTGTCTGGTGTTACCGTTAAACAAAAATCTCTTATTTTGTAATAAAAATCATCAAGATTTACATGGTGTTACTGTCACTGATGTCACCTTTCTTATGGGTAACAACACCAGTAACACCATTGATTCCGTTTCTAGATAAACTTTATTCAAAGCTTCATTTAGATTATATGCCAAATCACTAGAGGGTGTTGGTTATTGTAAAATAACGGAAGTATTGATGATTATAAACGGTTCCTATTATTTATCTTGATATTGTAAATGGTGACACAATTACAATAGAGTGGGATATGTATATCGCTGAACTATAGCTGAACTATGATTAAACAATATACTAGGAAATGGTTATATTTTATATATGATGTGATTATTATAAATATCGGGACATATCTGAATGTTTACGATAATGAGGGTTATTATAGCATTATTGTGATTATTGAGACAGGATAATATAACTGTAAGAAACTATAATATCAAATAAATATTATTAAAAAAATAATAATAATAATAATTAAAAATAAAATAAAATAAAAAAATGATTGTTAAGTTAACTGCTAATGGAAGTGCTATATGGGGTAATATATGGGAAGGAATTGGGGGTGGGAGCAAATGTGTGTATGTATGTGTATGTATGTATGTGTATATTTATATGTTCATATCTATGTATATGGGAGATACATTTTTTTTTGTGTGTGTTAATATGTATATTTTATTTTATTTTGCTCGAAATAAACTTCAATCAATCAATCAATAATAGGTATGTATTTTGTGTGTTCACACCATAGACTGTAAACAAATGTTTACACATTTCCAAAATATGCTCTGATGTTGCTCCAGAAACCATGTGGACTATGTTTAAATGCATGGAGTAAACAGGTCTTACCAAAAGATGACATGTCACGCAAGCTAAAGACAGACAACAAGATAAAAATAAAAATGTAATTAATTTTAAAAGTGAGCGAGACAGAGCGGGTAAAGAGAAGACTAGCATCTTAACCTACACGTATAGTTAGCGAAGTTTGAGTCAGGCAGAATATTAACTTGACCGTCAAGTAGGCTACTTTTATTGTCTCTCGAAATAAATTATAGGCCATCTTTTGAATTTATATCGAATATTATCTAATCATTTATAAATAATAAATGTTTTCATTACAATGCAATCAACAACAATAACTTTAGCAGATCGTTTAACATAACAATTTGTGTCGCTTCTATATAGGACTAATGTTCAGCCTTCCCCTACTGGACGCATTAGGAACAACAGGGGCGTAAAACTGTCAGGGGCGTAAAACTGTCGGGGGCGTATATCTGCCGGCTCCAGGTCTGCAGCCTCCCCTTGCTGCCGCTTGTCCTTAAAGGGATAGTTCACCCAACAATAAAAATGTCTGTCATTATTCACTCACTCTAATGTTGTTGTTGCAATCCTGTATTCATTTATTTTTTGTGCTGAAAAAAAAAAAGAAGAAAGAATATATTTTGAAAAATGGGGCTATCCAAACGGTTGCTGGTCCCCATTGACTTCCATAGGAAAAAATATTCTATAGAAGTCAGTAGGGACCAGCAACTGTTTGATTACCCACATTTTTCAAAATAACTTTTATTTTCAACAGAAGAAAGAAACTTATTCAGGTTTAAACAACTTAGGAGAATAAATAATGACGATTTTCATTTTGGGGGGAATTAATTATTTTCAACAGAAGAAAGAAACTTATTCAGGTTTAAACAACTTAGGAGAATAAATAATGACGATTTTCATTTTGGGGGGAATTAATCCTTTAATGTTAATACAACAACAAGACTGAGAACTGAGAACTTTAAAAGTAGCTTTAACAAGAATCGATGTATAGGTCAGTGATGTATGTAGTGTTTTATCTTTATATTTGATCACTTAATTTCTTACTTGAATGTGTTAAATACACCTACTGTAACTGAAAAAAATAAATCCCTGTTTATTTAATTTGTAGGCCTATATTATGTTGTGTAGCCTATTTTTATTTGCACCACTTTGGTCTGTCATTCTTTTTTTATTTCATATTTTGTTACCTTGAAAGGCTTTGTTTTTAAAACTGGGGAATTAGTTTGGCTGTAATGCAGTCACTTGCAAAATAGTAAAACCAACATGAAAGAAAATCGTGATAAAATCATGATTTTCCTGAATCTGAATTCCTGAATATCGCCCACCCCGGGGCCTACGGCTTATCTTTTTATTACGCGGTTACCTGTGCAGTTGGATATGGAGTGTTTTAGGGAGCGCTGCATTTAAAATACGTTGTTCCAAAACGAGTTCTCAGTGTGTATTGTTCATTGATGGTATAAAGTTAAGCCCCCTTAACAATTTCACATGCCCCCTCAGTCATTTCATCCTGCAGCCGGGCCTGTCCTGACTACACTGCACGAGCTGAAGGATGACAAGAGTGTCAGGGGGACAGCAGAGCTAAGATCGGGGGACTCTACAAACAGGCTTTAAAAGGAAGAACATATTTCGGTATTTTATGCTGCCATGCCATGATGCCCTGTTCGAGCCCTGTGAAGGTGCCACAAGCCTACAGAGTGCCACAGCAAGTGCGCAAGGTGCACTGGAATGCACAGGTGTGCTGAAAGAACAAATAGCCACACTCCGGGATGATGCAGTTGGGGACGAGCTGATCCGCAAGGTTGAAACCTGCGCATCACAAACCACCCTGAAAATGCCAGACACCACCACCCAGAGTGAGCAAAACCCCAGCTCGCCTTCGCCAAACTAGAGAGCCAGAGGCAGTCGCGTAAGGCGCACAAACAGTGGATTGGCGACGTAGCTTTTTCGAGGCTATTGATGTGATATCGTCGGAGCTGGACAGAAGATTTGATCAGGCCAGTATGAAGCTTGCCGCAAAAGCGAGAGAGGGCTGTTATCAAAGCAGCAGAGGGAAGGAGCGTCAATCTGGAGGCCCTTCAGCTCCCGGAGGAGCTTGACACAGACCGCCTTGAACTCCAGTTCAAAATGCTTAGGCCAAGCATCGCCAAGCAGCTTGCCGATGTCACAAAAGGTCACAGTCCCAGATGTAGCATCATGTTTGACAAAGCTCCACCCTCAAACAAGAGCCATGTTTTCAAAGACAGAAAAACTGATCGAGTTATGTCTGTGCCTATCTCCGTGGCCTCATCCGAGCGCACTTTCTCCGCCTTGCGTCTTGAAGATATGGGTACAGCACCATGACCCAGAAAAGGCTCACTCACCTTTCGCTGATGCATGCCCACACATGAAACATTACACAACATAACTCAGCTACGGGACGTCAGATCCATTATGACGTCATAAAGAGTTCGATTCATTTTAGAACTTCGCGCGTGTTATTGCGTGTTATTAAAGCCATTTAACTCTCCACACTTTACTCATTTACTGAGTTTAGCTGCTTTAGTGTGATTGATACACAACAGCGACTCATCATGGGAAACAGAAGTTCACGAGTACAACCGTTCACGGATAGCGAGCAGGTTCACGACCTCCATCACCGTGACCGCACACCCTCAAACCATCTTCCTCATCGGCCTGACGAGAAGCCTGAGGGAGAGAGAGACCAGCTTCCCATCTCGAGTCTGAAGAAGAAGATGAAGAGGAAGATGAAGAAAGTGGGCGAATTCAACTTCTTTAAGAGTCTCTCTTTCAGACGGAAGAAAGAACCCACCGAAAACAAGAGCTCAGATCAGGGAGAGATGATGAAGGATCAAGAGACGGAAATATCCAGGAGAAGTACCGACGGTAAATGACAAATGTTATGAGAATATATATATTTAATATCCTACATGAAAAAGTCACTTCATAATTTACACCTAGTGAGTAACGGGAACTTTTCTGTCCCCTATAGGATGGTTTTAAACAGACTTTTGAACTTTCTCTCTATAAGAAATTATTTAAGAAACCTCAAATGTGTAAAAATTTGTAATTTTATACGTTGCACTTTAAAAATCAATTAGTAATTTACTTTAAAATCAAAGAATCGCTGTTCCTAATAAAATCAGTATTGTTTTCAACTGCTAGCTAACTTCTTGTGCTGATATTCTCCTCTTTAGATCAAAAGTCTCTACAGTCCATCTCTGGATCTGTAGAGGACATTGATCTGGAGGAACCTCCTGTCGATGATCCTGAAGTCCTTCCCGCTGCTGAGCTTCAAACTCGAGTCCACGACGCTCCAGTCCGTCTGACAGCGGGTGAGATGTCTCCTCTCCTTAACCAAGTGAACATGAGACCTGAGGGTGAGTTTCCTGCCACAGTCCCCAACAATAATCTCACAATATCTGCAAAGCACCACTAAACATCGTCTTCTTCTGTTCATCTTTTACAGACGACATTTACTGCCGATATGCAATTGGCCGTAAACTGGGGCAAGGTGGATTTGGTGCCGTCTATGAAGGCACTCGTTTGGCGGATG
This sequence comes from Semotilus atromaculatus, assembly GCA_031834385.1. Lineage (NCBI taxonomy): Eukaryota > Metazoa > Chordata > Actinopteri > Cypriniformes > Leuciscidae > Semotilus > Semotilus atromaculatus. The sequence goes on along the minus strand of JAULUF010000041.1, from coordinate 9,637,278 downwards.
GCCAGAAGGTTTGATTATTTCTTTTTTTACTTACCACTACTAGTTTAGCTAATTGTTTTTGTTCTCAATTATTTCTCATCCTTTGATATCTCACTTTATCCAAAGCAAGACATCTTACTGTATCATAATATTCACTATTTAGGGCTCGTCTTGACATGTTAGGATTTAAATTCTTTGCTTGGTATTTATAAAATGATCTCTACACACATTCATTGCTTTTTGTTTTGTCCATCAGGTGGCAATAAAGTTCATCCAAAAGACGGAACACATGGAATATATCAGCATTGTGAGTATAAGGGATTTTACTGGCAGACAAACTCAGAGTTAAACCCTATTTAAAACCATCTGACATCACACATGTTTCTTTCTTCCAGCCTGATCATCCCGAACCCCTTCCCAAAGAAGTCGCTCTGACAATCCTGGCCAGTAAAAAAGGTCCAGCGATGGACATCATCAAGCTGCAGGACTGGCAGGACCGGCAGGACTTCTATGTCATGGTCCTCGAGCGTTTCTCGCACTGCATGGATGTGTCAGACTTGGTGAAACGCAACGACGGCAGCATTGAGGAGAAGTTTGCGCGGCACATCATGTGGTCGGCAACACTAGCCGCTGATGCATGCTGTCGCCGGGGAATTTACCATGGCGACATCAAACTGGATAATCTGCTGATCAACGTTAAGAACCACGACGTCACACTCATTGACTTTGGATGCGGCGATCTCCTGACAGAATCTGCCTACACGAGTTACTCTGGTGTGTATTAGCTCTCACAACTCTTGTGAATCAGTTAACTCCACACTCGTATGCTAATGGATGGTGTGGTAGAGACTTGCACATCTGACAAACACTCTTTCCTCCAGGCACAGTTCGGTACTGCCCTCCCGAGTACAGAATGATGGGCGAGTCTCATGGGAAGCCGGCGACGGTCTGGTCTCTGGGGATCCTCTTGTTCAGAATGCTGTGTGGATACTTTCCAGATAGTTTCGATTTCTACAGGACCGACATGAACACATGGTACAAACCTGGCTTGACAGAAGGTGATTTGTTTATTACTTCAAGTACAATTCTAATGCAAAACATCATAGGCTTTATAGGAGATGGCTGTGTAGATAATGCAGGAATCTGACCTGAAGATCTTACAGCTTAGAATAATGAAATGAAAGTAGAGCTGATGTAAAGTTTGTGGTAATAATCAGACGTCTCTCCATCTTTCTCACAGAATGCTGTGATTTGATCTGCTCCCTTCTGCAGCAGAAGCCAGAGCGCCGGCTTGATCTGGACAGGATTATTCAACACAAATGGTTTTAGGTACTGAGCCATAAGCTAAAAACTATTTAAGATGTATTTTGAAAATCTCACCTGTTCTAAGTGTGATGAATTTAGCACCCTTATTTCTGTTGTTTTGTTCCAGGTGTAAGAGCGGTCACAGTCACTCCAGAAGTGTCATCTGTCATCTTTAGCCTCTTGCATCTTGGCTTGAAGCAGCAACATTAGCATCTGACGCTATTGCTTTCAGGAGGATGTGGAAATAAATAATTGTACTGTTGGAAATAATTTGAGAGTTGATTAGTTCCTGTCAGAGCTTCACAGAGATCTACTGTCAAGTCACAAAAAAAGTTATCAGACATGATGTTACCATACAGTGCCTTCAACTTGTGTAAAATTGTATATTTTACATTCCATATTCACAGAATGAAAGACATGGTTTTGCAGGCAACATGTAATTAATCATAATTGATAAATAAATAAAAAGATGGAAGATTCTGTCTTAGAACTTCAAGAGAGAAGAATAAAAATTGGCAAATTACACTCTTTAAATTGAAACATTGACTTGTTTATTAATTAATTATATACATAAAATCTTTTGTAAAAAATTAAGAGAATGATTTTATTTTACAGATATTAAATGTGATGCAAAGAAATGACAGATTGCCGGGTGTTAGATTTTTTTGAGTCTCTTATTTGCTTTAAAAAGTATTTTAAAAGGTCAATGACGTCATACAATCAGCATCCATTAGCAGAATGCTAGCGTTTTATGGGCAACAACAACCCATCCTGTAAGCAATCGAAAGGACATAAGTACTCGTTTATTCAACTTTCGACCTATAACCCATGTTGACCTTGCAAAACCTACATTCAAATCTGAGATTTCTCAACGGCAATTGGGTGAAAGAGACATATTTAGCCGTAAATTTTGTAACCAAAATTCGGTACAATAGGACTTAATAGGGAGTGGCCAGGCTTTCCGTAGACGGGCTTTGGTCTGGCAAAGAGCTCATTCAAGATCATTTCCAGTCCGCAGAAATCGCGGCACCAATCAGAAACGTTGGGGCGGGCTTTACACGACGACGACAGCGCAGCCAGCAACTGTGAAGCAGATTTTGTACATTACAAAGATCGATGCCGCCGTGGAACATCACTCGTTCGAATCAGCTATAGCGTCTGTTTTAAGCAATTTAAAATATCCTTTTCGTTATAAACCCGAGCAAAGAACAACACTCAAAGCCTTCATGTCTAAAAAATATGTTATCGCTGTCTTACCGACTGGATTCGGCAAAAGTCTGATATACCAGTGTGGCGAGCAGGACGATCAAGGCAGAGGGACGTGAGAGAACGGCGTGAGTGAGGCCGGTCTCGCATCTCTCACAGAGGAGCGGAAGCATAAAAGGAGGAGCGACGACGGTGAAGATCGAGAGAGGACAGGCTTGAATTTTATTTGATGTTTTGTTTTATTATGTGTGGTGGAGTCAGTCGACCGTGAGGGACTTTGTATTTGTTTTATTTTGTCATTAAAATGTGTGAATTTTCGCCGGTTTCCGCCTCCTCCTTCCCATAACAACGAGCCCCGTTGGTCAATACTAAACGAATGTGTGGGTCTTATGCCGCGTTCCAGTCAACCTGTAACCCGTGTTTTTCCAACCTTATACCCGTGACGTCAGAGCTCTATCCATCATAAAAGTGCATCTATCCATCATAAAAGTGCTCTACACGGCTGCGGGGGGTTAAAGGGCACCTATTATGGCATTTAAAATGTTCCTAATATTGTTTTGGGAGTCCCTAACAACAGTTTTACAAGCATGCAATGACAAAAAACACTTTTGTTGTTTTATAATATGCAACCAGGCTAATTCTAAATAGAGCTCGTAACTGGGAGTACATCGATCTAGTACGAGTTCACGGGTGGGAAGTCACGGGTTTGACTGCCGTTCCAGTGCACTTTCACGGGTATAAGGTTGGAAAAACACGGGTTACAGGTTGCCTGGAACGCGGCATTAGCCATAGACTGTCTTAGCGAGAGCCCTCTGCATACGTCATCTCCTGGTCCGTTGGTGACGCCCCTTTGGAAGTGATTTGTCTATGGAGCTTTGCCAGACCCTAACTCAGTTTCAACTGAGAACGGTCTGGTTTTAACCAGGCTACATTTTGTATGTTTCCCTAATCAAACACACTTGACTCTGGTCATCAGCTCATTAGTAGAGACTCCAAAACCTGAAGTGTGTGTCAGACAAAGGCTCTGTCCCCCAAATGAAAAGCAAAGCCCTCGTGGTCTTTCTCTGATTTCACACTTTTGTGACATAATGCAGTCTTTGACTGTCGTTTAGAAGTCTGCAGTTCTGCCGTTCTGAAACCTACAATGACAAATGGGACACCCTATGGTCTTGTCAAGTGCACATGAACTGGTCATTTGGGACAGGGCCAAAGGAGACGTTCAAAATGGGCAGCAATTCATTGTGAATCTTTAGAAAATTATTTTACATGGCAAGTCAGTACATGGCCGTCCCCCAAATCAATATTTGACGCGATTTGGCCCATATTGTTGAGCAGAAAACGACACTCGGTTACTAACGTAACCTCGGTTCTCTCTAGAAGAGGGAACGAGTGTTGCGTAAGCTAGCTTACTCTACGGGAAAATCCCTTTTCTCGAGATTACTGAAGCCAAAAAATTAAATTGCATTGCTACGCAGAGCAGACCTAGACAGGGCAGCTAGCGTGCCTATTGGCTGCTTCTGCGGAACATGCTGCAACCTATCGGTGAACTGATAGTGACGTCAGCACCAATGAGGGCGCGGGCGCCCCAGTGCGTCACGTCCCGCCAGAATAGGCGTGGCTTATCTGTATATAAGCCAAGTCCAGATAGGGTGTTCTTTGGTTTTTCATGCTGAAGCGAAATCAGAACACAGCATAAACAAGGCCGGGTTACGCAACACTCGTTCCCTCTTCAAGAGAGAACCGAGGTTACGTTAGTAACCGAGTGTCGTTCTCTTACGAGAGTACTCTCGTGTTGCGTAAGCTAGCTTACGCTACGGGAACCCAATTTAAAGCGCTGTGTATCCTCAGGTCATTCACATGTATCCCCAAGGGCAGGTGCCCAGGGAACACATAATAATGAAGAAATGTGAGCCGACACAAAGTGAGCCCTAATACATAATGACCATATAGGGAGTGTGACAACTTATGTATAACAGTAAGTGCTTAACACAGTATAACAGCCAACGTAAAGGGGACAGGCTGAGCTGTATAGACAGAACTATTTAGTTCACTATAATTCAATCTCGTACTGAGAACAATTTAGTCTCCATAACAGTCAGCGCAGACAAAACCGGGCTGAGCTGTATAGAAAAGATTTAACGAGTTCAAAAGACCCAGTGGTCTAAACTGAAAATAGTTTAGCCTGTAAGGCAGTGACCTCCAGGTTATAAAACCTTATAAATGTAGACGGGGAGGCCCAGCCTGCCGCTCTACAAATATCATGAAGTGAAACACCACTATTCCAGGCCCATGATAAGGCCATGCTTCTAGTGGAGTGGGCTCGTACACCTAAAGGGCATTGAAGGCCTTTAGACTTGTAAGACAGAGCAATAGCATCAACTATCCACCTGGAAATGCTCTGTTTCGAAGTAGCTAAGCCTTTAGAGCGGCCGCTGAACGAAACGAACAGCTGATCCGACTGCCTGAAGGCAGCGGTTCTTTGAACATAAACCCTCAGGGCCCTGACCGGGCACAGGAAATTTACATCATTCTCACCGTCAGTTCCCGGAAGGGCTGACAGGGAAATAACTTGTGCTCTGAACGGAGTGGAGAGCACTTTGGGGACATACCCGTGTCTTGGTTTGAGCATAACATTAGAGTAATTCGGCCCAAATTCCATACACGACGCGTTCACAGAGAATCACCCACTCGCTTCACTGAAGCGAGAGCCAAGAGAAAAGTAGTCTTGAACGAGAGACACCGTAAGTCTACTGACTGCAGTGGCTCAAAAAGACCCCCCTTCATGGCTTCCAGGACCATGGAAAGATCCCAGGCTGGAACCATGGGGGGTCGCGGGGGGTTTAATCTCCTCGCTCCTTTAAGGAAACGAAGTATGAGATCATTTTTCCCCAGTGACTGACCCTGCAGAGGTTCAGAGAACGCCGCTATGGCCGCAACATACACTTTGAGCGTGGATGGGGACCTGCCATCATCCAAAAGCTCTTGAAGGAAAGAGAGAACCTCTGTAACGCCGAAGCTTAGCGGGTCTAGGTTTTTGGCCGAACACCAGCCAGAAAACACTGACCATTTAGACGCATAGAGCCGTCTAGTAGACCCTCCACACATGTAGCGCCCATAAGTCGGGTCGCGGGTGCCAAATCGCGCCTCTGGCCTGAGAGAGGAGATCCCTTCTCACAGGAATCGGCCATGGAGCTGTGCTCGTGAGCTGCATCAGTTCTGAGAACCAAAATTTTTTTTTCCAGAACGGCGCCACCAGGAGCACAGAGCACTTGCACCCCCTCACTCGCTTGATTACCTGTGGTAACAGTGCGATCGGGGGAAAAGCATACAGAGGGCGGCTGGGCCAGTCGTGGGCCAGCGCGTCCTTGCTCTTCGTGAAGAATACTGGACAGTGCGAGTTCTCTGTTGATGCAAAGAGATCGACGCTCGCTCTGCCGAAGGTATCCCACAGTAACTGGACTGTTTGTGGGTGTAGAGACCACTCCCCTGGAGGAACGTTGCCTCTGGACAACCTGCTGGAGTCCCGGCACGTGCGTCGCCGTAAGGGAGCGCAGATTGTGATGGGACCACACCAGGAGGTTTTCTGCCAGCGCATGCAGGCGCCGCGATCTGATATCGCCCTGGCGATTTATGTATGACACCACTGCCATATTGTCCGTACGGACTAGAACGTCGTGGCCCTTTAAAAAGGGGAGAAAGTGTTCTAAGGCGTTCACCACTGCTATCATCTCCAGACAGTTTATGTGTAGATGTCTCTCCCGAGCCATCCAGTGGCCGAAAACCGGCCTGCCCTCGTAGAGGGCGCCCCAACCTGAGTTTGAGGCGTCTGTTGAGATAACTTTTCGTGATGATGTCGTTCCCAGAACGATACCTGACTGGTACCAGTCTGACGCCTTCCAATGCCCCCAGTGCTGTAACGCACGCCTGGGTCACCCTGAGGCGGAGACGACCAGAAGTCCAAGCTTGTCGCGGGACTCGTGATTTCAGCCAGTACTGAAGGGGGCGCATACGTAGCAGGCCCAACTGAAGTACTGCCGAGGCTGAGGCCATAAGACCTAGCATCCTCTGAAAATTTTTCAGGGGAAAAATACAGCCGATTTGGAAGGACGCTGCTGAGCGCTGTATCTGCAGCGCGCGCTGTGACGTCAGCCGCGCTGTCATGGATACGGAGTCTATATCTGTCCCCAGAAAGGAGATTTTCTGGCTGGGAGACAGCAAGCTCTTGTTCCAGTTGACTTGGAGACCCAGATTGTGCAAATGACTGAGTAATAAAGCCCGGTGGGCTATCAGTTCTGATTCTGACTGAGCTAGTATAAGCCAATCGTCCAGATAGTTCAGTATGCGCATCCCCTGCAGTCTCAGGGGGGCGAGAGCTGCGTCTATGCACTTCGTGAAAGTACGGGGTGCTAGAGACAGGCCGAACGGCAGGACGGTGTACTGATAACTCTGACCCTCGAAGGCGAATCGTAAGAAAGGCCTCTGACGGGGTGCTATCTGAATCTGGAAATAAGCATCTTTTAGATCCAGTGAAATAAAACCAGTCCCTCGGGCGAACTTGCGCGAGGATTTGTCTGGTCGTGAGCATTTTGAACGATCTCCTCATCAGCGCTTTGTTCAAACGCCTGAGATCTAGTATGGGTCTGAGACCGCCGTCCTTTTTTGGGACGAGGAAATATCTGCTGTAGAAACCCGCTAGGCTCTGACTCAGAGGAACGGTTTCTACGGCCCCTTTCTGTAATAGTTTTGCTATTTCGGCATGAAGCAGATGTGCTACATCGTTTTGTACCGTAGTTTCGACCTTGGTTATGAAACGCGGGGGTCTGCGAGCGAACTGTAGTACATAGCCTCGCTTTATGGTGCTTAACACCCAGTTTGACACACTTGGGATCATTTCCCACGCTTTTAAACGCAAAGCTAGGGGGAGAATGACACCCGGGCTCTGGGCGCTGTGTGTGAGCGACACACAGCTCGCAGCACCTGTCAGAGGGCGCGCGCTCATGGTGGTGCGCGCGCTCTCTATACACAGAGCACATTCTGTGTTTATTAGAGATAACTCTGAGTGAGTGTGTGCAGCGGGGCAAACAGTGTTTAATGTTAGTGGTGAGCACTGGGTAGTGGGCACATGTACGACATTTTGAACACAGTCGGCGTGAGCCAACTTTATTGATATGGGCCGTGTATGAGTGAGTGTCACTGAACGGGCCGTGCTTATGTGTAGGGGTGGGCACTGACAAGTTTTGAACACCTACATTTTGAACACCTTCGGCACGAGCCGGAAACACAGAAAATGTTCTCTTTTTGAGATTTATCTGGGTAGCCGTGAAAACGGCTTTTGTGTGCAGACGAGCGGGTAGTGTAACTGGCTCGTTGGCTGTGAAATACACTGCTCCAGCCGCCTTCGTCGAGGGAGCTGTGAGAGAGGTGCGCGCTTTCTTCGATGGTTGCCCGGCCGCAGCGGGACTCAGCCATCTTCGCCTTCCTAAGGTGGTCAGGAAGTCTTAGGAGGCTCGGGTTTCAGCACTATCTTGGGTCGAGGTCCTCTGGGGGGAGGTGGACCCTAGCGGCTAGCAGAGCGCGCGCGCTGACGAGTGTCACTAGAGCGGCGGCGCTGAAAAGCTGGCGGCTGAGAAGGCTGCGGTGCTGGGCTTCGTGCAGACGGCTGTTTAGGGCGACCTGCCGCGGAACTAGAGCGCCTTGGGATGAAGTGTCGCATGGCCTGTGACGTCTTCTGTACCTCCGTGAAGCGCTCAGTAAAACCCTTGACTGCTGGGCCGAAGAGGCCGGCAGAAGAAACAGGCGCGTCGAGAAACACAGCTCTGTTGGACTCCTTCATGTCGGACAGTGTTAGCCATAAGTGCCTCTCGGTTACAGTGAGGGACGCCATGTTGCGACCGATGGCCTGGGCGGCGGATTTAGTAGCTCGCAAGGCTAAATCCGTAGCGCTTCTCAGGTCCCTGAAGTTTTCGGGATTTGGGCCCGCCTCGTCCATGGTACGGAGAAGGTTGGCCTGGAAAATCTGCAGCACCGCCATGGAGTGCAGTGCTGACGCGGCTTGACCGGCAGCGGCATAGGCACGACCGATCAAAGTCGAAGTCGTCCTGCAGGGCTTCGAAGGCAGCATTGGCTTCGATCGCCATCCAGCGGACGGAGGGCAGAGGTGTGTGGCGACCGCTTCCTCGACGGGGGGGGTGGCGAGGTATCCCTTCTCTTTCGCGCCGTCGACAACAGAGAGCGCGGGAGAGGTAGTGGAGCGAATCCTCGCAGAAAATGGCGCCTTCCAGCTCTTAGCTAGCTCCTCGTGGAGCTCTGGCAAGAAGGGGGCGGGCCTAGCGGGCGTCGACGAGCGGCGTCCTGTGAGGAAGCAGCCATCCAGCCGGCTGGGTGCGGGCTCCTCGGGTGGGGACCACTCGAGGCCGAGGTCGTCCACGGCCCTGGTAATGAGGCGGAGAAGTTCGGCGTCCAGGCTTGTCCGCACATCGCTGGGTTCCAGCACGGAAGGGGCGGGGCCGGATTCGGGGCCCGACCAGCCTTCACAACCCGACCCGGCAAGTGAACATGCGTCTTCATCCGCGTCGTCCCACTCAGAAAGCTGATGCACGACGGAGGCCTCAGGCTGACCGGTCGTGATCGAGGCGGGGGAGTCGGAGGGCGATGCACACGGGGAGCGCGCCGGCGTGCAATCACCCGGAGTGTGAAACTCAGGCATCCTCTGCGAATGGCGCTTTTTACGGCGCGGCCCAGCGGAGAGGAGCGGAGGTGCAGGGTCCACGTCGAAGACGGCGAGTCGAGCCCGCAGGGTCGACATCGACATCGCGCCGCATTCCGGGCAGCCGCCCAGGGAAAGCGCGTGGTCCGCGTGGTTTCGTCCCAGGCAGGAAACGCATAGGATGTGGCGGTCCCCGACGCTGAGAGGGGCTCGACAAGAGCCGCAGTTAGAAAAATTAAATTTTTAATTAAATTTAAAGGATAATTTTTTGGCTTCAGTATTCTCGAGAAAAGGGATTTTCCCGTAGCGTAAGCTAGCTTACGCAACACGAGAGTACTCTCGTAAGAGAACTGTTGATTTCTCCGTCGCTTACCGCATCTCTAGGTTTCCTTCAGAGGAGTTTTGCCGCTTCGCACAACCAAATGTAACTACAGCCTCTCACAAGTTAGAAAGAAAACACAAAGCCAATCAGTTTAGCGATGTGTGTTCAGGAGGCAGGACTCGGATCTATTAACCGTGTGTTATTGGTCATTTTTTTGTTGACTCATTTATTCAATATTGATGACAAACGGAATGAAATAGGAGTAACGAGGCTATTTTTAAAATGTAAGGAGTAGAAAGTACAGATAATTGCGTGAAAATGTAAGGAGTAGAAGTAAAAAGTCGGCTGAAAAATAATTACTCATACCCAAAATGTCTACTTAAGTAATGTAACGAAGTATTTGTACTTCGTTACTTGACACCTCTGGCAAACAGGAATATACACTCACCGGCCACTTTATTAGGTACCCCATGCTAGTAACGGGTTGGACCCCCTTTTGCCTTCAGAACTGCCTCAATCAATGTTCCCTCTAATTTTTTTCAGCACTGAGCAATTTTTTTTTTTTCTGAGCGCACATTTCAGTACTGTGAGCAATTCGCAACCACACGACCTGCCGTTGTGCCGAAAATTACCACAAGCCTGCGTCAGCCATAGGGGATTCAAAGAGATGACAGCAAATGCATCAATATGTCTACAAGGTTGATATTTATTCAGTATACTTTTATAATGGTTGGACTTTGGGAACATTTTAATGATGGTGTTTTACCAGTCAGTTTAGTTAAACTTAAAGGATCTTTGTTTGATAAGGTTTCAATAAGGTTTAGAAAGGTTATTATGACTGGTTAACTGGTTATGACTGATAATGATATATATATATATATATATATAAGTATCCAAGATGTTTAGTCATTTCTCAACAGGTACAAAATTTAAGTGGAACTTCATTGAAAGAAAAAATGCTAATGCAGTGCTTAACATTAATTATAGGCCTATTAAATTGACAGTGTAATTTTTCCTAAAGGTTACCTATAAACAATTTAATAACTGCAACAAACTAGTGCAACAAATTAGGTTACAAAACATATAATTTGAATTTAATTGAGGATGATAGTCCTATCTGGCTATGTGGCTCATCTTGTCTGCAGGCCGAAAACACATCTCTCCAAAGAACAGCATCTGAAAAACAGGTTAACCAAAAGAGAAACATAATTTCTCTTAAAAACACAAAATCATCATGATTACATTTAACAACTGCAAATATATTAAAACAGAATTAACCTACATGATGTAATGACGTATAAACGTATGGCAAAATGTTGTTGCAGTAATCAAGGTCACTTTGATCTATATAAGGCCTAGTAGGTCTAATTAAAATATTGGAAATAAATTTCTACCTCAAATCTTCTCTCGTCTGTCTTTGTCTCTTTCCAGTAGTTGTAGACCTTGTCAAGGTCTATAGGACTCTCTTTTTGCCTCGATTTAATTCTCATCAGTTGGTCCAAATGGAAAACTTCAAGGCGGTTGCGCGATTTTGTCTTAATGCCATTCATTAGACTGAAACCGCGTTCACAGTCGGCGCTGGATGCCTGGAATGTGCCGCAAATGTCAAGAAGTTGTACCAGATCTGGAAAATGCTCACTTTTCAGCGACCAGGTTACAATCTCAGAAAAAGATCTGAGCAGTCCGATTTTCCTTTTTTCATTAACCATGAACTTGAATTCGTTGTATTGTTGACAAATGCGCCCCGTGACCGCATCGTCTGCTTCCTCCAAAAGCGCTTCGAACTTCTTCGCCAGACTGGTCACGTCATTCAGCCCATGATCAAATTCACCAACTGCATGATCCAACGTGCCCGGCTCAAAGGCAGTCCACTCTTTGAGCTCATTTTCAGGGAAGCGGGCATCCAAGTGCTCACAAACTTTACGGACAAACAGAATAATGTCCCTTGTGTTCACTGCACTCTCACTTTCCAAAACTGTGAGCGCTCGTTTGCCCCAGTGAACACGCTCTCCTAAATATTGCGCACGTAGTTTCTGTATTTTCGCTCTGGCAATGCAGTGCCCATCCACGGCCGTAAGGTTACTGCGCTGTAAACAGGTGCACAGCTGAGCGAGTTCCTCAAGCACTTCTGCTAGCACAGTGATTGCAAATTTGTACGTGGTGTCGGTCAGTTTTCTATGACAGTATTTCGCAATGGGGTCAGAGTCAGCTTCTTTGGCACAGTATTCGGTCAACGCGCTGAAATTTCGCAAAAAAGCGTGCACAGCTTGGTAGCGTGACAGCCAACGCACTTCATTCAAAGGCCTAAAAGACAGCGAATCCACTTCCAAAACCTCTGCCATCTCAGTGAATTTAGCTTTCTTAACAGATGATCTGCTAAACATGGAGTATACTGTCCGGAGTAGCATTTCTACCTCTTTCATTATAGGGACATCTTTCCATGCGTCATCAATTCCTAAGTCCTCCCTATGGGCCACGCAGTGTTGCTCAGTCAGGTGCGGTACTTGACGCTTCAGTAAAGCAGCCACTCCTTTATGTCTGCCTAACATGACAGAAGCACCATCTGAAGTAAACATGACCATTTTGTTCATGTCTTGCGCATGGTCTGCGTAGAACTTGGTAATGGCATCAAGAATGTTTTCTGCAGTGCATCCTGAAAGCTGAATGATTCCAGCAAAAACTGTCTTGTAACTGAAATCAGTTTGCTCCCGAAACTTAATGTAAAGCACAAGCATCTTATGCACTGAGATATCGGTACTTTCATCCACAATTAGTGTGTGGACACGAGCATTTCTTATGCTGCTTATCATCTCAGTCTGCACAACTGAGTTGATACATTCCACAAATTCAAAAGCATAATTTTTGCTTCTCCAACTCTGAGGTAGGTCGACGTATTTTGCCATGTGATCGTGTATATCCTGAACTGATAACATGGACATGTTGGTGTTAATTGCTAGCATCACATTGTCGATCAATATTTTTATTTTTTCAGGGTCGGATCGTGCTCTCTGAATTCGTCTCTCTCGGGATTCATTCGTTTCGGTGAGCATTTTATCGATAGAGTTCCCATGTCGAAGTCTTAATGTTTTCAATGCGTCTACATGAACTTTCTGTGTCAGGTGACGTTTTAGGTAATCAAGCTTCCACTCGGACCAGTGTTTCCCCCGAGTGAACTCTCCTTTCGCTTTTGCTTCCGAGCAGAATTTGCAGATCACGCCACTCTTTTCTTCATATGTAAATATGTCTGAAAGTTTTATCCTACCTGGACCATCTTTTGTGTCAGTTTGGACTATTTCATCTAACCATTCATGTTTGAACGTTAGGCAAACCTTTTTCTAGGGCACCAGCTCTGCCTTTCTCTTTGCCATGGTATACTGTATAACTGTTGGGGGCTGGGGCACGCCAAGAGTAGCCTAGGATACGTATGTAAACATTCTAACGTATCCGGCTTGGTTGTCAGTCACAGGTCAGTATTTTAAATGTTTATTACCTAGCCTGCATCGCCTTTGATGCTCAGATGTTTAACCCCTGAAAAAAAATCGTTTGGTTTGTGTGGTCTGAAAAAAAAAATTTGCGCGGTCTGAAAAATCTATTGCGCGGCAACTTCGACTGGCCTGCGCGGCCGCGCGCGCGCGCGCGCAGCTTAGAGGGAACATTGGCCTCAATTCTTCGTGGCATAGATTCAACAAGGTGCTGGAAGCATTCCTCAGGGAGTTTGGTCCATATTGACATGATGGCATCACACAGTTGCCGCAGATTTGTCGGCTGCACATCCATGATGCGAATCTCCCGTTCCACCACATCCCAAAGATGCTCTATTGGATTGAGATCTGGTGACTGTGGAGGCCATTTGAGTACAGCGAACTCATTGTCATGTTCAAGAAACCAGTCTGAGATGATTCCAGCTTTATGACATGGCGCATTATCCTGCTGAAAGTAGCCATCAGAAGTTGGGTACATTGTGGTCATAAAGGGATGGACATGGTCAGCAACAATACTCAGGTAGGCTGTGGCGTTGCAACGATGCTCAATTGGTACCAAGGGGCCCAAAGAGTGCCAAGAAAATATTCCCCACACCATGACACCACCACCACCAGCCTGAACCGTTGATACAAGGCAGGATGGATCCATGCTTTCATGTTGTAGACGCCAAATTCTGACCCTACCATCCGAATGTCGCAGCAGAAATCGAGACTCATCAGACCAGGCAACGTTTTTCCAATCTTCTATTGTCCAATTTCGATGAGCTTGTGCAAATTGTAGCCTCAGTTTCCTGTTCTTAGCTGAAAGGAGTGGCACCCGGTGTGGTCTTCTGCTGCTGTAGCCCATCTGCCTCAAAGTTCGACGTACTGTGCGTTCAGAGATGCTCTTCTGCCCACCTTGGTTGTAACGGGTGGTTATTTGAGTCACTGTTGCCCTTCTATCAGCTCGAACCAGTCTGGCCATTCTCCTCTGACCTCTGGCATCAACAAGGCATTTCCGCCCACAGAACTGCCGCTCACTGGATGTTTTTTCTTTTTCGGACCATTCTCTGTAAACCCTAGAGATGGTTGTGCGTGAAAATCCCAGTAGATTAGCAGTTTCTGAAATACTCAGACCAGCCCTTCTGGCACCAACAATCATGCCACGTTCAAAGTCACTCAAATCACCTTTCTTCCCCATACTGATGCTCGGTTTGAACTGCAGGAGATTGTCTTGACCATGTCTACATGCCTAAATGCACTGAGTTGCCGCCATGTGATTGGCTGCTTAGAAATTAAGTGTTAAGGAGCAGTTGGACAGGTGTACCTAATAAAGTGGCCGGTGAGTGTATAGCCTATTATTTTTCAAAAAGAAAAAAAAGCACCCCAGAAAAAAGGGCACTTTCTCTCCAGGAATAAAAAGGGCAGGTGCTCAAGCCCCTTTTGATGTCTAGGCCTATATGTGCACGTGCCTGATGCGAAACATTACTTTAGCTAAAGTGTTTGTATCAGTCTTTGATTATTTTACCTCCAGAGAGCAAGGCCCTCCTCGTCACCTCACACATTTATATGATTTTATAATACTGAAGTGAAACGCACCACTTTAATAATTAATTTTCCCACAAAATCATTTGATCCATCAATGTTCAATTAAGACAGGACTATATGTTTGTCCTGTGAGACGCACCGGTCTCGTATCTCTCACGGAGGAGCGGGAATTTTCTTAGCAATGTTAAAACGCAAATCAACCGATCACTTAATTGTCAGTTTAGCGTTCATGTAAACACTAAAATAAAATAAAAATGTCAAATTGGTGAAATTGGGGCTGTGTATTTGCTGTCTTTTACCGCTAAGGCGCTACAATAACAGACTTTGAAAAGTGAAACATTGTTAAACGAATTTGGAACTGAAACAAATGTAGGCATCTATTATTGCGTAAAATTTAAGCAAAGTAGGCTAAACGTTAATATTGTGATTGTGAGCCCAGTTTTATGTCATTTAGAAAGGCTGCATGTCAAGCTTATCAGGCTTTGTGTTATTTTAATTTGTTAGTAGTCTAGGCCTACAGTACCTAGATTTACGAACTGAAACATAACAGTGAAATAAATTACACTAAATTATCATAATATTAAAACATTATCAGGACTTGCTAGCCGATGTTAGCCGGCAGCATTTCTGTTTTAGCATTAATTAAGAAATACGATTAGCATAATTTTCTTTGATAAATAGGCTAAGGAAAACATTTCAACATAAAACACTGCAATAAAAATGTCAACATCCATGAGGCTTTGCGTAAGTATAAGAGGTCATGCGCATAAAACAGAGATCAGGCTATATATAGCCTATAGATGGGTTTCCGATGACGTCACATTTCTCCCGCAACTCCTTACGGCGCCATCTTGTGTGTCAAGTGGGTCAAGCGTTTGTGTTACGGAGCATGATAATAATTAAACTGGGCATTATTCTGAACATGAAAATCATGCGATTATTCTCCGTTTGGCTGGAGTTAATGTTCAGTGCTGCTCTTGTGAACATTTAGAGGTTTTTGTGCTCTGGAGATGTGACACTTTATCTAATCATTTCCAAGAAGGGCTAGCTAAATGCGCTAACGTTAGCTCTCATCGGCTGTCAAATCGCTGTACCCAGGCGGCTACTATCGACACAGCCCTTGAGAGGTGTTGGCTGGGCAAAACAACACTCTGACGATTGTCCACCTTCATCACTTTCTCTGTGGCCACATCAGCTGGTCGAGCCAGAGGCAGAGGCTAACTTACACCTGGAGCACATCGCTCCGTGCTTCTGCTCTCCATCTCTCTCCTACACTAAATTAGTTCGGAGCGTTGTGTTGTTGTTGTTTTTTTTACCCAGATGGTGTTGTCTTGACACTGAGTCTAAATGTACCGTATAATAAGGGCTGTGCAGATATCAGCCGCCTGGCTACAGCGATGTGAACCGTCAATGCAGGGCTCTAGACTAACTTTTCCACGACGGAGTGAGAGCAAGACAGCGCTTAGTTTGGAGACGGTGAAGTCTTGTTTACACTTTCGCCTAGCTCCGAAGAGAGAGAGAGGGAGTGCGCGCGCGCGACCGGCTCTCTCTCTCTTTCTGCTCGTTCTTTCAGCATGCGTCCGTCCATAGACTGTAAAAAATAGGTCCTGTCACAAGCGCAGCAGTTCATGTACATTATTCACCGATCAAATAAGAAATCAAAAATTTGATTGAACGAATAACACACAGATTTAAAACACGTACAAAAAAAATTACCTCAACACAAAAGAGTCAAAAATACTTGGGTAAATGAAAAGGCGGTAAACATCAGGTAAACATGAGCATGACAGACGGGCTTTGATGACAGCTTTGACACACAACATGGCGGCGCGCCGCAGAGGATAATGGGTAATTAGAGAAACGGAAACCCATCTATAGCCAGTGTTGCCAACTTAGCGACTTTGTCGCTATATTTAGCGACTTTTCAGACCCCTTTAGCAACATTTTTTCAAAAAAGCGACTAGCGACAAATCTAGCGACTTTTTCAGAGAAACCTCAGTAACCTCCAAATGAGCGAGTCGTGTCAGAGAGGGATTCGGGACGAGCGAGTCGTGTCAGAGAGTGATTCGGGACGAGCGAGTCGTGTCAGAGAGGGATTCGGGACGAGCGAGTCGTGTCAGAGAGGGATTCGGGACGAGCGAGTCGTGTCAGAGAGGGATTCGTGTCAGAGAGGGATTCGGGACGAGCGAGTCGTGTCAGAGAGGGATTCGGGACGAGCGAGTCGACATTTTTTCAAAAAAGCGACTAGCGACAAATCTAGCGACTTTTTCAGAGAAACCTCAGTAACCTCCAAATGTTGTCAGTTGTGCGAGCGCGAGCTCTTGCTTACTCCCTGCCGTCACTCTCTCTCTCTGCATCTCCCCTGTTCAGTGAATGGCTGAGAGGAGCAGCGGCTCGTTCTTCTGTTGAGCACACGGCAGGTTTTTTTTTCGACGGATTCACTTATCTGCTTCTCTGTTGTTTTATATTCAAAGAATGTAGTTTGACCATTTTAATTAGGGCCCGAGCACCGATGGTGTGAGGACCCTCTTGGAATTGCTCTGTTTATTATTATTATTCTTCTTCTTCTCCGCAATGAATCGCATTTTTGAGGGCCTAAACATGCACGAAAACTCACGAAAATTTGCACACGCGTCAGAACTGGCGAAAATTTACATCTGATATGCGTTTCAAAATTGGGCGGGGCAAAATGGCTCGATAGCGCCACCTATAAAGGTTCAACGGAGTGCGCCTCGCGTTACGTTTCACGTACGTGTACGAAATTCGGTACATACATGTAATGGCCCAATACCTACAAAAAAGTCTCTTGGAGCGTAGCCCTAAACACAACAGGAAGTCAGCCTTTTTGAACTTCCTCTCAGATTTTTGTGCAGTTTTTGCCCTTTTCAGGCCTCGTACTTTAACGAACTCCTCCTACAGTTTTAATCTGATCATCTTCAAATTTGGTGAGTGTAATCTTAAGGCCTTTGCGACGTTAAATTGCGAAGATCTTGAGTTTTCGTCGAAGGGCGTGTCCTCGGCGGCCTGACAAATTTTGATGTTTCGCCATGAAACAGGAAGTTGCTGTAACTCAGGCAAACAATGTCCAATCTGCCCCAAACTTCACACGTTTGATAAGAGTTATGTCCTGAACACATGTCCATGCTCATATTCAGTTACAGTCACAGCGCCACCTGCTGGCAACAGGAAGTGACATGTTTAACACTGTTGTGGACTCCTGATAACATATAAAAAAGTGCCAGCAAGTGTTAAACATGCTAACAACATACTTGAAACATGCTAAAACATGCTAGCAAGCACTTAGCTAAGTGCTAAAGCATGCTATTACTGCAATTCAATAGGAATTTGCTGTAACTCAGGTATGGAATGTCCAATCTGCCCCAAACTTCACACGTTTGATAAGAGTCATGGCCTGAACACATCTACATGACAATATTCAGTTATAGTAATAGCGCCACCTACTGGCAACAGGAAGTGACATGTTTAACACGTTGATGCCCTTTTAGCAACAGGTTAAAAATGCCATTGAGTTCTAAACATACAAGAAACATGTTAAAACATGCTAGCAATACTTAGCTAAGTCCTAAAGCATGCTAATTCAATGAAACAAGACGTTGTTGTTACTCAAAAAGGCAACGTCCCATCTGCGCCAAACTTCACACGTTTGATAAGAGTTATCTCCTAAACACATTTCCATGCTCATATTCAGACATAGTCATAGCGCCGCCTGCTGGCAACAGGAAGTGACGTTTAACACTGTTCTGGACTCCAAATAGGTACATACATGTAATGGCCCAATACCTACAAAAAAATCTCTTGGAGCGTATCCGTAAACACAACAGGAAGTCAGCCATTTTGATCTTCCTCTGATTTTTGTGCAGTTTTTGCCATTTTCAGGCCTCGTACTTTAACGAACTCCTCCTACAGTTTCAATCTGATCATCTTTAAATTTGGTGAGTGTAATCTTAAAGCCTTTGCGACGTTAAATTGCGAAGATCTTGAGTTTTCGTCGAAGGGCGTGTCCTCGGCGGCCTGACAAATTTTGATGTTTCGCCATGAAACAGGAAGTTGCTGTAACTCAGGCAATGTCCAATCTGCCCCAAACTTCACATGTTTGATAAGAGTTCTGTCCTGAACACATGTCCATGCTCATATTCAGTTACAGTCATAGCGCCACCTGCTGGCAACAGGAAGTGACATGTTTAACACTGTTGTGGACTACTAATAACATATAAAAAAGTGCCAGCAAGTGCTAAACATGCTAGCAACATACTAGAAAGATGCTAAAACATGCTAGCAAACACTTAGCTAAGTGCTAAAGCATGCCAATGCAATGAAAGAGGAAGTTGTTGTTACTCAAGAAGGCAATGTCCAATCTGCCCCAAACTTCACACGTTTGATAAGAGTTATGTCCTGAACACATGTCCATGCTCATATTCAGTTACAGTCATAGCGCCACCTGCTGGCAACAGGAAGTGACATGTTTAACACTGTTGTGGACTACTAATAACATATTAAAAAGTGCCAGCAAGTGCTAAACATGCTAGCAACATACTAGAAAGATGCTAAAACATGCTAGCAAACACTTAGCTAAGTGCTAAAGCATGCCAATGCAATGAAAGAGGAAGTTGTTGTTACTCAAGAAGGCAATGTCCAATCTGCCCCAAACTTCACACGTTTGATAAGAGTCATGGCCTGAACACATCTACATGATAATTTTCTGTTAATTTTCTGTAATAGTAATAGCGCCACCTACTGTCAACAGGAAGTGACATGTTTTACACTGTGATGCAGTACTAGCAACATAGTAAAATATGCCATTGAGTGTTCAACATGTTAGAAACATGTTAAAACATGCTAACAATTCTTAGCTAAGTGCTAAGGCATGCTAATGCAATGAAAGAGGAAGTTGTTGTTACTCAAGAAGGCAATGTCCAATCTGCCCCAAACTTCACATGTTTGATAAGAGTCATGGCCTGAACACATCTACATGATAATTTTCTGTTAATTTTCTGTTATAGTATTAGCGCCACCTACTGTCAACAGGAAGTGACATGTTTTACACTGTGATGCAGTACTAGCAACATAGTAAAATATGCCATTGAGTGTTAAACATGTTAGAAACATGCTAAAGCATGCTAGCAATACTTAGTTAAGTGTTAAATCATGCTATTAATGCCATGAAACAGGAAGTTGATTTAACTCAGGCAAGGAATGTCCAATCTGCCCCAAACGTCACACTTTTGATAAAAGTCCTGCCCTGAACACATCTACATGACAATTTTCACTTATAGTAATAGCGCCACCTACGGTCAACAGGAAGTGACATCTACAATGTGATGCAGTACTAGCAACAAATTTAGATATACCATTGAGTTCCAAGCATGCTAGAAACATGCTAAAACATGCTAGCAACACTTATCTGAGTGAAAACACATTGTATAATCCCCATAATAAAGGACATTTTTGTAACTGACATTGACATACTCCTCCTATATTTACCTACATAAATGCACATTCCCCTCCGTGCACGTTTTACACTGTGATGCAGTACTAGCAACATAGTAAATATGCCATTGAGTTATACACATGTTAGAAACATGTTAAAACATGCTAGCAATTCTTAGCTAAGTGCTAAAGCATGCTAATGCAATGAAACAGGAAGTTGTTGTTACTTAAGAAGGCAATGTTACTTAAGAAGATGCAGTACTAGCAACATAGTAAAATATGCCATTGAGTGTTAAACATGTTAGAAACATGCTAAAGCATGCTAGCAATACTTAGTTAAGTGTTAAATCATGCTATTAATGCCATGAAACAGGAAGTTGTTTTAACTCAGGCAAGGAATGTCCAATCTGCCCCAAACTTCACACATTTGATAAGAGTCCTGCCCTGAACACATCTACATGACAATTTTCAGCTATAGTAATAGCGCCACCTACTGGCAACAGGAAGTGACATGTTTAACAGTGTGATGCAGTACTGGCAACATAGTAAATATGCCATTGAGTTATAAACATGCTAGCAATTCTTAGCTAAGTGCTAAAGCATGCTAATGCTATGAAACAGGAAGTTGTTTTTACTTAAGAAGGCAATGTCCAATCTGCCCAAAACTTCACAAGTTTAATAAGAGTTCTGTCCTGAACACATGTGCATGCTCATATTCAGTTACAGTCATAGCGCCACCTGCTGGCAACAGGAAGTGACATGTTTAACACTGTTGTGGACTTCTAATAATATATAAAAAAGTGCCAGCAAGTGTTAAACATGCTAGCAACATACTAGAAACATTCTAGCAAACACTTAACTAAGTGCCAATGCATGCTATTACTGCAATTAAATAGGAATTTGCTGTAACTGAGGCATGGAATGTCAAATCTGCCCCAAACTTCACACGTTTGATAAGTCATGGCCTGAACAAATCCGCATTACAATTTTAAGTTAAAGTAATAGCGCCACCTACTGTCAAAAGGAAGTGACATATTTGACACTGTGATGCAGTACTAGCAACATAGTAAATATGCCATTGAGTTCTAAACATGCTAAAAACATGCTAGCAACACTTATCTGAGTGATAACGCATGCTATTATCCCCACAATAAAGGACATTTTTGTAACTGACTTTGACATACTCCCACTATATTTATCTACTTAAATGCACATTGCCCACCGTGCTCTGTCTTCCTAAAGCCACCGGGTGGCGATGGCACGTGTGCGAGGGCCCTTTCAATGCTGCTTGTTATTATTATTATTCTTCTTCTTCTTCTTCTCCGCAATGAATCGCATTTTTGAGGGCCTAAACATGCACGAAAACTCACGAAAATTTGCACACGCGTCAGAACTGGCGAAAATTTACATCTGATATGCGTTTCAAAATTGGGCGGGGCAAAATGGCTCGATAGCGCCACCTATAAAGGTTCAACGGAGTGCGCCTCGCGTTACGTTTCACGTACGTGTACGAAATTCGGTACATACCTGTAATGGCCCAATACCTACAAAAAAGTCTCTTGGAGCGTAGCCCTAAACACAACAGGAAGTCAGCCATTTTGAACTTCCTCTCAGATTTTTGTGCAGTTTTTGCCATTTTCAGGCCTCGTACTTTAACGAACTCCTCCTACAGTTTTAATCTGATCATCTTCAAATTTGGTGAGTCTAATCTTAAGGCCTTTGCGACGTTAAATTGCGAAGATCTTGAGTTTTCGTCGAAGGGCGTGTCCTCGGCGGCCTGACAAATTTTGATGTTTCGCCATGAAACAGGAAGTTGCTGTAACTCAGGCAAACAATGTCCAATCTGCCCCAAACTTCACACGTTTGATAAGAGTTCTGTCCTGAACACATGTCCATGCTCATATTCAGTTACAGTCACAGCGCCACCTGCTGGCAACAGGAAGTGACATGTTTAACACTGTTGTGGACTCCTGATAACATATAAAAAAGTGCCAGCAAGTGTTAAACATGCTAACAACATACTTGAAACATGCTAAAACATGCTAGCAAGCACTTAGCTAAGTGCTAAAGCATGCTATTACTGCAATTCAATAGGAATTTGCTGTAACTCAGGTATGGAATGTCCAATCTGCCCCAAACTTCACACGTTTGATAAGAGTCATGGCCTGAACACATCTACATGAGAATATTCAGTTATAGTAATAGCGCCACCTACTGGCAACAGGAAGTGACATGTTTAACACTGTGATGCAGTACTAGCAACATATTAATTATGCCAATGAGTTATAAACATGTTAGAAACATGTTAAAACATGCTAGCAATTCTTAGCTAAGTGCTAAAGCATGCTAATACAATGAAACAGGAAGTTGCTGTAACTCAGGCAAACAATGTCCAATCTGCCCCAAACTTCACATGTTTGATAAGAGTTCTGTCCTGAACACATGTCCATGCTCATATTCAGTTACAGTCATAGCGCCACCTGCTGGCAACAGGAAGTGACATGTTTAACACTGTTGTGGACTACTAATAACATATAAAAAAGTGCCAGCAAGTGCTAAACATGCTAGCAACATACTAGAAACATGCTAAAACATGCTAGCAAACACTTAGCTAAGTGCTAAAGCATGCCAATGCAATGAAAGAGGAAGTTGTTGTTACTCAAGAAGGCAATGTCCAATCTGCCCCAAACTTCACACGTTTGATAAGAGTCATGGCCTGAACACATCTACATGATAATTTTCTGTTAATTTTCTGTTATAGTAATAGCGCCACCTACTGTCAACAGGAAGTGACATGTTTTACACTGTGATGCAGTACTAGCAACATAGTAAAATATGCCATTGAGTGTTCAACATGTTAGAAACATGTTAAAACATGCTAACAATTCTTAGCTAAGTGCTAAGGCATGCTAATGCAATGAAAGAGGAAGTTGTTGTTACTCAAGAAGGCAATGTCCAATCTGCCCCAAACTTCACATGTTTGATAAGAGTCATGGCCTGAACACATCTACATGATAATTTTCTGTAAATTTTCTGTTATAGTATTAGCGCCACCTACTGTCAACAGGAAGTGACATGTTTTACACTGTGATGCAGTACTAGCAACATAGTAAAATATGCCATTGAGTGTTAAACATGTTAGAAACATGCTAAAGCATGCTAGCAATACTTAGTTAAGTGTTAAATCATGCTATTAATGCCATGAAACAGGAAGTTGTTTTAACTCAGGCAAGGAATGTCCAATCTGCCCCAAACGTCACACTTTTGATAAAAGTCCTGCCCTGAACACATCTACATGACAATTTTCACTTATAGTAATAGCGCCACCTACTGTCAACAGGAAGTGACATCTACAATGTGATGCAGTACTAGCAACACATTTAGATATACCATTGAGTTCCAAGCATGCTAGAAACATGCTAAAACATGCTAGCAACACTTATCTGAGTGAAAACACATTGTATAATCCCCATAATAAAGGACATTTTTGTAACTGTCATTGACATACTCCTCCAATATTTACCTACATAAATGCACATTCCCCTCCGTGCTCTGTCTTCCTAAAGCCACCGGGTGGTGGTTGCACGGGTGCGAGGGCCCTTTCATCGCTGCTTGCAGCTTTAATTTCCTTTTTTTTCCCTTGTGCTTATTACTTATCACAGAGCTTTCATCCAGTTCCCGAACTCTCTCAATTCAGATATTTTTAACAAAATGTTGTCATTCATTATATCTACTTCTATTGTCTAACAAAAAATAATATAGGAAACGAAAACAGCTTTATTGGACATTCGGCTATATTATATGATATGATATTAAAATACAGTATGTGAGCACGAATTTAGAGAGAAAACACATTAGGCAGGCAGAACGCAAGAACGACGCGATGACGTAATGAATATGCTAATTGACGTATGACGTCATCTAGCGACATTTAGCGACTTTTAGGGAAGGCGTTAGCTACTTTCCTTTGAAAATAGTTGGCAACACTGCCTATAGCTGTGTGGTCAACGCTACAACATCGCGGTGCGATAAGCGTTCTGAGTTCAAATCTCAGCTCTACCATTTTCATCATATCACGGCACCTTTTTCCCCCCACTTCAAGCACTGAATATTACAATCTGGAAAATTATTCACTCGAAATTATGTGCTTATGAGTTCAGCCGTAGCTGGTTAACCTCAGACACGCTGTAAAACTCTTTAGATACGGATTTTCCCAAAACGTCAATGGGAGAAATGAATGGGAAATTTACTTCCGGCACCAAAGCTCTCTCGCGGGCTGTGATGCTCTATGGCTGCCCACTGCTTTCGGCGTGCGTGTTTATAGGCTATTCACTTCTCCTGTGTGTGAACAAACATGAATGTGTAAAATTCCGAGTGTGGGTTAGGCCTACCATATTTGGCCTTCACTTTATCATGTCCCTTTCACTTTTGCCTTATAAATGCGTCATTCCTTCATTCATGACTTTCTTCTGTGGAACATGATATTCTGAGAAATGTCTGTCTCCTTCAAACCATACAATGTAAGTCAATGGTATAATCAAACCTGTTTCGGATTTTTTTGTTGTTGAGTGAATAGCCTACGTTTTACGCTTTTACATAAAAATGTAAATTTAGTAAACACCAAAATTATATTAACACTGTTATTATGATATTATCAACACATTGAAGCTGATTGAAATTCATGCCATTATCTTTTGTCCCCTAAAGCCAATGGCAAGGAATGAAATAGCCTACTTAATTTTATGTTGTATTGTAAGAAACAAAGTTACACCAGGGGAGCAGATATCTTCTGGCTATACAGTAGAATGATATAGGCTAATATAATATAGTAATATATAATATAAATAGTATAAGTTCAATAATAAGATAAGTTACTATTAAACAGTAAGATAAAGTATAAAGTGTATTTGAGGTCTATCCACAGCTGAATGAAACACGTTTTGTTCATCCATCATTATCATTGAAGACCTTGACATACAATATTATTCATGGTGGGAAGAAAATTATGAATTTTCAAATTTTTATGAAAATTATGAGACCATGCAGTGATCCCAAATATCTGGCTTTAGTCAGCATTTATAAACAGGGAAGTTGTGTGGTATCACTTGAGAGAGATTAACTTCCCTGATTTACTGGAATAAGTCACATTATGGCTCACTGTACATACATGTGGCTTGAAATGTGTAAGAAATATGAAAATATATGGGATTTTTGGGAATGCGCAATAACCTAATCAGCAGAAACTTCTATTTCCAGTTACAATGCCTAACCATATTGGGTCAAAATGAATAACTTTTACATTATTGATTGATGTTTAATTGATATTTAATATTTCATAAGCCATATACCATGCTGACTACAAAATAAAAAGTTTACAAGGTTAGTGGAGCCAATGTTTTTCAGTGGAAAGCTATATTTAGGGAAGTTTTTATTGAAGTTTCTTGCAAGTGATGACTAAAAAGCTGACTAAGCCCCATAATGTGTGGTAGTGTACGTAGTGAGAAGTTGACTAATCTCTGTCTTATATAAGAAAACCTGGAGGGAATTCCTTCCTTCATTCTTTCTGTTTGATGGAATCAGGAGCAACTCTACAATAGATCCTGGTGGAACACAGGTAAAGTCAACTGCTCTTCTCTCTGTCAGTCAGAATAGTTCTACAATTATATTGATGATGATATATATGATGTATATATATATATATGATGATTTGATGCTCAAAAAACATTCATTATTATTTTCAATGTTGAAAACAGTTGTGTACAATTTTTTTTTCAAAATTCTTTGATGAATAGAAAGTTCAAAAGAACAGCGTTTATTTAAAATAGAATATTTTCTAACATTATAAATGTCTTTACTGTAACTTTTGATCAGTTTAACTCATCCTTGATGAATAAAAGTATTGATGATTTATTACTGTTTTCAACACTGATAATAATCATAAATGTTTCTTCATATTAGAATGATTTTTGAAGGATCATGTGACACTGAAGACTGGAGTAATGATTATGTAAATTCAGCTTTGATCACAGGAATAAATTACACTTTACTGTATATTCACATAGAAAACCACTGTTTTAAATTGTAATAATATTTCACAATATTACTGGGTTTTTTTGTATTTTTTATCAAATAATTGCAGCCTTGGTGAGCAGAAGAGACTTCTTTTAAAAACATAAAAAATCTTACCGATCTAAAACTTTTGCACAGTACTGTATATTTTTGGATTTTAGAACTATCTTTATCGTTATCATTCACACCAAGAATCATGATAACTATAAGGATAACCATAGCGATAAGCTAACTATAAGTGTCCACAATCAACTAAGGATATATACACTGGTTTAATATGTATGTTGTGGCAGGTACTAGGCCTATACATATTTGTGCTAGTCTATCTGAATCATGTATATTTTGTAACAATTAGATTCAAATATATAATTTCATTCTTTAAAATGTAATTCTTTATATACTTTATTCTTTCAGAATTGCAGTCATCCAGTTATCTCCTGAAATATGTAATATTAAATCTATTCTTCTTTTCCCAGAAAACTGAAGAAAGAATGATTGCACATTATTATTTATGACAGAACAATATAACACATTCAAGGACAACATGAGGAAACCCCTGCCATGTATTTTGATATTTTTGGTGAGTCACTGAAAACAGAATTCTGCATTGACACACACCGTGTGTCCGTTGTATAAATATTTCAAAGGTCAATGTGATGACATCATTCAGTTAAGCAACATCAGACCGAAAGTTGAGTTCCTGAAAGTTGAGTTTTCCTTTTACTTCAGACTGTGGGCGTTGTGACGGGGCAGCGGAGCGTCACCAACAAAAGGGATTGTTCTAAAAATGAATACTGGAGGGACGGGCTCTGCTGTGACAAATGTGCTCCAGGTACGGTGTCTGAAATGTTGAATCAATACAGTCAAACATGAAGTTTTCAGAGACATAGACTGTTCAGTCTCTTCATCTGTCATGTATTTTTCTTTAGGCTATAAGTTGATAAAGACATGCTCCAGTGGCATGCAATCTGAATGTGAGAAATGTTCAGACGGGACGTACCAAGACAGCATGAACTATTTCCCAAACTGCTTCAGATGCAAGAAGTGCAGCAAGCGTAAGTAGTTTTATTTTCCTTTCATGACTTAACTTAAAATGATGTTAAAATGACATATCTACATATCTTGCTGTGTTGGTTTTCTTTAGATCTTCACTCAACCTTTTCTCTTTTTCTTCGATTGCTTCTCTGACAGGTCATGCAGTGGTGATTTCACCATGTACTTACCAAAATGACACAGTTTGTGGATGTCAGCTTGGATACCGCATGAGAGTCTTAGATGGGTTCTCAGATTCATCAATCGTGCTTTCATGGGATTGTGTGCCCTTAAGGACTCGAATCCAGACATTGTGAGAATGTTATTGCTGGACAGGCCTACCTCCAACCACTGTCTGGCATGAAACAATAAAATTACCTCTGACAAAACTGCTGTGAATTTGTTAAAATGTTTTTTATAAAGTAAACATACGGATATATTTTATATTGTTTCATAAAATGTTATATATTTTTTATTTAATTTTTTCATATAGCCTATATAACACTTAGACTGAATTAGGTTTGCTTGATTATCCCTACATTATTTTTTTAATTATTATTACTTGGCTATATTATTTTAGAAACCTCATGAAAAATGTATGTAGGCCTATCTAATGTTACAACAAATAGAATGTTTATTTGTGCATCTCTCAATCATAATTGTATTACATTGTATTGTGTGTTTTGCACTTGTGAAGCTTTGAACATGAATCTGAACATGATCATCTTATAAGACATTATTGGGAGCTATAGAGAGACTATACAGAATTTCAACTAACATAATAAATAACAACAACTGCATTATTTCATATTTTTGTATGTTTGGGCCTCTGAATAAAACAGATGTTTTTTTCCTAAGTTCTCACTATCATATCGATGGTTGTATGCCTGATGTAAAACATGAAACACATATGCAAAGTATTTAAAAAATATATATATTTTGTCTAAAGGTTCAATAAACTGTTTCATTTCGAAAAATGTTTTTCTGCTTTATATGTCAAGCTTTACAGGGCACATTTTTAATAGCCTATAGCCTTTAAATGTGTGTTCATATAGCCTAAATTAGACCCTAAATCTTAAAGTAAAACTTGAGATTCACACACATTTGAATGAGTGAAATTGTGTTTTTTCTGTTATGCTTCCATGCAATTACGGTAGTGGTTTTGGTTTAGTTTTGAAGAAAATTGTTAGCTTTCGGGAAATGACTTTACCGGTATGACTTACCGGCATGTCACACAAGCAGACTAAACTCTGAATGAATGACGTAACCTATAAGGAACACACACACACACACACGCACGCACGCACGCACGATAGATAGATAGATATCATTTAAAGAATTATTAATTAATTTAAAACGCAATTAAAATATTTTCGTAAGCTAAAATAAGCATAAAACTGAATAATGAAACGCGTAGTAGTAGCATATATGGTAGCTGTTAAAGTGCTATGAGCGAGCATGTCATGTGACATCACCTGTACGTGACGTCGAAGCTACTTGGAGCGTAGGTGAAGAAACCCGGGAAAACACAAACCACCAAAATGTTTGTCATCTAATGAGTCTTCCTTGTCAGTTTTGCAAAAGAACATAATTTCCGCGATAAACGGTAAGCAGAATGATAATCGTCATTCAGTAGGCTACATCGTTTTAATTTTTTTGGAAAGCAGTGGTCGATGGTTCAATAGGCTAGTTAAACTCAGGTGCTAACTTACAGGTTTTCCACCCCATTTCTCCTCACATAAAGTAGGCCTATATCGGTAACACTTTACAATAAGGTTAATTAGTTAACTATTCGTTAACATGAACTAAGAATGAACATAGCCTACGTCTACAGCATTTATTCATCTTTAGTTAATATTCATCTCAACATTAGTCTAGCCTACTTGCCTGTAAAATCAAAGGTTGTAACGTTATATAAATTATTAACGTTAATGCAATGTGAACTAAGACGAACAATGAGCACCTGTATTTTAATTAACTAACATTAACAAAGATGAATAAATACGCAGTTTTAGTTCATGTTAATACTAATTAACCTTATTGTAAAGTGTTACCAAGATATATTGGAATAGGCCTCTATATATATATATATGTTACATGTTAAAACCTTAGCCTGATTAAATTTGTTCCTATAGTGATTATTATTTTTTAACGATTATTCTTTAATGTCATGCTGATTTTTACATCTCTCTATTTCTGATATAGCTACGGACGGTCACCATGTCTAGTACTGACCACGTTGGACTGACCCACTGTAAGTTCCTCCTGGTGTTCGCAGTCCTCATGGATCTTTTCGGCGTTTCTATCCTCTTGATCGGCATCTTCGTCCCGCTTGAAATCGGTGGTCGTGACTTTGGTGATCTGTTGGTGTATTCTGGAGCTCTGCTGATGCTGATGTCTATGGGGTCTTGGATCATGTGGTACAGTGGGAATATTGATGGTTTAATATCAGAGAAGGAGCTGACAGACAAACACAACGCTGTGGACCGGCTCGCTCGCAGCCTCAGTCGCCGCATACGGAGACCCCACCGCGACCACCGCACATCCTGACCTCTGAGCATATACACAGGGCTGGGACAACATTTAGGCTAAAATCTCGGTTGGTAGAGGAGGAAAACAATCTAAAGATTAACCGATTTGTTACAATGTGGTGTTTGCAACTACTATTACGAAATTAGTCATTTTATAGAACCTGTACTGTAGTCAAAATGTAGAAAAATTATGAAAACGTTTATATTTTTTTGTACACTATTTAGGACAGTGAAAACTGTTTCTACTGTTTTTCTATTTCTTTTTTGTTGTTGTAAAACTTTAATATATATTCTTGTGTACAAAACATGACATTTGATCAAATTCAAAACACTGATAAAAATGTTCATAACTTAAAATTACACATCCAGCTTTGGTGCTTTATTTTAACAACACAGAAACACTTTTCAGACTTAGTATAGGGAACATTTATTTATTTACAAAGTTCCATATTGCAATATGAAATGTTTTCCAGTTGACTAAACATTTAATCTCTGTCTCTCTCATTAAATAGGCAGAGCCACATGTTTCCTCATTCAAAAAATACTGTAAAAATTGCCATACAGAAACCTCCATTCACTTCACAACAAATAACTTAGAAACCAACAACCAATAATAATACAGTTAAAAATAAAACCTCACCCTCAACACCAAACCTAATTTGTTTTTTTTAAAAAGAAGAAAAAAAAAGGACAGTCAAAATCTAGGTAGTGTGTCAATCAGGGTCAGTTTCTTTTTGTGTGTGTGCAAATTTTCCAATTGATCTAATACACATGACAAGCAACAATTTTGTCAAAACAATTTGAGTACTGCATGTCATGACCAACTGCATATTGGTTTAAATACATCACTCCCCTTGATTTAAAATAAAAATATAGTAATAATATATGGCCAAGCATTACAGTCACAACCAGTCTTTGTTCCAGTATTTTAGAACGATTGTGTGAAGAAAAAAAAAGAAAAGAAAAAAACACTGGTCAAATACTGGTCAGAATTTGAAAACACAAAATAAGGCACACTGGAGAGAAGCCAGTTGAGCTGTTATGGAACCTAAAAAAAGACTAATGCTAATTAAAGTCAGTTCAACCCAAAACAAGTAAAATAAAAGTGCAGAATGAGTGTTACATTATTACATTTCGTTGAAAATGCTTTGTTACTCCTTTACTTTGACTTTAGGCTTCCCTTTGGGAGCGTCTATAAAGGGGGACAGAAGAACAGTAATGCATTGTTCCATGTAGTGCGCTTGATCATATCCCACAGTTTGAGTGATCAGCGGAAGTGCTTTCAGAGGGCGGGGCTTGGGATGGAGGGGGTGGGGCTCTGCCAAATAATCATGTGACTTCGCTCTGATCTCTGTAGGACACTCTCACTGGCCCCATCACTTCCATCATCTCCTAGAGGAAAAAA
This sequence comes from Semotilus atromaculatus, assembly GCA_031834385.1. Classification (NCBI taxonomy): domain Eukaryota; kingdom Metazoa; phylum Chordata; class Actinopteri; order Cypriniformes; family Leuciscidae; genus Semotilus; species Semotilus atromaculatus. The sequence goes on along the minus strand of JAULUF010000041.1, from coordinate 9,606,266 downwards.
TATTGAATTGTATACTTATCTCATCTTTATAAAACATTCTCAATGGAAGAATAAAATAAATACATAAAGCTGAGATATAATAATTGTGCCAAGAGGAAAGCCGCACCAATTCGGAAGTTGATATATCCTTCCCCTCCACTGAGAATGAGCAGAGAGGTAGTAGCAGCGCCATCTGCTGAACTGGAGGAACTACGGCAGCCTGCATTGATTAGAAAAGGCCAGAAAAAAACAAAGTGGTTAAAAATATGCAATTGTAAATATTACACCCAAAACAGGTGTCAATACTGGTCTTACATCTACTCTTAGGCCGTGTTCACCAAAGCATTTCTTCCCAGTGCAGGACTCCAGACTAACTTTTTTCACTAGGAGCACAGTGGCCCCCAACTGAAATTTTTAGGGGCACAACCAGAATATTTAGGAGCACACACGGTAAATCAACATACTAACCAAATATTCACATTTCTACTAATTTCCAGTGTATTACTAATAAATACTTTGATAATAGATGCAGAAATTACGACTTTGCGCTCTGATTTAACATTACATCCTCTTGTCTTCTAAAAGCAACCGGCAGTGGCGTTGCATTTTGATTTATTAACACGTCACCAGTTATGGGGTAGCGACTGCAACATTCGCAGTTCATGGAATTCGTCTCCTTACAGTACTACCACCATTCTTCCCGAAAATGGTGGGTTCGGCCTTTTTCGCCACACAAACCTCTCACCCTGAATCATCATCACTTACAGTGGCCATTCCCTATTCTTCTCACACTCATTGGCCTGCCACACATTCCGGATTCATTGATAAGCCCCTTCCACGTTTAACGTGTAAAAAAAAAAAAAAAAACTCACATTTTGGTCGCAGTCTGGAGCCCTGCAGTGGCTACTGTATTTTTCCAGTTGTTTTCAATGGGAGCGCCAAATTTTTTAAACGGCAGCAGCGTGAATAGGCTTGGTCCTCTGCGGTTTATACTATAGACTGTAAAGAAAATATGGACACCCATAGGTTTCTGAAGAGCATTTTAATAGCCCAAATTGGGCAGAGCCGGCCATCGCCATCTTGGCCGCGCCTCACTTCCGGATAAGTGAAAATGGGCAAAGAGGCGGGATTAGCTGTGGCGGCGTGACGGCTAACAGACAGCAGACAAACGGCTAGTAGTGACAGGCTGTAAACATGTTTTTTTCTGCTGTAAAGTTGGCCATATTAACATAGGGAGTATATGGGATTGACTCTCTTTTGCAGCCTGTCTTTAGCGGCCAGTTGGTGAATTGCAGTTGAAGTCACTTCCGTGTTGGATCCAAGAGAGACCGGAAGGTTGCCACTTGGTTTTTACCAGTTGCTGAGAGTTGATAATGTTCAACTATGGGTAAAACGGAGCACTCATCACTGTCACTTTTTGCAGCCGTCCAATCACAGTGGAGAATGGCCGGGACAAATGCAGACCAACCATCACATTCTGCTTGTACAACGATAATAAATGACAACAAGCACATCTCTTCATCCAAAACTAGTGCCAGAGCAAGGCCATGTGTCCACCAAAGCATTTTTAGCCAGTTGCAAACACCAGCGTTTTGCGGACGCTTGAGGGCACTTCGGCGGCGCGGTGTTTTATTTAGTCGACTCGAGACTGTATGTGCTGATACGGAATATCCGCGAACTGTTACTAGTGTCTGATTTTGCAAATAGTTTGTTTCTGAATTAAAAAAAAAAGTCACCAGAATGTAACGCACTTGCTCTTCCATTAGTTTTGGAAGAGATGTGCTTGTTGTTCGTTGTACAAGCAGAATGTGACGGTTGGTCGCCGATGCATTTGTCCCGCTCCTTCTCCACTGAGATTGGAAGCTTCAGGAAAAAAAGGTTTTGGTGGACACACAGCTTTACTGAAAGTAAACAAGTTTCGAACCTGGAGCAGAAATAATGAATTTAACTGCTTGTCGGTGGCCATGATAACAGAGCTGCGCTGATGCAAGAGAGCAATATGGTATAGAGCAGGACTCTGAACCTACAAAAAGAAAAAGAAAAAGGAAATTCCAACAATGTAGAAGTTTTATAATTCAAAACCACTCAAGAAAAGTTTATTTTAGTGTGAAAAAACACTTACTGAGTGACAGGGGAGCTGAGAAGATTGCACCCCTTCCTGTGCCCACCCACAGCCGCCCACTGACCACAGACAAGGCTGTGATCTGAAGAGGAGACAGAGACAGGAACCCAGAACCTGTCGAATGTAGAGGGGTCCAAAAGAAGAATAAAAGAATGCAGTCTTTTTGACCTCAAACATTTTAATGGTAGCGTAGAGTATATCTAAAAAACCCATGCATGTAAGATTCCATAAAATATCCATATCAAAGAATGAATAAAATTCAAATACCTAAAGCTTTAGTCACTATAGATGATAAATCTACTTCCTGTAATGGACGGCCAGTTGTCCAATCAAAAAGCCTAAGTATGGGATCCAAACGACAGGAAGCCCAAACTCCACTTCCTGCTGCGCACAGAAAGCGCACCTGCTGCTCACATCGCTCAGACACTGTGAACGATTTCTAAATGGACAGAAAGAACAAGTGTGAGTGAAAGAGTCAGGATGAGGGTGAGGGTTGAGAAGCACAAGATGAACAATGAACATTTCCATTGGTGACCAACCTCTACTTTCCGATTTTTCGTACTGATCATGTAAACTTTATTCCAGTATCCCACCCAAAGACCCCCCTCCTTTGCCAGGCAACAGCGAATGGGCTGCAAAGGTGGTGTGCCGAGAGAAAGCACCTCTTGGGACTGGAGATCCCAGATGCCTGTAAATAAGGTCATTACAAGCCATAAGTACAATTCACATCTACATAACACACCCAGACAGATGAAACCACAAACACACCTGAATTGTGGGTGAAGAATGCAAGCGTCCCATTGGCCAAGCCAGCGATCACCTCGCCCTGAGAATACCTTTATACACAGAGGGAATTCAATCAGGAACCTCTAGCATTCCATTTACATCAAAGATAACAATAAATGAGTCACGGTGAAGACGCTGACGTCAGAGAGTGCACCCCCTCAGACAGACTGGCAGACTGCAGACAGCGGCGCCTGGAGCTGGAGGACGAGTGAATCAGCACTCTGCAAGAGGACAACAAGAGATGACGGAACATCTTAATGCTATGTTGCCTGATGACACAACTAGATTTCACCTTTTTTTTTTTAAAGCTACTATATGTACGTTCTCCTAATATGTACGTCCTTAAGGAAGTTTGTTTCTGCCACAGAATAAAAAAGGTAATTGCGACATTTTCTCTCACATAATTTAGACTTTTTTTTTTCCCCTCAGAAATGCAATATTAAATCGTTAAATATTAAATATTATTCCATGGCAGAAAACAAGCTTCCATACTTTTGGGCCTCTAGTGGTTGAAGCATAAAACTACAAGTTACTCTGAAAAATATGTCTTGAGCATGCAGTTGTGGTTTGTTTTTTGGACATGCAATCAATTATTTTAAAACAACCTTACAAAAGATTGGCAACGCTGACATTAGACATAATGACTTATTTTTATTTCACAAAATGGTGGAAGCTATTATTACTTGCCTGGGCTATTTATAGGCAAACAAGAAGTAGTAAGTTCTTTAGAGATTGGCATAATTACCAACATATACATTTGTGAACCTAGTCAATGCACAGCAAATGTGATGCTGTGTTACAAAGTGTAACTTTAAGAAAATGCTGGATGTTCTGGGTGTTTTTATTTTACTTTTTTTTGTTGCTAGTTTCATTATCGACCATGTGAAAATCGTTTCCAGTTGCTTTGAAAAGTAATAGCCCTCCACAACAAGCCGGACAATAGGAGTTATTATTTATTTCCATAAAATGAGCTATGTATGAAACTTTAATACTAAATGTTAGAGATTTAAACAAAACCACTATACTAAAATAAGATCAAGTGAACCAGAATGAGATGCCCTCACCCTCCATCCTGTGTCCCAATCCACACAGTTCCTTCAGTGTCTCCTAACACAAGAGTGAAGACTTCATCAGTACAACTCACCGACATTCAGTCATTCTGACAATATCCAACTGCGCGAGCAGTAGATATTAATACAATTTTAAGTGATATGCCATGAAAGGTTATAAAGCAGCTAAATGTGATGAAAATATGTAACTATAATTCTACGTAAAGTGTAGAAAATACGTCAAAGAAACATCTAGCTAAAAAGTTGAAAATAAATAAATAAGCCACAAAATATTGTCCTTAAGTATTTAAAAGGTAAGTGTAATTGTCCTAAACTCAGCATAAATGCACTAAATAAAGTTACTGTATTACTTTAGGTTAAATACTATGTTGTGGTCTCTTCACGAGGACCATTGACCCACACTGAAAACTGGACTGGAGTAATGATATTGAAAATTCAGCTTTGCATCATAGGAATAATTTACATTTTAAAACAGGAAGCAGTTCATTTTAATTGTAATAATATTTCACAACATTATCGTTTTTACTGTATTTTTCATTAAACAATTGCAGCCTTGGTTAGCACAAGAGACTTCTTTAAAAAACTTCTTTTTTTTTTTTTATCTAACCAACCCTACAGAAAATTAAGCATTCGGTTTCAGTAATACTCAAGTAAAGCACCTTACAGCCCTGACTTCAGAACTGTCCAGGTGTGAACACAGGTGTAAAATCAGACTGACCAGTAGGGGGCACAACACAGATGCATAATGCAGGGGACGTGGGTGGAAGGCTGAACTGATCCAGAATGGTATTGGAGCGAGCCGGGTCAATCACAGTGACATCACTGCTGGAAGCAGGTCCAGTGACGGCCCACACAGAACACTGAGGATGGGAGGCGGGGCGTGAAATGTTTACAACAATGACTGACATGATGCAACATGGTAATTAGATGAAGGTGGTGGTTAAATGCATTTTTAAGAACCTGCCCTGTAATACAAGGTTCGCACGTTCATAAAAACCTGAAGATATGAGGGAACTTTAAAACTGGGATTTCCAGTCCAACCTTTCCCCCCCCAATTTCATTCTAGTTACTTCAGTCTCTAAAATATTTAAACAGCGAGAAATAGCTCTTTATGAGTGTAATGTGTATGAAATCATAAAAAAAAAAAACTTATCCAGTAATTACAAATGACTATTAAAAATCATGAAAACGAAGGCGTGGAAACCATATACAGTGGGGGATATTAGTATTTGACCCCTTGCTGATTTTGCAGGTTTGCCCACTTACAAAGAATGCAACGATCTATAATTTTAATCATATGTACACTCTAACAGTGAAAGACAGAATCCCAAAGAAAATTCCAGAAAATCACATTATATGAATTTATTAAAATTGATAACCATCTGATGAGGAAAAACAAGTATTTGACCTCCTGGACAAACAGCATGTTAATATTTTGTAGAAAAGCCATTATTGGCCAGGAGAGATGTCAAACGGTTTTTATAGTTGGTGACAAGGTTTGTGCACATTTCGGCAGGGATGTTGGCCCACTCCTCCCTGCAGACAGCCTCCAAATCTTTCAGGTTCCGAGGTTGTCGCCTGGCAACTCGAATTTTAAGCTCCCTCCAAAGATTTTCAATTGGATTCAGGTCTGGAGACTGGCTAGGCCACTCCAGAACCTTGATGTGCTTCTTCTTCAGCCACTCTTTTGTTGCTTTGGCGGTGTGCTTAGGGTCGTTGTCGTGCTGAAACACCCATCCTCGACCCAACTTCAGCTCTCTCACTGAGGGAAGGAGATGTTGGTCCAGAATTCCACGATACATGGCCCCGTCCATCCTCCCCTCAATACGATGGAGTTGTCCCGTCCCCTTGGCTGAAAAGCACCCCCAAAGCATGATGTTGCCACCTCCATGCTTGACGGTGGGGATGGTGTTCTTTGGGTTGTACTCGGTGTTCTTTGCCCTCCAAACACGACGAGTTGAGGCCAAAAAGTTCTATTTTGGTCTCATCTGACCACATCACCTTCTTCCAGGCCTCTTCTGAGTCGTCCAGGTGGTGAATGGCGAACTTCATGCGGGCCGGTACATGTTTCTTCTTGAGGAGGGGGACCTTGCGTGCGCGGCAGGATTTCAATCCATGACGGCGTAGTGTGTTACCAACCGTTTCTTTTGTAACTGTGGTCCCAGCTGCCTTCAGTTGATTCATCAGTTCCCCCCTTGTGGTTTTGGGATGATTCCTCACCGTTCGCATGATCAGGGACACCCCACGAGGCGAGATCTTGTGTGGAGGCCCAGACCGAGGGAGGTTGGCGGTGGTGTGGTGCTTCTTCCATTTCCTGATAACTGCACCGACAGTTGATCTTTTCTCTCCAAGTTGCTTTCCGATTCTCTTGTAGCCCATCTCAGCCTTGTGCAGATCAACAATCTTGTCCCTGATGTCTGTAGAAAGCTCTTTGGTCTTGCCCATGGTGGTGATGTTGGATGCTGGTTGTTTGGGTGTTGGCAGGTGTCTTTTATACAGGTAACGAGGTGAGGCAGGTGTATTTGATGTAGATAATTGGTTGGGATTGGGGCTGTGTCTTAGGGCCTGTTTACACGAGAACGATTCCGGGTGAAAACGTAAAGATATTTTATCGGATGTGCCTTTCGTTTACACGGCGACGGCGTTTTTGGGGCTTAAAAACGCAAAAAAGTGAAACCACCCTCCAGAGTGGAAATCTTAAAAACGCTCCACCGTCGCGTTCCCGTCTAAATGGTGAAAACGCAAATCTGCTCACGGTGGCTCTCGTCGCGTACGCGTTTGCGTCACAGGCGTGCGCCAGAACAGGGAAATAACAACCAACATGTCAGATTATTTCCATACGTCGGACCTTCAAGTTGCCCTAGCAGCTCTGATAAACGAACTAGAGTCTTTTCAGCAGTTGTACAAAATATTATCAGACATTGGTTTGTTGTGTTGCAGTGCTTCACATCGCCACCTAGCCGCCTGGAGTGCATACTACATCGTATTTCACACACTTTTGCGTCACCATATGCACGCAGATTTCCCTTCCATAACGCTTGTCTAAACGCAGAATAAAAAGTGACAACGCAACGCCACTTTTGCGTTTTCTCTTCAGATCGTTTCCGTGTAAACATAGCCTTAAAGAAAGACTAACTGGCTTGTAGGAGCCAGAATACTTGCTGTTTGGTAGGGGGTCATATACTTGTTTTTCCTCATCAGATGGTTATCAATTTTTATAAATTCATATGATGTGATTTTCTGGAATTTTCTTTGGGATTCTGTCTTTCACTGTTAGAATGTACATATGATTAAAATTGTAGATTGTTGCATTCTTTGTAAGTGGGCAAACCTGCACAATCAGCAAGGGGTCAAATACTTTTTTCCCCCACTGTACATGTTAATCAGCTGTAAAAGATTGTGATGTTTTTTTGAACATACCGTCTGCTCTCCTGATATCTCAGGAGAAACCGCAACAGCACATGTGAGCTGCAAAAAATTGAAAATGTATAAATTCACACCTTGTAAATCCCGGACCCCTTGATCTCAACGGGCTAAAATCAGCGAAGGACTAGACACACAGCGGAGGAATGTGGAAAACATAGTAAAACGTAGATTATGGTGACGTATGACATTAAGCACCTTGAAAATAATATATTCAACCTGAGAAACAATTAGCATTATTGACCATATCCTAAGTTAACCTGAATGGACTACTTGCATTGAGCTTTGTGACGCACTTCCATTTTGAAATAGTACTAATTTATTTCCAGTTATGCAGGTTTTCAATGTGCAATTTAATGCTAGTTAAAATTATTGTTTATCTGACTAAATGATTTGGCAAAAAAAAAAGTCTCTTAGGTTTTATTGTACCATGCAAAAAAAAAATTTTAAATGCATTGAAAAACAGGAAAAAGCATACATTTACTGCAACATAATCAATTATTCATATTTCGTTGGTTCTCTCTTGTTTTTTTGCATGTTTCACAAATAAAGCAATTGAATCCAAGTCCAAGCACAACTATGCAATATGCTTAAAAAATAATAATAAATACAATAGTATTATACGAATAACACTAAACTAATATATCTGAGTGAGGAGTGAGCCTCACCTTGGCTGTAGCATCTCTCTGGTCCAGCAGTCTCAGCTGGATGAGGACGGGCACGTCTTTGGGCTCAGGGGGGGCTTCAGAGTCCTGCTCCACATAAACACACACACAACAAACACATTCATTTACCCACTAAGAGGAGTTTAGTTAAGGAGTATTGTTGAGAGTGCCATTTTCATGATGTATGTCATAGTGAAAATTTTTAGACATATACCCAATTAGTAGACTCAAGTCACACTTTGGGGTGGGGGCAGCTAGTCCATCTGTTTCTATAGAAACCAACTAAATTAAAGAATAATGTGTGTGTGTGTGTGTTTACCTTTATGTTTGTAACGGCGAGAGGCATGCTCCATCCATGGAGCTGTTTTTTACCCAGGTTACCCCACACATGAGAACGGATCTCCCTGTACAACTCTCTTTTCCTTAACCTGGGAGAAGGAGAAGTCCTGTGCAAAATAAATAAATAATATAACTTTGATTACTTTTCTTTTAATAAAGAAATGTAAAACTTTATTTGGTAATGATGCATTAAATTTAACCAAAAGTGTCCATTTATAATATAATATGATATTTAACTTTTGATATTTTAAATAAATGCTGTTCTTTTGAACTTTCAAACAGTAATATAATATTTCATTGTATTACTGTTTTTGCTGTATAAATGCAGCCTCTGTGAGTATAAGAGACTTACAAAAACATTAACAAATCTTACCAACCCAAAACTTTTGAATGGTAATGTATGTTTGAGTATATGACATTTATATTCATACAAATATATTACATTTATTTAAAAAAAGAAGAACATTAAAATGCAATTCACACATAAAATTACTTGAATTTTTGAATTGCAATATTGCAAGAAGAATGACTCTTCTTTGATTGTCATGTTTTTAATCTCAGATTTTTTTTTGCACGCAGGGTGAAATGTAACAGCAAAAAAAAGCAAGTAAAAAAAAAGCAGTGTTTAAAAAAACAATGCTTCACTGATTATTAATATTTGAAAAATATCAAGTCAGGCTCACAGGACCATCAAAGTCATATGGTGTAACCAACATGCAGAAAGAAAATGTATAACACAGGAAATGCAGACAGCGTTTGCTACAGGTTTAAGAAATTCTATCAACAAGTTTCTTAAAATATCAGCTAATGACTTTTTTTATAAGGCGGCAAGGTTAGCTCAGGTAAAGTATTTAATGTGTAATTGCGCCTCTCCAAAAACATAATCATATTACTTTGGAACTTCTAGATCTAGATTTATTTTTATTTTTTTTAAACCTTTTCCTTATTCTGGACACTCTTAAAATGTTAATGATCCACAAGTCATTTGTTGGTGAATGCACAGTCTTAGAGACCTGAAATTCACGCTATCACGTATCACTTATAATACATCGAAAAATGAGCAGGTAGACCAGCAGGAGAGGACTCACTCTGTTTGGGGCGGTCTCGTGGAGAGATGCTGTGGAGACCCCACTGGTGTTTGTGCAGGCGCTGGCGTGGGAGAGATGGCTAATGCTAATGCTGTGGCTGGTGCTAACTGACCCTTTGTCAAGCCTAGAAAGCGATTAAACCTGCAAGACAAAAAGGGCTCAGAGAAGGAAATACCATGCAGAAACTGACTGTTAGGTACTGGTTGTACAGGTACAGTATCCTCACCTGCTCCAGACACTACCCTTCCCTTCCACAGGAGGGCGCTCTTCTTTGGTAACTCTAGAGGACAACAAATTAGTTTAACTACATTTTCACATGTTCTGTGTTAAACATGTGATGTTTGCCAGTGCAGAAGTCACTCCCACAATGATATGGTGATTTCACATGATTTTACATGAGCATTGCCATGTAATTTCTCAGAAGCTCTGGGTAATTATTTAATGGATTTATTCAAAAAAGCTAATATAGATTTACAGTAGACAAGCCACACGATTTGTTGCATTATTAATGCTCACAACGCACCACTTGTGATGAAGGTTAACAGACCTCTTCCTCACTTTACAGTTCTGGATGACAGGTGAACGTTTCTGTTAAAGATGGGGATATGCATCCTGGGAGAGGAAGTTTAACACACCTTAGAGTCTGAGAGCGCCGCAGAGATTCCTGCAGTTCAAACAGCCGCTCTTTGTACTGGTTTTTCTCCATGACGACCCGGGCCATTTCAGAGCGAGAGAAGCGACGGAGGGAGGTAGGTAGCGAGGCCTGGGGCGAACAAAAGAGAATGAGGCACGAGTTAGGCAGTGGAGTTAGTTCGTTAGTGGAGTTTTCACAATAGTAATATCCATAAACATTCTGTGCCTTGCACCTGAAATCTTTGATAAAGACTTACATCAGGGTCCTCTGACTGGACTGTCTCTAGCTCTTTTCGTAACCTGTTGTGAAATATAAAAGACTATTTCAGAAATAAATATCCAAAAAAGCAAAACACAAACTGTTGCCTATTAATCTACATGTCAAAAGTCTGGGGTCATTATGTGTTTTTAATTTTTTTATAAAGAAACTAGCACTCTTATGCATTAAACTGATCAAAAGTGAGTCATGACATTTATAATGTTTCAGAAGATTTCGGTTTTAAATGATCTTTTGTTCTGACAGATCATGTGACACTGCTGAATGGCTGCAGGCATTACAGGAATAAACTATATCAAAAAAATATTCAAATAGTTATTTGAGATTGCAATAATATTTCACAGCTTTTACTCTATTTTTGATCAAATAAATGCAGCCTTGGTTAGCATAAGAGACTTTCAAAAACATAAAATCTTTCTGACCTTAAACTTTTAAATGACAGTACATATTTTTTTTTCCTAATTGCAATCCTATATGAAATGTTTATCATGCTTTGTTCCTGAAAATACTAAGCAGTGCCATTTAATGTATATGACTTTCAACTGTCTCATTCCCACCGGATTAAAGAACTGCTTGGTTAAGTATTCTGTAAACCGCTAATTCTAAGTTAAGTTATGATAAATTTCAGGTTTTACGTGAGTATCAATATTTTGTTTTACCGCTTGCTTTCCTCCTCCATCTCCTTGGTTTTCCCTTCCAGCCGAGTGATGGTTTCGAGGCAAGAAGCGAGTTCCAAATTCAGGGCAGATCTTTCATTGGTCAACTCCTCAACACGGGATATAAGGGCCTTACGAGCAGTATCCACCATTTCACTGAGACAGAGACAAAGACAGGCACAGGGATGGATGGAAAAAAACATTTGTGGTTATGGTTAACGCATACTGTATGGATCACAATCAGAGATTTATTAAAACCTCCAATTTTGACATTAGAAAGATATATATAAAAACTCTTACTGAGTGTGTTTTAGTTCCTCATACTGACAAAGAATCTGCTCAAACTGGTCTGTGCTATCTGCAAACGAAAGAAAAATGCAAAAAGATTTAACCACAGACCTGCACAACTCCTCAATTATTGCACACACCAGCCTAATGTGTTTTGCATTTGACAGGAATACTATGCTTTTGCCTGTTCCTTCTTTCAAATGTAAATTTCTTCTAACACACACACACACAGATTAAACATGATCATACATGTACCTCTGACGCTGGCCCCTTGGTCGACGTTTTCCACATATTCTCTGCTGAGTTCAGATAACTCTGAAAACACAGACTCTGTATTCCTCAAGTCCCACTCCAAGCAATCCGAGTCGCTGTCCATCTCTTCCTCCTCCTGTGATTTTTCTCCATCTTTCACCTTCTGGTTTTCATCTGCCTCTCTCTTATCCTCCTGGGCATGTTCCACCTCCTCAAACAAACTAGAGTTTAGTCCAGAGGTCACGGTCTTCGGACAAACAGGGGAGCTGGAAAGAGCAAAGAGAGACAGACGAACAGAAAGGATGACAGAAAGAGAACAGATGTTTAAGGGAAATAGATTAATTATGGGTATATGAGAAATGCAATCAAATATTAACCAAACTGATAAGACTGTATTTATTTATTTTTCTCGGCCATGCAGGAGACAAATGACAAATAAAAAATCATCTAACTTGACTTAAAAATAAATCACACAAAAGAACATCCACAGGATGTTACACGCAATGACAGATAAACAAACTCCCACTCACTTCCTGAATTCATCAAGACAAAAAGACAAGTGCATGACAAAAAAAGAAAGAAACGAAAAACAGAAAGGTTTTGACTTGTGAGACACCCAAGCCTTTGACGAGCTTTACAGTATGAAAAACTTCTATGGAATTCACACATATTTTTGTGGCATTAAATTCTTTTTCAGTAAGTTTTTTAATGTTTTTGAAAGAAGTCTCTTATTCTCACCAAGGCTGCATTTATTTGATACAAAATATTGCAAAAAAAAACAAAAACAGGAATACTGTGAAATATTATAACAATTAAAAATATAAATACATTTTACATTTTTTAAATGTAATTTATTCCTTTTCAGCAGCCAATACACCAGTCTTTAGTGTCACATGATCCTTCAGAAATCATTCTAATAAGATGATTTGCTGCTCAAGAAACATTTCTTATTATCATCAGTGTTGAAAACAATTGTGCTGCTTAATACTTTTGTGGAACATAGATATTTGTTTTTCAGGATTCCTTGATTAATACAAAGTTCAAAGAACAGCATTTTTTAAAAATGTTTTCACATTTAAAGATAATAGAATATGTATATATATATATATATATATATATATATATATATATATGTATACAGAATATATTCAATATCATCAAATCTGGTAGATACAGTATAATACAGTCTCTCCTTATAAATTACTGTACCTTGTTTCAATAAAGCCCTCCAAATGGGCCAGCTCAGGGGTGGAGCTTATGATGTCACTGACAAAGGATTGCTCATTGTTATGGTTGACCTCAGCACTAGTGATGCTGTCATTGGTAATGGTAGTTTCTGACACAGTGGAATCAGCTTTAGGACCATGTTGCTGAAAGAGTGGTATAAAAAAGATGCTTTGTGAAAATCAAGATATTTATTGTTTTATACTAGCAATTAATGTAAATATAATAGAATTATTCTGGATTGTGAAGCGTCTATTCACTAAATTTAAAATAAAATCACCTCTTCAGTGCAGGTGGTTTCTGTTCGGCCTTGTGTAGAAACAGCTTCTGAATGTTTGCCGTGCACGTGATTCCTGCTGACATGACAACACAGTGATCATTTACAACTACTCAAATGCAGCTAAAGTTAGTTTTTTTTTACAAGGAACATGTATCAAATTGTGGGCTTCCATTACCTGTCAAAAAAGGGGAAGTGTTACCTGAAAGTGGAGGCTTCACTCTCCCACTCCTTTTTCTTTTCCAGCAGATCTCGATGTGTCAGTTGTACTAACTGGATTTTAAAAGAGAGGATTCAAAAAATTATTTTAAAAATTAAAAATGTAAATTAATAAAAAAGCAAAATTAAGTGGTGACGGACCTTGTTATGTGTGTGTTTGATTGAGTTTAGTTCTCGGGTCAGATTTGCTTTCTGCTCCTCCAAAGCCATCACTACACGGAAAAGACTTCGGTCATATATTTAAAACATTTATATACATCATGTGTATAAACAGTCTGGGACAGACAGAGAGGGAGGGAGGGCAGAAAGTTTAATTAGGAAAGACTCACATTGGTCAGCCTGTTCTCTGGCTTTTTTCTCCAGTTCTCTTTCTCTCTTTTCTCTCTCCTTTTCTCTCGCACGCATTGTTCTCCTCTCTTGCTCAAACTGGTCATCCAACTCCAAATAGCGCTGATGGTAAACAGAAAGGTTTTAAAGGTGTTTACATTTAAAGGGTGTAATTTTCCTTCATTACAAAAAGTTTTATATAAAGAAATTGAAAAATAATGATATTTAATCCTATGCAAATAGGATTTTTCTTTAAAATGACAAATATATTTAGCATTTATTTGACCGACAGGTCTCAGGAGTGCGCAATTTATAAATGCGTTTTTGAGTTCACTGCAGTTTTAAGGACAAAATACTCAGCAATGGTGTTGACTTATGAATTTACACATGGTTTGTCTTAAAGCATATTAAAAACTCCACACAGACATACAACATTAAAAACTTGATTTTCACCACAGGGGGACTTTAAAACCACAGTGAACCAAAGACAGTCTCAAAAATGCAGTTTGAAATTGCTGGTGTTTCTACTACCGTGTAACCAATCACGTCAACGTGTGATCATCAATGCGTGGATCTCTGAGCTGGTGTGAGTGAGCGGAGGCGGGGCTAATTTGCATATTCATAGAACCGCGTATACCAAATGATGCAAGGGTGTAGTAGAGTTATATCCAAGCTATTTTAAGGCCTGAAGATTTTTTCAATAAAAAAACATTTAAATATGTCATTTTGGTGATCAAAGATGCGGTTTAAGGTATAAATTGATTGACTACAGGTGGACTTTAACATTTCTGCAAATCAAAAAAGGCAATTTACAAAAGCGCTTCAATTCATCACACAGATTGTCTCTCACCTCCTGGCTCTCTCTCCTCAGTGTTTTCTCGATCTGATATCTCTGCAGCAGTTCTTCACTCTCTCCTTTCTCCTTCTCTGCCTCGTCCTCTCTCTCTCTCAGCTGAGCCCTGCAGCTCGCCAGCCCTTCCAGAACCCAGACGAGGATGGGCAGCAGAGACTCCACCACTCCAGCTCCATGAGTCTCCACCACTGACTACAAAGAAAAAAACAGTTTGGTGATGTTTTTTCCCCTCCCGATCACATTTAATTCTCTTATCTTAGTGGGCAGTTGCACTCACAGGAAGAGCAGTATTTATGACTTATGCTTGTAAAGGAAAAAATATGATGGTTGACTTCCCTTTTGAAAAGTCAGAAAAACATCTGCTCTGAACTTCTGTTTTATATGCTTGAGTGAGGGGCAAATGCTTAAATGCCTCTAAAGCTTTAAAGTCCCCATGAAATCGAGTATTTAGTTTATTCCAGTATTTATTATAAAGGATTTATCTGTGCACATTATTATTATACATGTACCCCCATAATCTTTAACTAAAATGGCTTCCCCTCCACTTGCCGTGACATCTCTTCCCTGATGACGTGTTTTTCAGCGTGAGGGCTGGACAATCTGTCACTCACATGAGATCGGCCAATAGCAAACCATAACCATCCGATCAATTCCTGATTAATTCCCCCCCTACATTAAGTCCCGCCCAACATTTTTTTTTCTTTGAGAAGCCATTTAACTCGGATATATCACAATATGGAAGAAAAGACTAGTTATTTTGATTGGTGAGTGTGTTAAGGTGGACACTCTTGATTGGTTACCTGTAGCTCAGAGTAGAGTTTCCCCGCTTCCTCACTCACGATATCTGGATCCAGTTCCAGGTCTCCACTTCCACAAAGAGTACCTTCACCGAAATCCATGTTTCACGGCTCCTTGATTTCTGATTGGCTTTTTAAATATTAATATGTTTTGAATCTACACTCAGCCTTGCTGTTGTACCAAAACCGCTTTCTTTTTTATCACACTGTTTTCAATACCTTAAAATGGTTTCAGTGTGTGAAAATAGTGGTAGTGTGTTAGTGAAGGCGTGTAGATCTACAAAAACATATCTTCCTCCTCTTATAAATAGCTACCTGAGAAACAGAACTATGTTCTTAAGCCACATGGTATTTTCAGTTAATTCCTCCTCTTCCATGCTTCTCGTTTTCTGTCTCACATTCATTCTCAAAAACTAAATTGACTTAAGTCATTGGGGGGATGTCTGGAGGTATTTTGGTGTCCATTCTGGTAAAAAGAGAGAAAAGAGAAGTTGAAGTGTAATGTGTGTTAGTACATCTAAACCATTTTAAACAGCAACTTGTTATGCATGCAATTTATAACCCCAGATTGATTGCACAATTACATTGAATCTTTAGGGGCAAAGCACCTTCTTCTTTTTCTTCCACTCTTGAAGTTTATGGCAGTCCATAGAATCGCATGGTGAAAAGTTGTGAAATTGGGCACACAGATATAGAACAGTCCGAGCATTAACCATAGCAATTTTGGAGTCTCTAACTGAATCCCTCTAGCGCCACCAACTGTACAAAAGTTTCACTTAAATTTCTGCTAATAACTTTTGAACCGTAAAGGCTAGAAACAAAATTATTTAGAATTCCATTAAGTCCATTTAGAATTTTCTAAAAAAAAAAACTACTTTTTCTAACTCTTTCTAGACAGTTCGTCCGATTTTCACCAAAACTGACTAAAATCATCTACACAAAAAAACATGAAAAGTCAAGTTGAGTCATAAAAAACGTTCTTGAATAACACGCAAACAAATTTGATGAAGAATACGCCAAAATGAGGCTATATCTCTGCAATGCTTTCGTGTATTTTATCTACGGCTGCACGATTAATCTAAATGAAACCGCACGCAATTTGGCAAAGGCTGCGATTATTTATGCGCAGCTTATCAGCAGTAAATTCTGCTCCTTCTGAAAGCCAGAGATCGCTCTCGCGCAGACACTCCAAATATGCGCCGCAGCAGAAGTAGACAAGCACATCATTCCAGGAAATCCTTATGGGCATCATACTAAACACAAGATTGAAACGCTTTGATTTATTAAATGTTGTCTCTTGTTGGTCAAGAGGTTCATAAATGCTTCTCGTGTTTAAAAAAGATGTTTGATGGATGTTGCTTTTTCAAATGCATGTTATAAGCGACTCAAACTCGCAGTGCTTTCAGATGGAGCAGCGTTTACTACTGATCACAGAGCCATACGTCACTGACAAGCTGCACATAACAAATAATCACACCGGCACAGCCTTGCGATTTCATAATCGCAATAAACCAAATCGGTTTAAGCGGCTATTGAAACTGAAAATAGATGATACCCCATTTATAATTTTCTTGTAAAATGCTATATTTTACAATTGCATTGGCGTATCATTACGAAACTCAGTAAGTGTCACTCAAACAGTTTCAGGGCTTTTGCACCTAATGGTCAAGAATTATAATGAGACTTAAAAAAATACTAATAGTTTTTGATTAATTTTTCATACTGTAATGGATCTTAACGGATTCCTTGGGTAAATGCGAGAACATAGATCCAATTCAAATATTAATAAGCAATTATGTCACATTACAAGTGATTGCATTTGTGTGTCGACTATTTTGCTTCAAAAACCATCTCAAAATGTTTTTACTCATTTTTTTCAGTAGGTTTGATGCTTGCAGTCTTGATTTTTAGCTCCTCGTCCTGCCTCTGTGATGCTTGGCCCATTAATTGCTGGAACAAATTACATTTGTACTTGTATTCATTCATTTGTCTCAATAGAGGGCTATTTAATTGAACTGAAAAATGGTGAAACTAATTACACAATCTAAAATATGTTTCTACAATACATTTATTTATATGTAAGCATAAATCTGGTCCATCTTCTTAGTAAACTACCCCAAAACATGTGTTAACTATAAAGCTCAACAAAGTCTAATTGCAGTTTTAAAGTTTAAAAACTATCAAATTTTCTGTAACTCACCCAAACTCTAATGCTTTATATGGGTAAATAGTAAATACGTTTTATGCAGATTTCTGTTGTCACTCTTAGTGTCTGTGGTTCACTGTAAACCTTTATTAGGTACACCTGTCCAACTGCTCGTTAACACTTAATTTCTAAGCAGCCAATCACATGGCGGCAACTCAGTGCATTTAGGCATGTAGACATGGTCAAGACAATCTCCTGCAGTTCAAACCGAGCATCAGTATGGGGAAGAAAGGTGATTTGAGTGACTTTGAACGTGGCATGATTGTTGGTGCCAGAAGGGCTGGTCTGAGTATTTCAGAAACTGCTAATCTACTGGGATTTTCACGCACAACCATCTCTAGGGTTTACAGAGAATGGTCCGAAAAAGAAAAAACATCCAGTGAGCGGCAGTTCTGTGGGCGGAAATGCCTTGTTGATGCCAGAGGTCAGAGGAGAATGGCCAGACTGGTTCGAGCTGATAGAAGGGCAACAGTGACTCAAATAACCACCCGTTACAACCAAGGTGGGCAGAAGAGCATCTCTGAACGCACAGTACGTCGAACTTTGAGGCAGATGGGCTACAGCAGCAGAAGACCACACCGGGTGCCACTCCTTTAAGCTAAGAACTGGAAACTGAGGCTACAATTTGCACAAGCTCATCGAAATTGGACAATAGAAGATTGGAAAAACGTTGCCTGGTCTGATGAGTCTCGATTTCTGCTGCGACATTCGGATGGTAGGGTCAGAATTTGGCGTCTACAACATGAAAGCATGGATCCATCCTGCCTTGTATCAACGGTTCAGGTTGGTGGTGGTGGTGTCATGGTGTGGGGAATATTTTCTTGGCACTCTTTGGGCCCCTTGGTACCAATTGAGCATCGTTGCAACGCCACAGCCTACCTGAGTATTGTTGCTGACCATGTCCATCCCTTTATGACCACAATGTACCCAACTTCTGATGGCTACTTTCAGCAGGATAATGCGCCATGTCATAAAGCTGGAATCATCTCAGACTGGTTTCTTGAACATGACAATGAGTTCGCTGTACTCAAATGGCCTCCACAGTCACCAGATCTCAATCCAATAGAGCATCTTTGGGATGTGGTGGAACGGGAGATTCGCATCATGGATGTGCAGCCGACAAATCTGCGGCAACTGTGTGATGCCATCATGTCAATATGGACCAAACTCCCTGAGGAATGCTTCCAGCACCTTGTTGAATCTATGCCACGAAGAATTGAGGCAGTTCTGAAGGCAAAAGGGGGTCCAACCCGTTACTAGCATGGGGTACCTAATAAAGTGGCCGGTGAGTGTATAAAAGTCAGTAAGACGGTTACTCAAAAACAAAAATGAGTTTAAAACCACAAGCAAGTGGATCAATGAAAAGAAAGCACAAAAAGGACAAAGAAGCAAGAGAAGCTACTACAAAAGCTACCAACAATCTTCAGCTTTTTTAAAAATGCAAACACTGTCTGTTGATGCTAACAACATGCTGTTGATGAAATTATACAAAATTCAAAAAGTAGTCAAAACGCAGAACATCTAACAGAACATAGGCTAAGTTGTTTATGTTTTACAATAGTAGCCTATGGGCTTATTTTTTAACGAAATGTCAATCTTCATCTTTATAACAGAAGATAAAATACAATACAACAATCTTCACGATACAGTAAATCTTCAAATGTGTAACGGATTGTCACCTTAAAAAGTGTCTTTTGTGGTGGAACAAGCAATGCTATATAGCATCTTAATTTAATCTTTGTTTTATTATTTTAGTTCATTAACTAATTGTTAACTCAACTAATTTAACGCAAAGACCTGGATAGAATAACTAATTAAATAAATGTCAACTAGCCTAAATGCATTGATTAGAATTGCAATTGACTAAAGATTTTTCTAGTCGACCAATAGTCATTCATTTAAGCAATTAGTCAATTAGCAATCAGTGTCGGCTGCAAACATATCTATATCTCCACTGTAAAGTGGATGCGCCTTTAGAGAGAAATGCACCTTTCATATCATAGCCTATCAGCCTAATCAGCCGGTATTTGCTTTCGATTCGATTTTTTTCGTTTAAAAGTGGACATTTCAAGCTTTATATAGAAATATTCATCATGTATCTGAGGCTATACACTGTGTTTCAGTTCATTTTTTAGACGCGCTCCAGTTCACGCACGGAGACGATGAAAGCGCGCCCTGTTTGTTTTATTTTATTTTACAAAAGCACAACGTTTTCTTGTTATTGTGAGTTTACAAAAATAAAAGTAGCTACTTGCGACTGATGCATTATTCTTTTCTGTATAGGCCTATAACCAGAAAAGATAGAGTATTTCAAGTTGTTTCCACTGTTGATAGGAAAATGCAAGTGTTCGCGCCGACGCCTGCCATGCAGTGCGCGCTCCACACTCCGCACAAACACTTTGGATATGCATTTATCTAGGTTAAAGTTAGAGCGAGCTGCCATGCCAGACGCCGGATAAGTCCTTTTCATGTTTAACAAATCAAATCATGCATTTTCTACCTACCGCGAGTAAACGCTGCACCAGTTTGAAAAAGGTAAAAGCATAACGAGCGTAACGAGAGAGGGGCCCCACTAAGAGGGATGCAGAGATGTTGCTGCATCTGTATATTAACATTTCTGATTGTTTAAATGATCAGCCCTCGGGGGTCCCCTTAAAATGCCTGGCTTGCCTGCCCTATTGTGGCACCTGTGCATACAGGTGCAACACTGTTGTACAAAAAATTGGGGAAGGGGGCGTTTGAGACATCCGTGCCGGCGTGCCCAGGGCACATCATCGCCATAATCCGTCCCTGCCTTCAGGGGTGACAGACAGCACGCGAAGGAATACTGTATGATGTGATGCTGGAGCGCACATATGATCTCCCTGAAGAAAGAAAGTTGATAGAAGGAAGAAACAACTGGATGTCGGACACTATACAAAATGAAATAGTTGAAAAGTTTGCTCATGCTATATCCAGAGGGAAATTGTTGCCTGCTCATCGCACTGCCGATTTTATGGCCTCACAGCTGACGGTACAACTGACATTAGCAACACTGAGCAGTTCTCCTGCAGTCTGAAATATGTTGACAGCAGTTTGGAGCCTCACACTGTGTTTTGGGGATTTTATGACGCCCGGGACAGCACTGGAGAAACTCTTTTCAGTTGCATCAAGGATATTTTTGTTGAAATAATTATTTAAATTAATGGTTCACATTTACGTTGATGTATTCCTTATATAAGTGTATGTTAGACCAACATTTCATCAGTGGAACTACTAACCCACTGTTACCTTATGATAATAGATAACAAAATAATGGTCATGCCTAAAATTTTATTCTTATTTTGCAAGTCTAAATTGCATTATAATGTTCGGACTGAACATTCAAAATTATTAGAAACGAGGAGTAATTCATTAATGATTTCGGCAACAAACTAGATTTTTTTTTCTGTGAAATGAATTTCAAACTCTGGCGGTACCCAGCCTTGTAGACGAAAGAGTGCTTTCTCTGAATCTGATAGGCGGATACCTCATTAGCGTTGTTCTGGATTAGTGGGAGAGGCTTGCGGAGCCATACAATGTGGTGCATTGTGGGAGTTGTGGTTTTCAGTACAAATGCACCCTAAAGTTACTTTCTGTCTTTACTCAGTCAATAAGGCACCAAATTCGAAATTTTTATTACATTGTGACTACATTTATGACCCACTTTCAATAAAGATGAATGTTCCCACGGGTGAAATGCTCCTTTAAACGCGTCACTGCAGCTTACGCCACTCTCCTGACTACACTGCACGAGCTGAAGGATGACAAGAGTGTCAGGGGGACAGCAGAGCTAAGATCGGGGGACTCTACAAACAGGCTTTAAAAGGAAGAACATATTTCGGTATTTTATGCTGCCATGCCATGATGCCCTGTTCGAGCCCTGTGAAGGTGCCACAAGCCTACAGAGTGCCACAGCAAGTGCACAAGGTGCACTGGAATGCACAGGTGTGCTGAGAGAACAAATAGCCACACTCCGGGATGATGCAGTTGGGGACGAGCTGATCCGCAAGGTTGAAACCTGCGCATCACAAACCACCCTGAAAATGCCAGACACCACCACCCAGAGTGAGCAAAACCCCAGCTCGCCTTCGCCAAACTAGAGAGCCAGAGGCAGTCGCGTATGGCGCACAAACAGTGGATTGGCGACGTAGCTTTTTCGAGGCTATTGATGTGATATCGTCGGAGCTGGACAGAAGATTTGATCAGGCCAGTATGAAGCTTGCCGCAAAAGCGAGAGAGGGCTGTTATCAAAGCAGCAGAGGGAAGGAGCGTCAATCTGGAGGCCCTTCAGCTCCCGGAGGAGCTTGACACAGACCGCCTTGAACTCCAGTTCAAAATGCTTAGGCCAAGCATCGCCAAGCAGCTTGCCGATGTCACAAAAGGTCACAGTCCCAGATGTAGCATCATGTTTGACAAAGCTCCACCCTCAAACAAGAGCCATGTTTTCAAAGACAGAAAAACTGATCGAGTTATGTCTGTGCCTATCTCCGTGGCCTCATCCGAGCGCACTTTCTCCGCCTTGCGTCTTGAAGATATGGGTACAGCACCATGACCCAGAAAAGGCTCACTCACCTTTCGCTGATGCATGCCCACACATGAAACATTACACAACATAACTCAGCTACGGGACGTCAGATCCATTATGACGTCATAAAGAGTTCGATTCATTTTAGAACTTCGCGCGTGTTATTGCGTGTTATTAAAGCCATTTAACTCTCCACACTTTACTCATTTACTGAGTTTAGCTGCTTTAGTGTGATTGATACACAACAGCGACTCATCATGGGAAACAGAAGTTCACGAGTACAACCGTTCACGGATAGCGAGCAGGTTCACGACCTCCATCACCGTGACCGCACACCCTCAAACCATCTTCCTCATCGGCCTGACGAGAAGCCTGAGGGAGAGAGAGACCAGCTTCCCATCTCGAGTCTGAAGAAGAAGATGAAGAGGAAGATGAAGAAAGTGGGCGAATTCAACTTCTTTAAGAGTCTCTCTTTCAGACGGAAGAAAGAACCCACCGAAAACAAGAGCTCAGATCAGGGAGAGATGATGAAGGATCAAGAGACGGAAATATCCAGGAGAAGTACCGACGGTAAATGACAAATGTTATGAGAATATATATATTTAATATCCTACATGAAAAAGTCACTTCATAATTTACACCTAGTGAGTAACGGGAACTTTTCTGTCCCCTATAGGATGGTTTTAAACAGACTTTTGAACTTTCTCTCTATAAGAAATTATTTAAGAAACCTCAAATGTGTAAAAATTTGTAATTTTATACGTTGCACTTTAAAAATCAATTAGTAATTTACTTTAAAATCAAAGAATCGCTGTTCCTAATAAAATCAGTATTGTTTTCAACTGCTAGCTAACTTCTTGTGCTGATATTCTCCTCTTTAGATCAAAAGTCTCTACAGTCCATCTCTGGATCTGTAGAGGACATTGATCTGGAGGAACCTCCTGTCGATGATCCTGAAGTCCTTCCCGCTGCTGAGCTTCAAACTCGAGTCCACGACGCTCCAGTCCGTCTGACAGCGGGTGAGATGTCTCCTCTCCTTAACCAAGTGAACATGAGACCTGAGGGTGAGTTTCCTGCCACAGTCCCCAACAATAATCTCACAATATCTGCAAAGCACCACTAAACATCGTCTTCTTCTGTTCATCTTTTACAGACGACATTTACTGCCGATATGCAATTGGCCGTAAACTGGGGCAAGGTGGATTTGGTGCCGTCTATGAAGGCACTCGTTTGGCGGATGGCCAGAAGGTTTGATTATTTCTTTTTTTACTTACCACTACTAGTTT
The DNA here is from genome assembly GCA_031834385.1 of Semotilus atromaculatus. Taxonomy (NCBI): domain Eukaryota; kingdom Metazoa; phylum Chordata; class Actinopteri; order Cypriniformes; family Leuciscidae; genus Semotilus; species Semotilus atromaculatus. The sequence goes on along the minus strand of JAULUF010000041.1, from coordinate 9,582,953 downwards.
AGCTAATTGTTTTTGTTCTCAATTATTTCTCATCCTTTGATATCTCACTTTATCCAAAGCAAGACATCTTACTGTCTCATAATATTCACTATTTAGGGCTCGTCTTGACATGTTAGGATTTAAATTCTTTGCTTGGTATTTATAAAATGATCTCTACACACATTCATTGCTTTTTGTTTTGTCCATCAGGTGGCAATAAAGTTCATCCAAAAGACGGAACACATGGAATATATCAGCATTGTGAGTATAAGGGATTTTACTGGCAGACAAACTCAGAGTTAAACCCTATTTAAAACCATCTGACATCACACATGTTTCTTTCTTCCAGCCTGATCATCCCGAACCCCTTCCCAAAGAAGTCGCTCTGACAATCCTGGCCAGTAAAAAAGGTCCAGCGATGGACATCATCAAGCTGCAGGACTGGCAGGACCGGCAGGACTTCTATGTCATGGTCCTCGAGCGTTTCTCGCACTGCATGGATGTGTCAGACTTGGTGAAACGCAACGACGGCAGCATTGAGGAGAAGTTTGCGCGGCACATCATGTGGTCGGCAACACTAGCCGCTGATGCATGCTGTCGCCGGGGAATTTACCATGGCGACATCAAACTGGATAATCTGCTGATCAACGTTAAGAACCACGACGTCACACTCATTGACTTTGGATGCGGCGATCTCCTGACAGAATCTGCCTACACGAGTTACTCTGGTGTGTATTAGCTCTCACAACTCTTGTGAATCAGTTAACTCCACACTCGTATGCTAATGGATGGTGTGGTAGAGACTTGCACATCTGACAAACACTCTTTCCTCCAGGCACAGTTCGGTACTGCCCTCCCGAGTACAGAATGATGGGCGAGTCTCATGGGAAGCCGGCGACGGTCTGGTCTCTGGGGATCCTCTTGTTCAGAATGCTGTGTGGATACTTTCCAGATAGTTTCGATTTCTACAGGACCGACATGAACACATGGTACAAACCTGGCTTGACAGAAGGTGATTTGTTTATTACTTCAAGTACAATTCTAATGCAAAACATCATAGGCTTTATAGGAGATGGCTGTGTAGATAATGCAGGAATCTGACCTGAAGATCTTACAGCTTAGAATAATGAAATGAAAGTAGAGCTGATGTAAAGTTTGTGGTAATAATCAGACGTCTCTCCATCTTTCTCACAGAATGCTGTGATTTGATCTGCTCCCTTCTGCAGCAGAAGCCAGAGCGCCGGCTTGATCTGGACAGGATTATTCAACACAAATGGTTTTAGGTACTGAGCCATGAGCTAAAAACTATTTAAGATGTATTTTGAAAATCTCACCTGTTCTAAGTGTGATGAATTTAGCACCCTTATTTCTGTTGTTTTGTTCCAGGTGTAAGAGCGGTCACAGTCACTCCAGAAGTGTCATCTGTCATCTTTAGCCTCTTGCATCTTGGCTTGAAGCAGCAACATTAGCATCTGACGCTATTGCTTTCAGGAGGATGTGGAAATAAATAATTGTACTGTTGGAAATAATTTGAGAGTTGATTAGTTCCTGTCAGAGCTTCACAGAGATCTACTGTCAAGTCACAAAAAAAGTTATCAGACATGATGTTACCATACAGTGCCTTCAACTTGTGTAAAATTGTATATTTTACATTCCATATTCACAGAATGAAAGACATGGTTTTGCAGGCAACATGTAATTAATCATAATTGATAAATAAATAAAAAGATGGAAGATTCTGTCTTAGAACTTCAAGAGAGAAGAATAAAAATTGGCAAATTACACTCTTTAAATTGAAACATTGACTTGTTTATTAATTAATTATATACATAAAATCTTTTGTAAAAAATTAAGAGAATGATTTTATTTTACAGATATTAAATGTGATGCAAAGAAATGACAGATTGCCGGGTGTTAGATTTTTTTGAGTCTCTTATTTGCTTTAAAAAGTATTTTAAAAGGTCAATGACGTCATACAATCAGCATCCATTAGCAGAATGCTAGCGTTTTATGGGCAACAACAACCCATCCTGTAAGCAATCGAAAGGACATAAGTACTCGTTTATTCAACTTTCGACCTATAACCCATGTTGACCTTGCAAAACCTACATTCAAATCTGAGATTTCTCAACGGCAATTGGGTGAAAGAGACATATTTAGCCGTAAATTTTGTAACCAAAATTCGGTACAATAGGACTTAATAGGGAGTGGCCAGGCTTTCCGTAGACGGGCTTTGGTCTGGCAAAGAGCTCATTCAAGATCATTTCCAGTCCGCAGAAATCGCGGCACCAATCAGAAACGTTGGGGCGGGCTTTACACGACGACGACAGCGCAGCCAGCAACTGTGAAGCAGATTTTGTACATTACAAAGATCGATGCCGCCGTGGAACATCACTCGTTCGAATCAGCTATAGCGTCTGTTTTAAGCAATTTAAAATATCCTTTTCGTTATAAACCCGAGCAAAGAACAACACTCAAAGCCTTCATGTCTAAAAAATATGTTATCGCTGTCTTACCGACTGGATTCGGCAAAAGTCTGATATACCAGTGTGGCGAGCAGGACGATCAAGGCCGAGGGACGTGAGAGAACGGCGTGAGTGAGGCCGGTCTCGCATCTCTCACAGAGGAGCGGAAGCATAAAAGGAGGAGCGACGACGGTGAAGATCGAGAGAGGACAGGCCTGAATTTTATTTGATGTTTTGTTTTATTATGTGTGGTGGAGTCAGTCGACCGTGAGGGACTTTGTATTTGTTTTATTTTTTCATTAAAATGTGTGAATTTTCGCCGGTTTCCGCCTCCTCCTTCCCATAACAACGAGCCCCGTTGGTCAATACTAAACGAATGTGTGGGTCTTATGCCGCGTTCCAGTCAACCTGTAACCCGTGTTTTTCCAACCTTATACCCGTGACGTCAGAGCTCTATCCATCATAAAAGTGCATCTATCCATCATAAAAGTGCTCCACACGGCTGCGGGGGGTTAAAGGGCACCTATTATGGCATTTAAAATGTTCCTAATATTGTTTTGGGAGTCCCTAACAACAGTTTTACAAGCATGCAATGACAAAAAACACTTTTGTTGTTTTATAATATGCAACCAGGCTAATTCTAAATAGAGCTCGTAACTGGGAGTACATCGATCTAGTACGAGTTCACGGGTGGGAAGTCACGGGTTTGACTGCCGTTCCAGTGCACTTTCACGGGTATAAGGTTGGAAAAACACGGGTTACAGGTTGCCTGGAACGCGGCATTAGCCATAGACTGTCTTAGCGAGAGCCCTCTGCATACGTCATCTCCTGGTCCGTTGGTGACGCCCCTTTGGAAGTGATTTGTCTATGGAGCTTTGCCAGACCCTAACTCAGTTTCAACTGAGAACGGTCTGGTTTTAACCAGGCTACATTTTGTATGTTTCCCTAATCAAACACACTTGACTCTGGTCATCAGCTCATTAGTAGAGACTCCAAAACCTGAAGTGTGTGTCAGACAAAGGCTCTGTCCCCCAAATGAAAAGCAAAGCCCTCATGGTCTTTCTCTGATTTCACACTTTTGTGACATAATGCAGTCTTTGACTGTCGTTTAGAAGTCTGCAGTTCTGCCGTTCTGAAACCTACAATGACAAATGGGACACCCTATGGTCTTGTCAAGTGCACATGAACTGGTCATTTGGGACAGGGCCAAAGGAGACGTTCAAAATGGGCAGCAATTCATTGTGAATCTTTAGAAAATTATTTTACATGGCAAGTCAGTACATGGCCGTCCCCCAAATCAATATTTGACGCGATTTGGCCCATATTGTTGAGCAGAAAACGACACTCGGTTACTAACGTAACCTCGGTTCTCTCTAGAAGAGGGAACGAGTGTTGCGTAAGCTAGCTTACTCTACGGGAAAATCCCTTTTCTCGAGATTACTGAAGCCAAAAAATTAAATTGCATTGCTACGCAGAGCAGACCTAGACAGGGCAGCTAGCGTGCCTATTGGCTGCTTCTGCGGAACATGCTGCAACCTATCGGTGAACTGATAGTGACGTCAGCACCAATGAGGGCGCGGGCGCCCCAGTGCGTCACGTCCCGCCAGAATAGGCGTGGCTTATCTGTATATAAGCCAAGTCCAGATAGGGTGTTCTTTGGTTTTTCATGCTGAAGCGAAATCAGAACACAGCATAAACAAGGCCGGGTTACGCAACACTCGTTCCCTCTTCAAGAGAGAACCGAGGTTACGTTAGTAACCGAGTGTCGTTCTCTTACGAGAGTACTCTCGTGTTGCGTAAGCTAGCTTACGCTACGGGAACCCAATTTAAAGCGCTGTGTATCCTCAGGTCATTCACATGTATCCCCAAGGGCAGGTGCCCAGGGAACACATAATAATGAAGAAATGTGAGCCGACACAAAGTGAGCCCTAATACATAATGACCATATAGGGAGTGTGACAACTTATGTATAACAGTAAGTGCTTAACACAGTATAACAGCCAACGTAAAGGGGACAGGCTGAGCTGTATAGACAGAACTATTTAGTTCACTATAATTCAATCTCGTACTGAGAACAATTTAGTCTCCATAACAGTCAGCGCAGACAAAACCGGGCTGAGCTGTATAGAAAAGATTTAACGAGTTCAAAAGACCCAGTGGTCTAAACTGAAAATAGTTTAGCCTGTAAGGCAGTGACCTCCAGGTTATAAAACCTTATAAATGTAGACGGGGAGGCCCAGCCTGCCGCTCTACAAATATCATGAAGTGAAACACCACTATTCCAGGCCCATGATAAGGCCATGCTTCTAGTGGAGTGGGCTCGTACACCTAAAGGGCATTGAAGGCCTTTAGACTTGTAAGACAGAGCAATAGCATCAACTATCCACCTGGAAATGCTCTGTTTCGAAGTAGCTAAGCCTTTAGAGCGGCCGCTGAACGAAACGAACAGCTGATCCGACTGCCTGAAGGCAGCGGTTCTTTGAACATAAACCCTCAGGGCCCTGACCGGGCACAGGAAATTTACATCATTCTCACCGTCAGTTCCCGGAAGGGCTGACAGGGAAATAACTTGTGCTCTGAACGGAGTGGAGAGCACTTTGGGGACATACCCGTGTCTTGGTTTGAGCATAACATTAGAGTAATTCGGCCCAAATTCCATACACGACGCGTTCACAGAGAATCACCCACTCGCTTCACTGAAGCGAGAGCCAAGAGAAAAGTAGTCTTGAACGAGAGACACCGTAAGTCTACTGACTGCAGTGGCTCAAAAAGACCCCCCTTCATGGCTTCCAGGACCATGGAAAGATCCCAGGCTGGAACCATGGGGGGTCGCGGGGGGTTTAATCTCCTCGCTCCTTTAAGGAAACGAAGTATGAGATCATTTTTCCCCAGTGACTGACCCTGCAGAGGTTCAGAGAACGCCGCTATGGCCGCAACATACACTTTGAGCGTGGATGGGGACCTGCCATCATCCAAAAGCTCTTGAAGGAAAGAGAGAACCTCTGTAACGCCGAAGCTTAGCGGGTCTAGGTTTTTGGCCGAACACCAGCCAGAAAACACTGACCATTTAGACGCATAGAGCCGTCTAGTAGACCCTCCACACATGTAGCGCCCATAAGTCGGGTCGCGGGTGCCAAATCGCGCCTCTGGCCTGAGAGAGGAGATCCCTTCTCACAGGAATCGGCCATGGAGCTGTGCTCGTGAGCTGCATCAGTTCTGAGAACCAAAATTTTTTTTTCCAGAACGGCGCCACCAGGAGCACAGAGCACTTGCACCCCCTCACTCGCTTGATTACCTGTGGTAACAGTGCGATCGGGGGAAAAGCATACAGAGGGCGGCTGGGCCAGTCGTGGGCCAGCGCGTCCTTGCTCTTCGTGAAGAATACTGGACAGTGCGAGTTCTCTGTTGATGCAAAGAGATCGACGCTCGCTCTGCCGAAGGTATCCCACAGTAACTGGACTGTTTGTGGGTGTAGAGACCACTCCCCTGGAGGAACGTTGCCTCTGGACAACCTGCTGGAGTCCCGGCACGTGCGTCGCCGTAAGGGAGCGCAGATTGTGATGGGACCACACCAGGAGGTTTTCTGCCAGCGCATGCAGGCGCCGCGATCTGATATCGCCCTGGCGATTTATGTATGACACCACTGCCATATTGTCCGTACGGACTAGAACGTCGTGGCCCTTTAAAAAGGGGAGAAAGTGTTCTAAGGCGTTCACCACTGCTATCATCTCCAGACAGTTTATGTGTAGATGTCTCTCCCGAGCCATCCAGTGGCCGAAAACCGGCCTGCCCTCGTAGAGGGCGCCCCAACCTGAGTTTGAGGCGTCTGTTGAGATAACTTTTCGTGATGATGTCGTTCCCAGAACGATACCTGACTGGTACCAGTCTGACGCCTTCCAATGCCCCCAGTGCTGTAACGCACGCCTGGGTCACCCTGAGGCGGAGACGACCAGAAGTCCAAGCTTGTCGCGGGACTCGTGATTTCAGCCAGTACTGAAGGGGGCGCATACGTAGCAGGCCCAACTGAAGTACTGCCGAGGCTGAGGCCATAAGACCTAGCATCCTCTGAAAATTTTTCAGGGGAAAAATACAGCCGATTTGGAAGGACGCTGCTGAGCGCTGTATCTGCAGCGCGCGCTGTGACGTCAGCCGCGCTGTCATGGATACGGAGTCTATATCTGTCCCCAGAAAGGAGATTTTCTGGCTGGGAGACAGCAAGCTCTTGTTCCAGTTGACTTGGAGACCCAGATTGTGCAAATGACTGAGTAATAAAGCCCGGTGGGCTATCAGTTCTGATTCTGACTGAGCTAGTATAAGCCAATCGTCCAGATAGTTCAGTATGCGCATCCCCTGCAGTCTCAGGGGGGCGAGAGCTGCGTCTATGCACTTCGTGAAAGTACGGGGTGCTAGAGACAGGCCGAACGGCAGGACGGTGTACTGATAACTCTGACCCTCGAAGGCGAATCGTAAGAAAGGCCTCTGACGGGGTGCTATCTGAATCTGGAAATAAGCATCTTTTAGATCCAGTGAAATAAAACCAGTCCCTCGGGCGAACTTGCGCGAGGATTTGTCTGGTCGTGAGCATTTTGAACGATCTCCTCATCAGCGCTTTGTTCAAACGCCTGAGATCTAGTATGGGTCTGAGACCGCCGTCCTTTTTTGGGACGAGGAAATATCTGCTGTAGAAACCCGCTAGGCTCTGACTCAGAGGAACGGTTTCTACGGCCCCTTTCTGTAATAGTTTTGCTATTTCGGCATGAAGCAGATGTGCTACATCGTTTTGTACCGTAGTTTCGACCTTGGTTATGAAACGCGGGGGTCTGCGAGCGAACTGTAGTACATAGCCTCGCTTTATGGTGCTTAACACCCAGTTTGACACACTTGGGATCATTTCCCACGCTTTTAAACGCAAAGCTAGGGGGAGAATGACACCCGGGCTCTGGGCGCTGTGTGTGAGCGACACACAGCTCGCAGCACCTGTCAGAGGGCACGCGCTCATGGTGGTGCGCGCGCTCTCTATACACAGAGCACATTCTGTGTTTATTAGAGATAACTCTGAGTGAGTGTGTGCAGCGGGGCAAACAGTGTTTAATGTTAGTGGTGAGCACTGGGTAGTGGGCACATGTACGACATTTTGAACACAGTCGGCGTGAGCCAACTTTATTGATATGGGCCGTGTATGAGTGAGTGTCACTGAACGGGCCGTGCTTATGTGTAGGGGTGGGCACTGACAAGTTTTGAACACCTACATTTTGAACACCTTCGGCACGAGCCGGAAACACAGAAAATGTTCTCTTTTTGAGATTTATCTGGGTAGCCGTGAAAACGGCTTTTGTGTGCAGACGAGCGGGTAGTGTAACTGGCTCGTTGGCTGCGAAATACACTGCTCCAGCCGCCTTCGTCGAGGGAGCTGTGAGAGAGGTGCGCGCTTTCTTCGATGGTGGCCCGGCCGCAGCGGGACTCAGCCATCTTCGCCTTCCTAAGGTGGTCAGGAAGTCTTAGGAGGCTCGGGTTTCAGCACTATCTTGGGTCGAGGTCCTCTGGGGGGAGGTGGACCCTAGCGGCTAGCAGAGCGCGCGCGCTGACGAGTGTCACTAGAGCGGCGGCGCTGAAAAGCTGGCGGCTGAGAAGGCTGCGGTGCTGGGCTTCGTGCAGACGGCTGTTTAGGGCGACCTGCCGCGGAACTAGAGCACCTTGGGATGAAGTGTCCCATGGCCTGTGATGTCTTCTGTACCTCCGTGAAGCGCTCAGTAAAACCCTTGACTGCTGGGCCGAAGAGGCCGGCAGAAGAAACAGGCGCGTCGAGAAACACAGCTCTGTTGGACTCCTTCATGTCGGACAGTGTTAGCCATAAGTGCCTCTCGGTTACAGTGAGGAACGCCATGTTGCGACCGATGGCCTGGGCGGCGGATTTAGTAGCTCGCAAGGCTAAATCCGTAGCGCTTCTCAGGTCCCTGAAGTTTTCGGGATTTGGGCCCGCCAAATCAGGACTCGGAGGCAGGACTCGGATCTATTAACCGTGTGTTATTGGTCATTTTTTTGTTGACTCATTTATTCAATATTGATGACAAACGGAATGAAATAGGAGTAACGAGGCTATTTTTAAAATGTAAGGAGTAGAAAGTACAGATAATTGCGTGAAAATGTAAGGAGTAGAAGTAAAAAGTCGGCTGAAAAATAATTACTCATACCCAAAATGTCTACTTAAGTAATGTAACGAAGTATTTGTACTTCGTTACTTGACACCTCTGGCAAACAGGAATATATAGCCTATTATTTTTCAAAAATAAAAAAAGCACCCCAGAAAAAAGGGCACTTTCTCTCCAGGAATAAAAAGGGCAGGTGCTCAAGCCCCTTTTGATGTCTAGGCCTATATGTGCACGTGCCTGATGCGAAACATTACTTTAGCTAAAGTGTTTGTATCAGTCTTTGATTATTTTACCTCCAGAGAGCAAGGCCCTCGTCACCTCACACATTTATATGATTTTATAATACTGAAGTGAAACGCACCACTTTAATAATTAATTTTCCCACAAAATCATTTGATCCATCAATGTTCAATTAAGACAGGACTATATGTTTGTCCTGTGAGACGCACCGGTCTCGTATCTCTCACGGAGGAGCGGGAATTTTCTTAGCAATGTTAAAACGCAAATCAACCGATCACAATTAATTGTCAGTTTAGCGTTCATGTAAACACTAAAATAAAATAAAAATGTCAAATTGGTGAAATTGGGGCTGTGTATTTGCTGTCTTTTACCGCTAAGGCGCTACAATAACAGACTTTGAAAAGTGAAACATTGTTAAACGAATTTGGAACTGAAACAAATGTAGGCATCTATTATTGCGTAAAATTTAAGCAAAGTAGGCTAAACGTTAATATTGTGATTGTGAGCCCAGTTTTATGTCATTTAGAAAGGCTGCATGTCAAGCTTATCAGGCTTTGTGTTATTTTAATTTGTTAGTCTAGGCCTACCTAGATTTACGAACTGAAACATAACAGTGAAATAAATTACACTAAATTATCATAATATTAAAACATTATCAGGACTTGCTAGCCGATGTTAGCCGGCAGCATTTCTGTTTTAGCATTAATTAAGAAATACGATTAGCATAATTTTCTTTGATAAATAGGCTAAGGAAAACATTTCAACATAAAACACTGCAATAAAAATGTCAACATCCATGAGGCTTTGCGTAAGTATAAGAGGTGATGCGCATAAAACAGAGATCAGGCTATATATAGCCTATAGCTGTGTGGTCAACGCTACAACATCGCGGTGCGATAAGCGTTCTGAGTTCAAATCTCAGCTCTACCATTTTCATCATATCACGGCACCTTTTTCCCCCCACTTCAAGCGCACTGAATATTACAATCTGGAAAATTATTCACTCGAAATTATGTGCTTATGAGTTCAGCCGTAGCTGGTTAACCTCAGACACGCTGTAAAACTCTTTAGATACGGATTTTCCCAAAACGTCAATGGGAGAAATGAATGGGAAATTTACTTCCGGCACCAAAGCTCTCTCGGGCTGTGATGCTCTATGGCTGCCCACTTTCGGCGTGCGTGTTTATAGGCTATTCACTTCTCCTGTGTGTGAACAAACATGAATGTGTAAAATTCCGAGTGTGGGTTAGGCCTACCATATTTGGCCTTCACTTTATCATGTCCCTTTCACTTTTGCCTTATAAATGCGTCATTCCTTCATTCATGACTTTCTTCTGTGGAACATGATATTCTGAGAAATGTCTGTCTCCTTCAAACCATACAATGTAAGTCAATGGTATAATCAAACCTGTTTCGGATTTTTTTTTTTTTTGAGTGAATAGCCTACGTTTTACGCTTTTACATAAAAATGTAAATTTAGTAAACACCAAAATTATATTAACACTGTTATTATGATATTATCAACACATTGAAGCTGATTGAAATTCATGCCATTATCTTTTGTCCCCTAAAGCCAATGGCAAGGAATGAAATAGCCTACTTAATTTTATGTTGTATTGTAAGAAACAAAGTTACACCAGGGGAGCAGATATCTTCTGGCTATACAGTAGAATGATATAGGCTAATATAATATAGTAATATATAATATAAATAGTATAAGTTCAATAATAAGATAAGTTACTATTAAACAGTAAGATAAAGTATAAAGTGTATTTGAGGTCTATCCGCTGAATGAAACACGTGTTGTTCATCCATCATTATCATTGAAGACCTTGACATACAATATTATTCATGGTGGGAAGAAAATTATGAATTTTCAAATTTTTATGAAAATTATGAGACCATGCAGTGATCCCAAATATCTGGCTTTAGTCAGCATTTATAAACAGGGAAGTTGTGTGGTATCACTTGAGAGAGATTAACTTCCCTGATTTACTGGAATAAGTCACATTATGGCTTACTGTACATACATGTGGCTTGAAATGTGTAAGAAATATGAAAATATATGGGATTTTTGGGAATGTGCAATAACCTAATCAGCAGAAACTTCTATTTCCAGTTACAATGCCTAACCATATTGGGTCAAAATGAATAACTTTTACATTATTGATTGATGTTTAATTGATATTTAATATTTCATAAGCCATATACCATGCTGACTACAAAATAAAAAGTTTACAAGGTTAGTGGAGCCAATGTTTTTCAGTGGAAAGCTATATTTAGGGAAGTTTTTATTGAAGTTTCTTGCAAGTGATGACTAAAAAGCTGACTAAGCCCCATAGTTAATGTGTGGTAGTGTACGTAGTGAGAAGTTGACTAATCTCTGTCTTATATAAGAAAACCTGGAGGGAATTCCTTCCTTCATTCTTTCTGTTTGATGGAATCAGGAGCAACTCTACAATAGATCCTGGTGGAACACAGGTAAAGTCAACTGCTCTTCTCTCTGTCAGTCAGAATAGTTCTACAATTATATTGATGATGATATATATGATGTATATATATATATATGATGATTTGATGCTCAAAAAACATTCATTATTATTTTCAATGTTGAAAACAGTTGTGTACAATTTTTTTTTCAAAATTCTTTGATGAATAGAAAGTTCAAAAGAACAGCGTTTATTTAAAATAGAATATTTTCTAACATTATAAATGTCTTTACTGTAACTTTTGATCAGTTTAACTCATCCTTGATGAATAAAAGTATTGATTTATTACTGTTTTCAACACTGATAATAATCATAAATGTTTCTTGAGCATCAAATCATCATATTAGAATGATTTTTGAAGGATCATGTGACATTGAAGACTGGAGTAATGATGATGTAAATTCAGCTTTGATCACAGGAATAAATTACACTTTACTGTATATTCACATAGAAAACCACTGTTTTAAATTGTAATAATATTTCACAATATTACTGGGGTTTTTTGTATTTTTTATCAAATAATTGCAGCCTTGGTGAGCAGAAGAGACTTCTTTTAAAAACATAAAAAATCTTACCGATCTAAAACTTTTGCACAGTACTGTATATTTTTGGATTTTAGAACTATCTTTATCGTTATCATTCACACCAAGAATCATGATAACTATAAGGATAACCATAGCGATAAGCTAACTATAAGTGTCCACAATCAACTAAGGATACACTGGTTTAATATGTATGTTGTGGCAGGTACTAGGCCTATAAACATTTGTGCTATCTGAATCATGTATATTTTGTAACAATTAGATTCAAATATATAATTTCATTCTTTAAAATTTAATTCTTTATATACTTTATTCTTTCAGAATTGCAGTCATCCAGTTATCTCCTGAAATATGTAATATTAAATCTATTCTTCTTTTCCCAGAAAACTGAAGAAAGAATGATTGCACATTATTATTTATGACAGAACAATATAACACATTCAAGGACAACATGAGGAAACCCCTGCCATGTATTTTGATATTTTTGGTGAGTCACTGAAAACAGAATTCTGCATTGACACACACCGTGTGTCCGTTGTATAAATATTTCAAAGGTCAATGTGATGACATCATTCAGTTAAGCAACATCAGACCGAAAGTTGAGTTCCTGAAAGTTGAGTTTTCCTTTTACTTCAGACTGTGGGCGTTGTGACGGTGGGCGTTGTCACCAACAAAAGGGATTGTTCTAAAAATGAATACTGGAGGGACGGGCTCTGCTGTGACAAATGTGCTCCAGGTACGGTGTCTGAAATGTTGAATCAATACAGTCAAACATGAAGTTTTCAGAGACATAGACTGTTCAGTCTCTTCATCTGTCATGTATTTTTCTTTAGGCTATAAGTTGATAAAGACATGCTCCAGTGGCATGCAATCTGAATGTGAGAAATGTTCAGACGGGACGTACCAAGACAGCATGAACTATTTCCCAAACTGCTTCAGATGCAAGAAGTGCAGCAAGCGTAAGTAGTTTTATTTTCCTTTCATGACTTGACTTAAAATGATGTTAAAATGACATATCTACATATCTTGCTGTGTTGGTTTTCTTTAGATCTTCACTCAACCTTTTCTCTTTTTCTTCGATTGCATCTCTGACAGGTCATGCAGTGGTGATTTCACCATGTACTTACCAAAATAACACAGTTTGTGGATGTCAGCTTGGATACCGCATGAGAGTCTTAGATGGGTTCTCAGATTCATCAATCGTGCTTTCATGGGATTGTGTGCCCTTAAAGGTGCATTGCGCAACTTTTCATGTTAAAAATACCTGTTTTCTATCCTATACATGCTTAAAGAACTGCCTGATGGGCTGAATGAGCCCTTCTCTGCTCACTGAGATTGCCTCTATAATCCTGTACAGTAAAATATATAAGAGGGATTCGGGCTCGAATTTGAGACTGGGCGTGACGTCATGCGCGTTCACGCTCACCAGGCTATGTCTCGCAGGTTTGTGTATAAGCCGCCATTCTCCGCATCAGCGAAGACAACTCGTGCGTCAAAGGTAGATCGATTCAAAGAGACCGGCTTGTAGTCCATTCCAAACCCCAACGCAAACTCCACGTAAAGTAAAGAAAAGAAAAATGTTGTCTAGTGCCACCAAAAGGGCCAAATTGGAGTCAGACAGGCGTCGGAGTAAGACGAGATCGAGTGCTTCTCTCCACAGTAACATCAAATTGGTCAGAGCTCGTATTCTATCAAAACGAGGAAAACGTAAAATATTTTGGTATTGTGATAAAATACATGTTTTATTCTGAACATTGCAGGAAGGGAAATACAATGGTAAAGGGGTAAATATTTTTACTTTACTCATACTGTTTAGCAGACTAACTAGCCTATTTACTAAATAAAGTATTGACACATTTCACATTAATGTTTGTCAGTGTGTATTGTCCCTGTCAAAATATCTACTAAATAAATCAGCGCTACATGTAGTTTAGTGATTAGCAAAACAGTTCAAGATTCTTGAGTGTGATATAACATGCTGAAAAATATGACCGATAATTAGACACAAATTTTGAGTAAATTCTAACAGAAAAAGGATGTATTGTTATTGGAATATTCTACTTAGCAGATCAATAAAACAGGCTGAACCCCGCAAGTCTTTCGGCGGATTTGCCTGCTTTTATGAAAACGTCATGGTGACATTTGATTGTTTATTACCTTGAGACATTTGAGTGAACGTTGTTGACCAACCGTGTACGGTATGATTATTATTTTGAGCTATTGCGAAGTAATCAATTATATTGTTCATGAACGTGTTTTCATAACAATACAATCATAGGATACAGTAAACACATAAACAAAGTTTTCTACTACCCCCGTTTTCCCCTCACACATAAGAGTAATTTACTCAAATGTCTTTCCTTCCATATATTTGAAATGACTTGCAGATTTATAACTTTATTACCCCTGAAGACCTTTTGGCTGTACACCAAAGATCTGTGCGGCAGATGCTCCTTTAGTTATATGAACAGCTCCTGCTCGTGCATGCATGCGTGTGCGTCTGGTTCATGAGCGTGCACAACTCTGGTTGCAGTTTCGCTTGTCGCCAGAGGGGGCGTAGTTCTGCAAAAACTCAGAAACCTGCGCAATGCACCTTTAAGGACTCGAATCCAGACATTGTGAGAATGTTATTGCTGGACAGGCCTACCTCCAACCACTGTCTGGCATGAAACAATAAAATTACCTCTGACAAAACTGCTGTGAATTTGTTAAAATGTTTTTTATAAAGTAAACATACGGATATATTTTATATTGTTTCATAAAATGTTATATATTTTTTATTTATTTTTTTCATATAGCCTATATAACACTTAGACTGAATTAGGTTTGCTTGATTATCCCTACATTATTTTTTTAATTATTATTACTTGGCTATATTATTTTAGAAACCTCATGAAAAATGTATGTAGGCCTATCTAATGTTACAACAAATAGAATGTTTATTTGTGCATCTCTCAATCATAATTGTATTACATTGTATTGTGTGTTTTGCACTTGTGAAGCTTTGAACATGAATCTGAACATGATCATCTTATAAGACATTATTGGGAGCTATAGAGAGACTATACAGAATTTCAACTAACATAATAAATAACAACAACTGCATTATTTCATATTTTTGTATGTTTGGGCCTCTGAATAAAACAGATGTTTTTTTCCTAAGTTCTCACTATCATATCGATGGTTGTATGCCTGATGTAAAACATGAAACACATATGCAAAGTATTTTAAAAAAATATATATTTTGTCTAAAGGTTCAATAAACTGTTTCATTTCGAAAAATGTTTTTCTGCTTTATATGTCAAGCTTTACAGGGCACATTTTTAATAGCCTATAGCCTTTAAATGTGTTCATATAGCCTAAATTAGACCCTAAATCTTAAAGTAAAACTTGAGATTCACACACATTTGAATGAGTGAAATTGTGTTTTTTCTGTTATGCTTCCATGCAATTACGTTAGTGGTTTTGGTTTAGTTTTGAAGAAAATTGTTAGCTTTCGGGAAATGACTTTACCGGTATGACTTACCGGCATGTCACACAAGCAGACTAAACTCTGAATGAATGACGTAACCTATAAGGAACACACACACACACACACACACACGCACGCACGCACGCACGATAGATAGATAGATATCATTTAAAGAATTATTAATTAATTTAAAACGCAATTAAAATATTTTCGTAAGCTAAAATAAGCATAAAACTGAATAATGAAACGCGTAGTAGTAGCATATATGGTAGCTGTTAAAGTGCTATGAGCGAGCATGTCATGTGACATCACCTGTACGTGACGTCGAAGCTACTTGGAGCGTAGGTGAAGAAACCCGGGAAAACACAAACCACCAAAATGTTTGTCATCTAATGAGTCTTCCTTGTCAGTTTTGCAAAAGAACATAATTTCCGCGATAAACGGTAAGCAGAATGATAATCGTCATTCAGTAGGCTACATCGTTTTAATTTTTTTGGAAAGCAGTGGTCGATGGTTCAATAGGCTAGTTAAACTCAGGTGCTAACTTACAGGTTTTCCACCCCATTTCTCCTCACATAAAGTAGGCCTATATCGGTAACACTTTACAATAAGGTTAATTAGTTAACTATTCGTTAACATGAACTAAGAATGAACATAGCCTACGTCTACAGCATTTATTCATCTTTAGTTAATATTCATCTCAACATTAGTCTAGCCTACTTGCCTGTAAAATCAAAGGTTGTAACGTTATATAAATTATTAACGTTAATGCAATGTGAACTAAGACGAACAATGAGCACCTGTATTTTAATTAACTAACATTAACAAAGATGAATAAATACGCAGTTTTAGTTCATGTTAATACTAATTAACCTTATTGTAAAGTGTTACCAAGATATATTGGAATAGGGCTCTATATATATATGTTACATGTTAAAACCTTAGCCTGATTAAATTTGTTCCTATAGTGATTATTATTTTTTAACGATTATTCTTTAATGTCATGCTGATTTTTACATCTCTCTATTTCTGATATAGCTACGGACGGTCACCATGTCTAGTACTGACCACGTTGGACTGACCCACTGTAAGTTCCTCCTGGTGTTCGCAGTCCTCATGGATCTTTTCGGCGTTTCTATCCTCTTGATCGGCATCTTCGTCCCGCTTGAAATCGGTGGTCGTGACTTTGGTGATCTGTTGGTGTATTCTGGAGCTCTGCTGATGCTGATGTCTATGGGGTCTTGGATCATGTGGTACAGTGGGAATATTGATGGTTTAATATCAGAGAAGGAGCTGACAGACAAACACAACGCTGTGGACCGGCTCGCTCGCAGCCTCAGTCGCCGCATACGGAGACCCCACCGCGACCACCGCACATCCTGACCTCTGAGCATATACACAGGGCTGGGACACCAACATTTAGGCTAAAATCTCTGTTGGTAGAGGAGGAAAACAATCTAAAGATTAACCGATTTGTTACAATGTGGTGTTTGCAACTACTATTACGAAATTAGTCATTTTATAGAACCTGTACTGTAGTCAAAATGTAGAAAAATTATGAAAACGTTTATATTTTTTTGTACACTATTTAGGACAGTGAAAACTGTTTCTACTGTTTTTCTATTTCTTTTTTGTTGTTGTAAAACTTTAATATATATTCTTGTGTACAAAACATGACATTTGATCAAATTCAAAACACTGATAAAAATGTTCATAACTTAAAATTACACATCCAGCTTTGGTGCTTTATTTTAACAACACAGAAACACTTTTCAGACTTAGTATAGGGAACATTTATTTATTTACAAAGTTCCATATTGCAATATGAAATGTTTTCCAGTTGACTAAACATTTAATCTCTGTCTCTCTCATTAAATAGGCAGAGCCACATGTTTCCTCATTCAAAAAATACTGTAAAAATTGCCATACAGAAACCTCCATTCATTTCACAACAAATAACTTAGAAACCAACAACCAATAATAATACAGTTAAAAATAAAACCTCACCCTCAACACCAAACCTAATTTGTTTTTTTTAAAAAGAAGAAAAAAAAAGGACAGTCAAAATCTAGGTAGTGTGTCAATCAGGGTCAGTTTCTTTTTGTGTGTGTGTGTGTGTGTGTGCGCAAATTTTCCAATTGATCTAATACACATGACAAGCAACAATTTTGTCAAAACAATTTGAGTACTGCATGTCATGACCAACAGCATATTGGTTTAAATACATCACTCCCCTTGATTTAAAATAAAAATATATTAATAATATATGGCCAAGCATTACAGTCACAACCAGTCTTTGTTCCAGTATTTTAGAACGATTGTGTGAAGAAAAAAAAAGAAACGAAAAAAAACACTGGTCAAATACAGGGCAGAATTTGAAAACACAAAATAATGCACACTGGAGAGAAGCCAGTTGAGCTGTTATGGAACCTAAAACCAGACAATGCTAATTAAAGTCAGTTCAACCCAAAACAAGTAAAATAAAAGTGCAGAATGAGTGTTACATTATTACATTTCGTTGAAAATGCTTTTTGTTACTCCTTTACTTTGACTTTAGGCTTCCCTTTGGGAGCGTCTATAAAGGGGGACAGAAGAACAGTAATGCATTGTTCCATGTAGTGCGCTTGATCATATCCCACAGTTTGAGTGATCAGCGGAAGTGCTTTCAGAGGGCGGGGCTTGGGATGGAGGGGGTGGGGCTCTGCCAAATAATCATGTGACTTCGCTCTGATCTCTGTAGGACACTCTCACTGGCCCCATCACTTCCATCATCTCCTAGAGGAAAAAATATTGAATTATATACTTATCTCATCTTTATAAAACATTCTCAATGGAAGAATAAAATAAATACATAAAGCTGAGATATAATAATTGTGCCAAGAGGAAAGCCGCACCAATTCGGAAGTTGATATATCCTTCCCCTCCACTGAGAATGAGCAGAGAGGTAGTAGCAGCGCCATCTGCTGAACTGGAGGAACTACGGCAGCCTGCATTGATTAGAAAAGACCAGAAAAAAACAAAGTGGTTAAAAATATGCAATTGTAAATATTACACCCAAAACAGGTGTCAATACTGGTCTTACATCTACTCTTAGGCCGTGTTCACCAAAGCATTTCTTCCCAGTGCAGGACTCCAGACTAACTTTTTTCACTAGGAGCACAGTGGCCCCCAACTGAAATTTTTAGGGGCACAACCAGAATATTTAGGAGCACACACGGTAAATCAACATACTAACCAAATATTCACATTTCTACTAATTTCCAGTGTATTACTAATAAATACTTTGATAATAGATGCAGAAATTACGACTTTGCGCTCTGATTTAACATTACATCCTCTTGTCTTCTAAAAGCAACCGGCAGTGGCGTTGCATTTTGATTTATTAACACGTCACCAGTTATGGGGTAGCGACTGCAACATTCGCAGTTCATGGAATTCGTCTCCTTACAGTACTACCACCATTCTTCCCGAAAATGGTGGGTTCGGCCTTTTTCGCCACACAAACCTCTCACCCTGAATCATCATCACTTACAGTGGCCATTCCCTATTCTTCTCACACTCATTGGCCTGCCACACATTCCGGATTCATTGATAAGCCCCTTCCACGTTTAACGTGTAAAAAAAAAAAAAAAACACTCACATTTTGGTCGCAGTCTGGAGCCCTGCAGTGGCTACTGTATTTTTCCAGTTGTTTTCAATGGGAGCGCCAAATTTTTAAAACGGCAGCAGCGTGAATAGGCTTGGTCCTCTGCGGTTTATACTATAGACTGTAAAGAAAATATGGACACCCATAGGTTTCTGAAGAGCATTTTAATAGCCCAAATTGGGCAGAGCCGGCCATCGCCATCTTGGCCGCGCCTCACTTCCGGATAAGTGAAAATGGGCAAAGAGGCGGGATTAGCTGTGGCGGCGTGACGGCTAACAGACAGCAGACAAACGGCTAGTAGTGACAGGCTGTAAACATGTTTTTTTCTGCTGTAAAGTTGGCCATATTAACATAGGGAGTATATGGGATTGACTCTCTTTTGCAGCCTGTCTTTAGCGGCCAGTTGGTGAATTGCAGTTGAAGTCACTTCCGTGTTGGATCCAAGAGAGACCGGAAGGTTGCCACTTGGTTTTTACCAGTTGCTGAGAGTTGATAATGTTCAACTATGGGTAAAACGGAGCACTCATCACTGTCACTTTTTGCAGCCGTCCAATCACAGTGGAGAATGGCCGGGACAAATGCAGACCAACAATCACATTCTGCTTGTACAACGATAATAAATGACAACAAGCACATCTCTTCATCCAAAACTAGTGCCAGAGCAAGGCCATGTGTCCACCAAAGCATTTTTAGCCAGTTGCAAACACCAGCGTTTTGCGGACGCTTGAGGGCACTTCGGCGGCGCGGTGTTTTATTTAGTCGACTCGAGACTGTATGTGCTGATACGGAATATCCGCGAACTGTTACTAGTGTCTGATTTTGCAAATAGTTTGTTTCTGAATTAAAAAAAAAAGTCACCAGAATGTAACGCACTTGCTCTTCCATTAGTTTTGGAAGAGATGTGCTTGTTGTTCGTTGTACAAGCAGAATGTGACGGTTGGTCGCCGATGCATTTGTCCCGCTCCTTCTCCACTGAGATTGGAAGCCTCAGGAAAAAAAGGTTTTGGTGGACACACAGCTTTACTGAAAGTAAACAAGTTTCGAACCTGGAGCAGAAATAATGAATTTAACTGCTTGTCGGTGGCCATGATAACAGAGCTGCGCTGATGCAAGAGAGCAATATGGTATAGAGCAGGACTCTGAACCTACAAAAAGAAAAAGAAAAAGGAAATTCCAACAATGTAGAAGTTTTATAATTCAAAACCACTCAAGAAAAGTTTATTTTAGTGTGAAAAAACACTTACTGAGTGACAGGGGAGCTGAGAAGATTGCACCCCTTCCTGTGCCCACCCACAGCCGCCCACTGACCACAGACAAGGCTGTGATCTGAAGAGGAGACAGAGACAGGAACCCAGAACCTGTCGAATGTAGAGGGGTCCAAAAGAAGAATAAAAGAATGCAGTCTTTTTGACCTCAAACATTTTAATGGTAGCGTAGAGTATATCTAAAAAACCCATGCATGTAAGATTCCATAAAATATCCATATCAAAGAATGAATAAAATTCAAATACCTAAAGCTTTAGTCACTATAGATGATAAATCTACTTCCTGTAATGGACGGCCAGTTGTCCAATCAAAAAGCCTAAGTATGGGATCCAAACGACAGGAAGCCCAAACTCCACTTCCTGCTGCGCACAGAAAGCGCACCTGCTGCTCACATCGCTCAGACACTGTGAACGATTTCTAAATGGACAGAAAGAACAAGTGTGAGTGAAAGAGTCAGGATGAGGGTGAGGGTTGAGAAGCACAAGATGAACAATGAACATTTCCATTGGTGACCAACCTCTACTTTCCGATTTTTCGTACTGATCATGTAAACTTTATTCCAGTATCCCACCCAAAGACCCCCCTCCTTTGCCAGGCAACAGCGAATGGGCTGCAAAGGTGGTGTGCCGAGAGAAAGCACCTCTTGGGACTGGAGATCCCAGATGCCTGTAAATAAGGTCATTACAAGCCATAAGTACAATTCACATCTACATAACACACCCAGACAGATGAAACCACAAACACACCTGAATTGTGGGTGAAGAATGCAAGCGTCCCATTGGCCAAGCCAGCGATCACCTCGCCCTGAGAATACCTTTATACACAGAGGGAATTCAATCAGGAACCTCTAGCATTCCATTTACATCAAAGATAACAATAAATGAGTCACGGTGAAGACGCTGACGTCAGAGAGTGCACCCCCTCAGACAGACTGGCAGACTGCAGACAGCGGCGCCTGGAGCTGGAGGACGAGTGAATCAGCACTCTGCAAGAGGACAACAAGAGATGACGGAACATCTTAATGCTATGTTGCCTGATGACACAACTAGATTTCACTTTTTTCTTAAAGCTACTATATGTACGTTCTCCTAATATGTACGTCCTTAAGGAAGTTTGTTTCTGCCACAGAATAAAAAAGGTAATTGCGACATTTTCTCTCACATAATTTAGACTTTTTTTTTTCCCCTCAGAATTGCAATATTAAATCGTTAAATATTAAATATTATTCCATGGCAGAAAACAAGCTTCCATACTTTTGGGCCTCTAGTGGTTGAAGCATAAAACTACAAGTTACTCTGAAAAATATGTCTTGAGCATGCAGTTGTGGTTTGTTTTTTGGACATGCAATCAATTATTTTAAAACAACCTTACAAAAGATTGGCAACGCTGACATTAGACATAATGACTTATTTTTATTTCACAAAATGGTGGAAGCTATTATTACTTGCCTGGGCTATTTATAGGCAAACAAGAAGTAGTAAGTTCTTTAGAGATTGGCATAATTACCAACATATACATTGTTTGTGAACCTAGTCAATGCACAGCAAATGTG
This sequence comes from Semotilus atromaculatus, assembly GCA_031834385.1. NCBI lineage: Eukaryota > Metazoa > Chordata > Actinopteri > Cypriniformes > Leuciscidae > Semotilus > Semotilus atromaculatus. The sequence goes on along the minus strand of JAULUF010000041.1, from coordinate 9,561,153 downwards.
ATGCTGTGTTACAAAGTGTAACTTTAAGAAAATGCTGGATGTTCTGGGTGTTTTTAAACAAATTTAAACAAAACCACTATACTAAAATAAGATCAAGTGAACCAGAATGAGATGCCCTCACCCTCCATCCTGTGTCCCAATCCACACAGTTCCTTCAGTGTCTCCTAACACAAGAGTGAAGACTTCATCAGTACAACTCACCAACATTCAGTCATTCTGACAATATCCAACTGCGCGAGCAGTAGATATTAATAAAATTTTAAGCGATATGCCATGAAAGGTTATAAAGCAGCTAAATGTGATGAAAATATGTAACTATAATTCTACGTAAAGTGTAGAAAATACGTCAAAGAAACATCTAGCTAAAAAGTTGAAAATAAATAAATAAGCCACAAAATATTGTCCTTAAGTATTTAAAAGGTAAGTGTAATTGTCCTAAACTCAGCATAAATGCACTAAATAAAGTTACTGTATTACTTTAGGTTAAATACTATGTTGTGGTCTCTTCACGAGGACCATTGACCCACACTGAAAACTGGACTGGAGTAATGATATTGAAAATTCAGCTTTGCATCATAGGAATAATTTACATTTTAAAACAGGAAGCAGTTCATTTTAATTGTAATAATATTTCACAACATTATCGTTTTTACTGTATTTTTGATTAAACAATTGCAGCCTTGGTTAGCACAAGAGACTTCTTTAAAAAACTTCTTCTTTTTTTTAATCTAACCAACCCTACAGAAAATTAAGCATTCGGTTTCAGTAATACTCAAGTAAAGCACCTTACAGCCCTGACTTCAGAACTGTCCAGGTGTGAACACAGGTGTAAAATCAGACTGACCAGTAGGGGGCACAACACAGATGCATAATGCAGGGGACGTGGGTGGAAGGCTGAACTGATCCAGAATGGTATTGGAGCGAGCCGGGTCAATCACAGTGACATCACTGCTGGAAGCAGGTCCAGTGACGGCCCACACAGAACACTGAGGATGGGAGGCGGGGCGTGAAATGTTTACAACAATGACTGACATGATGCAACATGGTAATTAGATGAAGGTGGTGGTTAAATGCATTTTTAAGAACCTGCCCTGTAATACAAGGTTTGCACGTTCATAAAAACCTGAAGATATGAGGGAACTTTAAAACTGGGATTTCCAGTCCAACCTTTCCCCCCCCAATTTCATTCTAGTTACTTCAGTCTCTAAAATATTTAAACAGCGAGAAATAGCTCTTTATGAGTGTAATGTGTATGAAATCATAAAAAAAAAAAAACTTATCCAGTAATTACAAATGACTATTAAAAATCATGAAAACGAAGGCGTGGAAACCATGTACAGTGGGGGATATTAGTATTTGACCCCTTGCTGATTTTGCAGGTTTGCCCACTTACAAAGAATGCAACGATCTATAATTTTAATCATATGTACATTCTAACAGTGAAAGACAGAATCCCAAAGAAAATTCCAGAAAATCACATTATATGAATTTATTAAAATTGATAACCATCTGATGAGGAAAAACAAGTATTTGACCTCCTGGACAAACAGCATGTTAATATTTTGTAGAAAAGCCATTATTGGCCAGCACAGATGTCAAACGGTTTTTATAGTTGGTGACAAGGTTTGTGCACATTTCGGCAGGGATGTTGGCCCACTCCTCCCTGCAGACAGCCTCCAAATCTTTCAGGTTCCGAGGTTGTCGCCTGGCAACTCGAATTTTAAGCTCCCTCCAAAGATTTTCAATTGGATTCAGGTCTGGAGACTGGCTAGGCCACTCCAGAACCTTGATGTGCTTCTTCTTCAGCCACTCTTTTGTTGCTTTGGCGGTGTGCTTAGGGTCGTTGTCGTGCTGAAACACCCATCCTCGACCCAACTTCAGCTCTCTCACTGAGGGAAGGAGATGTTGGTCCAGAATTCCACGATACATGGCCCCGTCCATCCTCCCCTCAATACGATGGAGTTGTCCCGTCCCCTTGGCTGAAAAGCACCCCCAAAGCATGATGTTGCCACCTCCATGCTTGACGGTGGGGATGGTGTTCTTTGGGTTGTACTCGGTGTTCTTTGCCCTCCAAACACGACGAGTTGAGTTGAGGCCAAAAAGTTCTATTTTGGTCTCATCTGACCACATCACCTTCTTCCAGGCCTCTTCTGAGTCATCCAGGTGGTGAATGGCGAACTTCATGCGGGCCTGTACATGTTTCTTCTTGAGGAGGGGGACCTTGCGTGCGCGGCAGGATTTCAATCCATGACGGCGTAGTGTGTTACCAACCGTTTCTTTTGTAACTGTGGTCCCAGCTGCCTTCAGTTGATTCATCAGTTCCCCCCTTGTGGTTTTGGGATGATTCCTCACCGTTCGCATGATCAGGGACACCCCACGAGGCGAGATCTTGTGTGGAGGCCCAGACCGAGGGAGGTTGGCGGTGGTGTGGTGCTTCTTCCATTTCCTGATAACTGCACCGACAGTTGATCTTTTCTCTCCAAGTTGCTTTCCGATTCTCTTGTAGCCCATCTCAGCCTTGTGCAGATCAACAATCTTGTCCCTGATGTCTGTAGAAAGCTCTTTGGTCTTGCCCATGGTGGTGATGTTGGATGCTGGTTGTTTGGGTGTTGGCAGGTGTCTTTTATACAGGTAACGAGGTGAGGCAGGTGTATTTGATGTAGATAATTGGTTGGGATTGGGGCTGTGTCTTAGGGCCTGTTTACACGAGAACGATTCCGGGTGAAAACGTAAAGATATTTTATCGGATGTGCCTTTCGTTTACACGGCGACGGCGTTTTTGGGGCTTAAAAACGCAAAAAAGTGAAACCACCCTCCAGAGTGGAAATCTTAAAAACGCTCCACCGTCGCGTTCCCGTCTAAATGGTGAAAACGCAAATCTGCTCACGGTGGCTCTCGTCGCGTACGCGTTTGCGTCACAGGCGTGCGCCAGAACAGGGAAATAACAACCAACATGTCAGATTATTTCCATACGTCGGACCTTCAAGTTGCCCTAGCAGCTCTGATAAACGAACTAGAGTCTTTTCAGCAGTTGTACAAAATATTATCAGACATTGGTTTGTTGTGTTGCAGTGCTTCACATCGCCACCTAGCCGCCTGGAGTGCATACTACATCGTATTTCACACACTTTTGCGTCACCATATGCACGCAGATTTCCCTTCCATAACGCTTGTCTAAACGCAGAATAAAAAGTGACAACGCAACGCCACTTTTGCGTTTTCTCTTCAGATCGTTTCCGTGTAAACATAGCCTTAAAGAAAGACTAACTGGCTTGTAGGAGCCAGAATACTTGCTGTTTGGTAGGGGGTCATATACTTGTTTTTCCTCATCAGATGGTTATCAATTTTTATAAATTCATATGATGTGATTTTCTGGAATTTTCTTTGGGATTCTGTCTTTCACTGTTAGAATGTACATATGATTAAAATTGTAGATTGTTGCATTCTTTGTAAGTGGGCAAACCTGCACAATCAGCAAGGGGTCAAATACTTTTTTCCCCCACTGTACATGTTAATCAGCTGTAAAAGATTGTGATGTTTTTTTGAACATACCGTCTGCTCTCCTGATATCTCAGGAGGAACCGCAACAGCACATGTGAGCTGCAAAAAATTGAAAATGTATAAATTCACACCTTGTAAATCCCGGACCCCTTGATCTCAACGGGCTAAAATCAGCGAAGGACTAGACACACAGCGGAGGAATGTGGAAAACATAGTAAAACGTAGATTATGGTGACGTATGACATTAAGCACCTTGAAAATAATATATTCAACCTGAGAAACAATTAGCATTATTGACCATATCCTAAGTTCACCTGAATGGACTACTTGCATTGAGCTTTGTGACGCACTTCCATTTTGAAATAGTACTAATTTATTTCCAGTTATGCAGGTTTTCAATGTGCAATTTAATGCTAGTTAAAATTATTGTTTATCTGACTAAATGATTTGGCAAAAAAAAAAGTCTCTTAGGTTTTATTGTACCATGCAAAAAAAATGTTTTAAATGCATTGAAAAACAGGAAAAAGCATACATTTACTGCAACATAATCAATTATTCATATTTCGTTGGTTCTCTCTTGTTTTTTTGCATGTTTCACAAATAAAGCAATTGAATCCAAGTCCAAGCACAACTATGCAATATGCTTAAAAAATAATAATAAATACAATAGTATTATACGAATAACACTAAACTAATATATCTGAGTGAGGAGTGAGCCTCACCTTGGCTGTAGCATCTCTCTGGTCCAGCAGTCTCAGCTGGATGAGGACGGGCACGTCTTTGGGCTCAGGAGGGGCTTCAGAGTCCTGCTCCACATAAACACACACACAACAAACACATTCATTTACCCACTAAGAGGAGTTTAGTTAAGGAGTATTGTTGAGAGTGCCATTTTCATGATGTATGTCATAGTGAAAATTTTTAGACATATACCCAATTAGTAGACTCAAGTCACACTTTGGGGTGGGGGCAGCTAGTCCATCTGTTTCTATAGAAACCAACTAAATTAAAGAATAATGTGTGTGTGTGTGTGTTTACCTTTATGTTTGTAACAGCGAGAGGCATGCTCCATCCATGGAGCTGTTTTTTACCCAGGTTACCCCACACATGAGAACGGATCTCCCTGTACAACTCTCTTTTCCTTAACCTGGGAGAAGGAGAAGTCCTGTGCAAAATAAATAAATAATATAACTTTGATTACTTTTCTTTTAATAAAGAAATGTAAAACTTTATTTGGTAATGATGCATTAAATTTAACCAAAAGTGTCCATTTATAATATAATATGATATTTAACTTTTGATATTTTAAATAAATGCTGTTCTTTTGAACTTTCAAACAGTAATATAATATTTCATTGTATTACTGTTTTTGCTGTATAAATGCAGCCTCTGTGAGTATAAGAGACTTACAAAAACATTAACAAATCTTACCAACCCAAAACTTTTGAATGGTAATGTATGTTTGAGTATATGACATTTATATTCATACAAATATATTACATTTATTTAAAAAAAGAAGAACATTAAAATGCAATTCACACATAAAATTACTTGAATTTTTGAATTGCAATATTGCAAGAAGAATGACTCTTCTTTGATTGTCATGTTTTTAATCTCAGATTTTTTTTTGCACGCAGGGTGAAATGTAACAGCAAAAAAAAGCAAGTAAAAAAAAAGCAGTGTTTAAAAAAACAATGCTTCACTGATTATTAATATTTGAAAAATATCAAGTCAGGCTCACAGGACCATCAAAGTCATATGGTGTAACCAACATGCAGAAAGAAAATGTATAACACAGGAAATGCAGACAGCGTTTGCTACAGGTTTAAGAAATTCTATCAACAAGTTTCTTAAAATATCAGCTAATGACTTTTTTTATAAGGCGGCAAGGTTAGCTCAGGTAAAGTATTTAATGTGTAATTGCGCCTCTCCAAAAACATAATCATATTACTTTGGAACTTCTAGATCTAGATTTATTTTTATTTTTTTTAAACCTTTTCCTTATTCTGGACACTCTTAAAATGTTAATGATCCACAAGTCATTTGTTGGTGAATGCACAGTCTTAGAGACCTGAAATTCACGCTATCACGTATCACTTATAATACATCGAAAAATGAGCAGGTAGACCAGCAGGAGAGGACTCACTCTGTTTGGGGCGGTCTCGTGGAGAGATGCTGTGGAGACCCCACTGGTGTTTGTGCAGGCGCTGGCGTGGGAGAGATGGCTAATGCTAATGCTGTGGCTGGTGCTAACTGACCCTTTGTCAAGCCTAGAAAGCGATTAAACCTGCAAGACAAAAAGGGCTCAGAGAAGGAAATACCATGCAGAAACTGACTGTTAGGTACTGGTTGTACAGGTACAGTATCCTCACCTGCTCCAGACACTACCCTTCCCTTCCACAGGAGGGCGCTCTTCTTTGGTAACTCTAGAGGACAACAAATTAGTTTAACTACATTTTCACATGTTCTGTGTTAAACATGTGATGTTTGCCAGTGCAGAAGTCACTCCCACAATGATATGGTGATTTCACATGATTTTACATGAGCATTGCCATGTAATTTCTCAGAAGCTCTGGGTAATTATTTAATGGATTTATTCAAAAAAGCTAATATAGATTTACAGTAGACAAGCCACACGATTTGTTGCATTATTAATGCTCACAACGCACCACTTGTGATGAAGGTTAACAGACCTCTTCCTCACTTTACAGTTCTGGATGACAGGTGAACGTTTCTGTTAAAGATGGGGATATGCATCCTGGGAGAGGAAGTTTAACACACCTTAGAGTCTGAGAGCGCCGCAGAGATTCCTGCAGTTCAAACAGCCGCTCTTTGTACTGGTTTTTCTCCATGACGACCCGGGCCATTTCAGAGCGAGAGAAGCGACGGAGGGAGGTAGGTAGCGAGGCCTGGGGCGAACAAAAGAGAATGAGGCACGAGTTAGGCAGTGGAGTTAGTTCGTTAGTGGAGTTTTCACAATAGTAATATCCATAAACATTCTGTGCCTTGCACCTGAAATCTTTGATAAAGACTTACATCAGGGTCCTCTGACTGGACAGTCTCTAGCTCTTTTCGTAACCTGTTGTGAAATATAAAAGACTATTTCAGAAATAAATATCCAAAAAAGCAAAACACAAACTGTTGCCTATTAATCTACATGTCAAAAGTCTGGGGTCATTATGTGTTTTTAATTTTTTTATAAAGAAACTAGCACTCTTATGCATTAAACTGATCAAAAGTGAGTCATGACATTTATAATGTTTCAGAAGATTTCGGTTTTAAATGATCTTTTGTTCTGACAGATCATGTGACACTGCTGAATGGCTGCAGGCATTACAGGAATAAACTATATCAAAAAAATATTCAAATAGTTATTTGAGATTGCAATAATATTTCACAGCTTTTACTCTATTTTTGATCAAATAAATGCAGCCTTGGTTAGCATAAGAGACTTTCAAAAACATAAAATCTTTCTGACCTTAAACTTTTAAATGACAGTACATATTTTTTTTTCCTAATTGCAATCCTATATGAAATGTTTATCATGCTTTGTTCCTGAAAATACTAAGCAGTGCCATTTAATGTATATGACTTTCAACTGTCTCATTCCCACCGGATTAAAGAACTGCTTGGTTAAGTATTCTGTAAACCGCTAATTCTAAGTTAAGTTATGATAAATTTCAGGTTTTACGTGAGTATCAATATTTTGTTTTACCGCTTGCTTTCCTCCTCCATCTCCTTGGTTTTCCCTTCCAGCCGAGTGATGGTTTCGAGGCAAGAAGCGAGTTCCAAATTCAGGGCAGATCTTTCATTGGTCAACTCCTCAACACGGGATATAAGGGCCTTACGAGCAGTATCCACCATTTCACTGAGACAGAGACAAAGACAGGCACAGGGATGGATGGAAAAAAACATTTGTGGTTATGGTTAACGCATACTGTATGGATCACAATCAGAGATTTATTAAAACCTCCAATTTTGACATTAGAAAGATATATATAAAAACTCTTACTGAGTGTGTTTTAGTTCCTCATACTGACAAAGAATCTGCTCAAACTGGTCTGTGCTATCTGCAAACGAAAGAAAAATGCAAAAAGATTTAACCACAGACCTGCACAACTCCTCAATTATTGCACACACCAGCCTAATGTGTTTTGCATTTGACAGGAATACTATGCTTTTGCCTGTTCCTTCTTTCAAATGTAAATTTCTTCTAACACACACACACACAGATTAAACATGATCATACATGTACCTCTGACGCTGGCCCCTTGGTCGACGTTTTCCACATATTCTCTGCTGAGTTCAGATAACTCTGAAAACACAGACTCTGTATTCCTCAAGTCCCACTCCAAGCAATCCGAGTCGCTGTCCATCTCTTCCTCCTCCTGTGATTTTTCTCCATCTTTCACCTTCTGGTTTTCATCTGCCTCTCTCTTATCCTCCTGGGCATGTTCCACCTCCTCAAACAAACTAGAGTTTAGTCCAGAGGTCACGGTCTTCGGACAAACAGGGGAGCTGGAAAGAGCAAAGAGAGACAGACGAACAGAAAGGATGACAGAAAGAGAACAGATGTTTAAGGGAAATAGATTAATTATGGGTATATGAGAAATGCAATCAAATATTAACCAAACTGATAAGACTGTATTTATTTATTTTTCTCGGCCATGCAGGAGACAAATGACAAATAAAAAATCATCTAACTTGACTTAAAAATAAATCACACAAAAGAACATCCACAGGATGTTACACGCATTGACAGATAAACAAACTCCCACTCACTTCCTGAATTCATCAAGACAAAAAGACAAGTGCATGACAAAAAAAGAAAGAAACGAAAAACAGAAAGGTTTTGACTTGTGAGACACCCAAGCCTTTGACGAGCTTTACAGTATGAAAAACTTCTATGGAATTCACACATATTTTTGTGGCATTAAATTCTTTTTCAGTAAGTTTTTTAATGTTTTTGAAAGAAGTCTCTTATTCTCACCAAGGCTGCATTTATTTGATACAAAATATTGCAAAAAAAAACAAAAACAGGAATACTGTGAAATATTATAACAATTAAAAATATAAATACATTTTACATTTTTTAAATGTAATTTATTCCTTTTCAGCAGCCAATACACCAGTCTTTAGTGTCACATGATCCTTCAGAAATCATTCTAATAAGATGATTTGCTGCTCAAGAAACATTTCTTATTATCATCAGTGTTGAAAACAATTGTGCTGCTTAATACTTTTGTGGAACATAGATATTTGTTTTTCAGGATTCCTTGATTAATACAAAGTTCAAAGAACAGCATTTTTTAAAAATGTTTTCACATTTAAAGATAATAGAATATGTATATATATATATATATATATATATATATATATGTATACAGAATATATTCAATATCATCAAATCTGGTAGATACAGTATAATACAGTCTCTCCTTATAAATTACTGTACCTTGTTTCAATAAAGCCCTCCAAATGGGCCAGCTCAGGGGTGGAGCTTATGATGTCACTGACAAAGGATTGCTCATTGTTATGGTTGACCTCAGCACTAGTGATGCTGTCATTGGTAATGGTAGTTTCTGACACAGTGGAATCAGCTTTAGGACCATGTTGCTGAAAGAGTGGTATAAAAAAGATGCTTTGTGAAAATCAAGATATTTATTGTTTTATACTAGCAATTAATGTAAATATAATAGAATTATTCTGGATTGTGAAGCGTCTATTCACTAAATTTAAAATAAAATCACCTCTTCAGTGCAGGTGGTTTCTGTTCGGCCTTGTGTAGAAACAGCTTCTGAATGTTTGCCGTGCACGTGATTCCTGCTGACATGACAACACAGTGATCATTTACAACTACTCAAATGCAGCTAAAGTTAGTTTTTTTTTACAAGGAACATGTATCAAATTGTGGGCTTCCATTACCTGTCAAAAAAGGGGAAGTGTTACCTGAAAGTGGAGGCTTCACTCTCCCACTCCTTTTTCTTTTCCAGCAGATCTCGATGTGTCAGTTGTACTAACTGGATTTTAAAAGAGAGGATTCAAAAAATTATTTTAAAAAATAAAAATGTAAATTAATCAAAAAGCAAAATTAAGTGGTGACGGACCTTGTTATGTGTGTGTTTGATTGAGTTTAGTTCTCGGGTCAGATTTGCTTTCTGCTCCTCCAAAGCCATCACTACACGGAAAAGACTTCGGTCATATATTTAAAACATTTATATACATCATGTGTATAAACAGTCTGGGACAGACAGAGAGGGAGGGAGGGCAGAAAGTTTAATTAGGAAATACTCACATTGGTCAGCCTGTTCTCTGGCTTTTTTCTCCAGTTCTCTTTCTCTCTTTTCTCTCTCCTTTTCTCTCGCACGCATTGTTCTCCTCTCTTGCTCAAACTGGTCATCCAACTCCAAATAGCGCTGATGGTAAACAGAAAGGTTTTAAAGGTGTTTACATTTAAAGGGTGTAATTTTCCTTCATTACAAAAAGTTTTATATAAAGAAATTGAAAAATAATGATATTTAATCCTATGCAAATAGGATTTTTCTTTAAAATGACAAATATATTTAGCATTTATTTGACCGACAGGTCTCAGGAGTGCGCAATTTATAAATGCGTTTTTGAGTTCACTGCAGTTTTAAGGACAAAATACTCAGCAATGGTGTTGACTTATGAATTTACACATGGTTTGTCTTAAAGCATATTAAAAACTCCACACAGACATACAACATTAAAAACTTGATTTTCACCACAGGGGGACTTTAAAACCACAGTGAACCAAAGACAGTCTCAAAAATGCAGTTTGAAATTGCTGGTGTTTCTACTACCGTGTAACCAATCACGTCAACGTGTGATCATCAATGCGTGGATCTCTGAGCTGGTGTGAGTGAGCGGAGGCGAGGCTAATTTGCATATTCATAGAACCGCGTATACCAAATGATGCAAGGGTGTAGTAGAGTTATATCCAAGCTATTTTAAGGCCTGAAGATTTTTTCAATAAAAAAACATTTAAATATGTCATTTTGGTGATCAAAGATGCGGTTTAAGGTATAAATTGATTGACTACAGGTGGACTTTAACATTTCTGCAAATCAAAAAAGGCAATTTACAAAAGCGCTTCAATTCATCACACAGATTGTCTCTCACCTCCTGGCTCTCTCTCCTCAGTGTTTTCTCGATCTGATATCTCTGCAGCAGTTCTTCACTCTCTCCTTTCTCCTTCTCTGCCTCGTCCTCTCTCTCTCTCAGCTGAGCCCTGCAGCTCGCCAGCCCTTCCAGAACCCAGACGAGGATGGGCAGCAGAGACTCCACCACTCCAGCTCCATGAGTCTCCACCACTGACTACAAAGAAAAAAACTGTTTGGTGATGTTTTTTCCCCTCCCGATCACATTTAATTCTCTTATCTTAGTGGGCAGTTGCACTCACATGAAGGGCAGTATTTATGACTTATGCTTGTAAAGGAAAAAATATGATGGTTGACTTCCCTTTTGAAAAGTCAGAAAAACATCTGCTCTGAACTTCTGTTTTATATGCTTGAGTGAGGGGCAAATGCTTAAATGCCTCTAAAGCTTTAAAGTCCCCATGAAATCGAGTATTTATAGTTTATTCCAGTATTTATTATAAAGGATTTATCTGTGCACATTATTATTATACATGTACCCCCATAATCTTTAACTAAAATGGCTTCCCCTCCACTTGCCGTGACATCTCTTCCCTGATGACGTGTTTTTCAGCGTGAGGGCTGGACAATCTGTCACTCACATGAGATCGGCCAATAGCAAACCATAACCATCCGATCAATTCCTGATTATTCCCCACCTACATTAAGTCCCGCCCAACATTTTTTTTTCTTTGAGAAGCCATTTAACTCGGATATATCACAATATGGAAGAAAAGACTAGTTATTTTGATTGGTGAGTGTGTTAAGGTGGACACTCTTGATTGGTTACCTGTAGCTCAGAGTAGAGTTTCCCCGCTTCCTCACTCACGATATCTGGATCCAGTTCCAGGTCTCCACTTCCACAAAGAGTACCTTCACCGAAATCCATGTTTCACGGCTCCTTGATTTCTGATTGGCTTTTTAAATATTAATATGTTTTGAATCTACACTCAGCCTTGCTGTTGTACGCTTTCTTTTTTATCACACTGTTTTCAATACCTAAAAATGGTTTCAGTGAGTGAAAATAGTGGTAGTGTGTTAGTGAAGGCGTGTAGATCTACTAAAACATATCTTCCTCCTCTTATAAATAGCTACCTGAGAAACAGAACTATGTTCTTAAGCCACATGGTATTTTCAGTTAATTCCTCCTCTTCCATGCTTCTCGTTTTCTGTCTCACATTCATTCTCAAAAACTAAATTGACTAAAGTCATTGGGGTGAGTCGGCGCTGTTCATGTCTGGAGGTATTTTGGTGTCCATTCTGGTAAAAAGAGAGAAAAGAGAAGTTGAAGTGTAATGTGTGTTAGTACATCTAAAACATTTTAAACAGCAACTTGTTATGCATGCAATTTATAACCCCAGATTGATTGCACAATTACATTGAATCTTTAGGGGCAAAGCACCTTCTTCTTTTTCTTCCACTCTTGAAGTTTATGGCAGTCCATAGAATCGCATGGTGAAAAGTTGTGAAATTGGGCACACAGATATAGAACAGTCCGAGCATTAACCATAGCAATTTTGGAGTCTCTAACTGAATCCCTCTAGCGCCACCAACTGTACAAAAGTTTCACTTAAATTTCTGCTAATAACTTTTGAACCGTAAAGGCTAGAAACAAAATTATTTAGAATTCCATTAAGTCCATTTAGAATTTTACTAAAAAAAAAACTACTTTTTCTAACTCTTTCTAGACAGTTTGTCCGATTTTCACCAAAACTGACTAAAATCATCTACACAAAAAAACACGAAAAGTCAAGTTGAGTCATAAAAAACGTTCTTGAATAACACGCAAACAAATTTGATGAAGAATACGCCAAAATGAGGCTATATCTCTGCAATGCTTTCGTGTATTTTATCTACGGCTGCACGATTAATCTAAATGAAACCGCACGCAATTTGGCAAAGGCTGCGATTATTTATGCGCAGCTTATCAGCAGTAAATTCTGCTCCTTCTGAAAGCCAGAGATCGCTCTCGCGCAGACACTCCAAATATGCGCCGCAGCAGAAGTAGACAAGCACATCATTCCAGGAAATCCTTATGGGCATCATACTAAACACAAGATTGAAACGCTTTGATTTATTAAATGTTGTCTCTTGTTGGTCAAGAGGTTCATAAATGCTTCTCATGTTTAAAAAAGATGTTTGATGGATGTTGCTTTTTCAAATGCATGTTATAAGCGACTCAAACTCGCAGTGCTTTCAGATGGAGCAGCGTTTACTACTGATCACAGAGCCATACGTCACTGACAAGCTGCACATAACAAATAATCACACCGGCACAGCCTTGCGATTTCATAATCGCAATAAACCAAATCGGTTTAAGCTCGATTTCATGTTGATTGCGATTAATCATGCAGCCCTAATTTTAACCATACTTGGTGTGTGTTATGATGACAACCATGACCTGAGGCTATTGAAATTGAAAATAGATGATACCCCATTTATAATTTTCTTGTAAAATGCTATATTTTACAATTGCATTGGCGTATCATTACGAAACTCAGTAAGTGTCACTCAAACAGTTTCAGGGCTTTTGCACCTAATGGTCAAGAATTATAATGAGACTTAAAAAAATACTAATAGTTTTTGATTAATTTTTCATACTGTAATGGATCTTAACGGATTCCTTGGGTAAATGCGAGAACATAGATCCAATTCAAATATTAATAAGCAATTATGTCACATTACAAGTGATTGCATTTGTGTGTCGACTATTTTGCTTCAAAAACCATCTCAAAATGTTTTTACTCATTTTTTTCAGTAGGTTTGATGCTTGCAGTCTTGATTTTTAGCTCCTCGTCCTGCCTCTGTGATGCTTGGCCCATTAATTGCTGGAACAAATTACATTTGTACTTGTATTCATTCATTTGTCTCAATAGAGGGCTATTTAATTGAACTGAAAAATGGTGAAACTAATTACACAATCTAAAATATGTTTCTACAATACATTTATTTATATGTAAGCATAAATCTGGTCCATCTTCTTAGTAATCTACCCCAAAACATGTGTTAACTATAAAGCTCAACAAAGTCTAATTGCAGTTTTAAAGTTTAAAAACTATCATATTTTCTGTAACTCACCCAAACTCTAATGCTTTATATGGGTAAATAGTAAATACGTTTTATGCAGATTTCTGTTGTCACTCTTAGTGTCTGTGGTTCACTGTAAACGGTGAATAAGCTCGTAAAAAAGTAATTTAAGCAGCCAATATAAAATCATCTGTCAAGAACATCATGTTAATTGGCCTCTTAGCAAGAACTGCCTGTCATGAGGACAAGACACATACAGTACACACATGCATAACACACATTTGAAATCCCAGAAAGACAAACACATCTCTCAGACTCAAAGAAATATGACTTAATAAATATTAAGTGCAAACATAAACGTCAATATTCAACAGAAAGTCAAATAAACTTTGCGTAAACGTCGGCAAACACCTTGAACGCTGCGTGACTGTTCATTGACACTTGGCTTTTTAACGGGATATTTCATCACCAAACGATCGTTTATTATGGTAATAGCAAATGTATCAACTCACCTTTACATATTACTGTGGCTTGGACACCATGTCTGTGAGTTCATGCGGATGAAATTACAAGTCTTTCGCTTTAGAAACGATATCAGTTACTCTAAACCAGGTTAAAGAAGTAGGCGTGGTCAGAACGTCAGCCACTTGATTGACGTGAGTTTTGGACCTATCAAAAAGAACAGCGCTGAGTAAGAACCAATAATGATGCAGAAAGGGCGGGACATAGGAGGTGTTTTCTCCCCCAAGAAATGAAAACTTTCCTGAAACTTGAACGTTGACACGTGATGGCTCAGGCTTATCATGTGACTTCTGGGCAGAATACACCTGGCTAAATATTTTCGCATTCCAGTGTGTGTCCGAGAGGTTGTAGATAATCAAAGGTCGAACGTTTTTATTCTGACCGAGTTTACCACCTTCAGCTTTTAGGTTTACGTTCATGTTTATTGCAACGCTTCACCACCGGCAGCGTGAGCGTTCATCGACACCCTATCAGATTTCAACACACACACGCTTGATAGAGGAGAGGAAATCGAAAGAGATCTTTTGCTGCTGGCATCTACTCAATAAAAAATATTAATTTGCACATTCGACGAATACGGTACTTTGTTGGCCCATTACATATTAGATCAATATAACAATTCAAATCTTACAGCAATATAATAATTCTGAAATGATCTATTGAAGTGATATTCAATTCATTGTAGTACGATGTTAAATAATTTAAAATAATGCAATATTTAGTCTTGAAATGTTCTCAATTTATGATTTTCATGCTGGCTGCTTTTGTCAAGCTAAGCCTTAATCCATTTTGTTGCTTAAATATTTTTGGAAATCTAAGTTTATCAGTAAACAAACTAATATTTTGTGACAGCTTAGGCTGACTTTATCACCCTGTAACCCATTTCGGCTCAATTTAAATGTTTAAATAATGTTTATTGTTATTTAAATGTTTGTTTAGTGTTAAATATTGTAAGGTCACACAAACTGTATTTAGACCTACCCCATATTTAATATCAACAAGATTTTTATAAATTGCAAACCACATGGAAAATTATTAGAAAATAAAACACCCAAAAGAAAAACAATTCAAATGTGACTCATGAAATCAACAGTTGTTTAGTTAAATATTTGAACATCGACAATTATGGAATCAACCCAGTAATATTTATCTATAATTTGTATAATTAGTGCAATTATAGATCCATTCTATTTCTACTCAGTGCTGCAGCTGCCAATATGTATATCAATATCACACATGAAAAAAACTGCCCTTCCCAAAATCAATATTGAGAATATCAAGATTATATTAGATATATTCAATGCAATTTTATAAAGTGGCATGGTTTTTTCATAAACAAACCTTTTCATGGCTCAGAATTATATCACTGTGCATCACAGCCTTATCTAAAGTTACATGAAATCAAAATTGACACCAGTTTTTTTTTTATGGAATATTGCAGTATTTATTCTAAATTGCTCCTCTTCTCTCCTCTCCTCTCCTCTCCTCTCCTATAAATTGTATAATAGCACATCCTTTTAAATTCACAAAAATTAAAATGAACCATTTTTGCAAACGTGAATTAGTGATATTTAAAATTCTTTCTAGAACATTAATTCATTGTCAGACTTCCACGTATTAGGTCGCATCCTGCCCCACTTCCCATAAAGACAAGGGAGTTTGTGATTGGCTCTCATCACAGTCACACTGGTGCAGGAGTCTGGCTTTCTGATGACCTCACACCAGTCGGGATAATCTACTGGTTGGGAGTTGCTGTCAGGGTGAAAATGAACACACACTGAGTATGTGCTGGTATATGCTCCATCTTTTAAAGGGATAGTTCACCCAATAATGTCATTAATTACTTACCTATGGAGGAGTGATCCAGCTCTCAAATTTAATCAAAAATATATTCATTTGTGTTCCTTCATTTGTGTTTGTGTCTTACGGGGTTGGTACAGCATGGGGGTGAGTAATTAATGACTTAATTTTCATTTTTGGGTGAACTATCCCTTTAACAGTAAAAGACAACAAATGCTATGATAAAAATACAAACTGTTTCATTAACGGTGAACATTTTTTATCAAACAGGACATGTAATTTTACAGTAAAATACAGTTTTTGGACGTGAAAAACAAGCCATCTTATAATTTACAGTGGAAAAATGTACATTCCCAGTGTGGCATTTCAAATTTGATAGTTTCTTCTTGTTTTTTATATCAGTTATGTACATTAGGTATTGCGGTTGTAGACAACGCAAAACAAAACTTGCAGCCGCGAGGGGCTAAACACTGAGAGACTGAAAACACTGTGACGCGCAGAAGATTCAGATCCACTCGGCGATCTCATTTCAAACATTTATTGCACTTCAACACATAAAAGTACAACTGGCACTGCAGTTACCAAGTCATCAGATTGCCGTGCGAGTGCGTGAGTGCGTGAGTGCGCGAGTGCGGTCAACAGAAAGTGTTCGCTCCCAGGCTCACCCCCTCTCTCTGTCAAAGCCAATGAACCCAGGTCACCCGGTGAAGCAAACATATAGACCACTATCACTTCCGCCCGAACTCCGGTGGACACGCCCACCACCCACAACAAGAGTGCCGTGATTACCATGAATGAGACCATAAACATAGAACACATGGGAGACTTACGCTGGCTCCTACATTAGGGTTTCATGTTTAGCATTAAATTAATGTTTATTGCATTATATGTACCTCAGCTTCTTGAAAAAGTACTTGTGATGAACTGATGGTGGTTTGGTGGTTGTTATTATTGTATTATAAATGTACAAAGCAGTACTGTACTTCAGTAGGTTGGTTTAAAGTAAAACAAATAAATGTTTACTGTAGATTTAAGTTTCATCCTTAAAACCTAAAATGTTGCTACCAAATTTTTATAGTAAAGTTCTGGGAACCACAGCTGTCAGTTTTTTACTGTAAATTGTACAGATTTTTTGTTTTTCACAGTATAAGGTATAGATTTAAAAAATAATTAATTATAGATTTAAAAAAAGAAGTTAGCAGTACTTACTAATCGCAGCAGCCCACTCCAATGGGCTCCATACACACGCACTGGTAGCAGTCTTTAGTAATCCAACTCTCACCAATGCCGAAGACCTGTCCTTGATATTCACAGGTGCCTAAAAATAACACAAAGACGATTTATGATTGATCTCTCTGCGTGTGGTGCATTAAACACAAACTCACGAATGCAGGGTGAAGTACCTCTGGTGTTGAATGTGCACTCTCCACCTCGGTTCACACACAGAGTTGGAGCAAATGCGCTCAGCAGAAAGGTTGCAATCAGCAATAAATGACCGGTGGGGACATTTGAACCCATCTATAAAAATAATAATATACTTATTATTATTATTCAGTGTTTATTAGGAATAGTTGATGTAAACAATATGTTTATACAGAAAAAAGTTCAGTGGGGTTTTAACCCTATGTTCTTGTTTTGAAGATTAATGTCTTAAATGATTGCATAATACTTTCATGAATAAAAGGTTATTAGGATTTTTTCTAGAGATAAAGTATTCATAAGCTGCTTCTTAAAATGTAATTAAAACAAAACATGCATTACAACTAAATTAATTAATTAAAACTAAATCCATAAAATGATTCCATGATGGAAACCTCTAAAAGGCATGAAGCACCTGACAGAAGAGTGTATGTATATACAGCACTTTGTTTTAAAGCTTTGATTTCATTCTGTTTTTGTTTGTTTGTTTGTTTTACAGTAATGAACCATAGACTGTAAAAAGAATGGACGTAGTGTGCGTGACGTCACCCGTAGGTTTCTGAAGACCGTTTTTGAAGCCTAAAGTGGGCGGGGCCGGCCGTCGCTATCTTGGCAGCGCGTCACCTCTCGTCACTCCCGGATAAAATAAAATGGACAAAGAGGCGGGACGTGGGTGGAGCTGATACTGGCCTCGCGGTAAAGTGACAGCCGATTGAAGAAGTAAAGCCAATAGTTAAAAGTTCATGTTTTAGCCCATCAAAATATTGTAATAGTTAAAAGACGTAACCAAAACTGAGACTATGTGTATCGTGATGCATTATTATTTGGCTAGTTAAAAATGTATGCAGTATGTAATCTTGTGTGTGTGTGTGTGTGTGTGACAGTGATTCATGCGCATACAGTCAGCATGGCATGCAAGTCAAGTTCGTAAAGAGCTTTATTCAGTCCATTTTAAAATCAGATTTTGGCCACCTCTCAATTTCTCAAATGGGTTAAACCAAAGATATTACCTCAGATGTTCAAGTAAATGCATTAGAAATCCGCAATCATCCAAGGGTGTGGATCTATTGCATAGACGGAGTGTATCACTTACAGGATTTCATCTGACGTGACGGTCCTTTTTATTTAAAAAGTGAAGTTGCAGCCCTCAACTGATGTTGATGTTGATGCTGTCATGTTGTGTTTTGGTCTGAGTGCCACCCTCCACCGATCCACCAATCACGAAGTCAGTAGTGTTGCTGCATTTGGGTTGCCAGTTCTGCTCTAGTTCCCACAGCTGCATCTAATAACGTGTCGGAATCGGATCCTGCAGCATATCTGGCAACCTCGAGTCAGTAATTTGAAAGTGATTGCCGTACCAGTTTTGGCCACAATCTTACATACGGCTCCTTTAACACTAATAAGAATATCTGTTCCGTGAGAGCATCAGTACCTCATAACGAGTGTGGTCTCTCTATATCTATAGACGTTTTTAAATCTACGTTAAACTCAAAAAAGCAACAAAAGTGTCAGACATCCATTAGTGCATGCGAGGAAAACAACTGGAAATACAGCGCTGGTTTGTTCTCTCCATACTCGACAACGACGGAATCCAACGGCGTGGGCGAAGGTATAATGCGTGTATTAAATTGTCTGAAATAATCCCGAAAACAAGCACAAACACGGCTGGAATTAGCTGAGGGTGACGCTAACAGACAGCAGACAATCCACCTGTCACTCAAGTGGCCACGCCCTTAATTATGCAGAACTTTAAGGCTTAATATCATTTAAACTGATGAGTTGTAAAAAAAAATTCACCCTCCTCACAGTTGTCATGAAGGGCAAAATTAGCTGTATAGACCAAAACAACTTTTGACACCAGGCTGTAAACATTTTTTTTTCTGCTATAAAGTTGGGCATTTTAACATGGGGGGAGATACAGATTTGACTCACTTTTGCTGCCAGCCTCAAGCGGCCAGTCGATGAATTGCAGTTTATTTCACTTCCGTGTTGGTTTCAAGAGAGAGACAGGGAGGTTGCCGCTTGTAATGAACTGTTCATCTAACGTTAACTGTTCTGAGCATCG
The DNA here is from genome assembly GCA_031834385.1 of Semotilus atromaculatus. NCBI lineage: Eukaryota > Metazoa > Chordata > Actinopteri > Cypriniformes > Leuciscidae > Semotilus > Semotilus atromaculatus. The sequence continues at coordinate 9,541,662 of JAULUF010000041.1, read as the reverse complement.
CGATACTTTTGCTTGATGAAAAACAATATATTTTACATCCATAACTGGGTCTTTAATCTCTCTCAAATATAGTATTACATTTACAGTTACATTTTATTGTGGATGGATATCTTTTTATTGAAAAGTAAAACTATTGGAAAAATTTATTATTATTATGATTATTACTGTAGTTATTTTGCTTTAGATCCTTTATACAATATTACTTACATCTTGTATCATTATATATCTTTATTTTTTATCTTTTTTCCCTGACTCACTAAGGAATTGACCCAAAACCGATTCAGATCTAAAAAGAAATTTAAGACTTGATAAGAGGATATAAAGTTCTTACCTTACCCTGTGAATCTTGTTTTAATAGATGTTTTCTGTTTTGTTCTCTGGATTCCTTCAGAGTCTCTTCGGTTTAATTGTGATGATGCTCTATGATCTCTGATATTTATACTTCTGTGACCCTCCTACTTCACAGAAACACACACACACACATGTGCGTGTGTCTGGTTCATTATATCTTTGTGGGGACTCTCCATAGACGTAATGGTTTTGTACAAATATTCTATCCCCTACACTACCCCTACCCATCATAGAACACTTTCTGCATTTTTACATTTTCAAACAAACTCATTCTGTATGATTTATAAGCTTGTTTCCTCATGGGGACCTCACTTTAGGTCCCCACAGTGACACGAGTCCCCATGAGGCTGTGTGCATTCAGGTTGAAGTCCCCATCGGGATAGAAAAACATGTATACACACACACACACATGCGCGATTTCTTTAACACACCGTTATTTCTTTAAATAGAAATTAATTCAGTTACATATTGTCTCAAGAGACAATGCACATTATTCTTGTGTTTTCATGCACCGATAACATTAGAGGTTCCAACAATAAAGGGTATAACTGTGCATGAACACATTTAGAAGGGAAAAAAGCTTGTCAAATATAGCATGACAAGTAGTTACTCTGGGTCAAAATCGATATTATGGCTTCATCTTATCAATGTAATCATGTATGTAATGTAATTAAACTAATCTGGGTGTTATTTTATGTGTAACTGTGGTGAAAATCTCTATCGCATGATTTTGGCCCTTCAAGCCAGACTCATAAGTGAGCAGTAAATTAGAACATGATAAATTCATCTTTGTGTGTATTCATAACAAATGCTTGCAAAGATACTTTTCTAACAATATTGTCCATTTTTGTGTTCGCCTTTCATACACTCACATATTCAGGGCTAAAATATATTGTTTCATAATCCAAAGAATAGTGAATATATTGCATAAAGGACATTTTGATAAAATGTTATGGTAACTTATAACTTTGTGCTAGAAGTTGTACATTGCACGAGTATACAGATCCTTAGGTATATGAAAATATTTAAATGAAATGTTATGACATTCTCTGTTTTTGCTATGGTGTGTAATGCAGCTGCCCATAGTGGCATTTTTACAATGTAGAATTAGTAGATTTATTAAAATTTTTTACACATTTAATAAAGTGTGTTTTTAAACAAATTATTGATATACTGCTCTTATAGGCTACATCTGATGCTAAATGTATGAATATAAAAATATGCTAAAATATGCAGTTTTTTCCATGTGCACATCAGTATAGTCTCAGTAAAACTGGCAAATATGTAAAAATATTATGTTAATTCATCTTTACCAATTACCAGTAATAATGTCTAACAAAAAGACCAAGTTCAGTTGCTTGAGGCATATACTTTCTCTGCGTCATGTAAAACATTATTTAGACTGAAATAGCATGCACGCAGTTTCCTGTTAAAAACATATAGCTGACGTAAATTGAGCACATAAACTCTGGCTTAGTTATGAGACTTTGCTTACTGAGTCATGATTTAAAGGTTAAAATTATTAAGCATCGCTACTTACACACACACACACTACTAAGAACCAAAGAAAAATTGAACAAAGACAGTCATGACAATTGAACTAGAGTCATTCTATCGTGAGCTTTTATTAGTTGTTACAATCCAATGCTCCTGTTAGATTGTCGTCGATGCCAATGATGTGAGAATGTATTGTTAAATTACTCCAAGATTATTAAATGGACGGCCAGTGGGCCGTTTTCCTGCTATAGGTGAAGTTAAAAATTAAATCTATAAACACTGGTAATTTACTTATAGTGGACAAATATGCTAAAAGTCACAGAACTCAATCTAACCTATTTTGATTACTTGGTCCAAGTTGAATTTCCCTGAACTATTTAAATGAAAATATAGCCTAATATCTTTAATGTTTGTGCATCTTTAATTTGTGCATATATGACTATGCCAACAATGGTTTGTCACATGTTTTTTTCTCATATGTGAGTTTCACTTATTGACAATTGAAAACTGACATGTATCTATACAAATAGTAGCCTACTTATGAGTAAATGCAAGTTATTAAAATGTGTTTTTAGTTGTAGTATGTTAGAAAGAATTTTATAGTATTAAAGGGATTGTTCATTCAAAAATGAAAATTCTGTCATCATTTACTCACCATCAAGTTGTTTCAAACTCTTATGAATTTCTTTCTTCTGCTGATCACAAAATATGATATTTTGAAGAATGCCAGTAACCCCATTGACTTCCATAGTATTTAATGTAGTCAATGGGGTCCATCAACTGTTTGGTTACCTACGTTCTTCAAAATATCTTCTTTTGTGTTCAGCAATATTTTCAATTTTTAGAGGATTGCATGGTACTAAAATATATTTATGCAGTAATTATTATCCATTTATTCACTTTTTGAGCATGGACCTGAAAATATAATTTCCAACTTAAACTGTCATAAATCTTGAATGCTTTGAAAGTTTGGTCTCTTTTTAAAGACGACACTTGGCAGATTATTTCTGAAGTGAAAAGAGTTTTAAAAAAAGTCAACTTAAAAAAAGTTACAAAATGTTACATGTATTGTTATGAAAAAAATCATAACACTCTTAAAAAAAATGTATTTTTATTTTTATATGAAATATATATATTCCAAAACCATAACCAATCAAAGCCATAAATCTGAACAAGCTGTGTTCCAAATTTGAGGTTAATATCTAAAAAAAATTATCTTTAGTAAGATAATTTAGTAAGAATTTGTTTGTGTAACATTCATTTCCAATGCATTCTCCCATTCATTTCCAATGCGTCATTTTTGACTGCAAACTATGCAAGTGTGACTTTTTTTTCCCAGGACCATTTAACCAGCAAGTGCCAAAACCTTTACCAAGTTTCTTACCATTCGGATGAAGTAAAAAAAATTAAAACGTAAAATTTGTAGGTCAAAAATGACCAGAGAGCACCAGAGGGTTAGAAATAAAGGTTCTTGGGTTATAGGGTTCCATGAAGAATATTGAACATTCATGAAGGGTCTTTGTTGTTGAAAAAGGGGTCTTTGGATTATTAAATAAAAAAATGGTTCTTCTTCTTCTTCAAAAAAAAGAATAAAAAGTTAACTTAAAGGTTGTACAGGGAACCCAAAATGGTTATTTTAAGGCATTGCGGAAACCCCTCATTTGGAACCTTTATTTTTACATTTTGGTTTAATTGCTCAGGTATACAGTTGTTAAAGTTGGTTTATTTACAACAAAATAACTAACTAAGAAATTAAAGCAATGAAAGGCATGACAACCTGTAGTCTTCACTAAATGAGTCTGTTATTGCATGTCCTTCTCAACATTATATAAGGTAAGATGCTAGAAATCATGCTCAAGAAACAATCAAGACAGTGATAAAAACAAAAAATGAACCCAAGATGATGAATGAAGAGAGGCCACGAATGTGAAGATTTGTGCCAGAGTCTGTAGGAATATGTCTGATATTTAGTTGACGTGATATAAGGAAAGCAACCGAATATCAAACATATCACACAGTCCCTGACTTATCAGAACCTCACCATCAACTTCCACAGCGTCTGAAAGAGAACAGAGAAGCTTTGAAACAGCAATTAAGTTAGAAAACATGAGACTAGATAGGAAAGAAATAAAGGGCAACGCTAACTGCTTATTCTTTTTATATACTGAGCTAATGATCTCTCTAAACCCTAAACCTAGCACTTTTTACATTTACATTTAATATGTTCATTTGTATAATAACTTTAGGAAGGGCATCCGGCATAAAACACCGGCGTAAAACTTTTCAAAAGGTTACGTTTATTTTATGGTATCCTTGTTACAGTGTTAAACAAATGATAAAGTACTAATGTATGTAACTATAATTTTCTGTTATTACTACACTAAGTATACATATAACATGTAACAAAGGACACTGTGAAATTTATAAACGTAATTTATGTGTATTTTAAATAATTTACCTCCTGACCAATGGTCAGGTAAAAGGTTCTAAAGAAAGGTTCTAAAGATGAAGTCATTCAGGTTGTTGATGTAACACACATACACAACATTTTCATATGCATAAACACAAAGATTGAGCATTAGCACACACAGACTCACACAATATACTCACTGTTTTGAAGCTCCATCCATGAAATCGTTCAGATCCGGAATGTTGTAGTCATTTTTAGGTACATTTAGCTTGAAAGCGTGTTCTGTTATCATATGGAGTGTGTGTTAGCATCTACTGTCAGCTTAGCTATGTTTGTGTTAGCCTGTCATGTTGTGCTGTCTGTAATCTAGATGGTGTGCACGAATGTCACAAGTTTCAGCTGGGATGGGTGTATTTATACACCCCTGACCAAAGTTTAGCACCCTTCCTAAACCCCATAGACACACACTCACACACTCAGTCACAGGGGTTAATTAAGAGCGCATTGATCACCTTGCCGCAGGCTCTTCCTTTTGCATTAGGCTGATCAATATATGTGATTTCACACGTTCACTCACATAGAGGGCAACAGGGGAGGTCAATCAGAAAACCCTGTATAACATCTGCAAACAAACTATATGTCCAAAGTTTAATTCCAGACAGTTGCATTGTAGATTTCTCTTTCAAATAGGCCTAAATGCTGCACTTTTGAACGTTCTATTTATCAAATAATCCTGAAAATGTATCATGTTTTCCACAAAAGAATATGAAGCAGCACAACTGTTTTTAACGTTGATAATAATTGGACATGTTTCTTGACTCAGCATATTAGAATGATTTCTGAAGGATCATGTGACACTGAAGACTGCATTTTAAAAAATATTGAAACAGAAAACAGTTATTTTAAATTGTAATAATATTTCACTGTTTCTATACTGTATTTTTGATCAAATAAATGCGGCCCTGGTGAGACTTTAAAAAGTCTTACACACCCCAAAGCATTGAACGGTGCATTTAAATAAATTTGTAGAAACCAGATTTTTAAACAGATTTTATACTTGGATTACATGAAATTCTGTGAAAGTAAATATTGAACTCACAGCGAATCTGATCTCAATTCCGAGAGGCCTATAAGAACAGCGGATAACAAAAGTCCACAGGTTACTGGGAAGCCTTTTACACTATCCCAACTGGTTTGTAACAAGCAGAACCTGATTTCACCAAGTCCAACATCTTTGTTGATCCTGGAAAAAACATTCTAATCAACCAATCAGACTTGAGGGACAAGTTTACAGTTTATGTCCAGTTTAGGCTTATAGGGTTTGGTGCTTCAACATCAGTGTTATTCACATATCATTTCTCTCTGATTTTAGGGATAACTTATGGGTGGGGTTACATTTAGGCATAAGGGTTTACATTAAAAAAAACGTGTTTGTCTTTTTGCTTGTGCACTCTTGTCACAGAGAAATTTAGTTTCCAGTCCATTTGACTTGTTATAATTTAATATCCCCAAAATAACTATAAAAGCTCAATTCAATGGTCCCCAAGCCACTTTTTCTGACATGATCTTCAAGATTGAGTATTAAATGTCCTTTCCACCCTATAATGTGACATTATCTGTCACATAAGAGTCCATCTGTTCAGTTCTCATGATCAGCTGATGCAAAGGTGTCTTTCTGAACAGAAGTCTAATAAACAAAAAGCCACGAATAAATTATTCTGTTGTTAATGTGTTTGATAAAGAGCGAGATGGACTGTTTAGTTGCATTTAGACTTCTGAGATTATATATTTTAATTGATTTGTTAACCAATGTTCACATTCTTTCTTTAAGCGAATATATGATTCATGTTTCTGTACACTTTTTCATATCTTGGAAAAACTGAAATTTTAAATATATTCTTTTTCATTTTCAATTTTAAAATTGATTAAATTTAAAAAAATATTTAAAAGAATAAATCTTATTTTTGTATTTCATACCAAGAAAATGCAGTGTTTAATGTAATAACACAAATTAAAAATAAGACTCAACAACTTTACAGTATCAGTCATTTAACACTTGTTTGGAAAAAAAAATGATAGCTAAAGGACAGAAAAAAGTGCATTTATGAATTTATACAAGTTATACCAATTTAAATGATAGATTTTCCCTCCTTTGTTGATAATCTCCATAGGTACTCTGTCTTATTATTTAATTATTTGTCTTTAGAACAATTGCAATAGACAGTGCACTGGCAGCACAATGTTTTACCAAATATTTCTTTGTGACACCACAAAAAAAATCATTATACAATGTTATATGTCATTATATGTTATTCTAATCTTTGTAATTTTTTACATGCTGAGATGGACAAATATTGTCCTGTAAAAAATATGGGTGCTACAAAGAAATATTACAGAGTTAAACAACCTTACTGGAATAATGAATTAAATGAATTATGGTCGAAGTTGCGATCTGCAGAAAGATTATTTCTTAAGGGTAATCCTGGGAAATTTGGGGAGAGGAGGGCTTTGCATAGTGAATTTGTGCAGTGCCAGACTAGCTTTGATAGAAAGCTTAGGTTTTATAAAAGGAGGTTTAAAAGAGGCCAGGCCCTCAAATTAGAACAGTTACAAACTGGTAACCCTCAGCAATTCTGGAGGGAATTACTTAAGTTAGGCCCAAAAAAGAAAACATTAATTCCTATGGAGGTTTTATTTGAAACTGGCGAATCTTCTTTTGAATGTGGACAAATATTAAAAAAGTGGGAAAAGGATTATCGTGAATTATATTCCTATAGTAGTTTCTCTTTATTTGATGATCATTTCTTAGAAGAAACTTGTAAAGTAAAATTGGAGTTGGAAACCGGGATGAACACAATATACTATCAAAATGATATACTGAACAGTGATATTACGTTAGAGGAAGTACTTAAAGTACTAGATAAAGCCAAGGTAAATAAAGCTGTGGGCATTGAAGATCTCCCTAACGAGGTACTTAGGAACCCTAGTTTGTGTAATGTTCTACATTGTTTATGTTGTATATGTTTTCAGAATGGTATTATACCATCTGTGTGGAATCAATCAATTATCAAACCTATCCCGAAATCTATAAAAGATGACCCTAGGGTCCCGCTGAATTATAGAGGGATTAGTTTGATTAGTACAGTTTATAAAATTTACTCAGGAGTCCTTAACAACAGACTTAATGCTTTTTTGGAGGCTTATGGGGGATTAGTAGATGAACAGAATGGTTTTAGGAAAAACAGGTCCTGTATTGATCATATTTATGTGCTATCTTCGGTGGTGAGAGCGCGTTTGGATAGGGGTAAAAGTACTTTTGCCTGCTTTGTTGATTTCAAAAAGGCGTTTGATTGTGTTAATCGAGACCTTTTACTGTTTAAATTACTTTCATTTGGTATTAATGGGAAATTTTATAATGCTATAAAACTCCTTTACAGAGACCCCATTGCTTGTGTACAGATAAATAATTTGAGAACAGACTGGTTTCCAACGCCTTTTGGAGTGAAGCAGGGAGACTTACTCTCCCCTTCCCTGTTTGCTTTCTACATAAATGATTTAGCCCAAGAAATTAAGCAGGGAAATCTGGGTGTACAAATTGAGGACATGAATCTAAGTATTCTGCTTTACGCAGATGACATTGTTTTGATAGCTGAAAATGAAGTAAGTTTACAAAATATGTTGAATATTATGAGTTCCTGGTGTAGGAAATGGCGTCTTACTATTAATAATGAAAAAACACAAGTTGTTCAATTTAGGGAAAAAAGTGAATTACAGAGTACTTATATATTTCAGTTTGGGCCTGTGTCCTTAAAATATACCTGTTATTATAAATACCTTGGTTTTGTTTTTGATGAAAATATGAAGTTTACAGAGGGAAGAAAAATACTAGCAGAGTCTGCTGGAAGGGCATTGGGTTCTGTGTTGAGTAAAATGAAACTATGTACAGATCTTGGTTTTTTGACATTTACACAACTATATAAATCTTTGGTTGACTCAGTTTTGTTTTATGCTGCAGGAGTTTGGGGATTTGAAGAGGTTTTTGATTGTAATTCTGTTCAAAATCGTGCTTTGAGATGTTTTCTTGGGGTACATAAATATGCAGCGAAGGTAGCTGTGAATGGAGATGCAGGATGGGATCCATGTATTGTAAAACAAAGGTGTGAAATGGTGCGATTGTGGAACCGTCTTGTTAGTCTGCCAGAGGAAAGGCTAACTAAGAAAATTTTTAATTGGGACAGAGCAAACCATCACCCCTGGTCTGGAGAAGTTTTGACAATATTGTCTGTGTCTGACTTGCATATAAGGTACTACAATAAGCTTCAATGTAATATAAAGGATGTCAGACAAAGAATGTTAAGTAAATATGAAAATCAGTGGAAGCAAGATATATGGAAGAAGCCAAAACTCAGAAATTATGTTCAGTTTAAGAATGATTTTGTAACAGAACCTTATATTTTCCTTAATTTAAAGAGAAGGCAGAGGTCCCTCTGTGCGCAATTGAGAACTAGTACCTTACCTCTGGCAGTGGAAGTGGGTCGATTTAAGGGTATACCTGAACATCTACGTTTGTGTGAATTCTGTGATCTCAAGGTTGTGGAAGATGAATTTCACTTTGTTTTTTATTGCCCTTTATACTATGATTTAAGGAACTCTCTTTTTGAATTAGTTCAGTTAAAAAATCCTGATATATTTTGGAAATATGAAGGGGAGATTTTGTGCTGGCTGTTTGATAATCATGTTTTTGCTTTGGCAAAATTTATAGAAAAAGCCTGGTGTTTACGGCAAAGTATTCTGTATCCTGTATGATATCCCGTATGTCATCTCTATTTTTATGTGTATTCATCTTTGTGGTTTAGTTATACTATGTTGGAGATTCTGTCTTATATCACGTGGCTATTTTGGTGATATGTGTGAAGCTGTTGTGTCTAACAAGCCCATGAGGGCTGGGCACCATAAAAGGTGTTTGACACTCAAATAAACAATAACTAACTAACTATACAAAATACTGTATCATGTCCTTTTTGTTATTCCATGTCATCTATCTTGTCTGAAATGTAACATTCATGAACAAAAATGTTCTACTTTGTTTGATTAATATGTCTGGACTGATATCTAGAAGCATATCATGTTCCTGTAGCTGAAACAGAACAGTTGTTTTCTACATCCTTAAATGTACATTAATCACATTAAAAGGTTACATAAGACAAACCCAAAACCATATACTGTATGTATCATCTCTATTTCATCAGAGAATCAGAAATGAAGCAGACGTTATCCGCTTTCTGCCCCTCCCTCTGAGTCCCGCTGCACACAATGACCTTCTGAACGAGATGGGGCGGAAGAGAGACACTAATTGCTTCCCCTAATTGTGAGCCTGCGGGGTAATAAAAAAAGAAAACAGGGAGAGAGAAAGAGAAACAAAAAAGAGAGGGGATGGGAGGTACGCACACAATGGGAGCAGACGCTAAGCCAATTAAGTTCACATCAGTTCTGTGATTTACCAAAGAAAACCACGAAAAGAGAGGCTTACTCATTACTTTTAATATTTCAAAACCTATCAACTGAAAATAAAAAAAGTTAATAAAATAGCATTGTTAGAGTATTCCATATTCACTTAATTTCTACTTGTCCCTCCTTTTCTCTTTTTTTTTTAAACAATAAAACTTAGTGATGCATTTACAATTGAAGTGAATGGGGCCAATTGGTAAAAATTACAATACTCACTGTTTCAATAGTATAGCAACAAGAGATATACAACATGATTTATCTTACTAACTTTTTTCAGTAGCACTTTATTTTACAGTCCTGTTCCGCATGTACATACTATGTACTTATTAGCAATTACAATGACTGGGTAACTGGAAACTAACTCTAAACCTAACCCATGTACCTTATAATAACCAATACTTTCTTGGGTGAGTACACTGTATGCTGTAAAATAAAGTGTAACCCTTTTTTCTGTCAAGTTGTATACAATTTTACTTTGGTGGAACTGTAACATGATTTAACGTAAACATAAACCCTATACCGACTAAATATCCTTTACAATGTAAAGGATATTTAACCAGAAATTAACTCATCCTCATGTTGCTCCAAACCTTTATGCATTTTTCTTCTGCAGAACACATATTTTGAATAATGTCCTATTGTGCTGCCTTTCCTTGAGACCTAATGTAAACTAATTCAAATGACTGACAGAAAAAAGGGTTACACTTTATTTTACAGCATACTTACAGTGTACTCACCCAAGAAAGTATTGGTTATTATTAGGTACATGGGTTAAGTATTATTCAATCTAAATACAAAACAGATATTGCAAGGTATCCAGAAACCCAATATACATTACTGTACTTTACACATAAAAGTTAGATTTTCCAGCACTACACTATATATAACTTAAATATTGGTCAGTTATTACAGGAGGTGCAACTATGTATTATTGTTTTTTTATTTTAGTTATATATACACTCACCGGCCACTTTATTAGGTACCCCATGCTAGTAACGGGTTGGACCCCCTTTTGCCTTCAGAACTGCCTCAATTCTTCGTGGCATAGATTCAACAAGGTGCTGGAAGCATTCCTCAGGGAGTTTGGTCCATATTGACATGATGGCATCACACAGTTGCCGCAGATTTGTCGGCTGCACATCCATGATGCAAATCTCCCGTTCCACCACATCCCAAAGATGCTCTATTGGATTGAGATCTGGTGACTGTGGAGGCCATTTGAGTACAGCGAACTCATTGTCATGTTCAAGAAACCAGTCTGAGATGATTCCAGCTTTATGACATGGCGCATTATCCTGCTGAAAGTAGCCATCAGAAGTTGGGTACATTGTGGTCATAAAGGGATGGACATGGTCAGCAACAATACTCAGGTAGGCTGTGGCGTTGCAACGATGCTCAATTGGTACCAAGGGGCCCAAAGAGTGCCAAGAAAATATTCCCCACACCATGACACCACCACCACCAGCCTGAACCGTTGATACAAGGCAGGATGGATCCATGCTTTCATGTTGTAGACGCCAAATTCTGACCCTACCATCCGAATGTCGCAGCAGAAATCGAGACTCATCAGACCAGGCAACGTTTTTCCAATCTTCTATTGTCCAATTTCGATGAGCTTGTGCAAATTGTAGCCTCAGTTTCCTGTTCTTAGCTGAAAGGAGTGGCACCCGGTGTGGTCTTCTGCTGCTGTAGCCCATCTGCCTCAAAGTTCGACGTACTGTGCGATCAGAGATGCTCTTCTGCCCACCTTGGTTGTAACGGGTGGTTATTTGAGTCACTGTTGCCCTTCTATCAGCTCGAACCAGTCTGGCCATTCTCCTCTGACCTCTGGCATCAACAAGGCATTTCCGCCCACAGAACTGCCGCTCACTGGATGTTTTTTCTTTTTCGGACCATTCTCTGTAAACCCTAGAGATGGTTGTGCGTGAAAATCCCAGTAGATTAGCAGTTTCTGAAATACTCAGACCAGCCCTTCTGGCACCAACAATCATGCCACGTTCAAAGTCACTCAAATCACCTTTCTTCCCCATACTGATGCTCGGTTTGAACTGCAGGAGATTGTCTTGACCATGTCTACATGCCTAAATGCACTGAGTTGCCGCCATGTGATTGGCTGCTTAGAAATTAAGTGTTAAGGAGCAGTTGGACAGGTGTACCTAATAAAGTGGCCGGTGAGTGTATAGTGTAGTGCTGGAAAATCTAACTTTATGTGTAAAGTACAGTAATGTATATTGGGTTTCTGGATACCTTGCAATATCTGTTTTGTATTTAGATTGAATAATACTTTTATGTATTTATGTATAGGAAAAGAGAGTGATGTGTTCTCTTGTTGGGATGGGAAATTAATGTGACGAACTGAAAAGTGTTTGACCTGACCAAAAAATGACTGACCTGAAGTGGTTGGTTCCCTTTAACATCTGGGTGTACTGAATACTTCCTTTATACTGCCACATTGACCCTGTAATACTTGGCAATGGTACAAGGTGAGCTCCATGAGGCCGCTGCACACATGTCCGTTAGTGCCACTTCCTTCAGTGCCGAGTGGCCAGACTCCTGGTAGAATGAGCCACCAACTTCCCCGGAACTGGTAAGCTCTGGCTGGAATACACTTGTGCAATACTGTCTACTATCCAACGTGATAGGTGCTGTTTCAAAGCAGGTTGTCCAACATCATGTTCTTATCAAAACACACAAACAGCTAAGTGTGTGAATGTTGCAACGACTGTGTGCGCTCAATGTAAATGCGAAGTGCTCGAACTGAGATATCAAGCCCTGTACTTAAAAGAGCTAAAAAATTACTTAAAAGAGATTTAATTGATCATGTGAGGATTAAGAACCTTAGGCAAGAAAGCCGGGTTCAGCCAAAGAAAGACCCCTGAATAATCTGCTTTTCACCTCAGACAGTCCTCACTTACTGTTAAAGAATGTATTTCGCCAATTCTTTTTGCTGAACAGATAGCAAGAAGGAAAACTGTTTTCCACATTACTGATTTAAGATCCGCCTGCGCCAGTGGTTCAAACAGGGATTTGGTCAATGACTTTAGAGCCATGATGGGAATATCCCAGGGTGGTGATCTTAAAGGACAACTCCGGCGTAAAATGAACCTTTGGTAATTACACATTGGTACATAGTCAATCGTTCTCTGAGATTTGTTTTCATGATTATCGAATGTAAAGAGTTTTATCTCTAAAAACTGTTTAGCTTATAACGCTAGTATATCGTGCACAGAGTAATGAAAATAAAAATCGCTAGTTAGTACCACTAACAAGGCTCAAAATAGCCCAACACCAACACAGTAGCATAATGAGGGTCCCTACCTGCAAACTGAAGCATTAAGAACATTGTAAGTGTACAGACAGTTTCATGAGAAGATATTTTATAAAGACAGTCCACTTCGCTTACACAGACAGGAGCCGTCTTTGGAAAACAGTCTCGAGTAGTCGAACCATGAATGCCGAGCCGAACAACGGACCATATGAGATTCCAAGACAGTGTTCAGCGCACTCGGCTCGACGTTCATGATTCGACTGATCGAGACTGTTTTCCACAGTGGAAAGTGCAAAGTGGACTGTCTTTATAAAATATCTTCTTATTAAACTGTCTGTACACTTACAACGTTCTCAATGCTTCAGTTTGCAGGTAGGGACCCTCATTATGCTACCGTGTTAGTGTTGGGCTATTTTGAGCCTTGTTAGTGCTTTTAACTAGCGATTTTTTTTTCCTTACTCTATGCCCAATATACTAGCGTTATAAGCGAAACAGTTTTAAGAGATAAAACTCTTTACATTCGACAATCATGAAAACAAATCTCAGAGAACGGTTGACTAGGTACCAATGTGTAATTAGACCAAAGGTTCATTTTGCGCCGGAGTTGTCCTTTAATTTTTTTCAGGATAGAGGTGACATGCTCCTTTAAGAAACTGAGACACCAACATGTGTTTACCAATTGATAAGCTTTCCACAATACTGTGTGAATGAGAAATAGCCGCAACATACACTTTCACTGTGTTGACTTGTTTTCCTGAATCTAAAAGTGACTGAAGAAAGCATAGAAGAGACTCAAGACCACAATTAATGTGGTCCAGGTTTCTGTCCTGACACCAATTAGAGAACCCACGCCATCTGTTTGAGTAATTATCCCAAGTGGAAGGTGCTTTAGCATTGTTTATGGATTTCACTACTGCCTCCTCTAACTCTGCAAAGCAGGGGCCAATCCCAGAGTTTTAGCGTGGCTGCTTTCGGGTGTAACGTAATTTCGGGTGTCAGATCTGACCACTTGAGACAGAAGGTCTGCTCTGATTGGCAGCAGCAATGGAAGGTCTAGAACCAGACGTTGGAGAAGTGAGAACCAATGTTTACTTGGCCACTTCGGGTGATCAGAAAGATCCTGCAATGTCCCAACAAAGTGTATAACAATCATCCCGGCCATTCATGAGACAGTGCATCCATTTCCAAAGGCCCACCATGGCCGGTCAGAGAAAAAGACATCTTGCAATGGGTTGTCTCGGCTGATGCAAACAGGTCGGTATGGGCTCTGCCAAACCGGGCCCATATCAGGGACACCACCTCTGGGTGTAATCGCCATTCCCCCGGGGGAGGCTGGGTTTCGAAGAGATCGGCTGCCTGGTTAACTACTCCGGGTATGTACACTGCGTGAGGTCAGTTTTGGGTAGGCTCAAAACAGACGTCTCTTGCTTCTCCTGTAGAACTGAATCAAATGTCTCAAAGACAGATTAACTGTCACCCCCAACCATTCAGAGAAGCATACATTGTCACCACCATTCTCCTTGCTTGTATATTCCCCAGAGGAACCCCTTGGTTCAATCTCCTTTTCCTTACCCACTGATTTGCTTATACAGCCTGAACACATTTCCATGTGACCTTCAACTTCACTCACCTGTGTAATTTGGGGTAGAGTGGACTTTTGTTGATCCACCATGCAGGGGTCATGCATTGAGCAGTCCCAGAGGCACTACCTTCGGCACATTGCTGCCGATATCATCCCCATTAATTTTTGGAACAGCGCCAACGCCTAAGCAGTAAGATTGTGTCAGGATAGATAACCTATTACCCTTCATGGTGCACAGATCAACCAATTGTCCAGGTATGGTAGGATATTTATACCCACAATCTGAAGATGGCTGACACTCTTTGAAAAGCTAAGCGATGAAACTCTTTGTGATGCCAGAATGGCATCATTCAAGGTGGTGACGGTAGAAAAAGATAAGTATGAGAGAATGATAGATCAGAACATAACTTTTTACATTTAAATAATTTTTTTTAATTATTTTAGTAATGCTTCCTATTAACAACATATCATTTACGGCCGCGTTCACAATAGCAGCTTGTGATGCCGCCCGCCGAAGAGGTGCTTTTCTATGGCGAGGAACTTCTGTGTCAAGTTTGTTCAGACAGTCAGAAGTCAACGGTCTGAAGAACAAAGTCTGGGTTCGTGTTGGCGTTCGATGCTGCTTTATAAAGGCAGAGCACCAACTGTTATTCCCGCACTTAAAAAGTCATTGAAACAACAGTTTTCTGTTCTTCTGCTGATCTCCCACACCCTTTACAACCCCACCATAAGTTACCATTGACTTCCATTGTTTAGATAAAACATTAAGACATTTAAAACACTCAAAATATCTTATGTTCCACTGAACAGGTTTGAACGACATGAGGGAGAGTAAATAATGACAGAATTTTTATTTTTGAGTGAACTAACCTTTTAAACAGATTTATGCAAGAGAATTTATACAATATAAGCTGCACATTTCTGCTATTAAGAAAATGCTAAATTAATTAAAAAAGTCTGTATTAACTACATACGTCCATACATGCTCTTTATTGAGCTTAACTTCTATTGAACCCTGAATATTCCAGTTACGTTTAACAGTATAAATACCGCCAAGGATTTGTCAGAAGGTGGTGCTGTACATTAAAACTTCTGTCGTGTTTTCTCACAGATTGGATGTCACAAGAAAAACCTTTTGTGACATTGCTTTTACACACCCATAAAACAACCTAGAACATGTCGTGTCAAGCTTTCAAGCTGTCATGACACGGTTTAAGATTAGATTACAATAAGCAAACACTTTAAATACCAGTAACCATCCATTTACTGGAAGAATACATAAAAGGTCTAACCAAACTCTGCCTTTATTTTTACATAAAGCATCACAATATTTCAGAATAAAACCAAAACTTAGAACAAATGACACTGAAGAGCAACCCTTTGAACTTAACTGCTCCATATGGCTCTGATGGGTTAAGCTCGTTGTTGTAAGGACTATATAACAAGAGTAACTGGGGAAACAGGGTGAGGATAATTTGGAGTGACAGTAAGAGGGTCAGAGCTTTCCCATTGGTCGATACAAGCGGACATGTATGCATGAGCCTGAGGGAGGGTCATAATGACACTGTAACAGGGGCAAAAAATAAAGAAGAAATAAAGAAACATTAAAAGGACAAACGCACCCAAGAAAGCAAAGGAACCTGACTCTGTATAAAAAAGAAAAGAAAAAAAAAATGATCAAAGAAATTTCATTACTTAATTGTGGACAACAAAACCAATTGATATATAGCAGATATGGAGCTAAAATTGTCAATATCGGTGTCATCCCATATTTCTTATAAAACAAAACAGACAGGAATATGACAGAACACATGATGTTATCAGTCTAACTTCAAATCCAGGTTTGTTGTGTGCATGGTTGAGAAAGTGTGTGTCTGTCATTTGAGCGGTGCTTGTGGAATTTTGGAGAACAACCCAAGCAAGATGTTCAGCTTTAGCTAATCTTCCAGTTCAATTCTCCAGCAGATACTGACATCGTATTGTTTTCCGTCTCCTTAACACACACATACTCAATCAGCTTTGGTTTGGCGTTGGTTTTTCTTCACTCCACCTTTGCTTTTGGCTGTTCAGCTTCAACTTTTTTTTCCTCAGGTTTAGGGATGTCTGCTGCCGGTTCCTTTGCATCTGACTTTTGTGGCTCTTCAATGATGTTACACAGTTTCCTTTGAGAAATAAAGGGGTATTGTTAATGGAATGCTCTTTATCGACTTCCTATGTAAAAAAAAAAAATCTTTAAATTTTATGTTTAAATTTGTAACAACGTAAAATCCCCAATTAAAAGCTTCAGGTTAATATGTACATATTTAAAGGATTAGTTCACTTTAAAAAAAACTTTTGCTGATAATTTACTCTCCCCCATGTCATTCAAGATGTCCATGTCTTTCTTTCTTCAGTCGAAAAGAAATTAAGGTTTTTGATGAAAACATTCCAAGATTTTTCTCCATATAATGGACTTCAACAGGACCCAAACGGTTCAAGGTCCAAATGACAGTTTTATAAGCACAAATGCTCGCCTTGCTCTGTTCTGTGATGCGCGTTCGTGACTCACGTAATAACGTTGAAAAGGTCACGCGTAGGCGGAAGTACCGAGTCAGTGTTTACAAATGTGAGGAATGAGGACCATATACACATATTCAAATGTCTTTGTGTCAGTTTATTGTTTAATATGCCTATTTCGTGTGCGTATCCTGGGTGTTTTAATATTAAAAAGGCTAAAAGAACATTTTCGTCAGGACAGAAGCGTGACCTTTTCAACGTAATTGCGTATTACGTGACGTCACAAACGCGCATCACAGAACAGAGCAAGGTTAGCATTTGTGCTTATAAAACTTAAACTTTTTTTATTTAAGATCGTTTCGCTAGATAAGACCCTTATTCATCGTCTGGTATCGTTTAAAGCTGCACTGAAACTGTCATTTGGACCTTGAACCGTTTGGGGTCCATTGAAGTCCATGGAGAAAAATCCTGTAATGTTTTCATCAAAAACCTTAATTTCTTTTCGACTGAAGAAAGAAAGACATGGACATCTTGGATGACATGGGGGTGAGTAAATTATCAGCAAAAGTTTTTTTAAAAGGTGAACTAATCCTTTAACCACAACTAATTTCACACGTTTTCTTATAGTTAAATGAGATTGGAGATCAATATCAAATTATTGTGTTATATAAATCCACTCACCTTCCCTCCTCAGAGGTCTTGTCGATGTACTTGCAGAGTGTGCTCTCCTGCTCCAGTTGTTTTTTTAGAGAAGCAACCTCCGTTTCCCAATGAGACTTCTCCTTGACAAACTCATCTAGGAACAGAAAACAGAAAAATGTCTTAGATGATATTTCCAATAGCAGGTCAAAGCAAAACAAACAATGACAAAATGAGCACTTATGTAGGCTATGGTCAATATCTTTAAAACACAAAGAAATCAATTGCACAATTTCAATACTCAATGACTAACTATACAACATTATTTACATAGCTGGCATTTATCCAGGCACGACTGACTTGCATTTGTTGCCACAGGGGGCAGTATTGAGTATTGCCATAGGATAAACAATAAATGACAAATCTAGTATGGAGATACAATGCAAGGTAAAAATAAATAGCTGTTTTTCTACTCCATACTAATGTTGGTCAATATTTAAGACATTTCCATAGCCTACGGTTTTCTTTTAAAACTGAAAATAAACTCACCCTGGGCATGTTTCTTCTCTGACTCTGAAGCAGCAATTTCATCTGTGAGTCGTTTCTGGAGAAGAAAAAATTAACGGTTATAATAAACCACAGGTGTCACTTAAGCCAAAAATTGAGAAATTGTCTTTGAAGGCATACAGGCAGTTATATAATAGTAATACAATGAAGCATTTAAATAAGGTATAAGATGGATATTAATTGTTGAGCGCATATAAAAATAAAACATTAAAAAAATCCCTCCATATTCAACACACCTTGTCTCCTTTACAGTTATCAGCGTCACTCTTTTTCTGAGCCTCTAGGGTCTTAATTTGGGACACGTCTTTGGTTAGAGTATCCACATCTTTCTTAGTCTTTTCAATGTCTGTGTTGTACAGGATAAACTGCTCTTCGTATTCCCCCAGAACATCCCTGGTAACTCTGAATTTAATATCTAGAAATGAAGCCTGTTTATTCAAATGCAGTTCATGCTTCCGTCTGGTATGGATGTAGCCAGCGATTCCCAGACTGCACACCAAGACAAACCCCAAAAGCAATGCAGGAAACTTCATGATGGAGGACTCAAGAGGAAGCCGGACCGGTTTCAGATCCTGTCTCTCGCGTGCAGGTGTAACGTTAGGCTACAGATGATCAGTGTTACCTGTCGCAGATACTAACACCTCCCAGAAGACGACGGCTTTCACTGTTGCATTATTTGAAGAGCTGACGCTGTAGCCTATTCTCGGTGATAATAAAATATGTCAATGAAAAGTAAATAAATCCTCTAATAGCTTCCGTCCTGGTTTGACGTTTTACTTTAACGCTCGGTAAATACCTGTTCACAGCTGAGCGGTGCTTGAAAGGAGTGCAGATGACGATTCAGGTAACACAGCCCACCTGTGGAAAAACCACGCCCACCCCCCGAACGCATTGACGTAGCCTACGTTCACAGTGATGTCGAGCAAATAAGACGTAGGACGTTAACGCTTGATGGAAAGTCCAACTCATCTCCCCGAATCGGTTCTTTCAAACAGTTCGTTTCAAGGACCGGTTAAACTGATTCAGCAATTAATGTAACCTACGTCATGACCTCAGCTAGAAGACAAATGTAGGCAGCCACGTTTTAATGTTTTTGTTGTATTTCATGTGTCCAGAAATGTGTAGGCCTAAAAGAAATCTGAACATTGGATAAAGACAGGATCAAAACACTTTTGTTTTATTTTGTTGACATATTTAGCCTAAACGTTTTTAGGGGAGTAGCCTATGGATAGCCTACCTCTTTATCACTTAATAAATCAGAAAATAGGCTAGGCCTATATCATATCATATCAAAAATCATATTTTGTTAGGAATAGCCTACGTTTTTTGAACAAACCCATCTGTAAAAGCCTTCAGAACATAGACTAGAAGAATAAATTCTGAATAAACAATGGACGTTATAGTGTTAGGCCTACTGAAATGATTTCAGGCTCATTGCATGAGGAAAAAAATAACTAATTTTGAGAAAATGGTCTGTGTATTTTGAATGTTTTTCTTCCATCTGACAGAAGACAAGTTATGGAAATAACCTAAAATCATGACCAGTGTATGAAAAAACTAAGTTTTCACTAGGCCTGTATGTGTTTATAAATCTCACATTTAAGTTGTTTCATTTCAATACGTTAATTTAACATTTTGCTAAGTAGGCTTAACTTCAGTCAAGTCCTAACACTGTCTCATTAGTGCGCAGCTTATTATGAATCGGACATGTTCGTGTCCGACAGAAATGATTCTCCGTTCAATGAGTCGGTTCAGCGAGTAGCCTAGTTGACGCTTGTTCCGACGGGGTTGTTCTGGTACGACCACGTCGCTTGTGAAATAAATAAGTAGCCTAGCCTATTTGTCACATCAAAGAAATTCTATTTTATCACTCCTGAAACTTGACACTTGAATTGGAATCCAAGTGCAATGATGGACAAAATAATTTTTACTTCAGTCGAGCCAAACCTTCACAGAATATTGAAACCTCAACGAACCAGGTGAGCACCTGTTAAACCTGGCAGGGGGAAAAAAAGAGGGTTTCGAATTCCATACACAGAGGACAGTTTGACATGTTGGTTAAGTCATGCAAACAAGACGATCCCGGTTCATCCTGTTTAACCACCTTAATGATTGACCAAAGTTGCATAGTTTTATGCCACACCTTAAACCCGTATGTCCCCCTGTTGGGTTGATGTGTGAGAGATAAGGGAGGACTGTATATCCGTGTATATATTTATAGGGCTATATATTATTTGATGGGAACACGAAAACAAATTCCTGAGAGTTGATGCTATATTGGTGTTCTTTTTTTTTATTTTTTATTTTTTTTTTTTTATATGACATGAAGGTGGGTGGAGAATATGGAAAAGTTGGGCAGGGATCACATCAAGGAAGTTTCTCTCTCTCTCGTTCTCTCTCTCTCTTTCTCTCTCTCTCTCTCTCACACACACACAAAGACACACATTTGTTTACTTAAACCCAGGCATCCAGTTTTACAGGTAAGACCGACTTCCCTGTCTACTGGCTCAGATCGAATGCTTTTCCGGAAGGCAAGACAGGTAGTTGTGTCAGTTTCGTTCGACAGCATAGGTGCTGCTGCCATGAGAACCAAGTGACTGTGTCTACAGAAAGAGAAAGAGAGAGAAAACTAAATCAACGGACCCCTGAGGAACTCTCTTGGTCTTCTTTTCCTCTCTCGTCCTACCTTTATTCCCTCAGGATGAGAGGCATGATGGCAATGGTTGTCCTGGCCTTATGTGCCCTGCTGATTATAACCTACCAGGCCGTACAGCAGGAGCTCAACATCCGCAACCTGCAAACACGCATCGTTGTTTCCGCTGAACAGGTGAAGTTTAAGGAGGATGGAATCATGTCAGCCAAGACGAAAGTGGACGAGATCTCTAAAAAGCTTAATGCTCTGACCACAGAGAGAGATAAGCTAAAAAAACAGAGGGATGACTTTAAGAAAGGCACTGTTGCATCTGAAAAGGAACTCGGCACCTGCAAAACTGAAAAGGTATTGTAAATGATCTTGAAGCAGTTGAGATTTACAGTGATTTTCTGATTTAAGGCAAGAGTTGATGGAATTTGATTCATTCACCTGAGATCAATCGCAAA
Organism: Semotilus atromaculatus; assembly: GCA_031834385.1. NCBI lineage: Eukaryota > Metazoa > Chordata > Actinopteri > Cypriniformes > Leuciscidae > Semotilus > Semotilus atromaculatus. The sequence goes on along the minus strand of JAULUF010000041.1, from coordinate 9,520,245 downwards.
CTTGGATTAGCTTGATCAAACTCATTTGTGCTGAAAATTTCTCAGCATTTGCACGCAGCAACACCTTTTTGCTCTTTTGTCTATAATATGAGACAAGGTGACATTAAATCCTTTTGAGAAGTTGACGTCCTGCGGCGTGAAATGCTATATACATTACTGTTTAACACTTAGGGGTCGGTAAGATTATTATTTTTTCTTCACCAAGGTTGCATTTGATCAAGAATAACAGGAAAAGCTGTGATATTGTGAAATGTTATTGCAGTTTAAAAATACCTGTTTTCTATTTTAATATGTTTTAAAATGTAATTTATTCCAGTCATGCAAAGCTGAATTTTCAGCATTTTTACTCCAGTCTTCAGTGTCACATGACCCTTCAGAAATAATATGCTGATTTGTATATAGCTCAAGACACATTTCGTTTTATACTCAATGTTTAAAATAGTTGTGCTGCTTGTAATATTTTTGTAAACTGTGATACTTTTTTTTCAGGATTTTTTGATGAATAGAAAGTTCAAAAGAACAGCACTCCTTTGAAACCGAAATCTTTTGTAACATACATGATTGATCATGATTGATGATTGATCATTTGATCAATTTTATGTTTCCTCGCTGAATACAAGTCAGTGTTGGGGGAAAGTTACTTTTAAAAGTATTGCATTACGTGTTACTCCCTAAAAAAGTAACTATTTGCATTTCTTAGTCACTAATGCTTTACGTTACTTTTTCTCCCCTGGTCTGGGATTGCTTGTTTGTTTTTTAATATAAAAAAACTTACATTTTTGGCAAATGTAAAGGCCCTTTCACACCAAAAGTGAACTGAATAATCCTCAGGCTGGAATGCAAATTCACACCTGTAGTAAAGGGCACAGCTTAAACACCTTTCAGCTGTCTTTCTGGATCGCAGAAGACTTTAGGATAGTTCATTATTGCAGGCTGCATAATATTCTAAGTTTGCATTTCACCGTTTTTATTTATTTTGATGAATACATTACTTCTATAATAATATAAACTAGGGCTGTCAAATGATTAATGTACTGTGTATAATTATTTTATATATATACAAATACATACACATGCTTGTATATATTTAAGAAATATTTGCATGTACATACTATATATAGATTTATATATAATTTATATTATATATAAATATAAATATTTTATATATAAATAACACATTTTTCTTAAATATATAAATCCACGTGTGTGTACTTATATACAAAATAATTTTACACAGTACAAACACATTTATTATGTAAACACAAACTTTTATTTTGGATGCGATTAATCGTGATTAATCATTTAACAGCCCTAATATAAACACAATTTACGATTGGAAATTTCAGTATGTTAGTTTGATCACACACAGCCTACACTATAATAGCTGTCAAAAGGTTGGGGTCAGTAATATATATTTTTAATTAATACTTTAGCAAGGATGTATTCAATTCTGTTCTTGCTATTTATCAAAGTAAACACTGTATCACAATTTCCACAAAAAAACATTAACCTGTTCTTAACAGATTAAAAAAATGTAAGCATCAAATAAGCATATTAGAATGATTTCTGAAGGATCATGTGACACTGAAGACTGCAATGACTCTGTAATGATGCTGAAAATTCAGTTTTGCATCACAGGAATACATTAAATTTTAAAATATAATAAAATAGAAAAGTCATTTTAAATTGCATAAATATTTCACAGTATTAATGTTTTTACTGTATTGTTTGACAAATAAATGCAGCCTTGGTGAGCAGAAGATACTTATTTTTTTTACAAACCTGAACAGTAATGTGTTGTCTTTTAGGTGTCTATTTGCTCTATATTTGAATGGTTCCTAAAATGTGAGTCTCTTGATAGTTGGAATGTGCAAATGTTTTAGGATTCTTTACAGTATTGTATTACATCACTGTGGATGTTTTACAGCATATATGCAAATCAAGTTTGACTTTCTCTGTCTGTCTCTCTCCGTTTCAGGATACATTAGAGAAGAAGAGCAATGAAGCAAAAGCTGCACTTAACCAACTTAAGGGTAAGTTTGAGTTACTGTCATTTCTGGGGTTTATTAGAACGAAAGAACTATAGTGTCAGAAGGTATGTGGATAATATAATTTCATCTCACATGTTACTCTGCAGGAGACCAAGAAGCTGAAAAAAAGAAAGCTGAGGAAGAGATTCAGGGTTTCAAAAAGAGCATTCTGGAGAGAGATGTAAAGATCTGTAAATTTGTGGATATTACAATGGAAGAGACAAAGTAAGAGTGGTTGATTTGAATTCATTCCATTTATGAACTGTAATTGTTGTTTATAATGTCAAAGATCACGAATCAGAATGTTTTTTACAACGAGTCCTTTTGCTTGTCTGTTCATAGGAAGTTGTGCGCCGTTGCTCTGTGAAGAGATTTCAGAAGTCTAATGGGAGTGCTCAGGAAAAAATGTTCTGGATGGGATTGTATTTATATTCTTCTTCTTCACACCCTTTTTTACTTTGTTTAATGTGTTATTTCATAAAATAAGGTATGGATGTGCTTCTTTATGAACAATGCACCAAATAAATGTGTTATAAAGACTGATGTGGGAAAAAAGACTCATTGGTTTTTGTAAAAACTTAAATAAAAAAATAATATATATTTAATAATGTCAAGCTTTGGACATTTCCTTTTAAGTTAATTATTCATTTTCAGTGTTGCGGAAAGTTACTTTCAAAAGTAATGCCTTACAATATTACGGTACTCCTTAAAAAAAAGTATACTAATGGCGTTACTTTTTATATAAAGTAATGCATGAAGGTGCCTGTGATTTCAACTGAGTGGGACAAGGAACAGGTGAGGGGGGCCCACAGCAACAACCTGCTCCGGGACCCCAGAGACCCTGCCTACGGCCCTGAAAGTGAGATTAAATACAAAAAGTACATTTGTATTATATAACATGTTTAATTATTGCAGGTTTGTGTAATATTCTGAGTTTGCTTTTCACTGTTGTTAATCATTTTGAGGAATACTGAATCTGTTTTTGTGCAAGCGAGATGAGTAAATGCCTGCTTACAGTTAGTCTAGAACTACAATAACCATCATGTTCACACACAACGCCTCTGCACTTCATTATCGATTTATCTCAACATGTGGAAAGGAGAGGTGTCAGTCAATACATGGGAAAACAAAGTAAATTGGATTACTTATTTGACAAAGTAACTCAGATATTTAATTGTAAATTTAAACGTAATGTGTTACTTTTTAAAGTAATCTGATTACTTATCTACGTCTGGACAAGACATCAAATGAAAGACTAAAGTGAAGTACACTGAGTTTAGCATTTACGTTTATGATGATATCAGATGAATAATTCTGTTAAGCAAAGTTTCCAGCAAGAAATTCCTGCCAGTCCTGTTCTCTTTATTGTAAGTCAAATAAAACAGATTTCTGAGACTGAACTAGGACTGGCGATACCTTAGAAGCTGGGTTGGGTTCCTATAGCCGAATACTTTATTTGCATGCTCTTTTAAGCTCGTCACCTAAGTGCTTTGTCTTCACTTAAGGACTGCTCCCTAAAATGTATATAGAACTACAGTGTATAGCTTCCACAGTTGGAATTGATGACTGGAGTTAATTCTCAATAAAGAATCTTGCTGAAGATACATCTGGCCTTTGCTTTGAATTTTCTAACACACCCAACACTGCTTTGAACATTGCTTCATTTACATTCATTATTCATTTTGCACCTCAAGTGTATGCTTAAACAAACAATATATTATTCTCTGGTATTGTCTGTTTGCTCGTCACACAGTGTAACTCAACCGTCTTTTTTGCATTGCATCATGTCACTTGAGCAATCAGCTTAAACCAAAGATTCTTTGGAAGTATGTGTTGTCTTCTGTTCAGAGCACAATTATAGCTAGTCCGGATCCGTGAGGGTTGGAGGATGGGGTGTGAGTCTGTTCTGGTCATCAAAAAAAAAACAAAAAAAAACAGATGGGGGTGGATTGACAAGTTTTATTGTCATGTTAAAGGTGTACCATATCCAGTCGTGCTAAAAAGTTTACATACACCTTTCAGAATCTTAGTACTGTCCTGACTGCGATATTTTACATAAAATATGTTTACATAATAGTCCACAAGACCAAAAATTGGCTGAATTGATGCAGTTCAAAAGTTTACATACCCTTTATTCTTGAGATCCATCTTTTCACACTGAGGACAATTGAGGGACTAAAACACAACTATTAAAAAAAGGTTCAAACATTTACTGGAGCTCGGGAAGGAAACACGATGCATTAAGAATTGGAGGTTAAAAAGTCAAGGTAAACTGTACTTAATTTGTCTTCTGGGAAACGTGTAAGTATCTTCTGTTGCTCCTGAAGGGCAGTATTAAATGAAAAAAGAAAAATTTTGACGTCTTCATCCTGTTCTAAAGTTTTCACCCCCCTGGCTCTTAATGCATCTTGTTTCCTTCTGGAGCATCAGTAAATGTTTGAACTTTTTGTAACACAGTATTAAGAATCAAGGCGTATGTAAACTTTTGAGCACAACTGTACAAGTATGTAAAAATATATATAGTCTTAGAAACCTATTTGGCGGTTTTCATTTATGAGCGACTTGGATTGTGAGGTTTGTCATATGACAGCACTTTGTGAACAAAAGTGTATTAGACAAATAGTCCCATTCTTCCAGTTCTGTTAACCTGTTTTTCCACATTTTACTCTCTAGTCTCTAGTGTTCGAGTCACTCTTTAAGGTTTTTGAAATTCACCATTTACTATTATTGAAGTTGCTTAATGCAGGATCTTCAGGGTGGGAACGTACATATTTACCAATGCTATAATTCTTCATGGTCGTTACTTTAAATGTGTGTTGTTAGAAAAGGACACTGTCCTTCTCTAATGTGAACAGTGTTTACCCTCCCTTTCTTTCAAAAGAATAGATCTTCCAACAGCCATTACAGGAACCTGTATTTCCTGAATATTAAAAACAGGACTATTTTCAGATGACTATCTTTATTTTATATAAGGTCACCATAAATATTAAGGTCTCTTAATGTTTATTATTAAAGAGTTGTTAATAATCCTAAAGAGAGGATAATACAACGTAGTGACTAAGAAATACAACGTTGGGTATGTTACTCTCAAAAGTATTTAAAGGGGTCATGACATGAGAAACCAAATTTGCCTTGATCTTTTATATAAGAGATCTATGTACTATTAAAACTTCCTGCAAGTTTCATAGCTTAAGACGTCCTCCCCGTTATAAACGAAGCATTTATTTAATCAAGCTCTAAAAACAGCTCGTTCTGGATCCATGGTTAGAAGTGACATCACGGTGCGAAGTGACGTACCAGTCGTTTGCATATGACCGCCTCCAGCGCAAGACAAGTACGCCTCATTTCGCATCGTTGTCGTGCGGCTCGCGCCCACATGTGTTCAGTCGACGACTCGACGTGCAGTGGGTCTGTTTACAAGAAGATTGCTATGCCACGCAGATGTGCTGTTCCTGTTTGAGTGTTTGAATGCGCTGCCGAACGATCCAGACGTCAGGGAAAGCAGTCGGAGTTTATTTGCAGCATATGCAGCGCGCCAAAGCCTTATTTGAACGGTGAGTGAGATTAGTGTGACAGGGAATGTTACTGAAAGAACGAGCAGAGAGAGAGAGAGCCCCGCGCCTTCAAACTGTCTTGCTCTCTCTCTCCCTCCCTCCCTCGCGCATATGAATCAAAATCAATTGAGAATTGACACGATGGTAAAAGATTGGAAGACCGAAGTTTCACGTGGTGGAGCATTGTGTAGTCTACATGTGATACAAAATGATTAACGTTAATCATTTATGCATAAGCAGCACTGACATTAGCCAATCATAACAGTGGGCGTTAACACTGAAGTCTTAAAGGGGAAACACCCCAAAACAGACTGTTTGAATCAGAGGGGGAGAAACAGGGTGGGAAAAGGTCATAAATCACTACATTTTTAAAGTTTTTTGTAAAAAAAACTATAGTAATACTATAATTGCACCTAAGGGAACATAATAAAACAAAACAAAAAACCATGTCATGACCCCTTTAATTACTGGCTACTGTCACGGGCGGGGCAGGGCATGGCGGTGTGGGGCAGAAGAAAAAGATAAAGTCAAAAGTTCCAATTACGAAAACCTTTACTATCAATATAACAGGCAGAAGTGTCCCACAAGCTAAACACAACGTAGAACGGATGAAGACTAAATACAAAGACTGATTAACACTGAGTGAAGACAGGTGAAACAGATGATGAGTAACTAGACAGGTGCTACAGATGAAGACATGTGACATTAAGACAGCTACTAATTACATCTTCAACAGTGTAAAGATTACTGTACTAATTACTCCCTCTCAAAAGTATTACTTATTAATAATTACTTTCTAAATCTCATATCAACCTTAGTTGAACGATACAAGGAAAGACGTGAAACTGCTCTTTTAATTCTTTCAAATAAATAATATAAAAATGGATAAATTATTCTTGAACTGACCAAAAGGGAGAAGTTAACATTAAAATATACATTTTAACATTAGAGGTTTTGAAGTTAATTACACCATTGTTTTTTATAGAATGGTTATATAGTTTATACAGTATTTAATGCAAATACATCATAAGTAACTGTAATTAAATTACAGAGAAGTTAAAAGTTATCCGATACTTTACTTTTTCAAAGGAATAGTAATTAAATGAACGTAATTAATTAGTAATGCACACTAAACAAGGGGATAGCCTACTATTTTTTTTTTTACTGTATTTCTGTTTATCAAGCCTGTTTTTTATTTTTATTTTTTTATTTTAAATAAATGCAGATATTGTGAAAAACATGATAAAAACATGATATAATCTTACTGTCCAGTTTTTTCCCAGACCAAAATGAGCTTGATATAAGATTGTGAGTGATCACAAGAGTGGTTCATTTTAAAGGGGACTTCAGAATAAAATAATTGTAGAAAAACTCATTTGAAATGTCATAAACAAACCATTAGAAAGCCGTGAATGTGAAGGCTGAACATAGGCATATGTTTTTAATGGTTTATGGTTTATGTTCTTTGTTGATAAATGGCCAGGTCAATCTTGCTCAGCTCTTTTATGTGCAGTTGTCTCTCCTGTTCCAGCAAACTGCGTAACGCTTCTCTCCTTACCTGTAGAAACACAGGATACTATAACCTTTTCCTGCTGATGTCAATATCAACAACATTTACAAGTCAAAGCTATATTTGAATCTTCCTTGGATGCAAATACCACACAACAATTGAGACAATGCTGAAAATGTGTGGTATATAATAGAGCTGATTCACAAACATCCCAACAACTGTAAACATTTCCGACATTCTCGAGTTGGCAGTTGGATGTTGGGAAAAAAATCCTTTATATTATACTAGACATAGCTACTTAAAAATTTTACAAATTATTTTAAATTGATTTTATATGCCAATCATATTCTTTAATATTATTATAGTTGAAATATTGTAATACATATAGTATTCCTTAAAACATGTATTTTGCTTTAAATGTTTATACTTTTATTAATTAGAACTATACATCACATGTATTCAGTTCACTGTAATTGAAAATTGTCATACATTTGAAATGCGTATGCCTAAATCTTAAAAACAAACTGATTTTTTTGTTTGTTTGTTTTTGCAACAAACAATGATATTTGGAACAATTCCAGTTCCTTGGAATTGTTTAATTTGTTCCAACACTCTCCTCTTTTATATTTGTCAGTTTTATACAGGACCTAGATGGGTACAATAAGGATGAGCACTCAAGATAACTATGTTTGTCCAGTCTGTAACAGGATTAACAGTGTATAAACAAAGTAAAGTAAAACTAATAATTTGAATCATTTCCATTTGACTCCTGCTGTTTGTCGAATACAACAGTGGATATCTGTGACAGAACTGCATGGTTATGCACGTAGTCTAGCAACAGTAGCTGGGCCAAATAAACCTGCTAACTGAAAATGAACCTGAGAAACCTTAAGCTGAACAATGTTTGACTAAATTTAGTCTTGAATCTCAAAGATCTATGGCCTACTAATGTATTTCCTGATTCAATCTGATTTACGCTTGTGTCTTTATACCACCCCCTACTGATGATATACTGTTGTTCCAAATACTCTTTGAAAGGGTTAGTTTTCCCAAACATGATAATATTGTCATCAATTACTCACTCTAACAGTAAATTTTTTCAAGAAAGTCACAGATATCTCTACTGACCAGAGTGAGAGAGGTATTCCACAACTCCATCTCTCTCTGCTTGGTTCTCTCTCTGCGTTGAAGGGCTTTTTCATAAACAGCAAGCCCGAGACACTCAAATTCAGCTTTCAACATCACTCTCTTGATTCTGGAACAAGTAGTGTATCAGTAGGCTATATATTTACGGATGTATTCAACTAGGCCTATTCATGTACTAAGAGTCATTTCAATGAAACCTATACGGGATTAGAGACATAAAAATAGCCTACTGCAGTATTACTTATTCATTGTAGGCTATGTCATGTTTCTTTCTTTTAAATTTCTAAAAGACTAAATCTTAAAACTTTGCGATTTTTAAATCAACTTAAACACACGTGTCCAGGTCAGCAGTCCTGTCCGCGATCTCTTCAGCTTTCTGTAAAAGAAAGAAAGAAAGAAAGAAAGCTGTTAAACATAAGCATAAAACTATATGTGCATAGGCCTACTACTGAGAAGATATATAAAACACAACATGTTTAAACATTTAATTAATAATAGGATAAATTTGAAATTTAAATTTGCTACAATTTAAAATAGCCTACCTGTTTTCTATTTTAATATATTTTAAAATGTAATTTATTCCTGTGAAATTTTCAGCATCATTAGGCCTCCTCTGGAGTGTCACATGATCCTTCAGAAATCATTCTGAAATGCTGATTTGATACTCAAGAAACATTTCTTGTCTTTATCACAGTTGAAAACAATGATGTTTAATATTTTTGTGGAAAATTTCTTTGATGAACAGAAAGTTCAAAAGTACAGCATTATAAATGCCTTTACTGTCACTTTTGTTCAGTTTAACGCATCCTTCCTTGATGAATAAAAGTATTACTATTGACACCAAACTTTTGAACGATAGTGTATGGTAATAATTTTATGCTATAGTAATTTTAGTTCATGTTAATATTATTATTATTATTAGCCAATCCATCTTTTCTTATTCTGCGGACCCTGTGACTGTAAAGTTATAAAAGACAAACAGCATTTCTGTACCCTTATTCTGTCCCTCTCTCTCTGCACAAATGTGTTTGTTGAACGCGCCTCTCGACCAAACATTGTGCATCAGATGCAGGTAAACAACTACTAAAGTAAAATGTCAAAAACAGTAGATTCCAGCAGTGCGCTGAAAGTACGGGAACCACGGATTGTTGTGGCAACAGACACACAGGATGTTGTAACACTTCAGCCCACCAATCAGACGTGTGAAGTACTGTCACGTGGTTACAATGACACGCCTTTTCGCTCCGCGTGCATGAATTACCCAATCACCGATGACGTCCGTGAATGTGAAAGTCACACAGTTCACCGGCAAGTATATATTTACACCTTGTTGGGCTGTCGTTTTTATACAATGCTATATCGCTAACTAATTGATAAAGACTTTCTTTCGTTTTCCAGTTTATTGCCTAAAAAGGACTAAGCGACTATCGTTTATTTGCGGGTTCTGTTGACAAAGCGTGTGTGGAAATGCCTTCAGTTAATTAACGTTACATCATGTATAATAAAGTCTTATTCATTTGTATATTACGTTATATATCTAGGCGTTTATCCTGTCTAGAAGAATAACACATCTGCTGTGTTTGTTCTGGATTGTCGGCCACTGCATTCCTCTGAAAACAGACTGCTTTAGTCAGTCAGCATGTTGGGACAGATAGCGAGAAGAAGACTTGGCCTCCTTCTCCTCGGACAGCAGCGGGTCTCTAATGGACTGAACGGAGTCTCATTTAATCAGCTGCTCTCTAAAGAGACACACAGGCACATGCAGTCCTCATTCAACACCAGCAGTCCTATCTCGGTAAAGTCTTCATTTTCCCATTTGTTTTAAACTGCTGATCATTCATTCATTCTGTAGTGATGTTTATGGGCGAGTCTTGTAGTGTTTTTTGTGCTGCCGTCAATGGATGGCAAAATTTTTAAATTTTATTTATATATATGGGCTGTCAAATGATTAATCGCGATTAATCGCATCCAAAATAAAAGTTTGTGTTTACATAATAAATGTGTGTGTACTGTGTATAATTATTTTATAGAAATACATACACATGCTTGTATATATTTAAGAAATATTTGCATGTTGGTACTATTATATAGATTTATATATAATTTATATTATATATAAATATAAATATTTTATATATAAATAACACATTTTTCTTAAATATATAAATGCACGTGTGTGTACTTATATATACAAAATAATTTTTCACAGTACAAACACATTTATTATGTAAACACAAACTTTTATTTTGGATGAAATTAATCGTGATTAATCATTTTACAGCCATTATATATATATATATATATATATATATATATATATATATATATATATATATATATACACTCACTCACCTAAAGAATTATTAGGAACACCTGTTCAATCTCTCATTAATGCAATTATCTAATCAACCAATCACATGGCAGTTGCTTCAATGCATTTAGGGGTGTGGCCCTGGTCAAGAATCTTCTGAACTCCAAACTGAAGGTGCGTTCCATTCGACAGGGTCCCTATGCAGTGTTCACTGCTCCCTACTCCCTGAACACGGTAAGTGGACTTCGCAGACAATAATCGCTCATTTGGAACGCCCTGCAACGTCATCAAAGAAAGGCAACAACGGGGTCTCGCAGATTATGATATAACTTAATTAAATATTGTAATTTACTTTGCTTTCTAATTTAAAATCATATAATAAGCCTATATATACAAAACACGTAGCCTATCTAATAAATAAAAATCAAAACATTGTATTAGTATATCAGACGGCCTCAGCTGCTTCTCAATACTTTTAATTTGTGTAGATATTAATACAATATACTATGGAAATGTAACATTCATCACCCCAACCGTTCATTAATATTCTAGTTTGTATAATAATAACAATATTTATGAATACTCAAATGCATACGTAAACTCAGAGCCGTTAGAAATTTAAATTTAAAATCTCTTCCAACGGCTCTGCTCTATGGTTCAGACTGGTCACGCGGTGCGCAATGACAGTTGGTTGATTTTTTTGCTCTCCACTTCCTGTGAAGTGATGTATCGATCTTCCCTTATTCCCTACGCCGTTTGCAGTGCCCTTCGAAACTGAAGATGTTCGTTCCCTTCGGATTGGAATCTCACTTAAGATGGCGAAATACCCTGTGAAGTCCACTTCGCAATCCACTTACGGTCGAATGGAACGCACCTTGAATGTCAGAATGGGAAAGAAAGGTGATTTTAAGCAATTTTGAGTGTGGCATGGTTGTTGGTACCAGACTGGCCGGTCTGAGTATTTCACAATCTGCTCAGTTACTGGGATTTTCACACACAACCATTTCTAGGGTTTACAAAGAATAGTGTGAAAAGGGAAACACATCCAGTATGCGGCAGTCCTGTGGGCGAAAATGCCTTGTTGATGCTAGAGGTCAGAGGAGAATGGGCCGACTGATTCAAGCTGATAGAAGAGCAACTTTGACTGAAATAACCCCTCGTTACAACCGAGGTATGCAGCAAAGCTTTTGTGAAGCCACAACACGCACAACCTTGAGGCGAATGGGCCACAACAACAGAAGACCCCACCGGGTACCACTCATCTCCACTACAAATAGGAAAAAGAGGCTACAATTTGCAAGAGCTCACCAAAATTGGACAGTTGAAGACTGGAAAAATGTTGCCTGGTCTGATGAGTCTCGATTTTCTGTTGAGACATTCAGATGGTAGAGTCAGAATTTGGCGTAAACAGAATGAGAACATGGATCCATCATGCCTTGTTACCACTGTGCAGGCTGGTGGTGGTGGTGTAATGGTGTGGGGGATGTTTTCTTGGCACACTTTAGGCCCCTTAGTGCCAATTGGGCATCGTTTAAATGCCACGGCCTACCTGAGCATTGTTTCTGACCATGTCCATCCCTTTATGGCCACCATGTACCCATCCTCTGATGGCTACTTCCAGCAGGATAATGCACCATGTCACAAAGCTCGAATCATTTCAAATTGGTTTCTTGAACATGACAATGAGTTCACTGTACTAAAATGGCCCCCACAGTCACCAGATCTCAACCCAATAGAGCATCTTTGGGATGTGGTGGAACGGGAGCTTCGTGCCCTGGATGTACATCCCACAAATCTCCATCAACTGCAAGATGCTATCCTATCAATATGGGCCAACATTTCTAAAGAATGCTTTCAGCACCTTGTTGAATCAATGCCACCTAGAATTAAGGCAGTTCTGAAGGTGAAAGGGGGTCAAACACAGTATTAGTATGGTGTTCCTAATAATCCTTTAGGTGAGTGTATATTACATACATATATATATATATATATATATGCATGTATATTAGGGTTTCCCGCATGCCTGCTGGTTTACTATCTTTGTGGGGACTCTCCATAGACTTAATGGTCTTTATACTGTACAAACTGTATATTCTATCCCCTTACACTAACCCTACCCCTAAACCTACCCATCACACACAACTTTCTGCATTTTTACATTTCCAAAAAAACTAATTCTGTATGATTTATAAGCTTGTTTACCCATGAGGACCTCTATTTAGGTCCCCACTGTCACACGAGTCCCCATGAGTCTGTGTGCAATCAGGTTGAATTCCCCACCGGGATAGAAAAACATGAACACACACACACATACACACTAGTATCGGTCCCTCTTATGCTCATCAAACCCGATTAAAAAATACAGAACAATAATGGTTTTCTATTTGAATATACATTAAAATATAATTAATTTTTGTGCTGCAAAGCTGAATTTTCATCAGCCATCACGTCTTCAGTGTCACATGATCCTTAATCCTGTAATTATAATACCGGTATGCTTATTTATTATCCACAATTGAAACAGTTGTGCTACTTAATTTTTTTCTTTTTACCTGTGATACTTTTTTCAGGATTCTTTGATTAATATAATAAAAATAAAAAAAGAGCAGACTTTATTTAAAATAGAAAGCTTTTGTAACAATTTTTTAAATGTTACAATTTAAAATAATGTTTTTCTATTTAATAATCTTTAAAATACAAGTTATTCCTGTGATTCAAAGCTGAATGTATTATTACTGTGTTTGTGTATGTGTGTGTATATATATAATATATATATATATATACATTAGTAATTCATTGATGGCAGCACACCAAACACTACAAGACCGGCCCATAAACATGACTACAGAAGGAACACTGCTCTGATTTACTTTATTGAAAACAAACTAACTTTAATGTCACTTTTTGTCCAGACGATGTCGCTATGGCCATTCTCATTTCAGCCGCGGGACTTCAGCCTGCCCAACTCGTCATGGAGTCCAGAGATGTGCAAGGCTTACGATCACTATAATGCACTGTGTGACACTGACACTGAAAATGGCGAGGAGATAAAAAGAGGTCCTTGGGAGAAGTTGCCTAGCTACAACCGCTCCATTAAATATGCTACTGGTAAGTGATATGTATGTATTTGTATTTGTATTTGTAATATGTATTTGCGTAGTTACAGTTGTTCTAAGTCACTATAATCAGTAAAATAAAATGACATGATAATGCTATTGAGTGTAATACAATGTCACATTGTTTCTGTCTGGTAGGCGGCATCCACCTCAGCAAACTCATCCAGGCCAAAGCTCGACTTTTCACAAGAAATGTTAAAGAGCAAGGAGCAACATTTGAATATGTGGTGTTTGTCAATAAGGAGGAGAAGAGCTGCGTTTGTGTGTTTCAGGCAGGACGTTTACTAGAGGGCGCACCTGGGTAAGGAAGAGCTCTCTTCTACGTTTATTGCCTATAAATGAATTCCACCCTTTTATTTGTGTGAATGGGAGAACAGAAAATTATGTTACACCTTTTTTCCTCTGTGTCAGGCATGTCCATGGTGGAGCCATAGCCACTATGATTGACACAGTGACAGGTTCTCTTGCTGGTTACTTGTCAGGACCCATTATGACTGCCAATCTTAACATTGACTACCGCAGGTGAGCTAATTTTTCAGTACTTCAGTCTTTAAGTTGTACCCTTTTTTTCCAGTTTATGCTGGCTTTAGGGATTTTATTATCTGTGATCTCACCTGTTGAACTCTGTTCTCCTGTACAGTCCAATGCCTCTGGACAGTGTGGTTTTAATCCACAGCGCTCTGGATCGAATTGAGGGGAGGAAAACATTCATCACTTGCAAAGTGACCAGCACTGATGAGTCCAAACTCTACACTGAGGCCACAGGTAGAGTGCACAAACACACACACTTATGCACTTTAGGTATGTATGATTTCAATGAGTCATCAACTGTGAAAATCTGCATAAACACCAATCAAATCTTTAAAAGAACACTCCACTTTTTTAGGAAATAGGCTCATTTTCCAACAGTTGAGTTTTACCGGTTTCAAATCCATTCAGCGGATCTCCAGGTCTGGCGGTAGCACTTTTAGCATAGCTTAGCATAGATCATTGAATCTGATTAGACCGTTAGCATCTCTCTCAAAAAACATTACAAAAGAGTTTTGATATTTTTCCTATTCAAAACCTGACTCTTCTGTAGTTACATCGTGTACTAAGACCGACAGAAAATTAAAAGTTGTGATTTTCTAGGCCGATGTGGCTAGCAACTAGAGATGCGCGGATGGGCTATTATTTCATCCGCAACCGCATCACAAAACTCATCATCCGACCGCCATCCATCCGCACCAACGTTTTTGACCAATTTTCAAAACCGCACCCGCCCGCCATCCGCTGATTGGGCGATAAAAGGCGCTGCTGATGACAGCCGCGAGACTAGAAAGCTCTCAGAATATCAGCAGTGAACTCCGTCTCCGATCGGCACGCAGGGACAAAAATAAATAAACGCACTTCGGCAAACCTGACTGTGGCGAGGGGGGCGTGATTTTGCGAAGTCTGTAGCGGGAGAGAAAGGACGGAGCCACGCGGTGAGTAAGTAGGTCAAGTGCAGATGATGAACACCTGTATCTGATTGCAGTAATTGGCGTGGAGAGACCGCATATAACCGGCGGGAATGAGAGAGCGAGAGAGAGAGTTGGACTGGGGACTTCGCACGCGGCTACTGCAACCGAGACTGAGAAGCAAGTGTTGGATCACGTGTTTTGTTTATGGCGGCGAATGCGCTACTGTGCGCCTCGTTTCTTTTTGTTTTTCTGAATAAACGCGAGTCCGACCCTGTCTTCTTCACTCCACACACTCTGAACCTCTTCACACTGACCTTATCTGATAGGCTACTGTACAATATTTTCATTGTAGCCTAATAGAAAACGCATTTTGGCACATAATTTGGTTCAACTGCCCGCCACCCGCCGGAATTTAATTACAATATTTTTTTTAGTCACGTCATCCGCCCAATCCGCGGTTTATCCGCGGCTGTGACCGCCAACCGCGCATCTCTACTAGGAACTATACTCTCATTCCTGTGTAATAATCAAGAAACTTTGCTGCAGAACCATGGGTGCGGCAGGCGCAATAATATTACGCAGCGCCTGAAAATAGGCTAACTTCCGTCAACATAACCAATTTCACAACCTGCATGCAAAGGGATTGCACACAACCATAGTGCTTGTCACGTTGGAAGTTACCTAGCTGGGGACTATTTTCAGGCGCTGCGTAATATCATTGCGCCTGCTGCACCCATGGTTCTGCAGCAAAGTTCCTTGATTATTACACAGGAATGAGAGTTTAGTTCCTAGCCACATCGGCTTTTCATTTTCTGTCGGTCTTAGTACACAGGAATGAGAGTTTAGTTCCTAGCCACATCGGCTTTTCATTTTCTGTCGGTCTTAGTACACAATGTAACTACAGAAGAGTCAAGGTTTAAATAGGAAAAATATCCAAACTCTTTGGTAATTTTTTTTTGAGAGAGATGCTAACGGTCTAATCAGATTCAATGATCTATGTTAAGCTATGATAAAAGGGCTACCGCCAGACCCGGATATCGGCTGAATGGAATCGAAAACTGTAAAACTCAACTGTTTAACTCTAGCGGAGTTGGAAAATGTGCCTATTTCCTAAAGAAATTGGAGTGTTCCTTTAAACCACATCACAAGCACATCCTTGTAGACTGACTTCACACATTTTACCTACTTTATGCATGGCAATACAACACAGCTGATATAATAGTTAGACATGTATCATGTGTGTCTGCAGTCAAACAATCGTTCCCTTCTCACGTCACAGTCTATTATCGGAAGCAAAGCATTTGCATGGAATGATAATGCACCTAACCTCTTAAAAGCAGATATTTGGACAAATTAAATTTTTCGTGAAAAGAACCTGCATGAATGAGAAAATAAAGTCAGGCACATGCTTGATGTTAAAAAGAGTGCCACAAAAGATCTCAATGCATAACTTGCTTTGACTGATACACACCCGAAGCGCACCCAGAAAGAGGCCTCTCTACACAATGTGATCCTGAATTCAATTATTTTTCGTTAAATAGATGTAAAATAGATAGAATAAAATAGATTCTGTTAAATAGATGTAAAATGGACAAAATTTTAAAGCACTGTTAATAGACCTTATTCAGACCAGCGCCATGACAGGTATGAAAGTGAGGCTGTGAGGGATAGACTTACTGTGTTTTCAATGGGATCCGCTGTAAAAAGCTGTATAAAGCTCCTAGATCACTTATAATTTTAAACAGATCATTTTGTCTGGATTATTTGGTCTACTGGAATTTCTCAGAAACATATTTTTGCATGGTTTCGTCAGCAGAACAATCCAGAAACATATTTAATAGCAGTACAACCCACTGAAGAGATGGAGGTCTATCCCTCACAGCCTCGCTTTCATTCCTGTTAAAAATCAAAGATGGCGCTGCTGTGAATAAGGCCTATGGGATAGTTCACCCAAAAATGAAAATTCTGTCATCTTTTACTCACCCTCATGTCGTTCCAAACCCATAAGACTTTCGTTCATCTTCAGAACACAAATAAATATATTTTTGATGAAATCTGAGAGCTTTCTGATCCTTAATTGACAGCTAAACAAATACCACTTTGACGCTTCGAAAAGTTCACAAAGAGATCGTAAAACTAATCCATATGAATTGAGTGGTTTAGTCCAAATTTTATGAAGAGACTCAATCACTTTACAACAGATTTAATTTAGGCTTTTATTTACATATATAAACATTGATCAATGAACATAAACAGAAGCTCATCTGAAACTGCTTGACTCGCAAAAAATTTTTTAAAAAAATCCTGCGGAAGCTCAAACGTGCTCCGTAACACGACAATGAACCTCACGTCAAGTGAACATGCTTGAGCTTCTGTTTACCACAACTGATGTGTGAGTTGATTAATGTTATGACAGATCTAGCCAGTGACAATTCCATCAACTGTCCCAAGCATCTTTCACGCTCCTTTCAGTCAAGCCCTGCAAACTTATAGTATGTTCTATCTCTAACCCTTTGTTCTCTTACGAGAGTATCTCTCGTACTGCGTAATATCTTACGCTATGGGGAAAACTCTTTTCCACGAGATACTGAAGCCAAAAAAATTATCCTTAATTTTTTAATCAATGTAAAACGCTTTGTGGCAGCAAGCAGACATAGGCGAGACACCTCGCGCGCCTATTGGCTGTCCTGCAGCAAAAGCAGCAGCCTATCGGGAGAGGCTCTGCGTGACGTCATGACGAATGAGGGCACTTCGCGCCCATATCGTCACGTCCCGCCAGAAAGGGCGTGGTCTCGCCCTATAAATAAGCTTGATAGGCTGCTATACACTGATTTTCAAATCTTCAGCGAAGCTCACGCATCGCTGGATCCGGAGTGAGAAGCCGCGCCGTCGACCTGTAGCCTTCAGCGGGACGTGCCCTTGAGTCTGGAGTCGCTGGCCTCGCCGCCTTCAGCTGCCGTACCTGCTGCGCTTTCCGGCGTACTATATCCTTTACTCTGCCTGAGTGCGTGTTTGCTTACGTGACGCAACACACATCTCTCTCTCTAAAAGAGCTGCGTCTTTTTAAAGATGCCATCCTGTGGCTCGTGCCGCTCTCAACTCAGCGACGAGGACCGCCATGTCATCTGCGTGTCCTGCCTGGGTGAGGATCACGCGGCTATCGCGCTCGCTGACGGCGGATGCCCTCATTGCGAGCTATTGCCCATGGCGACTCTGAGGACTCGCCTGGCATCATTCTCCGAGTCCGCATTTCAGCCTACTGTGGTGCCGCGCCGCAAGAAGCGCCGCGCCCAGCGCGCTCCCGAGCTCTCTCCAGCCCGCCAAAGCTCGCCGGTTCGCCCGCCTGCTTCGCCGGCTTCGCTCCAGTCGCTCCCGGACGGACAACGGCCGCCGTCTGCCGCCGCATCCGCCCCCGGTTTTGACGAACCTACTGAGGTATGCTCTCTCGTGGCTTCTGATAGCGAGGATTGGGCGAGCTCCGTGGACCTCCCCTCTGCTAACGTTTCCAGCCAACCCTCTGGGAAGAGAGCCGGCATTGAGGCTGAGCTGATGCGTCTGCTCACCCAGGCCGTGGAAAGCATCGGCCTCGATTGGGAGGCGCCCGCGCTACCACCGCGCAACAGGCTGGACGGACGCTTTCTCGGGAAAGACGAAGCTCCGTCAAAGTCCAGGGCCGCTCCCTTCCTCCCTGAACTTCACGACGAAGTCTCCAAGTCATGGAACGCCCCCTTCTCCGCCAGGCTGCGTACCTCTACCTCCGCGGCATTCTCCACCGTCGACGGTGCGGGAGATAGAGGGTACCTCTGCATCCCTCCTGTGGAGGCAGCGGTAGCGTCGCATCTCTGCCCGCCCTCCGCTGGACGGCGCGCGCAGACAACGCTCCCATCTAAAGCCTGCCGGGTGACGTCATCACTGCATGGGCGCGCTTACACCGCCGTCGGGCAAGCAGTTTCAGCGCTGCACACGATGGCTGTCTTGCAGATCTTCCAGGCTGACCTTCTCCATAAACTGGACGAGGAAGGACCCGGAGCTATCTGCGTGGCGGATTTAAGAAGCGCTACAGACCTCGCTCTACGCGCCACCAAAGCCGCTGCACAGGCCATAGGGCGGAATATGGCCTCTCTCACTGTTGCCGAGAGACATTTGTGGTTGACGCTGTCAGAGATGACGGATGCCGAGCGCTCTGTATTCCTCGACGCGCCCATCTCACCAGCGGGCCTCTTTGGATCTGCCGTCAAGGACTTCGCGGACAGATACACAGAGGTGCAGAAAACTTTGCAGGCTATGAAGCACTTCCTGCCGAAGCGCTCGAGCTCCGCTACAGGTCGCCCTAAACAGCCGCCTGCTCGCAGCTCTCAGCCGCAGCCTGCATCGCCCGCCGCCGCCGCTTCACAGCGCCGCCAGGCCCGGGACCAGAGACCGCGCTCTCGCTCTGCTGGACGCCGCCCCCCTCAGCGCGGGCCCCGGCCGAGGATTGAGATCAAGCCCGAGGCCTCAAAGCCTTCCTAGCAATGCTAAGGAAGCGACGGTGTTCAGATCCCGCTGCGGCCGGATTTCCACCAAAACTTCTCGCTCGTTCAGTTCCATGCGTCGTGACTGTCCCAGTGTATTTAGCAGTGAAGCAGCCGGTGTCTCAGCCCGCTTGCCTGCGCACAAAAGCCGTTTTTACGGCTACCCAGATAAATCCAATAAAGAGTGTATTTTCTGGTGTTCCGGCCATGGCCGATGGGGTTTTGAGTGTTGTAAGAATGCCCACGCCCCAGTGCCCATTCCCACGCCCAGACACAGCCCGCCACGGTGCAGGGCTAGCACACATAAAATCGACTCAGGTCGATTGTGCAGACAATGTAGTGAACGCGCCCATGCAATGCCCGCTTACACTACGCGCCGCGTGTCCCTTGGTTTCTGTAAAAACGAAACCAACACACATTCAGTTGGCTCCAGCCGAGAGCGTGTGCAGTGCAGTAAATGTGCCCGTAGTTCTGCGCCCACATTCCCCCACAGACACGCTGAATCCCACGGGATTCCCCCCGCTCACTCTCGCTGCGCGTCCCGCCATAGAGAGGTTGAGCGCGGCCAGGCTGCCCGCTGTGATCAGCGCGCCCCCCGCCTCGAACGCTGTAAACACGGCGTCGTGTTCCCAGGACACCGGGGCTCTCGAGCTGCCGTCTTGTCACGGCCAGAGCCCGGTTTTCATTCTACCTCTAGCTATTCACGCAGACGCGTGGTCAAAGCTTCCCGGGGTATCAGAATGGGTGCTGAACACTATAAAGAGAGGCTATTCGCTACAATTCGCTCGACGTCCCCGCCGTTATACGGCGCGTGTCGAGACTACGGTGAAATACGAAGTATCTCATCTACTTCGAGCCGAGATAGCGAAACTACTGAGCAAAGGGGCTATAGAACCCGTCTCTCAGGCTCAGAGCGAAGGGGGCTTATACAGCAGATATTTTCTGGTACCGAAAAAAGATGGGGGTTTCAGACCCATTCTAGATCTGCGGCAGCTGAACAGAGCACTTGTGAAGTGCATGGACGCGGCTCTCGCACCCCTGAGACTTCGGGGCATGCGAGTTATGAACTACTTGGACGATTGGCTGATTCTAGCGCGATCACGATCGGAGCTCATAGAACACAGGGCCGCATTACTCGAGCACCTCGAGAAGCTGGGCCTTACAGTCAATTGGGCGAAGAGCTCGCTGTTTCCCAGCCAGAAAATTTCTTTTCTGGGAACAGTGTTAGACTCGCTATCCATGACGGCACGCCTGTCACCGGAGCGCGGACTAAACATTCAGCACGTCGCGAAATCCTTCCGCCACGGCTCTATAGTCCCACTCAAAAGGTTTCAGAAAATGCTGGGCCTCATGGCCTCAGCAGCCTCTGTACTCCAGCTGGGCCTGCTTCGCATGCGCCCACTGCAGATGTGGCTAAAAGCACGGGTTCCACCCCGGGCATGGACCAAGGGTCTGCTCCGCCTCAGGGTCGACCTACAGTGCGTTTCAGCTCTGGAACCGTGGAAAATAACCGACTGGTATCAGTCAGGTGTGTGTCTGGGGACCGCCTCGAGTGTGAAGGTGGTGTCTACGGACGCCTCCACCTCGGGGTGGGGAGCGCTGCTAGAGGGCAGACCGTTAGCTGGCCTGTGGTCAGAACGGGAGAAGCTCCTTCACATAAACTGCTTGGAAATGATAGCAGTCGACAAAGCGCTACAGCGCTTTTGTTCCCAGATAAGAGGTCTCCACGTCTTGGTCCGGTCAGACAACATGTCAGTGGTGGCATACATAAATCGCCAGGGCGGCGTCAGGTCCCGAAACCTTTACAGGCTGACAGAACGCCTCCTGGTCTGGGCTCAGCACAACCTGCTCTCGCTGAAAGCAGCGCATGTGCCTGGTCACCTGAATGTGGGACCAGACAGACTGTCCAGAAACAACGTCCCAGCCGGAGAATGGTCGCTGCACCCGCAGACGGTCCAGCTGCTGTGGGAAACGTTCGGCAGAGCGCAGGTGGACCTATTCGCGTCCCATGAAAACGCTCACTGCCCAAAGTTTTTCTCGAAAAGCAAAGACGCGCTGGCCCATGTCTGGCCCCGCTGTCCCCTATATGCTTTTCCCCCTGTATCGCTCCTGCCTCAGGTGCTGGAACGAATCAGGGAAAACAGATGCCCAGTGCTGCTCGTAGCTCCGCTCTGGACGAACCAGACTTGGTTCCCTGTCCTGATGCAGCTGACCAGCGCTGCCCCTTGGCCTGTACCATTGAGGAGAGACCTCCTCTCGCAGGCGGAGGGCTCGATTTGGCATCCTCGCCCGGATCTGTGGTCCCTGCACGCATGGGCCATCAACGGGTACCCGCTAACCTCCCAGAGGGAGTGCTAAACACGATCGCGCAGGCTAGAGCTCCGTCTACTAGACGGCTCTACTCCTCGAAATGGTCGGTGTTCTCTGCTTGGTGTCAAGCCCAGGGCTTTTCACCCGTAGACTGCGGGGTCACGGAAGTGCTTTCCTTCCTTCAAGAGCTGCTGGATAAGGGCAGGACCCCATCCACGCTCAAAGTATATGTGGCGGCCATAGCAACGTTTGCAAAACCAGTGTCTGGCCAGTCGCTAGGAAGGAACGACTTAGTCGTGCGTTTCCTTAGGGGAGCTCGGAGGCAAAACCCCCCCAGGCCCCCTTTAGTCCCGTCATGGGACCTTTCCACGGTCCTGGAGGCCATGAAAGGTGCCCCATTCGAGCCAATCCAGTTGTCGGACATGAAACACCTGTCTCTCAAGACAGTGTTTCTCATGGCTCTCGCTTCAGTGAAGCGCATAGGGGACTTACAAGCGCTTTCAGTAAGCGCGTCATGTATGGAGTTTGGGCCTAATGACTCAAAGGTCATTCTCAAACCTAAACACGGCTATGTGCCGAAATCCCTCAATACACCGTTTAGGGCCCAGGTAATTTCCCTGTCTGCCCTTCCGGTTCTCAATGAGGAGAAGGACGCAGGTCTCCTTTGCCCAGTTAGGGCATTAAGAGCTTATGTGTCCCGCTCGTCTGGTTTCAGACAGACTGAGCAGCTTTTTGTTTTGTTTGGCGGGCGTTCCAAGGGACTTGCCGCTTCAAAACAGAGCCTATCCAGATGGATAGTTGATGCCATAGCGCTGGCTTACACTTCTAAGGGCCTGCAGTGCCCCTTGGGTGTCAGAGCGCACTCCACGAGGGGCGTGGCCTCGTCGTGGGCATGGTCTAGCGGGGTCTCCCTGCAAGATATCTGTACGGCCGCGGGCTGGGCCTCGCCGTCTACATTTATAAAATACTATAACCTGGAGGTACCCGCCTTACAAGCCAAGCTTTTGGCGGTCTAGACTTCAGCGTTATCTGACATATGTATGGCCACCCAGTTTAGGCTGAAAGCTTTCACCCTAGCTGCGTGGTCTGAGGGTCATATAATTAGCTCCCCTGGATGCTATTTTTATGTGAAAAGACGCTTTTTAGCCTCTACTTCTCTACTCCCTGTGGGTTTATCTATAGGAGTGATGCTTCTAGCCTCTCCTCCTCTCCTCTCGGTGATTATGCACCATATGTGCCCCGGGCCTCGGCCCCTGGGACGTTGGTGTTGGATCCCTGTCCGCACGGCGTGTTACACTGTGTTCCCCATAGCGTAAGATATTACGCAGTACGAGAGATACTCTCGTAAGAGAACGTACTCGGTTACTAACGTAACCTCGGTTCTCTCTAGAGAGGGAACGAGTACTGCGTATCTTGCCGTGCTTGGAATACGCGCTGGTTCGCTTCAGCGTTGAAAAATCAGTGTATAGCAGCCTATCAAGCTTATTTATAGGGCGAGACCATGCCCTTTCTGGCGGGACGTGACGATATGGGCGCGAAGTGCCCTCATTCGTCATGACGTCACGCAGAGCCTCTCCCGATAGGCTGCTGCTTTTGCTGCAGGACAGCCAATAGGCGCGCGAGCTGTCTCGCCTATGTCTGCTTGCTGCCACAAAGCGTTTTACATTGATTAAAAAATTAAGGATAATTTTTTTGGCTTCAGTATCTCGTGGAAAAGAGTTTTCCCCATAGCGTAAGATATTACGCAGTACTCGTTCCCTCTCTAGAGAGAACCGAGGTTACGTTAGTAACCGAGTACGTTTTTTAACATTATCTTTTCCCCCCTCTTTCTTGCCTCACAGCTCTATTTGTTTCAATAAGCGTGGGCCATTTATTTGGATCACGAAATTGACAGCAGCCCGGAATCCGGAGCCATGCACATCTTTGTGCATATCTGTGAGCAAATGTGTGTGTGTGTGTGTGTGTGTGTGTGTGTGTGTGCAATGAACAACTAATCAAGTTGATGTTTTACCTCAGTTTCTGAATGAGGTATTCAGAAGCGTATGCATGTAATGGTTACATGTGGCTACCTAATTTTTATTGTAAAAACGAAATACTATTAACCATGTATATTTATTGATATAGTATTTAAAGTTTTTTTGCATAACAAATGTTTTGTTACTAATTTTTTATTCATCATGGTGACAGTTAGGTTCTTTGACTTTAGAAGTATTATAAAATGAAAAACTCTGTAATATATATTTTAGCAGTGCTATATTGTGTTAAGTAGATTTTACATTTTGTTATAAATCGAAAGGTGTGCATTTAAATTATCTTATTTGTTATTGCTAAGGAATAACACATTCTTAACTGCCTTTATCAATCCCATTAAAGCCACTATTCAAAAAATGTCTGGTTGTGTTTTGAAATTTCCTTTGAAAATTGACAAAATTGAAACAACCCTTTTTGGATCATTTGAGGTTCCAACCACAGCTGCCTAAAGAATGTTTGTGAGTGGACCAAGAAAGGGATCTCTGGGACTAAAGTGGACTTGAGGCGTTTTTGGCTGCTGATTTTGAGCTATGACAGTGACCGGGACCATAAAGGCCATGAGGTTCACTGACTTTGATCCATTTCTGTCTGTGGGTGGGGCAAGTGCACTTTCAGAAAGAGCAGAAAAGATGCTCATACAATGAACATGTATGCTGATTAAAAACGCCAAACTTTAATTCAGTCCTTCAAGGGGTTATGAAGAATCAAATAACATAAAAGGTCATTGTACAATAGAATATGTTGTTTCAGATAAAGAAAAATCGACCTCAGCAAAACTGCAAAAAGTGCATTTGATGAAACCAAGCTTTCAAACTGACAGTAATGTCACACTGTC
Organism: Semotilus atromaculatus; assembly: GCA_031834385.1. NCBI lineage: Eukaryota > Metazoa > Chordata > Actinopteri > Cypriniformes > Leuciscidae > Semotilus > Semotilus atromaculatus. Next base: position 9,495,449 of record JAULUF010000041.1, on the reverse strand, counting down.
GTAGCCTAAATATTTGCATCTGACCACCTCAAACAAACTGAGTGTTTCTGATTTCTGAAAGAGGGTCCTTCAAATGCATTTAAACATTAAAGGGATAGTTAACCCAAAAATTACAATTTTGTCATCATTTACTCACCCTCAGGTTGTTCCAAACCTGTATGAGTTTGACCACAAAAGAAGATATTTTGAAGAATGTTGGTAACCAGACAGTTAACGGTAGCCATTGGCTTATAGTATTTTTTCCCCCTATTAAGGAAGTCAATGGCTACCATCAAATGTTTGATTAGCAACATTCTTTAAAATATCTTCTTTTGTGTTCAGAAGAAAAACTCATACAGGTTTGGAACAAACTGAGGATGAGTAAATGATGACATAATAAAAAATTTTAAGGCAACCCATCTTCAATGTCGCTTTTTATCCAGAAGGTGTCGCTGTTTCCATTCCCAATT